>JAWMRA010000041.1:33580571-33707501 GCA_035584735.1 Pseudotriccus pelzelni
CAGGGGAGGAGGAGGTGGTCTTGGCACAGGGACTCAGGGGATTGGTCAAGGGCAGCAATTTCCCAGGTAGCCAGTCTACAGGGGCTGCCAGCATCTCTCCAGAGGGAGATGTCCTTGTCTCCAACAGCTGACTGAAAATTTGGCGTTCCCTTCTGCTTCCTGGAAGCGTAAGATGCTTGCATGAAACTCTCAGTTATTTTTTTCTCCTTTTTTTTTTTCCTTTCCTTTTCAGTAGATAAATATGAAGTGGGATGACAGTCAAAAAATACTGCTTGAAAACACACCTTCAGGTTTTTACCCTGTTCCCCCCCACATTGCCCCCTTACTGGAGCCAACTTGGAGCCTCTAGGGCGTTTCCCTATTCTGTACTTAGAGAGGAGGCTGTACATGCTAAGAGAAGTTCTCTCAAGGCCTCCAATCTTTTCTATACTTTTAACAGGTTTGTTTGGTTTGGGTTTTCTTAAAAGCATGCATGCTGCCCGCTTAATTTCCCTTAGCCTGTAGTTTTCTTGCTTTATTCTCATCTGTCATTGCTTTGGATAAACCTGAGACAGCACACAAAGGAAGTATCTTCTCTTTCATGGTTACATTTCTCATTTGTTTACACTTCTCTGCCCTGAGGCAGGGCTAGCCTGAGAGTGTGAGTTGCTGGCGAACAATTGAACCAGATACTAATTTGTGCATTACTATGAATTTCCCACTGCACTACAGAGACAATAAGGCTATACTGTTTCAGGTGGATGTGTTGAGAGAGAAATTCTATTAAATATGTAGGACTGAATTAAGCTAGAATAGCTCCTTTAGTGCTTCTCCAGTTTTCTGTTATAATAAAGGTTGTTGCCTCTGCTTGTGCTTTCATGGTAGTCTACAAGATAGAAAGACATCTTCATATATTTCTTTAAATCCAAAATCACATTTCCTGAGTGACTAATCCACTCTATAGTCTTCTGCTTGCTTGTGTTTCTGCATACCCAGTCTTCATCAGCTTTCTTCTTGTGAAGCTTCCTTAAGTTAGGCTCTCTGCCAGCTTCAGTGAGACCCTAGGCTTCGGTGCCACGGCATTTTATCAGCATCTTAAGCAAGTTGTGCGACTTCACAGCGTGCAGTTCTGCTGCCTTTTGCAGCCATTGTCCGACGAATCGTTCTGAGGAATGTGAACGTGTAATTTGCTCAAAGCTGCTCATTGTAGCTGTAGCCCTAAATATACCCAAGTACTTCCAATTGTGTTTGGATGGTTTTCTTTGTCCTAAAGCACAAGTAAACGAACTACAGTCAGTAGCAGGGTCGTTTATACCGACAGAGTAGTAACAGTGCTTTCCTGTAGTTAAAAAGTAGGCAAAATTAATTTTGGAACGGAACAGGTTGTTTCCTAACGTTGTTTCATAAGTTTGTCCATGCCGGAAGGGTGTGAGTGGTCCTGCGTGGTAGTTACTCTACCCCTTAAAGTCAGTGCCGGCAGCCTGGGTTACACTGGGAGAAACGGGAGAGAAAGAGACACGGCTTTGTAAGTCGGTGAAAACAAACTCGTCTTTGCACAGGCCGGGACGCTGGCTGCTCTAGCTGTATCTCTGAAACACTGTGCCCGTCTGATGAGCCCTTCTCTGTGTGGCGAGATGACGCAGATAGCACCAGGCACTTAAAATCCGGGGGTTTTTTTTAAGCTCTTAACGCGGGATGCCGGGACTGACAGAGGAGATCAGCCTTAGGCCGGGCAGTGGAGGGCAGGTCTCGCCGCTGCCGCTCATCCGCCCCACGGCCCGCCCGGCCCCCGCGCAGCCGCTGCGGGCAGTGCCCGGTCCCCGACGCCGGCGGGATCTGGGGCGGCGCGGGCGGAAGGCGGCCGTGTCCTTCCGGGGCACGGGCCGGCGGAGGCGGGAAGGCTGGAGCCCGGGCTGAGCCGGGCCGGGGCCGCTGCCATGGAGAGGTGAGGGGCGCGGGGCGGGGGCGGGCGCTGCCCCGTCCCGTCCCGTCCCGTCCCGTGCCGTCCCGGTGTTGTGCCGTGTGTGACGCGGGCCCTGCGGAGCGGGTGCCGCAGCGCGGGCTGCGGGACGCGGCGGGGCGGGAGCGGCTGCTGAGGGTACCGGGGGCTTCTGTGTCACCCGAGAGCTCCGAGCGTGGCTGCTGCTGCTTCTTGAGTATGTCTGTGGATTGAGCAGGAGCCGCGAAGTGCTCGGGGATCGCGGGGCGAGGCCTTCGCCAGGCCTGCTGAGGCGTCGCCGCGGTGCCTTCACAGCGCAGCGGGAGCGGCTCCTCCGCGTCTGAGTAACTGGGAGCTGGTTCTTTCCCCTCTGCAAGACTCGGGAACATTTCCAGTCTGTAGGGATTGCGTGTATCCAAAGAAAAAATCAAATAGCCAAATCATGCTAGTCTTTCAATTTAATTTTTTAGTTCAAAATTGAATTTCGTACTTTGCATCTCTTACTAGCCTCTTTTTCTTCTTCTTTTTAATAATAATAAAAAAGGTTTGTTGCAGTGTAGAAGGAACAAAGTGATTTTTCAGGCAAGGTCGTTTCCCTCACCTGATAAGCAGTGCTAGATGTTTTGCAGAGGAAACTGGGCATCAGTAGGAGAGTCGGAGATGAACTTTTAAGTTTCCCGCTTGTGGAGTTACTTTGACGCAACAAAATTATCTTGAATTTTTTGCTTAAATTCACTTGCTTTCTTGTTGTCTATGTTGCTGTTTTCTAGAAATGGTTTTGAAGACATATCATTCCCCCTTGAGGCAGAGATGGCCAGACCTGGAAGAAAGCAAGGCTCTCAGAAAAGAGTTTCTAGTATCCTTTTCCTGTAAAGAATTTTTGTCTTCTCTTTTAAGTGCTGCTTGCTGTGTTCACCAGATGTATCTCTTTTTACTACTGCTATGATTTTAAGCATGGTGAGAATAGTTTTTGAATATACAGTAAGTTACTCTTTATACCCATTTAAAATGAAGAATGTATGAATATAATGTGAAATTGTTATCTGATTTTTGAGGTATTCTGCAGTCAAAATTCTGCTATTGAGCTGTCTCATATTTTCCCCTACTGTAGTCAGTTTTCTGTGTGGTGTTTTCATGCATTAAGAAGAAGAAAAGTTCAAAAGCAAAACTGTGATTGCAGTATCTAAAAACTAGTAGGGAGGGATGTTAATGACTCTGACTTGAAAAATCTGAATGAGTTTCATTTAGAAAAGTACTGCGTTTTCAGCAACATAGTGCATTCTTTACGGAAGAACTTAGAAGTAAGCTAAAAGATGTAATTCTTTGCCTTTTCTCAAAAGTATTTCCTCTGAATGGAATTTTCTCTCTCTCTTCCTTTTTCTTACATTGTAGTCTCAAACCATGTCAAAACTGTTGTAGTGATGGCTCAGAACAGATTATTCAAAAGATTTTGGGGAAAGTAAGAGAATGTTCTTGACTATATGTAGATTGATTATTTTGATTGTGGCTTAAATGTGATTGTAAGGATATTGCATTATCTGTCTGCTAAACTTGTGCCTTTATGTTTATGTAGTGTGCTGTTTTATAGTTTTTCTTGGGCATATGAACTCAGGTTGATGTCTACCCAGAGAACTATGTGAGCTGGCTGAGTTTTTGGAAAAGAAAAATGAGTTTTCTTCCTTATATCTTAATTTTATGGCTGTATGCTCTTTTGCAGATATTGTGTTACCAGAGTACTGTGATGAGTCAGTGTATCTTAACTTTCCATCCGTTTTAATGGCAAGAGTAGTACACAGACATAAATTTAAATTTCCACAGAATTTTCCGCCCTACTTTTTTACAGTGAGTAAAAACCCCCCATGTATTTTGGCAGCTAAGATAAGGATATTTTTATGGTTATAAGAGCAAAATAATCCAGTGCATTTTCTTCTTCCAGTTTTTGCATGTAAAATAAAGCTAGTGAGATATTTGCCCTGATTGTATTGTGCCTAGGAATCCAGATGTTCCTGGACACTAATAACGCAGGCTGCTGAAACATTTATACACCTACTTCTTAGTAAATCATACCTAGAGCACGGAACCTAGTTGCTGACAGGAAGAGGAAAAATAGGGCAACAGAGCACCTGGAACTGAAGAGAGAAGTTTTTTAAACAATGCATTCAAACTCAGATTTTCTCATTATGGTTGATGTAGCATAAAGCAGCTCTTTGTGAGGAGTCCCAGACCTGTTGTGAACTTCGCTTTGTGGTGTCCCTTTTAGCCCTCCAGCTTTAAGGTTCTGGTGAAACATTTTGTAACCTAAGTCAAGCTTAGGAATGAGACTTTCTGTTTTACTCTGAAAAAGGTGTAATTTCCATAACATTTTTCCTTTCCAAGTATTCACAATCATTTAGAATAGAGCCAAAAGCATGTTTAGAAAAACATTTCTTAACTTGTTTGTTAATCAGTTCTCACATCCCTGGATGACAGTATTGGAAACATGACACCCAGAAGCCAGTTTCTTTCCCGAACTCCTAATTCATTGCTTCACCAGTCAGGTAAGACTTGCTCTCTTACTGTTTAGTTAAAACACTTGCGCACTCATACTTCGTAGCAATTTATAAGAAGAAGGACATGGACGTGCTGTAATGGGTCCAGTGAAGGCCTGCAAAGCTGATTCCTGGATTGAAGTATCTGACATATCAGGAGACACTGAGAAGAGCTGGGATTGTTTACGGGAGAGATTGGAGGATCTTGTCAATGTATATAAATACTTGATGGGAGGGAGTAAAAAGAGAGCCAGGCTCTTCTTGGTGGTGCCCAGTGAAAAGACAAGAAGCAATAGGCACAACAGCATATACAGGGAATTCTGTTTAAACATAAGAAAACTTTTTTTCTGTAATGGTAGTTGAATGCTAGAACTGGTTGCCCAGATGGTCTGTGGAGTGTCTATCCTTGGAGATAACCAGAGCTGACTGGACAAGGTCCTGAGCAACCTTTTCGGGTTGACACACCCTTGGGCAGGGGACTTGGAGCAGATGATCTCCAGAGGTTCCTTCCAAACTCAGTGTAGTGGGTTGATCCTGGCTGGATGCCAGCTGCTCACCAAACTGCTTTATGATTCCCCATGTCAGGCAGGACAAGGTGGGGAGAAAATGTAATTAAAAGCTCATGGGTAGAGATAAGGACAGGGAGAGATCATTCACCCATTACTGTCACAGGCAAAATAGACTCAACTTGGGGAAATTAGTTTATTACCAAACAAATCAGAGTGGAATAATGAGAAATAAACCCCAAACTTAAAAACACCTTCCCTCTTCCAAGGCCTAACTTTACTCACACATTTTGTACCTCCTCCCTTGCCAGTGGTGCAGGGGGTTGGGGAAAGGGGGTTGTGGTTGTTGCACCACAAATCATCGTTGCTGCTCCTTCTTCCTCTGGAGGAGGACTCCTCACACTCTTCTCCTGCTCCATTGTGGGATCCCTCCCATGGGAAACAGTCCTCCGTGAACTTCTCCAGTGTGCATCCTTCCCATGGGCTGTAGTTCTTTACAGAGTGCTCAAATGTGGGTCCCTCGCACTCTAGCCTGGGTCCCCTGTAGGGTCACAAGTCCTGCCAGGAAACCTGGTCCTGCAAGGGCAACCTTCTCCCCAGGGCTACAGGTCCTGACAGGACCCTGTTCCAGCAGAGGTTTCCCACGGGGTCACAGTCTCCTTCAGGCATCCGCCTGCTTTGGTGTGGGGTCCTGCATGGATTGCAGGTGAATCTCTGCTCCACTGGTGACCTCCACAGGCTGCAGGGGCACAGCTGTCTCACCATGGGCTGCACCAAAGGCTGCAGTGGAATCTCTGCTCCAGCACCTGAAGCACCTCCAGTCCCTCGTCTGCACTCACCTGGTTTCTGCAGAGTTGTTGCTCTCACGTTTTCTCACTCCTTCCTCTGCTGCTGCTGTTCCCTCAGCAGTTTTTTCCCCTCTTAAATCTGTTATTCCAGAGGTGCTACCACCACTGCTGAGGTGCTCAGCCTTAGCCAGCAGCAGGTCTGTCTTGGGGCCGGCTGGCATTGGTTCTGCTGGACATGGGGGAAGCTTCTGGCAGCTCCTCACAGAGGCCTAGCTGTGCAAACCCAGTACACTCAGCTACAAGGTGATTTGTGTGGTTTTACAGTTAAAGGCGTTTCTGAAAATGGACAAAAATACCTAGTAGCAGGCAGCATTTATGTTCATAAGTTATTTGCTTATGCTACTCCTGATTAACAACGAATTTTGCCCTTTAGTTTTTAGAATGGGCTTGAGCTTCATTTTCATTGTTCGGCGCAAAAATGTGTCCAGCATCATTTCAGTTTCTCTGCTTTAGTGAGCAGTTTGTTGTTTCCTTCTCTTTGCAGCCTTCTTTTGATTTTGCAGTAGCTTTTGATTCTTCAAAATTGTCTGTTGTGTAGTGTGTTTTCAGATATTTTTCCATCCTCCTTTTTGTGACAGGTTAATTCTGTTGCTGACCTTTCTGCATATTTATTTATTGGTTGCATCAGTCAATTATTCCCTCTCCACTAGCAGAAGAAGAAATAAGCACACCTCACAGAAAGGCTGTGGAACCAAACATGGTGGCTAGGGTTAGGTTGCCCTGAAACCTCCAAATCTCATCCCAGGTTCTGCATCAGTGGACCCATATTAGGAGCGTGTTTGGGAATTCTTCCATAACTGGCACTTGTGCAAAGATATTTAGCTCCAGAGGGACTGATTCTTGGTGATTTCTCAGGGTTTCTGCCAAGTTCCCTGTAGCCCCTGCTTGTTCTTGTTTACTGTAACATCTGTTGGCTTCAATTTTGGCAGCCAGTAGCAAAGATAAATGCTGTTAGCATCAGCTTTCTTCTTGAGCAGAAGCTACTTAATGTGTCAGCATTGTGTTCTTAGTGTTGACTTGATGCTAAACATACTGTGAAAGGGTCTGCAATCTTCTTAGAGCCTCCCTCACTAGTAGTGGCTGAAATAAAGAAACATGCCCCTTCCTTACCTTTCCATGTTATCACCAGGGCTTACCTCCCCTTTCCCTGTCACAGTCTCTTCCTGTAATCTTTATTTTGTCATCATTCAGGCATTTATATTGGGAATTCCTCTTTTTTGTCATCATCTAGCCAGTGTGTTTTCCATCAAGCTCCAAGAGGATGGCTGCTCCTTCTGCTGTTCTGTTTACCTTAGGCATTGGAGGGAAAAAGAAGTGCCATAGACATTTGATCTTTTGCATCTAAAGTGGATGGAGTCTGATGGAGACCCAGGACATGCCCTTTATTTTGGGGTTGTATGTGCTATTGTGGGCATTTTTTGATGCCTTGGATTCCAGGAGACAAAAAGGAAGTATTAGTGATCTCAATGCTGACTGAAGCTGTCTTGTTACCAGGAACTGCTGTTGAAAGTTGTACAAGCACTCCTCTCCCCAGATTGGGTACCAAAATGTTGGGACTCTGTCATTCCCTCTACCACTATTGACACAGCTCCTGTCTGTCACTGTCTTGATGCAATCAGTATTTTTAGATGGCTTCCCAACCTGTTTGTGATTGACTAGGGGACCAAAGTAGCTATTGTCTTGATGGAGATTCTGTGATGTTTTGTTTGTAGGAAGGTCTGTTGTGGTGGATATCCCTGTTGTAACAGGATGTGGTATTTATCATCTTGCAAAGCAGTGTTTACACGAGTCAGATATTGCTGGGAACACTAGGCACTGAACTGATGTGCAGAAGTATCTGGAGCAGTGTGATGCTTGGTAGAGCAGATTTATGGTTGCCTTTTGCTTTAAGGATTTGGAGACGAATTTCCAAGAAAGAGTGACTGGAGATGCACTGCTCTCTGTGGTCATGTGTGTTTAACAATGAACTCTAGTAACTGAAGGTGTGTCACATGTTTGGTGCATATGTACATTCACGTTCAACCTGGCTTCAGGCTTCTATCTGGAATGCTGCTGGGTTTCATAAGTACTTCAGTCTCTGTTAAAACATTTCCTTTGGAGCTTCTGGAGAGAGCATAGTGGCTTTAAATACCTCTTCTTTTCAGAAAAGCCTCTCTCTTTTTCAGGTACTGCACTACATCGGAGCTCCATGAAGCCATCAGATATGTCTGCCATCCTGGGAACAGGAGGAAAATCTCCTCTGGTTCTACCAACTTCTGGGCTTTTCAGCAACCTGTCAATGGTAAGATGGTTACAGCATCTTTTTCTCTTTTGTTCCTGTGAAACATAAGAAACTACAAATTTACAGCGTTTCTGTGTTTGCACCAAGGACAGACTGTGGGTGGTATAAACTTCCTAGTACTACAATTGCTGCTTGCTGCTGGTGTTATTTATTACTGTGTTGTTCTTTGAGAAGATGCAGTGAGGAATAATAGAGGGGTTTAAGGACTTTCCAAATACACCATGTGTGTTAATCTAGTCCTTGTAACATCAGCTTGTGACTACAAAAATCCTGATATTGCTTGTTTACAAATTCCTCGAATATAATTGTTGTATGTCAGAAGTTAAAAGTTGAGAATTTTTCTTAGTTTAGCACTCTCCAGTATTAGGCTTCACTTAGGTGTTAAACTTTGGACTTGAAGGAGCAAGCTCTTCTGATGGCTTTTTAGAGGACATTGATTATCTTGTACTTCAATGTTTTTGGAAAAACATTGATTGGAAAAGTTATCAGTAGGGACGTCTGTTTATTTTTAAATTAACTCAAAAGAAATCTAGGTGTCTTTCTGTATATGCATTTTATTTCTCCCTTTCAGTTTTTTCTTTATAAGTTATCACCTTCTAGGGCCTAGTTGATCAACATGTATACAGCTCTTAGCACTGGTACTTTTCCTCTGATTCAGAGCCTCTTGTAGCTAATGTTTTGTGAGTGGAATACGTTTTAGGTTAATGTTTAGTGCTCTGATCTGAATCCAGTTTAGATTAGCAGGGAAATTTGGGACTAGACAAAAGTTTTCAGAGGAGGGGGACAGGAGAAAGGACTTTTACTCTTGGAAATTTACTTGCTGGTAGATAAGAACACTCATCAGCCCTTTTTGTATTTCCCAGAGAGACCTGATATGGTCTTGCTGGAACTTGTGTTTGTTATTTTTACTCTGCAGAGGGAGGACTGTAGCACTCTGTTCTGGTTGGCTAGAGGGAAGTAATGGCAGAGAGAGATCAGGCAAGAGGAATACTGTGGGTAGAAACAAAAGTCCAGAAAAAGAATCAGCCAGTGGCACATCTCTAGGTCTTTGTATAGTATTAATTGCTGCTGAGAAGGCAATTGCTGGCATGGAGACATCTCTGGGAAGCTGTCCTGTCAGTGCAGTATATGTACAGTCAGTCTTCTGTTTTGGCTGTTTTGCTGCTCTGATGTCAGATATGTTACCAAATACCTCACCTGAAATACTCCCCACAAAGTGTAGGTATGTCTTTATTTCCTCCTTTAATATTCTGATACTTGCTATTGTTTTAAACGTATTGTTGTGTTTCATCAAATGGTTTTGAGCAATTCACCAAGAAGGTTGAAAGACAGGTTGATGATTGATTCAAATTTTAGCTATTTTGCTTAACTTTTCACAGCTGCTTTAGAATCTAGTCAATGTTGTGATTTTTTTACTTTGAAAGACTAGCTAAGCACTTAGCATAATAGAACATGAAAGTTTAGAGTGATTTATTTAAGATGAAAAGTGATACCTGATGTTCTAAAGTAGGTGGGTTTACTAGATTAACTTCCATTTTAGTTATTTTCAGGAAAAAAGGAATTTTTCTTTTTCCAGATTAAAATTTCTCTTTTCAGAGCTGTTTGTTAAAGGCATAGTTGCACCTTATCCAAATGCAGTTATTTCACTATTAGTTTTTTAGGATTATCTGTTTATATACCGTTCATATAGAAGGAAAAAATGTGGAGCTAGGCTTGCAATATCTGAGATTGCAATTTTTTTTTCTTTATGTTCTTGTGGATTTAGCTGGATGAAAGTAACTGGACAATGGCACTCTCGCCTCAGCAGACAGGAATGTTTGTAAATCCAGACCTGTCCAATGTGACAGAAGATGTCACTATGAGTGCTGTACTGTTGCGTGAGGATGATCCCGGGGAAGCTGGTGAGACAATCTGGAGTTTTCATAATAATCCTATTTGTGGGATATAAATATATATGTTCTTTTTTTTTCTCTATTATTTTGCTGCTATTTCTTAGTCAAAAACAGTTGAAAAAGTTCAGAAAATTAAGCTGTTCCAGTTTATTGGAGTTCTGTGAGTTTGTGTATTCTTTGCAACCTGGTGGAAAAAATGGGATGCTCTGGTGATTTGAGAAACAACTGTATTAGTGGACTGTGGAGATACTCAGATGAGTTTGCTGTTAAAACTTCTGCAGATGACATATCTACAGCAAAACTTTTATAATTATTTTACTTAGTTCATAGCTTCTCTCTGTCTTGCTGTCTTAGCTGATAAGTTCTTCTGACTTTATAGGATGTAAATAGTTGATATCATCATTGTTCTCATTTAAATTTGTGAAGGATGAAATGACTTGTCATCAGAAGGATGTTTTTTGTAGTCTGTTGGGGGTTTTTTATGAAGTTGCATCTGACTAATATGGTTGTTTCTTATTAAATCTCTCCTAGCTACGATGAGCATGTACTCAGATTTTCTGCATTCCTTCCTGAAGCATACATCAACTACCATTTTTGATCTTGTGGATGAGTATGAAAATATTTGTAACAGTCAGGTAGGTGGTTTACTTGCCCTTCCCAAAGCAGTATTGCTGAGAAGTCACAGTGCTTAACATACTTTAAATCTTCCAGCTGGTTGCAGTCTTAGAAGTCGCACTAGCATTGAGTATCACCCAACAATGAACATCATTCTTTCTTCATACGCTGCTTTGGCACAGAAATACCTGTGGTGTAGCTTGCTGAATACTAAAAAATGTCATCTGGCTGCCGCTCCACTGCAAGTGTCAAGTGGCAGCACACAGTAGCAGATATATAGATGTTTTTCTTAATGTTAATAAGGTGGATTAAAATGTACCTATTTTTCTCAGGTATAAATAAATAAAATCATTGTATTACGATGCTTAGGTTTTCTGCTATGTTACTAACAAGCTGGCCACAGAGGCCAACTCAGCGTTGGCTCTAAGGTGTCTCTGATTTTAGACACAGTTCTTTATTTGACTGGTTGTTGATTATCAGTTCAGAATCAGCAGGGATTGACAAATTGAAAGGAAGAAATTATGATGCTTCTGTCAGTAAGTGCTGATCACAAGAGAGGTGTGCAGATTAAGTCTTTTTAAGAGACTTCATACCTATGTCTGTGTTAGGAAAATGTGTTCTTAATGGAGGGTTGCTAGCTGTCTTTTGTGCAAAGTTATTATTGGGGCTGAGATCTTTAATGAGGCATGTACCACAATTGTGTGCTCAGGTAGGAAGCAGGCAAGAGGAGGAAAATAAATGTGAACTTACTTATTTTTTGAGATAGTGGAATTCCTGTTGGAGAATGTGGATAACATCTACAAGGTCAGGGAATAATAGAGTGGGTGTTTTCAGACACGTGGAACTGAGGGAAGTTGACTATACGTTGCCAAGGATGTACAAGAGTAGAGTGAAGATGCTGCTCTAAAGTATAGCTTGGATGTTGCTTGTGGGGCTTGGCATGAGAGTGGAGGGACAGCTGTACCCTCAGATTAGCCCAGTTGTTCCTAGCAGCCATAAGCTCTTCATATTTTCGGGGGGGGGTAATAAAAGAGAACAGAAGACTGTGCTCCTCTCTTGCATCATAATGGTACACGTATTTCTTTTCTCCAAATCTGTTGTTCACCTCCCACTTGAAAACCAATGAGTATATTGATGCCCAATGAATTGGGTACACCTAAAATGTAAGAGTTTGGGACTCTTCTTGAAGTAATAGGAGCTCTGGAACTAGCTACCAATGGAAAAGACTTTATTGTGTAGTTTTCTTCATAGTAAATAAAGAAAAAACAGTAGAATTTCTTTTTGGTGATACTATGAATTATGTGGTAACCAGCAGATTGGGTTCCCTCATTTAACAGAACTAGAAAGGAAAAAGTATCTTTTAGGCATGGATAAATGCATAAATGTTCTCACAAATACTAGAAGGGCTAACTTACTGTTTGATATTGATGTCTGTGGGAAAAAAAGCTGGGGATTTTGGTGGCTGCAACCACTCTCTTGGTTTATATCCTCTAGCCTGTGTTAATGTTTAGTTTTTATTACTAATTAAGGGAATTTACGATGTAGAGTATTGTCTACCTATTTTGAAGAGATGGTAATAAAACTC
This sequence comes from Pseudotriccus pelzelni, assembly GCA_035584735.1. NCBI lineage: Eukaryota > Metazoa > Chordata > Aves > Passeriformes > Tyrannidae > Pseudotriccus > Pseudotriccus pelzelni. The sequence continues at coordinate 33,592,745 of JAWMRA010000041.1, forward strand.
GATTGTTGAAATCATTTAGAAAAAAAATGCACTGATGGGCAATATTAACTATGTATAAATTTGTTTACCTCAGGTGAATATACTGGGGAAAATAGTTTATCGGGCAACTCCTGGACATCAAAAGTTTTCCAAAACTGCCAGTGTCTTGTGGCTTCTCAAGCAGGAGATGGTAACTTGGAGACTTTTGTCCTCACTTTATAGGTAATTCTTTGAAAAGCATGTTATGTTTTTGCACAGAGATGACTTTCTGGGATATATTTTTTACGACTTTACACATAGGAAGTGAAGCAATTAAATACCTATTAGTGAGCTGTTTATGGAACTAGGTTCTGATACACATGTCTGTTGATTATCTATTTACAGAAATGAAAGTTTTAAAGAGAACTATTCTTATTGCCTTTGTAATTTCTAGTATTTTTTTAAAAACATTTTTGTAAATGTTTTTAAAGTGTTTTTACTCATGCATTCTGTTAAATTTTCTCAGCTTTATTTTGATCCGTAACGTTTTGCACTTTTATTTCTAGAGACAGAATACAGTCTGCACTGGAAGATGAAACTGCATTTGATATCACAGTGAGTGTGGACTTTTTTTGGTTTTGGGGTTTTTTTAAAGTGACATAAGAAGCTAAATAAGCAAAATAAAGGCTAAATGCTTTTACTGTATTTTTAGAATCTCAGAGTTTGAAGGTAAAAAATTAGACTGATTTTTATCAAGACAAATATTAAATTATTTCATATATTGTGAAGAGTAGATCTAAATATTCAGTTCTAAAGAGAGAATGCTAGTGTAAAAAATATTCTAAGCTATTGTTTGTTTTATTTCCTTAAATATTCCACAAACACTTGGAAAATCATAAAATACCATGAGTTGGAAGGGACCCACAAGGGTCGTCAAATCCAGCTCCTGGCTCTGCACAAGACAAACCTAAATTCACCAGAAATAACTATTTATTTATTTTTAAAAGCTGCCTCAGTAGCTGTAATGTTCCCATAGATCAGAGATAATTTTGCTTTGCCTAAAAGAAGAACATTTGGTCTCAAACTGTCTAGCCTTTGCAATTCTGATTGCAATTTATTTCAAGAGAAATCCAATTTTTTTAGTGTTTTTGTCTCAGCTGTAGTCGTCTTGTCTATGTCAATACAGCGCTTCCAGTCTTTGCTGCCAGAATTGCTTAGGAAGACAAAACAATAAGTAAAAAGACTCAGCCTTTGTAAAATTTGTGATCGCAGTTGCTTTCTTCTTAAAAATAAAATAGCTTACTCTAGAATTCCACTGCTAAGTTGTCACTGTTAAACACTGTTGTGCCAAAAACCCCAGTCTCCTCCTATCTGTGTATTTTAGGAAAACACATCTCCTGTTCTCTTTTTATTGCAAGTCTAATGGAAGCTAAATTAATGCAGGAAATCAGATAGAAGGATCAGGGCTCTGGGGTTGGTTTTAATTTTATTTTTTCACATTGTTTATGTTAAATGTGCACGTGATCTTGGAAAATGTCATCTTTTTAATGTATGGTAACAAATGGGATTTAGGATGATATGAGTGCACCAGTGGTATCCATGGATCTACTGTGTAGAATCTTTCTGTGGTCATAAATTTGTGAATTATATGCTGAATCTCATTTTTACAGTTTTTAGTGCAATTGGATGTAAAAGGTCATCCAAATAAAACAACTTATAGTGTCATCCATTTTCTAAAAAGCGGGAGGGGAGAGATAGCATACTGAACTTGTAGAAAGTTTATGAATTACTGTGTGTTCAGTTTGATATTCCTTTTTTGCAGTAGTTTTCTTTTCCATGCAGTAATAATCAGCTTTTTCTTAAACAGGTTTTAACTGCTAGTGAAAAAACAAACGTAGACAACTTGTTTCAGAAAGATTCACTTGTTCGACAAAGTCAGGTAGGACGGAAAGTTTTTAATATGAGAACAAAAATAGATTGAATGTTTATAACACTAACGTTCTATGCACCTTTTGAAGTCGTTTCTAATGCTCTTTTTTATATTCACTCAAGTGTATTATTCCTTGAATGCATAAAAATAATGCGCTTTAGTTTCTAATGATCAGGATGGTTTTTCAGTCTGGCTTGGGGATGATGAAAGGCTGAGAGCTGTTCCCATTTGCAGCATCTGTCACTGTTGATTGTGATTAATAAACTGTTAAATAGCACTGTAATAAACTGCAGCACCCAATGAGAAATAGAGATTAAGTGCCAACAACATTCATACTGGATACTTAAAATGCAAGTGAAACAGTCTTCTGGATCTGTTTGCCTTTTGGTTGCCAAGTAGATAACAAATAGATACAGAAATGAGAGGAAGGCAGTAAAAGTATTATTTGTTATGTATTTGCTTTAAAAATGCAATTTAATTTTATTCCAGCTGGTGGTAGATTGGCTAGAGAGCATTGCTAAGGATGAAATTGGGGACTTCTCCGATAATATTGAATTTTATGCAAAAACAGTGTATTGGTGAGTTCAGACTTCCTTTAATTATGTACATGCACCCATCAAGTGTAAGATTCACAATCACAATCTTGGAAAGAAGTGGATTTTTTAAGTTGTTCATCACTTCTTTTCTTCAAAGTCATGAATGTAAAAATTGAGATTTCTAACCTGTCTGCTGAAGTATATCTTCTCAGCAGTCTGGGAAGCAAGGATGGAAGGAAAAACCATCAAATCAACTTAACCTAATCTTAACATAGTTAAGGATTTCTTTTATGTGTTTCTCAGGCGGTCACTTCTTTATCTGGCTTTAATTTTTGCCTGTTTAAGTACTTGTTGTCACTTTGTGTCATTGACCCTGCACTAGAAGCCATTATTGTCATCTTTATTATCACTGATGGGTATGGCAGAAAAGACCAAAGACTACCTTTATAAACCTGCTTTTAATGGCCAGTGAATATAGGCTTTTGGAATCATATTTATCCTAAGCTGAATTTCTGTCCTTGACTGACTTTATAGTGAATGCTAATGGGAAATTTTGCTTATGCAGAAATCAATTAATAGTTAAATACATGAATGATTGAAATAATGGATGCTTTTGAAAGAAATCAAAGATATATGTATTGATTCCAATATTGTACCTCTTATGAAATGTTGCATTTTCATGTTGCATTTGGTTGATTTATTATGGACTGTGCTACTCTTGTGAAATGTTGCATTTTCACAAGAGTAGCACAGTCCATAATAAATCAACCAAACCAAGTGTCTGTTCTGTAAACATATTCCACGTAAGAAAAAATACCTTTCAATATTTGTGTCTTATTAAAAGTTAGTTGCTAAAAAACCACATTTTTTGTAAAACATTCCACTGCTTTCAGGGATAACACACTGCATACCCTGAAGCAGCGACAGTCAAGTACATACATTGGAAGTTCTCGAGCTCTAGTAACAGAGTTGGTAAGTATTAGATAAAAATAAGGCTTGATTTCAAAATACATTAGAGAGGGCTATTTTCCCAGCTTTCCATCAATTCTTAGATAGTTGTAGTATCTAAAAATCAGTACAGAAATTGTGAGGCAGGGCACTTTAAAAGCTCTTTTGGGGATCTCTGTGTACTTCTGTTTTCTTTCAGCAGTCACTTCCATATCCCCGCCCCATCACGAGTACTTGTAGACTATTTGGTGAAGTAAATGGCTTTATTGTGAGTTTTTATATCTGAAAGATATTCATGTTTCTAACCAGAAAAGCTTAGAAAAAAATGTTTGGGAGCCACTGGAGCCATTAAAGATAAGGGAATGCTGTCTTTACGCAGTAACTAGTACAATGAAACCAAGTCCTGAGGCAATTCTTTGAGAGCTACTATAGTAAAAGCTAATAGGAGAGAGGGCAAGGAAAGAAAGTACTGTCCAGCGGAACGAAGTAATGAACTGCCCTAGTGACAGGAAAGCAGTTGTAGAAGATTGATTCAATTGTGGAGTGATCTGAGGTACTGACTGGCTTAAGAAAATCTGTTTGGATTAAATAGTAGCGAGTGCAGCCTCACACAGAAGGTGGAGGAGGAGAAGCAGTGGTAGGTGGATAGACAGAAGGGGAAAGGATGTTTGAAGGTGAGAAGAGACCTGGAAGATGAGAAGTTTGGGGCAAATAACAAGGCAGTGGAATAAATAAATTGCATTGGCTTCTTCTGATAGGAGCAGTGACAGAAGAGGAATAAAAGAAACGAGAGAGGAAAAACTGAGAAGTATCATACTCAATATTACATGTGTTGTACAGATTGTTGTGCCAACATGAAAAAGTGACTCCAAATTATAAAACAGCAGGAATTTAATGGAAGAGATCTATAGGCATTGTGTGGATGACTGGTGACTTTTTTCTTGCAGGATCCAGATGCTCCTATACGACAGAAACTGCCACTTGATGATTTGGACCGAGAAGATGATGCAAGGTTATTGAAGTATCTCTTCACTCTCATCAGAGCAGGAATGACAGATGAGGTAGCATGACCTTTAATTAAGTAAGGTTTAAAATATCTTACTGTTAAAGCCAACAAAAAGCTGTGTACTGAAGTGTCTGTTTAAACAAAGTTTGGCTTGTAATGATTTTCAATTTGTTGTCAATATTGACAGCTAAATTAGCTTTTTAATGAAATCTTGCTTTTAGTTAAATAATTTTGGGCGTAGAGTAGATGTTACTGAAAAAACAATGGCAGTTGAGTAAGGGGAGGGAAAGGGGACTTGAGATTCTTGTTGCAAAGACTTTAGTCTTAGGAATGTGGTAACTTGTTCATATTCTGTTCCAATATGGTGCACATCTATTCATTTTCTGATATTATGGGCATGTGAGCGTGTTGCTGCAGGGCATTATGAACATGCATATAAATTCACAGCTTCAGTGGGGGTTCTAAGTCAACTTGAAAAGTAGATGACTGCATGAAGAGATGGATTATACATATAAGCAATAGGGCAGCACTTTAAACTTATCAGCAGGATGCATAGCAGCTGTTTAAGCTAACAAAGATGAAGCTGTAGCACATTTCTCTCATTGCTGTAAATACTGACTGAAAAACTAAAAAAGTTTGGTGAAAAAAAGTGATGACATTTACTTTGAAATCTTTCTGTTATTTTGATTTTAAGATCCTCTATGCTTATTTCTCACATAGTAGAATCTACACAAATTAACTATTTTAATAACGTTCACATTTTTAAAGAAGAAGCTGGAGGTTTTCCTACCTCAAAGTGTGTTGCTGAGAAAATCCATTATTTTTCAGGCACAGCGCTTATGCAAACGGTGTGGTCAGGCCTGGAGAGCTGCAACTTTGGAAGGCTGGAAATTGTATCATGATCCAAACATAAATGGAGGTATCTGCTCCAAAGTGCATTTGAGACAGATAGAAAAATAGAGCAGAGGGCTTTCTCTTAATATCTGTCTGGGGCAAAGAGAAATAGCTGTTTCTTAAGAGCCTTTTTTTGTATGTAAAATATTTTCCCATGTCTGTTAACATGTAGAAACTAATACGAAATTATTTTAGTTGAAAGTATGAGTTCACTGAATTCATCTAAACATGCTACAGTCACTTTCTTTTTTAAAATCAGGCATAATCGCTAGGAAGTAGATATCTCAGAGTTCCAGACAGATCTTCTCCACCTCCATATAATACTTCAGTCTGTATTTTCTTAACATCCGACTTGTGCTGTCTAGTACACATTTGGTTGCTTACAAACTCAAATTGGACTCTATATCTTCAGAAGGGTGTAGTAGGGCTAGAGTTCAGCAAATGCAAGTGCAGGAAATAGAGATGCTTCTAAAATACTTGAAAATTATTAAACTACCTTCTTCCTTAGTAATAGGGTTTCTTGCACATGGTCCCATTTGTAACACAGTGCCTTGCTTCTCTCTATGCCCAGGACACTGCAGGATTTAGCAAGGAGTTTAAGAACAAGTCTAAGTGTTGGTTATAGGTGGGTGTGGAAGGCATGATGCTTTCCTGCTTTTCAAATCCCGATAGCCTGTCGGTTTTATCTGCATGCTACACCAGTGTCCTAGGCTTGTTTTGAATCTACCTATCTAACTTGCTGTTATATATATGGGTTTGAATGCCCTCATGCAGGTGCATACAAAATAGCAGCACTGAAGCAGTGACATTTTTTTTAGTTTTGATTCCTTAAGATACAAAAATTCCTTTTTTTCCTTAACTTTGCTTTTTTTCCAAATGTTAACGTTGTAGATACATTATAGCCAAAACAATAATTTTCTTCAAAGCTAGATAGCAGCCAAGCTTTAAAAACACTGTAACTTATAGACACAAATTTACCAAACTTCCCAGAACAGCCACATTGTGGTCCAGTCAAAAGCATCAAAATGCTTTGGGAAGAGTTTCAAAGGGATTGAAATAGAGTTAATAACAGAAAATAGGCTTTACCTGTTACTGGGCTCTCTTTTTTTAATAGCTTTTTTTTTTTCCTCACACCTTCTCCCTTTTTCTTTTGTTTGTTTGTTTGTTTGTTTTTTAAATTATTCTTTGCATGTAGGAAAAGAGCTGGAGCCTGTTGAAGGCAATCCATACAGATGCATTTGGAAAATTTGTTGTTGGCGTATGGCTGAAGAGGTAAGATAATGCTGGTTTGCTTGATACTAACACATACATTTGAACTTTTCTGAACTCTGAAGCATGATTTTAAGTAAACCTACCCCCTCTGTGTTTACTGCTTATAGGATTTGCAGTTAATGCTTCTGAGAGGACTTCTGAAATAACATGTTTATGTACTGTAGTGAGAAATCTACATAATCAGCACCAGTTTTTCAGGAAATGTGTTCCTTTTTTTTCTTGTTGAAAGAAAAACCACTGACACTTTGACTTTCATCTTGACTTAATTGAATGGGAAAGGAAAAACGTTGCTTTCTTTCCAGATCAGTATAAATTTTTCAGGTAAGTTACAAGGAGATGCTGCTGAAGGGAAAGTCACTTGCTATTTTTGTTTTGGCTCCTTGTGTGTTCTGTGGTTTTCCATCTGTTAAATGGAATGTTTTCCAGTGGATTAATCTAATGTAAAGTGACTAGAAAACTTAAGTGCTTTGTAATTAAAAGTTTGGGTATTTTTACTGTTTCTTTTAGGAGCAGTTTAATAGGTATGAAAGAGCAATCTATGCAGCCCTGAGTGGAAACCTCAAACAGGTAGGTCAAACCTCCTAGATAAGTTGTGTTTGGTAGTTGTGCATTTTCTTTCTCATATATGAAAGTGATATCATCGGGTTTCATCAGAAATATTGCAATCACTGGTTATTGTACTTTTAAAGATGTAGTAAACAGGACAATGGCAAACACTGCTGCTCCTTGTAGGACTGTGTCTTAACGAAGTATATGATAGTATTTTCTTAGTATTATTCCTGCTGACTTTTCAGTCATCCAGCTTTGATGAAGAAAAGGCTGCCGTTCGTGATGGTTACTAGTCTGCTTTAGTGCCCAAAAATCTGATCCTAAATTACAGTTGCTATGTTTGGGAGATAGTTCTCCCTCTCTTGATAATTTTTGCTCTGTTTTTTTAATCTGTAGCTTCTTCCAGTTTGTGATACCTGGGAAGATACTGTTTGGGCATATTTCAGGGTCATGGTGGACACTCTAGTTGAGCAGGAAATACGAACCTCCGTAGTAACTGCAGAGGAGATGGAAGAACTCCCTAGAGACTATTTAGAAACAAAGTAAGTTTCAAGTAGAATTATGTTCTGCTCTCAACAAAGCATCCTGTATGATCTGTTTGGAATATTCAAGGTAATGTTTTTTTGTCTTTTCTCTCCTACTTTGAAGCTGGACTTCAGAAAAGGTTTTTGAAGAACTTCAGGCAACAGACAAAAAGGTGTGTAATAATTGCAGTGTTTCTCCTCACTGTTTACCATTTTTAACTACTCACTGGGTTCTGTTTGTACTGCACTATTTAATGAAATGCTCAAGTGTGCACAATGACTGATTCATTTTATATTTTCTGCCTCTATAATGTGTTATTTCTCAGTTCAAGTAGATTTTTCTATATACTGCCACCTTTTAATGATGAAAATTATACAGGTTTTGTCTTGCCCTCTATCTGCTAAAGCAGCTGCATGTGCTAAAGAAACAGCTGACTGTCAAGTGTTTTCAGACACACAAAGCAGACAAGAGTAAATCAACTATTCAACACTGACAGAATGTTCAAAGATTGATTACATTGCGTTTTCTTTATAGGAGGTTTGTGTGCATATTTCAGAACAGACCTTTCAAATTTAAAAGCGTGTTTGCTTTTGGAATGATTAAATTGATACTACACTTACTTTTATTTGACGGCCTGGACACACGGCATTTGTCATATTGCTAAGACAAAGACATGCAGTCAGCTACAGATACACCCAGCTGCATTTGCCATTGCAACACAGTGCAGTCCTCACCATGTAGCAAATTTACAGATGCGTTTGGATTGCATGTCTTGCAGTAGATGCATGAATTCCTCTACAGCAGGGCAAAAGAAATCTCTTCTGCCTCAAGTAGCTTTCACAGGCCTTTCCTTAGGGATTTATTCACATTGTTACTTCTGTGACTTTGTAGAATCTGTTATCTGTAACGTCATTGTTTATTCTCCTCTTCAGAGCAAAAAGCCCTTAGTCTTGGATTTCTTCCATGAAAGTATTAACTGTACAGATCTATATTCTGGTTCTTTCTTTCAGTTTGTCGATATTCTTGTAATTTGACATGGAGACTGCAAGTGCCTTTTCTCCTGCTCTTTATGAAGAATACCCTTTGAAATAGGATAGCTTTTTTTTCCCCTGAGGAACTTTTGCTTTATTTATAAGTTTGTTTTCTTCATACATTATGCTATATAATTTTATTCAAAGTTTGAAATTTCTTTTTCTGTCTCCAGAGGGTTATAGAGGAGAATCAAGAACACTATCATGTGATTCAGAAATTCATTATACTTGGAGATGTGGATGGTGAGCTTTTCTCTAAGTGATTTTTAATTGTCAACTGACTACATTATTTGGAGTGACCTTTCCAGAAACTTTAATGTGAATGGATTAGAAGCATGCAGTAGGCAAACTCCACCTTAAAGCTGAGCTCTAAAAGAGTAGGGACTTTGTGTAGTTTGACTTTCTGCAGTTTAACATATAAGGCAGTTTTTGAAGAAGTCCTGCAATCATGAAAATGTGTTAGGATATATGCAAAGCTTTTCCTGAGAAATTATAAAATACATACAGTAGATATTTAAGCCAAACACCTACATCTTACCAAAATTATTGCTGTTCTGTTTTGTTGGACTTTTGAGGCTAAATTACATTTATTGAATAAATGCATAATTTTGAAATATTTCTTAGGTGGTTTTTTTCCCTATGATACGGCTAATACAAACATTTCCTTGGTGGCTATAGGTTTGATGGAAGAATTCAGCAAGTGGCTTTCCAAAGACAGAAGTGTGCTCCCAGGACACCTCCTTCGTTTCATGACGCATCTTATTCTGTTTTTCCGCACTCTGGGTATGCAGACTAAGGTAAGTTCTCTTGTATTTGATTGGTTGTCATAGCAATAGCTAGTCTTTGAAGTAGAAGTGCTGGTGTGCAAATACATAAACAACAGAGAGGGATGGTAAATTACTTCCAGGCTGATGAGGAGCTGCATGCTTAAATACTGTATTTGTTGATCTTGGAGCCCAAAAACAACAGCCAAAGTGAGAAAAGAGCATCCTCCTCTCCTCCTGTTCAGCTTAAAAATTGTTTTTTGAGGATGGTGGAGGCAGATATGCAACCTTTTACAATGTTCATTATTTGTTGTTTGTATACAATTCATATCAATATATGCTTAGATTAAGGTCTTTAATTTAGATATATAAAATGATAATTTTTGACAGCAACAAACACTTTAGTCTTGGCTAAAGCCGTTTCAGGTGCTCAGAATATACTTTGGTTGTTTAGTATAGGCTATTACAGATGAGCAAGATCATATTTATACCCTGTTACATTATAATTTTCTATAATAAAACAGTGCATGTAGTACAGTGCAATAGTAATCTGTATGCCTGACATTTTGTTTATTAATTTAAAAAATATAGTAAACTGGAAAGAAAGAAAAAACATTTTAAAAGTAACATTCCAGTTAGCCTAAAGACTGTATCGTCCAGTTGCTGAGAAAGAAAATCCTTGAAACACTAAGTCTTTGAATTGGAAGACCCTTTTTTTTTTTATCACACTCCAAGAGAAACAGTTCTTCCAGTTGAACCTGTTTGTGTAAATTACTGAAGCAGGAATAAGCAAATAACCTTGTGTTTGTTTTAATAGTGATAGCCTATAAAGTGTCTTTTACTTTATTTTCCACATTATCTGATGTAAAATTGAATTTATATTTGTTTGCAATAAGGAGGAAGTTTCTGTTGAAGTCCTAAAGACCTACATTCAGGTAAGCTTTCAGAAATTCAGTTTGTTTTCTCTAATGTAATTTAGACATAAAGGAGGAAGAAAAGGAAACTTAAGGTTACAGGATGAAAAGAGCTATGATGAAGCAAATGCTCTCTTCTCAAGAGATACATGGAAGCTTGCCTAATATGCAAAGTTTCTGTCAGCAGTTCTTAAATAAGAGACAGTTTTATTGATCCTTGTTTAGAAGCTGAGTGCAGTCTTCCTACATCAGGATAAAATAATCAGAAGTTTGTTATACACTTACGTTTTTACCTAACGCATGATTTTATTTAAGTGTAAACACAGTTATGTATTTACACAGAGGAATATAGTATGTTTATATATTATATATATATTTCTATAATAGTGGATATCATCTATATATTTGCTTCATATATATTTGCTTCTTGTTCTGTGTATTTGCTTTTTGTTCTGCAGCGGATGGTATCCGAGAAGCACACAGATTTAGTAGCATTTTATGTGAGCCACCTGCCCCCAGAGCTGGCTGTTGCTCAGTACGCTTTATTCCTTGAAGATGTCACTGAAAGCGATCAACGCCACCACTGCCTTGAACTGGCAAAAGATGCAGGTGAGAGATCCTGAAATTCCAATTATCATTTTATATCCTGGGTTCTTTTGTGTTTCAGGAGTGTTTGCTCCAAGACCTAGCTACGAATATGATACTTTTTCCTTTCTGTGTCTCTCTATTTTTCAATTAAATAAAATTAATTTGCTGATCTCTTCTTCAAGTAGGCATATACATGTGTTTTAACTAAGCTGGAACTGAAGTTCTTTTCTGAATTAAACTAAATATCACTGGCTGCTGGACAATGTCCAAACATAGCAAGAACTAAATGCCAGCTGCCTGTCTCAAATACAGGTTCTGAAGCTTGACATGATCACATTATTTCTGAGAACTAATTATAAAAATATATACCTGTTTGTGGATTTAGGAAGGTTATGACTATCTTAATTCTTTGGTCCTATTTACAGTGCATTTCTTAGCTGTGGTGGGTTGCTTGCATTAATGATGAGCTTCCTTCCAGGCCTGTGCATCAAACCAAAAGGGACTGCAACAAAGCAGCGTACTGTCCATTGCTTGACAGTGCCTCTGTGCCACTCAAAATTCACAAAGAAATAGATTTACTGGAGATTTCAGTGACTTAACTTCTCTTCAATCATTTTTCAGTCATTTTCTTTTAAACTGGGCTAAGGCTTACAAAAATAAAACATCCTGCTTAAGCATCTGTAAAAGAACTATTATGAGCTTTTTCTGGTACATTCCTGTCAAATCATGGTCTCGCTGTCAGAACTGTAGGAATCAGTGGTCTTAGCAAATATATCTATATGCTAGTCCTCAGCGCAGACTGAAAAACTTGTTAGTTGTCTTGTTATTTTTCGGATATTTTATATTCTCTCTTAAATCAAATATCATTCTTGTAAAATATCTGCACTAAATTACACAGCTCAAAAAAGCTTAAAGTTTTTTCTGACAATGTGTATGTGAACAGACTGATAAGAATTACCAGTAGTAAGGAATAAGGTCAACTGTTGGAGGCTGAATTTCATTTTTTGTCAAGTTTGAGTTCATCGTAGTTCTTACAGTTCTTTCTTAACCCAGGTCTGGATGTTGCAACCATAACAAAAACTGTTGTTGAAAACATCCGCAAGAAGGATGCTGGTGAATTCAGTCACCATGACCAAATGCTAGATACGGGCACAACAGAGGTGAGTCCGCTTCGCAGAGCAGATATTCCAGTTTGCAATCAACTCTGGAGTCTTTGACCATGTGTGATCCGTATTTTTCTTTCAACAATGGTGGAAATTGCCTTGGAAAAGCCTAATGGGGAAATGTACTCTCCATGTGACCATGTGAGGATATTGCAAAAATCCGTAACTTCTGTTTCTGCTTATCCTTGATCCTCGTGTGTGGGCTGCACAGCAGCCATGTCTGTATGCAGACATCAAGTGAAAATAAAGCCCATGAAATGACTACAGCAAACTACTTCGTAGTTGAGAGTAGGATGTTCTTGTAGCTTCTACCAACTGCAAGGATTGTATCTCAGATGTACCTTTTAACATGCTCAAGTGACATTTCTAGATACAGCAGATGCTGCCTTTACTGACAGTTTCCTTTCACCGCTATTTAACATCAGCTGGATCAAACTCAGTACTTTAGGGACAGTACTTGTAATAGCCTGTATTCAAAGTGCTGCTTAGAAAAAATTGGTTACTTAGAAAGTGAAAAAAGTTTTCAAATTTTTGGCAGTGTTTTTGCTTTTCTGTACGAAGTTTAAGCTCTCTAAGACAAAAAGGTAGTTTATCTAACACAAGAGGTGCAGGCTGATGGCGTCTCTGAAGCGAGGGCTCCATAAACCGTATTTGTACAGTGAAATTATATTAAAGTTTGAGGAAAATGCATTGTAATCCATAAAAAATTTTGAGAGATGATGCTCAGTATCTTGGGAACACTTAGAAATTATTTTTTTTTTATTCCATATTGCAGATATTGTTTTCTAAGCTTTTGAATAAAGCAATCCATGTTACTGTGTCGTAAGGCTTTCCAAACTTGGGTTGGAAATTGACCAGATTTAATGTGTGTAACATCAGCTGTATGTTTGAAATGGTAGTGAATCTCTGTGTTGGTTTTTGCAGGCGGATCAGCTGAAAATAGATGTGATTGACTGGCTCGTATTTGATCCTGCACAGAGGGCAGAAGCACTTAAGCAAAGCAATGCAATCATGAGGAAGTTCTTGGGTACTAAGCTTCACAAATATTTTAGACTTTTTAAATGTTGGTTTTGTTCTCTTTGGCTCTTGGCTACATTTGATGTAACTTTGAATCTAGTCTATTAAAAGTATGGCTTTGCCAGCATATGGAAATAAGGTATAGAAATTGCAAAGCTGTTGATACCCAGTTCATATTCTCGTAGCATCCAAGAAACATGAAGCTGCAAAAGATGTGTTTGTGAAGATTCCTCAAGATTCGATAGCAGAAATATATAACCAGTGGGAAGAACAGGGAATGGATACTCCACTTCCAGCTGAAGATGACAATGCTATACGGGAACATTTATGTATTCGTGCATATTTGGTGAGTTTCAAATATACAAATATTCTATTATTACTTAGAAATAATGGTGGGTTTACCTTGGTGGTTAAAGTCTAGCTTTGTCCATTTAATTTAACTTCTGATTTTTTGATGCATTATAGCTGTGCATGTAATGACATTCTGGGTATTATATATGAGTCAAAAATGTCCAAACACTGTTTCCAATGCAATCCAGGAAGCCCATGAAACCTTTAACGAATGGTTTAAACACATGAACTCAGCTCCACAGAAGCCATCTTTGTTACCACAAGCAAGTTTCACTGAAAAGGTGGCCCATGAACATAAAGAAAAGAAGTATGAGGTAAGGAAAAGTCCAAGTTATTTACTGTAAACTTTTATGGTTTTGCTTAGGAGGCAGTCTTAGTTCAGTGAAACAGAGTAGAAGACTGCTATGTCATATTGCTTAAGAATTCTATTATAAATTATTCTATTTTTAGGTTGAAGGGAGACAATAGAATAATAATGGCACTGCACAATAAATTCTGTTTTTTTCATATGACTAAACTCTACATAAGATATGATAATGTAGTAAATATTCATTATAATCTGCTGATTGTCAGTGGTATTAATAAATCTGAGCACTTGATTTTGCTATTAACTCTTTATTCTTGTATTTATCACCTTTCGTTTTCTAAAAGATGCTGTTTTGTTTTGCCAAAAGGTCTTTTTACGTGTCTGACGAGTATGAATATGCTGTGTTCAGTTAATACAAATGCTTGTTTTATAAGCATGGCAGAATAAGTTGTTTAAAACTATGTGCCTTGAGAGGCTTTGCTTCTGAACAACTTGTCTGACTCTCTGGACAGGGAATTAAGCAAGGATGGAAATAGCTGTTAGCAGCAGGTTTTAAGTTTTAGCCACTGGCTGAAGATTCTAATTTGAATTGGAGCTGCACTGACTTGCATGCTGGTGAAGAGTCTATTTTAAAATAGCCTTGGAAATCATCCTGTTCTGCAGTAGTTTATTTTTTGTTTCTTTGCCAGATGGATTATGGCATTTGGAAAGGCCTCTTGGATGCTCTTACAGCTGATGTTAAGGAGAAAATGTACAATGTGTTGCTGTTTGTTGATGGAGGATGGATGGTTGATGTTAGAGAGGTAAAATAAATTTTTATATCACAACACAGACCACAAAGCACAGATTGTACCCAGTTGTACCCTTGTCACCTTTAGTTTGATGTGTTCCTGTTTAAGTTGCTCTGGCCTTGCTGTGATCTGGTACAGCCTGCTTCCCCTTCAGTTACCGTGAAAATCATATCTGACAGTCCAGTCTAGGCTGGTTAGTCCAGTTTTCTGCCTCTGACGCTACTAATGATGTGATTATGCTGAGTTGCCTCTCAAAAGTAGATTTTCTTAATACTAATACAGTATATTACTCTGGTAAGGATGCCGAGGACGACCCCGAACGAAGACACCAGATGATTCTGCTGCGTAAGCTGTGCCTGCCAATGATGTGCTTCTTGCTGCACACGGTGCTGCACAGCACGGGGCAGTACCAGGAGTGCCTGCGCCTGGCGGACATGGTCGCTTCCGAGCGACACAAGCTTTACACGGTGAGTTAGCGAGGGCTGCAGGCAGCTCAGCTTTCATTTAAAGGCTCCGTGGGTTGGCTGTGTAAGAGGCTTCTATATAGAGAGGAAGGTGCCATATGTTCCTTTACATCATAAGTTTCTTTATCGCTTCCTACCAACCGCAAGTAGTAAAGGGTTTCCTTCTATTCTGACTTAAGGAATCAAAGAGTTAACTCAGAAACACTGAGGACAATGGTCGGTGTTTTGACCAGAAGTTCTTCTGAATACTGCAGTTATTAATTTTCGGCTGGGAGTTTAAAGGTTGGACTCCATGATCTTAAAGGTCTTTACCAACCTAAACAATTCTATGATTCTAAGTTGAGCTGCAGAATTGTAATTGATTTCGCAATTGTATTTCATTTCAGAAATGTATAAGCAGGTTTGCACTTCTTTACCCCTAACCTTCTTTCCCTCCTAAAGCCTGAAAAAAACTGTGAAAATGAGACAGAGCTATCCTGAGCCTACCTTCAGGTTTTGGATGCTGCTATTAGCTTCCTGTGCCTTACTAAAGGTCATTCTGAAATGCCTGATGCTCACACTGTCTTGAATAGAAAGAAATAAAAGGAGAAAAATAGTAACTTAATTAACCACCATTGCTTTAATATCAGTTCTATTCATGGCAAATAAGTATAACTTTATTATGTTTGGGGTTTTATTATTTATTCTTAGGTATTTTCAAAAGAAGAACTCAGAAAGCTTCTGCAGAAGCTGAGGGAATCTTCTCTGATACTTCTGGACCAGGATCTTGATCCTTTGGGATATGAAATTCAGTCATAGGTTTTCATGTAGATACCTACGAAAACTTCTGAGCATGGACATTCTGGTTACATAAAAAACCAAACCAACAAAACCATTACTTGGACAAACTGTTCTGATTTTTTGGGGGGAAAACCTCCAATTCACAGATTTCAATGTAAACTTGAAAAATTCTGACCAACTTGAGAGATGTTATTTGTTAAACAACCTTTTTCATATTTTTTTTTCCTAATAAAAGTGCTTCAAAAAGAGAAAACATTTGTTCTAATATAAAATGTCCTTATATAAATATGGTATGAACCTCCTTAATATCTTTGCTATGTGCCGAAAAAAGCTGCCCACAGACTGGAAACATTACGTGGCAGGAAAAGAATGTGCATGGGTACAATGGGGAGAAAAGTGAGACTGCAGGAAGGTGTATGTGGAAAGTAGGGGAGAAGAAAGCAAACACCTGGGGCTGGAGGAAGGGAACTACAAAAAGCAAAAGTTGAGGGGCTACATCCAACCCTTCAGAAGAGAAGGCAGCCTTGCTTCAGGGTTTGTGCTTTTCTACCACACATTGTGGAATTGCTGAAATGCTGATGAACCAAAGCAAGGATGATCATATGTTGAAACTCCCGAGATTTTGTAGTTTATTTAGAAAGCTTGTTCTGACCCTGTTTACCTGCGTAAACACACATTTAGCTGCCTTTCCCTTAATGCGAGAGTGCAGAGGACAGGACTGTAGTGGAGTTAGATGGGGGCTTTGGCTCCTTCAGGCAGTCGGTGTCTTCTGCCACCTGACAAAGAACTTTCTTTGCGCTGTACCTGCCTACCTGCATTTTCTCGTGCGTGTATTGCCGGAAATACCCAGTCCAGTTGTGGAGAGGTACCTTGGAGGGAAGGAGCGTTTCTGCCCCATCACTGGGCTGTTGGGCAGAGCTGGGGGGTATTGGGGGAGGCAGTGGAGGTACACACACACACACAGAGGCACACAGACACAAACAGACGCACACACACACACCCCCTCTCTCTCCCACCCCGTTCATTCCCGGGTCGCTGCCGGCACAGTCCCCGCGCGGGGCGGGCGGGGCCACCGGAAGGCGCGAGCCCACGTGTCCCGCGGGGCGGGGCGGGGCGGGCCCGGCCCGGGCGGTTCGGTGGCGGCCGCGGGGCAGCCTCAGCCATGGGCTGGCTGCCGGCGCAGGGCCGGCTGGCGGCGGGGCTGCTGGTGAACCTGGCCGCCTCCATCTGCATCGTCTTCCTGAACAAGTGGCTGTACGTGCGGCTGGGCTTCCCCAACCTCAGCCTCACCCTGGTCCACTTCGCCATCACCTGGCTCGGCCTCTACCTGTGCCAGGCGCTCGGCGCCTTCTCCCCCAAGAGCCTCCAGCCCGCGCAGGTGCTGCCGCTGGCCCTCAGCTTCTGCGGCTTCGTCGTCTTCACCAACCTCTCCCTGCAGAGCAACACCATCGGCACCTACCAGCTGGCCAAGGCCATGACCACGCCGGTCATCGTGGTCATCCAGAGCGTGGCTTACGGCAAGACCTTTCCCCTGCGGATCAAGCTGACCCTGGTGAGGAGGCAGCGGGGCTGAGGGGAGCGGGGAGGGGCGACGCCGAGGGCAGCGACCCCGCCTAAAACCCCCCTCTCCACCTCCACAGGTCCCCATCACGCTGGGCGTCTTCCTCAACTCCTACTACGACGTGAAGTTCAACGTGCTGGGGATGGCATTCGCCACCTTGGGCGTCCTGGTGACCTCCCTCTACCAAGTGGTGGGTATTGGCGGGGGGGGGGGGAACGCGTGGTGGTCTTCGCGATGAGGCCCCTTGTTTTGATCGCCTTTCAGTAGCATCCAGCCTTCCAGGAAACCCTCCGTGCTCCGTTATTTGTTTTTTAAAAACCCACCAAATTGTGATATTCCACCATAACCCCTGGTAAATTGAGGAACTGATCGTCCTTGCTGGTAAAAATTGAGGTCATTTTTAACGTGAGTGTATTTTCAAGGGTGAAAAGGGGCAAAACTCATTTTTTTCTAGAGAGAACGGCTGTTCTGCTGAAGCAAGTGCCTTGCATTTGAGCCTTTCCCTGGAAAGGACGTTTTCCAGTCCTTCAGTTAAGCCCGTGGTTTATCCTTGAGCTATTTGCATTTTATCAGCATCCTTTCTCAGTTTCGACTATACACAGTCTCAGATGTTTTTGTAGAGGATACATTAATACATATGCATAATATACACACAATACAACCTTTCTGGATGATTGTGGTTGAAAAAATAGATACAGTCCAAGGACTGTTTTAGCCCTGTCTGCTTTAACATTGTACTAATACCTCAACCAGTTCGTTATTGGCCGTGACTGTAAAAGCCTCCCAAACTGGAATCTTCTGTCATGTTGATGTGATAGTCATCCATTTAAGTGAGAATTTGTTTGCAACAGGTACACTGTGCCTCCTAAAGAAGTGGGGCTCTTTGATCTGTAGTGTGTAAGATGATAAGTCTCTTGTCCTGTTTTGGGGCAGGAGGGGGAGAGAGATGATGAATAACAACTTTAAGTGATGGTGTGTGTACTGGAGAAATGATACTATTTGGGTGAAATCATTCGTAATGTTAAAAAAAAAAACTTAGCAAATTCATATGCTGGAATTCATGTTACCAGTTAATGCGATTTATCAAGTATTAAACATCATTTTTAAGCATGATATAAAGTTGCATCTTTTTGACTGTAACATCTGTCTTCATAGCCATAGGTAAATAATACTTCTTAAGGAACACGACCTTGAAAACTGAAGTTACAAGTTAGAGTCAATTATAATCAATATTGAAATGAAATCCATTAAATTTGGAATAAACTGACAAAAGAAAGACAAATGTTTACTGATTTTGTTAGCTTGTACGTGGAAGAAAATGAGAAGAAAGGTGGAGAAGCAGATCTGCCGTGGCAATGGTACTCAGCTCCATCACAGACAGGATCTGGAATTTGTGTTGAGCATAAAAGGGAGCTGGCATTTTCTTTCTAGTTCTGCTACTGTTTTGTTTTTCCTCAGGTGCAATACTTTACTCCCAGGCAATGGGAAAAGGCAGATTTAGTCACTCAGAATTTTTTCATTGTCCTTGCATACGATTTTTTCCTCTTGTGGCTTTTGTGCTTGCGAAAGACAAACCCACAGGGCCCCCAGTTAGGCGAAGGTGATGCTCAACAATCTGTTTATGTAGTATTGGGCACGTGAGATTCCTTCTGTGTTAGTAGCCAGTTTGCTTTTGCTCAGGTTTTCAGTTTATGGGGCTTTTTTCGTCATGTTTAATGGTTTTCTCTTTTGGTTTTAGTGGGTAGGCGCTAAGCAGCATGAGTTGCAGGTAAACTCTATGCAGTTGCTGTACTATCAGGCACCAATGTCCTCAGCTATGTTGTTGTTCATCATACCCTTCTTCGAGCCAGTCTTTGGAGAAGGGGGAATATTTGGGCCCTGGACGCTTTCTGCTGTGGTAAGGCTTTTATTGACTTTGTTTCAATAATTATCACTGATGTAGTTAAACTTGATAGTAAGATATATTTCTTTGTGAAGCAGATTTTTGCACAGCCTTTGGCTATGGTGCGATGAGAGGGGCGTATGCAGGAGAAAAGCCCCTTGTTGAGTCTGCCCCACTTTCTCTGAGAGGAGTGAGTCTTGTCGATTGATTTATCTCCTTAATTCTTGTTTCTGTTTAGAGGGCATCTGAACAACAGGAAAATCTGTGAAAATCCAGAAGCTTCCCCTAATGTATTAAATTTAAAATAATGTAAGTGCTCTGGTTCCAGCTCTTACTGTCCACTCAGAGAAAGAGAGAAGCATGCTCCCTTTTGACGCTCTCAACACTTCTGTCGAAGGATGTCAATATTGGTTGTTGACTAGAATTAGTAGTTCATTTTCACCAAGAAGACTATAATTTGTCTTTGTATCCTGTCCAAAAAAGAGGCAATGGCATATTCTTACCAATGCTGATCATGCTCTTCAGTGGTGGTTCATTTCTTGTAGCATTGCTGCTTATGAATGGGTTAGCAAGTATTCACAATAATAAAGTCAGATATTTTGCTAAAATAGTTTTGTTGTGACCATAAATAAGACTTTTTCTCAAAGGTAAAGAATGCAACCTCTGCGTGTATGAGCAGCCAGATTTTCCAAATCACTCTTTAATGTTCACCAAGAGTAAAGGAGAGAAGGGCTTGTAGGTCTTTCAGTGTGTATTTATAGAGATCGTACCCTGAGCTGCTTATACATATCATCAGTGTCTGTACTGAAGCTGTTTCTGTTTTTGTTCTCCAGATGTTTTTCTTGCCTGATACTTTGCATTTGAAAGTAAATGAAACTAAATAAATAATCCAGGATGTATCTACAAAAGTGGGTCAGATTATTGACTGTGTCCATTAATCCACAGATAATGGTACTGCTGTCTGGAATAATAGCCTTTATGGTAAACTTGTCCATTTACTGGATCATTGGAAATACGTCACCAGTCACGTATCCTTTGTAACATTAGTCGTTTCTCCTGTTTCCAGATGAATTGTGTTGGAATTCATTTGGGCAAAATTGTTTGTAACCTGACTGCTTTATCTTAAATGCTGAAGCTGGAAAAGCATGTTCCTGTTTTAGTGTATTTTGTTTCTTTGTTTGGGATTTGTATAGGTAATGGTGGTTCCCTTGCTGGCCTTCATACCTGCAAAGAATATTAATCCACGCTTTGGCTACTTTGAGGGAGTGTTGGCATGTAAGTCAGTTTGAAGTGTACGATGGGTGAAAGGCTTTAGGTGGAGGTTAATACTCCCAGCTGCAGAGATGCAAGAAAATTGCAGGAGTTGGAGTCAGCATGGCCATACCATTGCATGCTTTGGCTGTAAGTAATGAAATTTTACAGGTGTTTCTTTTTACAAAATACTAATACTGGTATTCGCTGTTATCCTTAATGGATGTTTAGGTATAACATGTTCGGACATTTCAAGTTCTGCATCACCCTCCTGGGAGGGTGCCTCTTATTTAAGGATCCACTGTCGGTTAACCAAGGCCTTGGGATTCTGTGCACATTGTTCGGCATTTTAGCCTACACGCACTTCAAGCTTAGTGAGCAGGAAAGCAGTAAGAGTAAATTGGTCCAGCGTCCATAAAGCAAGAGTTTCTGAGTACTGTTGTGAAGGAAAACAAGTATTTAAATATGCATTGATTCTAGAATGCACAAAATTGCCTCAGTCATTTAGATCTACGGTTTTAGTTTAACTACCAGGATTGTTATTCTGTAACTAAACCAAATTAACTGAATTATGTAGAATGCTGGGGTTTTGCCATCTCAGTCCATCCTTTCATTTTCATTAAATTAAAACAGTAACTTAAAAGAGAAAAAGGCACACTTCAAATTGCCGTGGAAATTGTACTGAAGTAATTATATTTTTTGCATACCAAATGAGATCATGATGGCTACAATTATAATACAGAAAGAGAGAAAGAGAAGGAATCCTGTCTCTGTGATCATGACAGTATTGCTGTCATGAAGAAAAACTTTGAGGCACTTTTATGCAGATGTCCTGGTATGTAGTGATGCTTCCTCCTTTCTGTCTGATAAACAATGAGGAGGAAAACATACTTTGTCCAGTCATTTTAAAAAAGGCCACCACAATCATTCCTATTTCTTGTGTGCTTTCTTATCTAAGTTTGGCTTCAACACAGGGATAGGTTTTTGGCTGAAGAAAGTAGATAAAATTACAGGTGGAAGGAGACT
The DNA here is from genome assembly GCA_035584735.1 of Pseudotriccus pelzelni. Taxonomy (NCBI): domain Eukaryota; kingdom Metazoa; phylum Chordata; class Aves; order Passeriformes; family Tyrannidae; genus Pseudotriccus; species Pseudotriccus pelzelni. Next base: position 33,614,253 of record JAWMRA010000041.1, read on the forward strand.
AGAGGTGAGAGTGGAGAACTTGAAGCCATAGGCTAAGCTATAGAAAAATAGGAAATCAGATCTAAACAGTTCATCTTAATTTTTTCTTTTAGTCTGTCAGGACATTCATGAAGTAATTAATGTTTTGGAAATTTTTGTTACTGCTTTATAATTTTCTCTGTGCCAAAACCAAGACTTTACGTGAGATCTTGTAAATACTTGTAAGCCTAATAAAATCTCTGGTTTTGTGGTAATAACCAATTATTTTGTAGCCCTTGCACAAAGACACCCATGCTAAAAAATATTTTGGAGAAATCTTCAGAAAGGTCACTGTCTTTAATGGGCGTGAAGATTGCCCATTTCTCTGTCCTGCCTTCAATCTCACCTCCTTCACTCCCACACCTTTCCCCAGGAGTTACCTTGGGTGGGATCTGCAGGTTTGTCTGTTGCCACTGTTTTAGGGGAGGGGCACAGGAGGGCTGTCCGGGCAGTGCTGGTTAAGGCAGCGTTTCCTCAACAGACAGTGCTGGGAAATGTATCACAGTGACTGAAGAGTGCGAGGTGGGACCTACTTCTGCTCTAATTCAGAAATGCTTTGAAAACTATTTATGACAGTATCAGGCACCAATTTTGACAATGTGGATGGAAGAAGCTGAGTGCTGTTCTAGTTAAAAAAAGGAAAGAAAAAATAACTGCTTCCAGTAAATCTGGTGAGAACATATGTTTGCTAGATTTGCAGGGTTAGAATGTAATTCCAGTATCTTAATCCTTACTTGTTGGGGTTTGTTTTATCTTCATCTACCTCTAGCAGATAAGAGGGGAATTATGTGAACAAAACCAAGTATTTAAGTTTTGCAGCCACCAGCAGAGATAATATTTAGTTCCTCTAAGTTTATACTATAGAGGTCAGAGTCTTTATGTAGGAAACGATTCAGCTTTTCTCAAGCTTGTAAATTATTTATTCTGTTACAGAGTTCTTGATTTAAGAAAAAGTTATTTCTCTGTGTAACCTAAGTTTACACCATAACACTCTATATCATTTCAGAGTTAGAAATTCCTGAATAATTTAACATCTTTTCCAACTGTTTCTTGGACATTGTACTGATCCAAGGATAATTTTTTTATACATTTTTATAGATTTGTATAATTAGTTTAAAAATACAGCCTGGACTACTGAAAGATGTATTCAGACCATCAAGCTCTGGATGCATATCCTTCAGTATGTACACTGAGAAAGCTATTTGCATTAATTTGTGCTGTGCACAAGTTCTTCGGAGATGTAGATAGACTGCCAAGACACAGTTAGAAAACAACTGAATTAGATGCCTGTTTAACAACAGTATTTGAGATGAGGCTGAGGTAAAGTCATAGAATGAACAAAACAGCCATGCCTGGAAATACAAAAGACCCCTTAAGAAGAGGAGCAAATCTGCAAGAGAAAGTTAACAGTAAGGTTAAAAGAGTACATTATAAATAAAATCTGTTGTTGGAAGGGGGGGGCGCTTAAGTGACATGATTTTTTTTCATACCTTCAAGGACTCTCCTTTGAGATTTACCTGTTGTATCTAATAAATAAAGTATCTTGAACTTTGTCATATGGTTCAAAATATTAAATCCAGAAGACTTGTGTAATCGTGGGGTAAATGGATCTTTGTATGTATTGTTTCTTTGGATATATGTAGGGTGGGAATAAACTTTACTGATACCTGCTTATTGCAGGAGAAAGGAGTTGTCTTTTTTCATCTTCAAATTGCATACGGTCTGGGGGTCTAGGTGTCTATAAGACAGAATGGTGCCATGTGGATTTCTGTCTGTATGAATATTTCATGAAGTTTGAATGTTTTGCCCTCGTGGCACAAATGAGGGAAATTTTAAATCCTGAGGTAAAAACTGGAGTCTTATAAAAATCACTGATACTTACATGGTGGGAAACTTGCTTATTCTATTTTTTACTACATCAGTTGAATGTGTTTTCCTGTTAATTATGTGTATTTCAATCAGTTTTGACTTTCCCGAAAGAGAAATCAGAGGCTTGTCATCTTTAGCAGTATGTAGTCATCACCCTGTGTATGCTGTTACAATTGGAGCCATACCATACAAACCCTCTTGTTCGATTTCTGCTTTTTATTTTTTGTACTCTACATATCACTGAACTGTGGTAGTAGGATGGGCCTTGCTCCTTTGCCGTCCAGTGCTTTGCTACTTATATTATCACTCTTTACTTTAGAAAGCTACCACTGACATTGTTCCAGTGGAAATGCTAGTGTAGATACCCAGGTGGCGTTTAAGAACAGATGTGGATGATTCTGATTAAAAGCTGAGCAACTGGTGGTAAGGTGGTAAGCAACTGGTTTTTGTCCCCCAAAACTCTTTAGAACAACGTACACGAGGTTTTCCCATTTTTCCCAAAGGAATAGGAAGTATGCCTTCACTTAAAAGATACTTAGTTCAAGGCTTTGTGTTACCTCTAAATTTGGTAACTCAATGCTTGTTTGACAGATTTTTCATCTGGTTTTGTATGACTCGCTGATTTTTGCAGGCTGTGTGTCCATGCAGGGCACTGTTCCAGGGGAGTTTTCCTGTTGATGGGTGAACAGCCACTCTCTCAGGCTTGAGTCTGAAGTAAAGTGGTTTGCTGCTGTTACATGTATGAAAAGGAGGTTTGTCTTGCAGGAAGTCTACCTTCAAGACAGAACTGCAATTCAGCAGGACTGTATCCTCTCTCTCTCTCATGAAATGAATGCCTACTGATAGTCCAGGGCTAAAGCAACATTAAAGCCTTGTTTGGACTAGGCATAGTTTTTTATTAAACTCTTTTTAAAATACTAATGGTAGTCAGTGCTGGTTAAATAGCAAGGTAAAAGTCTCATTTTTATAATGTTTTATTATATAAGAGTTTCAGAAGAGCGTTCTGTAACATTTTGGAGTACAGCTAATGTCTAACCCATGTCTAGTTTGCCAAATCTTCTGCAAAATCTACCAGAAGATCATGATGACTTTCGTAACTGCCTGTGTATATTTATACAGTTGGGCTGCTGAGGAGGGCCTGCTCTTGAGCAGTATCTGCTACTGAACACTGGCACACTGCTAAGGTATTTAAGTGACTTAAAAACATCTGGCCTGAAATTCACCGATCTACTTCAGAAAGTAAGAAGAAGGCTCACTCTGATAGGTGAGAGAGCTTTCTGTCTTCCTGGTTTTTATGTTCCTGCTTTTAATAACAGACTGCGGGTTAAGAGATTTTGGAGAGCAGGCCTTAGTGTCTCTCAACTCACCTTTCATATTAAGATTTGTCTCCCTGTTTTGCTCCCAGTGACATAGCTTATGTCTTAACTAGTTTTAAAAGAAGATTTAGATTAAAGACTTGTAGGTGTTTAATTAATTAATTAATGGCCTGTGTTATGGGGTTTTTTCCTCTTAAAATTTTATTTTAGCCTTCAAAACCCAACTTCCCCATTTAATAAGAAAACAAAATATTTTTTAATAAATGAAAGGCAACAGTATATAGAGTGAAGATATGTTTTGTTTTGCAAAAGAATTTCACTCTTCTAACTTTAAAGATGCAGCTCTTTGTTTTTCTACTATTACAATCAGGCAGATGCAAAGAAGCACCACCTTTCTGCTCCATATAAATTCCCTCTCTTTCTGTGAGTGCTCTCTCTCTCTGATCGCAGTCTCAGACTTCCATTTGACAGCACAGCTGCTGCAAAGATGTTTGGGATGTCAGCTGCATATAGGGTTAAGAATGTGAAGGAAAAAAATCTATCAGCAGGAACTGATACAGTCTTGGGTAAAGAGAAATCCTGTTCTAAGACACAGAGACATCTTACCAAATAAACCTGTGCTAAGCGTTGGGGACAGGTGTGTGTTTGTCTCCATGGAGGTATTGCAAAGAATGTAAGAACTGAGTTGTTTGAATTCTTGTTGTGCTGTAGTAATTGACACATTTAGTATAAACTAGATTTTAATAATATACAAATTGAAAATACACGTGCCATGCAAAAAGAAAAAAAGCTGGATTCAGACAGTCTTTGCCAGGCTTGTCCCACAGCTATGGTTGACCTTCCTGAGAGAAGGGAGCTATTATTCCACCTCCCCTGGCCCAGTGATGCTGGGCTTAGTGAAGGAGGGCTTGTGTTCCTGAAAGCTGGTCTGCTTTTCTTCAGCTGTATCGCTTGGTCCAAAGAAAACATATCACCTCTCCCTATGGAGCTTGTCTGGCTGAAATTACTGTTCCTGCTTTCATCTGACTGACTTGGATCATTCTCCTGCCTGCCTTGAGTAAGAAGACCTGAGAGTTCTAATGGACCTAATGATTCTGTTGTGTGACCCTGGGGAGTAGAATGTACTCCATCGCCTGGTGTAACTGCACTGTCCAGTCAGCCCTGTTGTAAGGGATCCAGTCCAGCCCAAGAGGGCATAGTTAAAATCTGCAGCACAGCAAGGACTAAGGAAAGGGGAAATGTGATCCCTTTTTGTTGTTTGAGTTGCAAGGCAGTTTCTAATACTTTCCCATTTTAGTCTTTGTCATTTCCCTTTAGTAGGTGCATAAGAAAGCAGAAATTGTATCACTGCTTATATAAATACATTGACCTAACCCAGTGTTGCTGCTTTTTACCTATGGACCCTTGCCTGCCTTCCACTCCAGAAAAAAATTAATTGCTTAAAATGCAGGAGTTAGGTTGATGTGAATTAAGAGGTAATTTACCAGCTCAGGAGTTGCATTTGCCTTCCCAGCTGCACTAGCCCAGTACCTAGCAGGCACAATATGCTGCCACATATATATATATATGCGCCACAGTATGTGGCTTCACTGGAACATTAATACAAGCCATACGTTTGAAGACACATGGTTATATTTAAGGAGCTCCAAGAAGTCCAGCATGGCTGTGTGGGTAACTAGCACATACAGGATGCATATGCAGCCTAGTAGTAGTGTGTCAGAAAAGAGCAGGATTATTTTTAGAACCATAGGCGGCTGTGTCTCATCCAGGAAGTGCAAGGGAGGAGATCTCTGGTTGAAACACAGCATAAGAATGTAATTTTTAATGACCTTGGCAGAGAAGACTGTTGCATTTTTTTACTTTCTTACAAAGCAGAGGCTGAAAAACAAACTTGCTTAAAGGAGATGTGTTGTGATTGGGTGAAGCACATGGAATAATCATGGATATTGGGACCACAGAATAGAGGTTGTTGTGATTAAAGAAAAAAAAGTGAGACAATAGATTAAGAAACAACTGAGAAGAGTATACAGCATATAGACCTTATATTTTAAGACTTCCCTAGATGTATAAGTCTAGATGTTTAACTCCAAAAACTGATTTCCTACTTGTTAATCCAGTTGAGAGAGGAAAGTGACAGGGGTGGTCATACACCCTTCAGGCAATTATGATACATTTCTAAAAACACATGACCTCACTTTTCTGAGTGGTAAGGTTGTTCTTCTGATCAGGACTGACAATTACCACTGCAGTTTGCATCAGACTTTGTTGTATAGGTAGAAAAAAGAGAGGTGTGGAGATGTAGTAGGTTTGTTTCCAAAACAAAGCTCAAGCAAAACTTTCCCAAAAAGGCTACTTGAATTCATGGATAGCTATGTCTCTATCGGGGGGTGGGCGGTACACATGTAAACCTTTATTCTATACCCCTAAACCTACAATCTCAATGAGGTCCAGCTGACAGCAGTGTGAATGGACACATGGGAGGCTGGCACCCACTGTGCTGGGACAACGGAGAATAGTGACACCGCACGGCTAGGAATGGGACTGAGGGAACCAGAGCGGGGCGAGAGGCTCCTCTTTCAATAGTCCCTGCCTAGCGTCCTCACGCCCAGCCTCGGAAGGCAGGTTTTGAAGGAGAAGGTTTCACACAAACCAAATGGTGAGAAAGCCTCTCAGACATAAGCCTCCAAAGAGTTTCTCAAGCACTCCACAACATATTTATGTGCCTATAAGTGGTCTTGAACAATCTGGGAACCTGCCTTGCTATGAGCGGCTTGTTTCCTGCCCCTGCAGACTCCTATGGAGTAGCAACTCTGTTTCCCTTTTCCCCTGTATAAAGGGAAGAGCTTTGGAAAGTGTTACGTTGGTCCTATTTTTCCAGTGTGCTCTATTTAGCTGAACCAGTCTGTGCTATATCAGGTGGTTTTGCTTCTATGAAGAAGCTTTACTCACTTGATAGCCTACAGTAATTCACTGGATGTCACACATCATTGGGATATTATTTTTAAAGGCTGGTTAATTTTCTAATCAGTTAGTTGTTCCTAGGCAAGCCAGGATTTAAATATCTTGTAGTCGAGTATTCTCAGTGTTTTTATTAAGTGTAAAAGTAAGACAAGCAAGTCCCCCTCATCTTTGGAGTTTCCTTTAAAAATGGATGTATATCAGTGCATGCAAAGATGTCTAAGGAAATTATTTTGTGATGTGATGTCCTTATTGTCTAATGGGATTTCACATTTGCAGGCTGGGAATGATTGAAATTAATCAAACTTCTGCAAAGGCTTTGCTGCAAAAGTGGCCTGGCAGGATGGGATTTTAGTGGAAGAAGCCAGAGACACTGGGCTCTAGAGATGCATTGCTAGCATTGAAAACTGGAACCAAAACCTAGTAAAAATGGAGAGTTGATATGCATACATAAAACACAGATTAAACTATAAAGTTTCCTTAGTTCACTGCAGTCATTACTTTGGTCTTGCATAAAATAATTTGGCTGTATGGACCTAAAAGACTCTTAGTCTGTGTGCACACGTTTCTAGTGATGTAAGACAGTACTGCTCCCCAGCTATCTGAGGCTTCTCCTTTTCCAGAGACAGTTGTCCTTTCCTGTCTGTGTCAGCAGAGAGGAATGCACACCCATGCTGTGGTGTCCCTTGGATACAGTCCTTGGAGTAACAGTTTAATATGCCAGACTAAGAACTGAGATGTGGGTTGATTTTTTTTGCGATCCCTCCAACTTGTGTTGCAAAGGCAGTAACTTTTCCCAAGGAAGTCCAATCAACAGCAGAAGGGAGTGATGTTTTGAGCTGGAGCAACTTGCTAGAGCTGCTTGATATCTGCACAAGTGGAATGCAAAATACGCAGCTGAGACATGCTTTCTACAGATTTCAAGATGTACATTTCCAAATCAGCTTTCACAAAGAGAATGTGTTCAGCTTGAAGTACAGAGCAGTAAAAACACAACGGCCTGCAAATTACCATCAGAAGTGTCTTCATCGGTACAATCAACACAACTCCTCTTGCAAACCTTTCAGCTCCTTTGCAACACAGGAAAAGCTGGGTTGGGCCAATTAAACGTTATCAGTGCTAAGATGCACTCTTCTCCCTAAGTAACACCTGAGGGATACTTCTGGGAATTTGGACCTAGTTCTATCAGAAAACATACTGCAGGGGCTTATCAACCCAGGTGACTGATATCAGGGGTAACATTCAAGGTGTGGTTAGATGATAAGGAAAAGACCACTGAATAGGTCCCTGCCTTCAGGAGTTATTTCCCCATTGCCATCTCCAATTCTCTGCTTCCAGCTGTGTTTTCCTGCTGCTTTTTTGTTATGTCTCACGTGTTCACGATAAGCAAGCTGACATATTAGCAGCAAATACAAGTAAATATCCTGCTGAATATCCTGTGTACAAGTAAATATCCTGTTGAATCAGCTAAATCGGTGGTCAAAGGAGCCAAAGCCAGTTCAAAGAAATACTTGGTTGGGAATGCACAGCTCCTGGCAAGGCCATTGTTTCACTAGGGCATTAGATGGGCTCAGTACATTCTTTGCATGAGATATTTGAGGAGCTCAGCTTCATCACCAAACTGTGCAAGGTGGCTGAGGCAATCCAGCACCACACTTCTTCCAAAAAAGGTCTGTCTCACCATCAGCTTGCAGCCATCAGTGAGGAGACAAGGAGAATTGAGTACCTCTCTTGCAGTGGTGTGCTGTGAAATCAACCAAATACAAGCTTCACCTTCAGTAATGCTGCTGCCTAAGCTTGCTGAAGCAGATCCCACATTTTCCCTGCCTACCTGTCTGCTGCCATTCCAGCAATGTCCTGGGTCAGCTGCTGTGTAGCTACTCAGGACTACCTCAGGGAACTGATCTGCAGAAAAAAATGCCTTATTTCTCAGGTGTGCCAGATCACTTTATCCACTTTATACCATAGATGCACAATTATCTGTGCCAGTATTTCAGAACAGGCAGTAAGAGGACTGAAGAAGTGGATGGGATCTCTCTGAAGTAACATGCCAACAACTAAAAAAATGCATGCTGAGTCTTCATTATCTTGCCATTAAACACAACCACTTCAGTGTGGCTGTGCAGGTGAGTAAGCCCCACAACTGGTAGGTTTCTTAGAGCAGTGCAGGTAATGTGGCTGATTAAGGATCAGGGAGAGGGTAAGACAGGCCCAAGTCTTACCTATATCCCAACTACTTATATCCTATCTGGTAAGAAAGAGGAATTTAACTCATTCAATGCAGTGGCATCCCCTGCATTGAATGAGTTGAAGATCAGGATTGGCAATTGTCTGCCAAAAAGGATGGTCTGTATTCTACCAGACCCTCTTCAGTAAATATGGGGGGAAAGGAGTGGTTTTGAGAATCTTTTTGAAACTGTATTTTGTTGTGTAAAGACAGAAGATCTGTACTCTCAAATGTCTCACTGCAGTGCATATCTGGGTATGTTTGTGTGAGGCTTGTTTTGCTTATGTGTGGAAACTGCAGCCTGTCTCCTGACAGCCAAGTCATAATGCAGCAATATCTTACAGTCCCACAAGAGTGAATTTGGGATTTTTCCCTGATGAGTAGCACTGCATGGTGTGTTTTCTCTCAAGGTATTCTACCATGCTGTGTTCCCTCTGGCCTTGCTTCATACCTGAACAACATGGTGTTAAGATAAATAAGGTGGGTCAGAAGTCAAAGTCCAGTGCCTGCATATCTCTCCAGGTACACAAACAAATGCAGAAGAAATTCCAAGAGAGATGCACAGACTCAAAGCTACCACAGCTAAAAAATTCTTTTTAAACAACGGGGGTGATCTAAGCTAAGATGTTAAGATGGATCCTGCAAAACCAGCTGAATCAAGGAATACCAAAAAGTCCATGCACTTGCTTTTTCTGAAGGCAAGAGATGACTGAGCTATTAATACTTCAGTGGAATCAAAGTACAGAACCGTATTTTGCATGGGTTCATCATCCGCAGTCAGAGCTTAGTTTGTGTCCTGCTTTTCCAGTGGCATCAGTGGGTTTGTGCAAGTTTTATGCATTAATTCCAAAAGCCTTTCTTTGTGTACTGTAGATGGAAAAACCCCTTTTCTGCACCAGATGGCGCAACCACCAGCGAACCTCCCCTGACAAACCTCCTGCCGAGGCAAGCAGAGTCTGAGTCCCAAGGCTCGGAAACTGCAGCGATGTCTGTCAGATCAGCTAATGGAATCAGGGCAGTTGGCAGAAAAACAAGCTTAGTGTTAGCCTTCAAAAATTCATCTAGCATTTGGCTTAATACTTCCTGTCCCTCTCTTCAAATACTGCCTTCCTGTTAAAGATTGTGGATGTTATCGTGATCTGTATTGCCCACCAGTACTTAGAAAGAGGTTTCAATTTGTAGGGCAGCTGGGGTGGAGGATTTCCCTTAATGTTCCTGTTTCATATTTAGTAAAAAAAATAAATAAAAAATTGTTCTGGTAACAAAACCAAGCCATGGACTTGGACAAGAACTACCTGTTACTTGTTGAAGTCTCTCTAGTTCAGCTGTCTCCATCAGAGTCCTCCTCAGGCCACATACTGGAGACCACTAACAGCTCGCTTTCAGTGGAAACTATGAAGTACCAAAACTCTACAATCAAAAAAGGAAAGCCGAGTGGGAAAATTATGAATATTAGAACACTTTAAAAAAGGAGTAAACCCTCTTGCTATGTGCTTCTTTATTGATCTAATTCTACAAACATTTTCATGTGTAATTACCAAGAATCAGGACATAAGAGTATTTGCAGAATAGTTTGCAGGCTCTTTGTATGAAACTACTTTTTATATGTCTAGAGAGTGTGTGTGTATATATATATATACACATATATATATAAAATATACTGTGGAAATATTAACAAAATCTGAAAAGTGGAAATGACATGGAAGAGGAAGGGAAACAAGGAATATGCAAGTACTGGGAAAAAAATCACTGTAGGGGGCAAAGGGGAGAAATTCAGAGGTGAATATAAAAAAGACGCTGAATATAAAAAAGAAGCTCAAGACAGTGCTGGTCATCCTAACCAGTGTCTGGCACCTGAACTGCAGGATGCTAAAATTCTGCTTGTATGGTGTGTCTTGCTGCAGATGTAAGAATGGAAAACATGTGAGAGCTTTTTCCTTGATTTAGGACGAAAATGTGACATTTTCCCTTGGTTTCTGTGACTGTCATGTTCCAGGGCCTTAGCAGCCAGCTTGGCACAAGCAGATTAACCATCACTTCTGTTGCAGCAGAACTGCATGCTGTATCTCTGTGGGTCACAAAACTCCTCCCAAGAATACCCAGTTCTACGCCAACGTCCCTCCTGCATGTTGTGCTGATGTTAATATTCGCTCACTCCACTGAGAGAACTGTTTCTGTTTTAGTGTCTCTAATGTGTTCCTTACTTACATGACGTTTCATGTTTGTGTTTGAACAAGCATTAATTCACAGGCAGGCAACTGGGCACTGTAAAAAACTTCTCTTGCTTAGCAACAAGTAGTTGCATGTCAACTGTTGGGTGGTGAGGTGACACATGATCAAGATCCACCTGAATCAAGGGAGGGTATATGGATAAAAGAAAAAAGACAATGGGGGTTTTTTAGCAGGATCAGTTAGCAAGGTATGTGACTTTATTTCAGGAAGTATATGGATCCACGCCTGATTTGGGGAGAGATTTAATCTCAAGGAAACTCTTCTCAGCAAACCCACTTCCCAAGTGGGCTTCAGAATATACATCTAAGTTTGACAACTTAGTCCTGTTTGTGATGGCAATGAACTCTTGGAGGGAAACTACTCAAATCAGCCTTGGTGGTTTCAAGTCCAGGCTACCCCAGACACTAATAATGCCTCTAATAAATGTTCCAAACTATTTGTCTAGCTACTAGCATTGTTGTCTAACTGCACGTTCTGCAAGTTGTATGCTAAAAGTTTTACTGACAAAGCTATGCTCTCAAACAGAGAGAGCCAGCAGAAAGGTGACTTTGTAATTCATCAGCAAAATAAGTTGTATTAGAAAAAGGAGAGTGCTGAGGCTTTTCTCAGGAATGGATGGTTCGTTCTACATCAAGTAAAATTATACACCTGTCACCAAGGCTGCATCAACCAAACATTACATTGTGGAGCAGACAACAAGAAGGTCTGCAAAGGAAGATGTTGTAGAGACTTTGCGATCCAAACTAAGGCATATATTCCTTGTATAACAGGCAGCTAGAAAGCAACTATGGAAGCATGTGGGGGAGATGTGGGCAAATGGGATAGGCTGGGGCAATTCTGGGAAATACACGATCAGGTACACAGCATGGGACTGAATTAAGAAGCTGCTTGTGCAATAAAATGCCTTTCTGGGTTTTGTTGTTAGAAACAAACAGTTCAAGTAACAGCCAGACAGTTAAAATAATTTTTTGTCTTCCCTTCCTCTAACCCAGACTGCAGCCTGACTTGAATAGTACCTCAGGCCTGACCTCATCATCAGCTGCACTTCTGTCCATACATGGCACCCCAAACAGGCTGGATTTGAACTGCATGCTATGTTTGCTCTCAGCTTCTCCGAGGTTTAGGTTGTCCCTGAATACATTTCAGTTTCAGACTGAAAGATACCTCAGTCTTTCACATGAGTCCTATTAGCCTGTGCACACCACACACACCCTTCTGGGCCGCTCCCTTAAACAGAAATGTGTTTTGTGCTGGACTGAACAGCACATTTGTATGACAAATGAGCACTGGATTAAAAGGACAATTCTCAACTGAACTGACGTCATCCTAGTCTGACTAAATAAGGCAGAGGAGCATGGTTATACTGAGTCTTTTTCTGATCTAATTACATGCAATTAAGTACTTCCAGGGAAGGAGATATCACTGGATTATGTAATTTTCACAGCTAGAGTTTTAGTAAAGCAGGAAATAGTCACAATCTAGTCACATATTTTGCCCCTGCTTAACAAGAAAAACATACTTCATTCAGTGATAGCGTAGCAAAAACTGTTTGAGAGTTAGAAGTCTTTTCCTGAGATTTTTTCCCTTTCAGTTCTTCAGAATCATTCCATAAGCTTCTTTAAAAGTGAGGACTAAACAGAAAACTAGAAGGGGAAAAAACACCCAAACTTTTCCTTCTGTTTTAGATAATGAGCAGAAGTTCAAAATAATTGGTTTATGTTCTTGCTAGTTGGCCTCCCTTCAGAAGGCTATTGTTTTTTTTTAATTGCGCTTGTGGCTGACTGAGCTGCTACTAAATAGGAATCAGATTTGGGCAGACAGACTACCAATGTCTCCCAGGTGGATGAAGGAATAAGTATGGCAACTAAACAAAGACAGAATAGCTGCTGTCTTCTGATGTGGGATTGTTCCAGCTCCAGGTGGTTTTGAAGCAGCTGTAGTTAATATGCTCAAGAGTAGACACACCTGAACTGAGTGCCTGTGGGAAGGGGGCAAGAAAGAGCTCATGAGCAGCTGCTAGAAAAACATTTTATTTCAGACCCTCTTTTCCAGTCCACCTGAAGTGATTTTACATTTTTCAAAATAAAAGGTTGCTCTGAAGTTATGGAAACGTAGGAAACTGCCGATCTCATATCCAAAGCTCCCACATGGTACATGGTGTGACTCTTGGGGCTGTTCTGTGCAGGGACAGCAGTTGGACACTGATGATCCTTTTGAGTCCCTCCCAACTCAGAATATTCTGTGATGAAATACTGCAGGTAGTTGAGCCCAGGGTGTATACACAGGTGAAGCTGCAGAACACCTATTGCACCACCCAGCCTGCAGAGTAGCTGGAGTTGTTGGGAAGGGCAGTGCAGCCCTGGGCAGCTCAAATACACGGCTCCTGCACACGAGAAAAACACAAGTTGAACAGCAAAGTAGAGTTTGGTGTTCCCTGTTAAACAGCTGCAATAGCATCGCATGTGGTCTTTGGGTTCCTGCTGGTGCTGTCAGCCTTGCTCTTGATTCTTGCCTGTCATTACTCTCCCTTCAAATTTACCCCCAGGAAGGCTGCATTCCCTTTTCATTTAGTAGAATTTGGGTGGCATTTATAGTAAGAAGTTCCTGGTACTGACAGACCTCTCCATTGGGAAAGGTATTAGCTTGTAAGATCCCCGCATCGAATTTGTGATTACTGTCCTGAGGATTTCTTATCAATGTGCTTTTTCTTACACAACAAAGTAGAAAGCAAACAACAAAATTCTTTCTCCTGTATTTGTACAGAATTGTGCTGACCCACGGTGTGGCATGTGGGGTCACAGCTGCAGCAGGCAGGCCTGACAGAAAGTCCCATTAAGCCACACGTGCCCCAGCTGCGTTTCAGCATCCTTGTTCCTCTGTCCTTTCATGCTGAGGTGCCTGACAATCTGCGGCATGTGACTGATCACAGCTTTACATCATACTAGTAGAGTTTGTGTCTAAGGCTTCAGAAAGGATACATCAACACAGTGTAAGGCCCCAGAGGCTTGCTTTGGTTTTTTTATTTTATTTGGAGGGGGGAGCAGTTCATAGACAGCACATGAGATTAACCTATGTGATAGCCAAGGAGCAGCAAACTGCTTGGAGATGAGACCTGACAAACCCTGGCCATGTATGCCTCTGATCAGCATCTGGCAAGGACCATTTTGTGTATGTGTTGGATGCTTAAGAGACAGCTGCCAGGAAAGGGTGAGTAGGACATGTTGGGGGGAAAAAAAAGAATTACAGTGAGGAACAAAAATCTGCAATTGAATATTTCCATTCACTTGAGTTGGGTACCACTGCAGTACAGAGACCTGTCTTTCCTCTGGCATATGACCCTATAGGTAGACAGATCCATCTCCAAAAGTAATTTGGCTTGCAAGCATTTAACAGCAAAATGTCTACAGTTAGAACCTGAAGTTATATTAAAAAGGGTGTCACATTACTTAACCACAATGTAAAGTGAGTATTTCCAGTTAAGGCAGCTGGGCCACATCTGCTCCAGATATTTTCTGTGGCATTGTAAGTAAAATACACAGGTAGGGTCTTGCTGTAGTGATTTCTCCTTTTCTTTTTACAACTTGAAATATTGGGGAAGTCAGCTTTCATAACTATACAAGCTTATTACCCACCCTTCAAGTAAAAACTTTTTATACTTGTCCTGAATTATCAAGCACAAGAAAATAATTATGCATGTTGATGACATAGCATGTGATGTATGAGTGACAAACAGAAGTGTTGCAGCACTGCATGTCAGAAAATATCCCCCTGTCTTCCTAAGCAAGAGGAGACATCATATTTTACCTACCTGCAGCCTCCCCTTACTTGAGATTAGTCTGTTGGAGAAAAGAGAGAATATTGTCCTTGAAGACTGATAAAAATTCTAGACAGAAACGGTTGGATTTTCTTATCCTTAGCAGTTAATGAATCAGTAAGGGAAGTTATTATTTAAATAATTCCAATTTAATCCGAAAGTCATTGGTCACAAGACGCCTACTGGTAGAGAAGTCGAAAAAGAAAGTCATAGATACAAGTTTGATTAATCTTGGACTGTAGAAAGTTTATTCCTAATTTTAAAAAGCTCCTTAATTTTCCACACAGCCCTAGCAAAATTGCACTGTGCTAAAAACAAGGAACAATAATGTGACACCTATGCAAACACTCTGGATTTATTTTGTTTCAGTTCAGTAAAATGCATTTTGCATAGGAATTAAATAGTTCTCATGCCACATGAGGACAAGATTAAGCATTGGTAATTCAGCTGTACAATATTATATCAACTAAATGTAGCCATTTGATTCCATCCTCTTGTATTTTTGTGTAGACAGAATTTTCTCCTGCCGATGAAGTTAGCTAGCTAAGGATCTCGGGCACTGGGGTGCTGGGTGGAAAGGAGAAGATATCTGACTTTGCCCGATGAAGGACATTCCACTGGAAATAGATTTCTGTTTGCCTTGAAATCCCTGTACTAACAGGAGGTGAGCACACTTTGCAGAATTCTGGCAGCTTCTCAGCTGTTCCTCACTAGACTTTGAGCTTTATGCTCTAGAGGGATAATGAAGTCATCTTGAAAATCCATCATCACACAAGTACCTGGATTTAAACCGTTGCTGGAATTTTTACAAGGTGCCACGGTTGCTGAGAATCTCTATCTGGCCAGCAGACAAGTCCAGGCAGTTATCCACTGCTTGTTTGGACAAGTTAGTTGTCATGGAAAATCAGCATTACGCTCCCTCTGCTCTAGTGTATCTTTAAACACTGTCTACAGCTCTTACGTTCTCTAACAAATCTTTTCACTCTTCAAAAATAACTTCAAAATTTCACCACGGGCAAAGAAAAACCCTGAGAGTTAGAAAAGGCAGTCAGACTAGAAACTAACTCGTCCTGTCTGAAGTGTAGCAACTACTAAGTCCCTATGAAAGTGACATACTTCCAAATACTCTACATTTAAAAGATACAGAAAATTATAGAGTGAGAGATGACAAGAATATAAGGCAAAAGCATCCAATTCTCTTCGGATGTAAAGTTTTCTCGTCATTCCACCTCTTAAACATCAGCGACAAAAACGACTTAGAAGACACAAACGACCACTGCAAATCCAAGCAGTGTCCAGAGGCGTGGTTAGCTGTTGGCCAGGCAGCCAACACGTGTACTCCGTCCGTGTCCCCGGGCTGGCGGGCAGCGTTCCCGGCTCTCCCGGCGCTCCAGCCCCGGCCCCAGGGCAGGGGCTCGCTCAGCGCAGCCGTTGTCGCTCCGCGCGGGCGCCGCCCGTCAGGGGGCGCTGGGACGCGCGCGGGCCGCGAGGCCAACATGGCGGCTCGGGGCGCGCAGGGCGCGGCGGGGCCGCGGTAGAGGCTGCGGGCCGGGCCCCGCGGGCTGCCGGCGCTGCCCCCGCCGCGGGCCGGGCTGCGGAGCGGGCGCGGCTGGCGGTGCGTGGGGATCGATCGCGGCTCGCTCGGGGGCCGGGGGAGTGGGGGGTGGGCCGAGGGCTCTCGCTTGTCGCTCGTGCGGCCTCGGCGCTGGCGGAGGGGCTGCGGCGGGGGGAGCCGGGCGGGGCGGGGGGGTGCGGGGCCGGCGCCGTTTCCCCTGCGCCGCTGTCCCTCCGCCTCGCCGGGCCTCGCCGGGCCCCGCCGCGTTCGGCGGCCGCGGTGAGTCAGCGGCGGGCCCGTCCCGCCCGCTCGCCCCCCGCGGCGACTCGGCGGCGGCGCTCTGGGTCATGCTCAGGCATGTCGGGCCGGGCCGGGCCGGCGCGGGAGCTAAGCCCTGACTTGCCTCCTCCTGGCGGCGCTATATAAGGCCCGGCCCGGCCCGACTCGGCCCACACAGCGCCGCTGGAGCCCGGCGTGCGGGCCGTACGGGACACCGAGGTGAGCGGGCCCCGCCGGCGGGGAGGCTGCCGCCAGCCCGCGTTGTGTCGCTGTGTGCCACGGTCTGAGCTGCTTCTCCCCTCAATTGCAGGCAAATGTGCAATACCAAGATGTCGTCCCTTACGGATGCCTCCGCTGTCAACGGCTCGGAGCAAGAGGCGCTGGTCAGTAGCTCTGTTGGAAGCGCGAGTTGTTTCATGCTTTTTTGCAGAATTTTAGGAGCTAATTTAGAGGGGCCACTTTTTGCAGCGAGCGGTGGTTGTAGAAAAACCAGGAAATCCGGCGAAGGTGATGTCTCTTTGATCCTGTAATTGTGAAGCAAATGTTATTCATGGTTGAGAGTTGAGGGTGATGGTTTAGGTCTAGACTCTGTTTCCTGGGTATCTGCCATGGTTTTTGCTTTCTTTTAATGAAAAGGATCTTGTCATCCAATTTGATTGTGGTAAGTATTTCATGGTGGGAATTGTTAACGGACATAACTGAAGAGTTGTGGAAGATCTCCGTTGTGGAAACCATACTGTTTGTGAAATAATCTGAAGGTTTTCTACTTTATCCTCTGTTCATAAGCAAGTTGTAAGAAGTCTTCGTTTGTTTTTATGGCTTTGCATATCCAGGGTTTCCATGGTACAGCGGCAGTTCTGCTGCCCTGGTTTCGTGCATAAGTTTTCCTGACAATGGAAGCCTGTTATACCTGAAAGACAAGTTAAAAACAAGACATGTGCAATGATGTTTGGACGGGACTACAGTGTGTAGAAGGGTAAAGCTTAAAAGTAGAGCAGTAGAACTTCAAAAAAGCAAAATAGCAGAACAGCAAAACTGTTGATTTTCTTTTTTTTGGTTCTTCCTTTTTTTTTTGTTTTTCAAGTCATCATACTGTGATGCTACTGTCTGCCGTCAGATCTAGGAGGCCAAAGAGTTTATACTTGGATGAGTCAGGAAGAGGGCTGGGGAGTAGAAGTGGGCTTAGTTGTGGATTCAGAGATCTGAAACTGTCTTCCTGTGTTTAGCTGTCATTAGGGCTTTAATAAGTTACTGTTTGCTTCCTTTATGAAACCGTGATATGTTCGGCATGTTCTAAATAATTCAGCACTTAGGAAGAGGTGAATAGACATCTAATGTTGTCCACAAGCTTGGTTATCGTTTCTATTATGTGTAATTCTTGTAACTAATCTCTTGTTAATGAACTAAAATTTAATGTTGGTTTCAGCAGATCTTTAAAATGAAATGCAGGGAAGTTCCCCTCTCCTGCCCTTCCCTTAAGCATTTGTTCCTTGTCTTGTGATTTTTTTTTCACACTTCCCTGTATTTTGGTTTTTTTACATTCAGTATTTATTTTTGTATATTTTATTTCATGGACTGTATCAGGATAGCTAAATATTAGCCTGTTCCTAGAATGGTTATGTCATTGTTAAAGAGGCAGCCCTGCAATATACTGCACTGGGAACCATCAGTGGCTCCACAGGCACTTACTTTGAAGTTATGGCAGCCCCTGCAGCTGGTTCTCATCTGCTGCAACTGTGCTGGCACAGCTGTGTGGAGCAGTGCAGTGAACGGGATCAGTACACTGCTCTGGCCAGAACTAAAAAAAAAAAGTTGTATGTATGTGGAAGTGATTTTTTTGTTGTTGTTGTTTAACTTTTCCATCCTCTACCTCAGATATTGTCACAGCCTGGCTGCAGATAAAACTGCTGGTAGAGTGGGTGGGTGCAAGGCCAGTGTTTTACTTTATGACTTGCACTCTGGACCTGACAGTCACGAAGGTGCTTTGCCTTCCTCTCACCCCTTTGGGAGTCATTGTAATGGTTAAAGAAGTGAAGGTAAATTCCCCAGGATCCAGCCCTGTGCTTGGAACTAATAAACAAATCCAGTAGCTCAAATTAAGGAACTCTACTTACCAATGTGTTGAAGTTTAACCACAGCCATCAACTGAGTAGCAGGGAGCTTCTTGCTCCCCACCCTGCTGCGGTGGGATGGGGGAGAGAATCAGAAGAAAAGGTAAAACCTGTGGGTTGAGATATTTAATAATTTTAATAAACAGTTTAATAATTGAAATAAAGTATATTAATAATAAAGAAAAGGGAGAGTAGTAAAATCCAAGAAAAACAAGTGAAGCGCAATACAATTGCTCATCACCTGCTGACTGATGCCCAGCCAGTCCTTAAGCATCAGTTGGTCCCTCCTGGCCAACTCCCCCTGTGACGTTCTGTGGTGGCCAGTTCAGGTCAGCTCTCCTGGCCATGTTGCAACTCAGTTTCTTCTGCACCTTCTCACTGGTAGAGCACAGGACACTGAAAAATCCCTGGTTTAGTGTAGTTACTTAGCAACAACAGAAACATCAGTGTGTAGTCAACATTATTCTCCTAAATCAAAAAACACAGCACTGTACCAGCTACTAGGAGGAAAATTAACTACCCAGCTGAAACTAGGAGACAACCAAAGATGGGTTTGAGCTAGGATGTATGTTTGAGCTAAGGTGTATGAAAAGTTTAGTATTATTTTGTTCATGTTACTTGCTTTTTAAGTTTTAACTTTGCAAAGTGAAAAAATTTAGATGTGTATTTGTTTTAATATAGTTGTGTGTTTGGATATCAGATTAATACAGAAGGAGGAACATAACCTGTATAAGTTACGGTTTTTTGGTGAATAATTGGTACAGACTGTTTTTCTACTTCCCCACACAGGTTAAACCAAAGCCACTATTGTTGAAGTTGTTAAAGTTAGCTGGTGCAGAAAAGGACACTTTTACTATGAAGGAGGTGAGAACTTTGATTCACTAAAGGTAGACAACAGTGCGAACAGATACACTGTTTTGTTTTGGGTGAATGGGGGGCAATGTAGTTCATAGCTGATCTAGAAATTATTGAAACAAGATTTTGTGTTTATTCTCCTGCTGTACTAGTTATTTAGCTAGTTTCTAAAAAATGTGAACAGAAATTTCTGGTAATTAGAATTCTGGTGAATAGAATTCTTGGGGAATGATAGATGAAAATCTGTCAGCTCAAAGGGAGTTCTAGGCATTCAGAATTTGAATGTGCTTGCTCTCTTAATCTTGAAACAACAAACTGGGTATTTAATGTCTGTGTATTTCATTTATTTTACAGGTAATATTCTATCTTGGACAATATATTATGTCTAAACAATTATATGATGAAAAGCAGCAGCATATTGTACACTGTGCAAATGATCTCCTGGGGGATTTATTTGGAGTAACAAGCTTTTCAGTAAAAGAACACAGGTAATGGGATTCTTTTCTGCGAGTCTGGTTGGGAAATAATGAAGAACACAATGCGTATGGCCTTTTTAAACTCTTTGCATCTTTGAAGATGGTAAGCTCTCTTCTATGATTCCATGTAGCTAACTTGCAATGATTTTTTTCTTTATTCCTATTTAAGGAGGCTGTATTCGATGATTTCCAGAAATCTGATAGCAATCAATCAACAAGGTAAGCTAGTTTAGGAGGCCGTTTGGTCTTGAGAAACAGCAGTTGGGAAAATACAACCTACATAATGCATCTTGCAGGTAGTGATCAGATAACAACGATCTCTCCATTATTAGCTATTTGGCTTTACCCACTGCTGTCCACAGCAGTCATAAATAGTGAATCAAAGCAAACAGTATTTCTTCTGGAGGAGAAAAACGATTCTGAGCAGCATTTGGATAATTCTGTTGACTAGAACCAAAACAAACACAATGAGAGCTGAACAAAAAGAGTACCAAATTGAAAACTTAGGCATTTGCTTGTATTTCTTACAGCTAAAGCCCTCAACAACATAAAAAAGTTTTAATATGAAAAACTAGCTTCTTGAACTTGTGCCAGCAATAAAGTCAGGGCAAATACTGTTGATTTTTCTTCTGTTAAAGTTGTGTTTTAATTTTCAAAACTGAATGCGGAGTGTATTTAGAACTGTTCGTCCTCAGCTACACCAAGTCTTGTTTTAAAAAAGTCTGTATCCTTTAAAAGAGTAGCTTTGTTAAGTGTGCATAGACACTGCTTGGGTGGAGAATTGTTATGTACAGTCATCTGTCCTGCAGTATAAAAATGCTCAATATAGCTGTAATTTTTGCCTCATACAGGGTGTGAACCAGAAGTTGAACAATGGAAGCCATTTTGTAAATTGGCTTCTAAATCTGTATTAAGACACTCTTTGTTTCTGATTCTTCCTAAAGGCGAGTTCAGCTGCTGAAGATGGGAAACATGCTCTCTTTATTATCCCTATTGTTATGCTTGCAAACTAAAATTTATTTCTCAATTTTTTTTTAAAGGGTCTTTATTAATTCAGGGTCTGTCTGGTAGTAAGCATATACCATCAACAACAGCTATTTTTTCTTCTATTGATTGTCTTCTTAATTTAGTGTTCCCATAAAATGATAGCTAGTAGAAAGCACTTTGTAGAGGAAGAAATGTACTGCATTTCCTGCCTTTATTCTTTCATACCTGCAGAATCACAGCTCATGCACAGCCTTCGTTTGAAGCCATATATAATGAAATTCTGAGCTGCTTTGCAGTTGACATTTCTTCTCTCTCCCCAAGTTCCCACTTCAGTAATGTTACAGGGGAGGTGCTGCACACACCTCAAAAGCAAAGGAGCAGTGTGGTTTTTTCATTGTTCCAAAATGTCTGAATTTTAAGTTCTATTTAGATTTTACTTTTTGAACTTGAAATTAACTTTTTCTGCTATGTTGTGTTACGGGTTTTGGCTTGGTTCGGTTTCAGACTCTACGCTTGGTGGCACACCTGAAGATGATGCCAGATCTCAGCTTGAAGAAGAAAATGTTCGTAAGGTGATACTTTCATTTTATTTTAATAAATGTTCTGAGTTGTAAATTCTGTTTAGTGTTGCATGATAGTGTCAATGCTTTAGATGTAATTAGTTGATTTTAGCCTTTTACTTCACATTCATGCTCAGGCTTACTCAGTATTTCTGTTAATCAGGAGTCTACGCAAGAGTTAGAAGAGAAGCAGACTTCATCAAACGTGACTTCCCAACCAACTACATCTTCTAGGAGGAGGACACACAGTGAATCTGGTATGTGCAAATTTATGATGCAGAGTTTTCAGTAGCATGTCCACTTAGCGGTAAAGGTTCTCTGCTTATCTGAAACAAAATGTTCAGCCTGAAAAGAAAAACAGGATTCCTTGCATTGCTCCAGTGTCATGTTACAGTGATTTTGGATATGTTTAGGTGATCAACCTGCTTGTTCATTAAGCACTTACTAAAACATCTGGTGACTTAAGCATTGTATTTACCTCCTTTTTGTCTTTGCTGTGGTTATTCAGTAATCACTGGCAAATATATTTTCAAGATATGAAATGTTTCTTTTTATAATTAGCAATAACAAGCTGGTCAACATAAACCTGAATAAGTTTCTCAGTGGAAGTGTTCTCTACGGTTCTAGTTAAATACTGTTCTGTGGAATTTCTTACGTTAGTTTGTTCCATCACTTATGTGTCTTACCTCATGACTTGGTGGTTTTAATTATCTGGGCAGTGATAACCTTTAGTCACTGCATGGAACATCTTCACTTGCTCAGGAACATTTTTCAGTTCCTCAGCTTTTGAGTAATATTTTTTGTGTTCCTTGTAGGCCACTGTTATGTCAGTCAGTCCAAAAACTGTGCTGCGTTGCTGAGCGGTTTGCGCTAAATTAAAAGAACGTTTTAATGTTGTAACTAAAACTAGTGAAAGGATGGAAAGTCTCAGTTAAACAGCACAACCTGTAATATTTAGGCATGACCCAGTGCACATGAGGTGCTGTGTTGTGCTTACTTATTGTAGGTTTGGTTATTAACTGTTGTCTTTGCATCCATTTATTAGTTTGTTACAACTTTAAAACTTCTTTTAATATAGTGTTTTTATATACACTTTTTTTCTAATTTATAGGAAATCTTCCTTTTAAACCACTATTCTTGTTAAATTGGGATAGTAGCGGCTCCTTTGGAGCCCCTTTTATAGTGTATAGAAACCTTGTGGTGATACAGTATCAGTACGGCATGGAGCCATGACAACTAAATGAGGACAACGATGGACGGGAGCAACCCTTGGGCCTGGGGGCTCCAAATTTGGTGGGGCTCTCAGGGCGGAAAAAAGAAAAGAGTGGGGCTGAGCCAAGAAGCACCAAGGGAAAGTAAGAGAAGTCTCAAAGTATGTACAAGTGTTTTGTTCTCTTTTCTTTTACAATGAAAGATTCAAGACTTGAAGACTCATGGATTGTCACAGTGTGTTTTGCAAGGCAAGGGAGAGGCTGGGCAATAGAGGGTGGGTGCAAAAGGCACCTGTGGTGGGGCGGCAGGCTCATACTGAGGTCTGTTAAACTGAGTTTTCAGGCATCTTGGGAGGGTTTCACTCCACTGCACTTATATACTGACTTTACAACACCTTTTTTAATAAAATTGTTTCTTACCAAACACTCTAAAAGTCAGTGGAGCTGAATTTTGACTTACCTATCCCTAAAATGCTGCACCCCTACTCCTTATGCTGCTTCTGGTGTTTGTTTCAAAATGTGATGTATTTAAAAAGCATTGTCTTTTTACCTTCAAACCAAGCATACTCAGTAGGCACAGCAATGCTCTCAGAGTTCAATTTTTACATGATATGTCTTGAAGATTTTTTTGCTAGTGTGAGTTGAAAGTTATAACAGATTGTTGCAAAAAATCTTATTGAATAAAGACAATTACATATAATGGAACCATTCATTAAATTTGTTCAGGTGTCTGAAACTTGAACCTGAACTTACCTTGCTTAGCATGAGGATTCTGTATACATGTGAGCTGGGAGCTAGTTGGTCTGTCTCCCTACATATTCTGGGATGGACTCAGACGCTCTCTGAAAGTGCCTTTCTGTCTGCTGGCTGGAGAGGGAGCAAGGACAATTCAGATCTATTTCTTAAAATTAGGAGGGATATAATGTGTCATGTGTGGAGTAAAAATTCTTCCAAATTTGCAATCATTTTATTCCTGCATGTGGATACTGCTATTCACAAGCTGTACTGATGAGACAAGTGGGGAAACTCAGCCCCTGAAATACTGGCTTCAGGAATGTTTCACACTTTACATGTTTATCAGTGTTATTGTGTCTTTTTGAATAAGTTTTGGTGCCTTTACTTTTTTCCTCAAAAAATAATACTGAATTATTTTATTAGATTTCTTTATAAGTAAATTATGTTTTAAACTTCTGTTAAGAATATTCAAAACTGCACTTGCGTAGATGTTTTTGGAGTAATAAAAATTCTTGAATGTGCCCAGAAGAAAATTCTTCAGATGATCTGCACAGTGACAGAAGAAAGCGACACAAGTCAGACAGCATTTCGTTGACGTTTGATGAAAGTCTCTCATGGTGTGTAGTCAGTGGTCTGTGCCGTGAAAGAAGCAATAGCAGTGATTCAACAGATTCTCTTTCCATTCCCGTAAGTCAAAATATAAGTATAAAATATCTTTGGTACAAATTCTGCAGATGCCACAATTGCAAATATGCATCTGAAAACATCATGATCTTAATTAAAAGCAGCAATGCCTGCAGTGGTGTCTGAGGAAGGAAAAGAGGATGAAAGAAAAGATAGTGTGCGGGTGGGGTCTTTCATAGGTCTGCTGACAAAGCTGAAGGGAAATTTTTTTAAATATTAACTTTGAATATTCTTTAAAACCAAGATCCTTACTGCTTGGCACAGTGTTGAAAAAACTGTCGGATATATTTTGTGTTTTAAAGGAAGTGTTTCTTAGAATGCAGTGCTAAAAGAAGAAAAGCAGTCATAGTTGTTCCATAATTCAGAATTAGTTGGTAATTCTGGTACAGCCTGAGTAACTGTACTCAGTAGTATGTATGCTGATGATAACACTGTATTCATTTTTCAAGCCTCTACTGTTTCATATTGTTGTTTTCAACAAACACCAAGGCAAGTTATCTGTGGTGAGATTAAGTCGTGAAGAGCTAAACTAACAGTATTCCTGATCACGTACTGTATTCTGAATTGACAGAACTAATACCGTATCTTCAATCTTCCTGTTTTATAGTTGTTTAGCCACAGTCTCAAATTAAAGATTAACAGAGTTGATGAGAATAGAGAATTTAATGATGTGCAGCCAAAGACAGCGTTGTCTTGTATCTGTGCTTTCACTTTTTAGGAGAGGCTATGTGAAATACTAACTGCAGTCTTCAAGCTGACTATAGGCTGACTGCAGCCTCTTATTACAGAGCCAACAAAAGGCTTTCAGATCTAGTTTTTACCTACCTATAATTTGTTTATCTCACAGTATCTAACAGCTGCTGGTCTTATTTCTTCTGTAGCTCATTAAACTGAGTAGCACAGTTTTATCTTAAGAGCTGTTTTAATAGTAATGGTTATGTATATGGACTAGTGAGGTTGAATGTGTACTTTCTTTTTTCTTTCAGGATCTTGACGCCAGTTCATTGAGCGAAAACTCTGATTGGTTTGACCACAGTTCTGTTTCAGACCAGTTCAGTGTAGAGTTTGAAGTTGAGTCTATTTATTCAGAAGACTATAGCCATAATGAAGAGGCGCAGGAGCTCACAGATGAAGATGATGAGGTACATTTTTGTTTTGCTTGGGGTTTTTTTTGACCTTGGGGGGTTGGTAAGAGGGAAAAGGAAAGTTACAGAAATACTTCGTGTTGATATTCCAAAAAGAACTCTACATGTGCTGTGTCACAATTTGCACCCACTTGTTCATTAAATCAAACTATGTCAGTGCAGTTGGGTCACCATTATACACCCAGCAGGAAGTAACTGAGACGGTGCTGAGGCTTTCTGCAGGCTCTGAAACAGGCTGTGTAGGGAAGTCTGTGTGTTTAACTTCACTCGCCAGCTGTTGGAGTGAAAGGCAGCATGCATACCTGAGTACTTCTGTATTTTTAGTTACAGAAGTATGTGTTGAGCTTTGAGATTACGTGATATTGAATGAAAACTTACCTAGTAACTCTTTGCAAAGGGATACTTCCAAGTCATTTGCCTCTGTGAATACAAATGTTTCATACTGATGCTGAGCCACAGTTCCAGAAACTTTCATTAGTAGGCAAGAATTCAGTAAAATTGTGATTGCCATAATTTTCAAGAGATCTAGATATATGGAATGTCAGGAATGAAGTGATAATTTATGTGGGTTTCTTTTTCTGGGTTAGTTTTCTGTTACTTTAGAGGTGTTAATCAGCTCATGGCAATATTGGGTAAGTACAAGAGGAAGAATTCACCAGGGACATGCATGATTGTGGTGCTTGAGAGGCTGAATGGGACTGACTGTACTGTTGTACACCAGCTTGTAGTGTAGTGCTGCAGAGCTGCACCCTGAGATAAGACAGTAATTTGGAGAAAGAAAGGATTGAGGTGTGCCCCTGCTCCCAGCAGTAGTTTTGAGAACTGCAGAATGACTGAGGTCAGAAGGGGCCTCTGAAGGTCATCTTATCCACCAGCCTTGGCTCAGGCAGAGAGCTGATTGCCCAGGTCCCTGTCCAGATGTCTTTTGAATATCTCCAAGGATGGTGTCTTTCATAAATGCTCAGGGCAACTGTGCCAGTGCTCGGTCACCCACAAGTAAAAAGGGTCTGCTGACATTCAGAGGGAACCCCCTGTGTTTTAATTTGTGCCAGTTGCCTCTATTCCTGTCACTGGGCACCACTGAAAAGAGCCTGTCTCCCTCTTCTTTATACCCTCCTTCAGGTATTTGTACACATTGATAAGACACCTCCTGCCCTGAGCTTTCTCCAGTTTCCTCTGGAGCTCCTCTAATCTGTTTAATAATTTTAGTGGCCCATCACTGGAGACTCTCCAGTAGCTCCCTGTGTGAAAATCTATAAGGTTAAAAATATTTTGGGTTTTTAATCAAATGCCAAAAAAGTTACTTTTTTTTTTTTCATTTAAACCAGGTTTATCAGCTGACTATTTACCAGGATGAAGATAGTGATGGTGATTCTTTTGATGAAGATCCAGAGATTTCTCTAGCTGTGAGTAAAAACTTGTCAAATAAAATGTCATAAATTGGGTGAACTGACAGAACAGATCAAGAAGTATAGATGAATTCTATTGCTCCCAGTGAATTTTTTTTTTTAAGAATCATTGACTTTTTCTTCTGTGATTGAAGGTTCCAACACAATATTTTAATTATTGAACATGTGATTATTAACCTTGATATTTTTATAACTAGTAAGCTTCCTAAGGAAATAATTTCCAAAGGAAGCCTAAAACTGACTTCCTGCACAAAATGAAAAAATCTTAGTCATGTGCATTTAAAAACTCTTCCCGTAAATCAGAATACCTAGTTTTATTGTCCATCCTGAATGAAGGTATCTTTGACATAACAGATGTGAAGGCAAACCTTTTTTCACAGTAATATAAAATTAAGAGAGGCTTTTTCTGTATACTGTGAGACCATTTTTGAAATGTGGGAAGAAACTTAGGGTCTTGAAACACACACTAGAGTTAAAATGCAGGATATCTCATTTATATTTGCTTTTCACAGTTAAATAAAGTTGTTTTCCAGAACTGTCTGAAATGTTCCAGTCCCTTGATGGTCTGCAGGACTGAGGGACTTTATTCTTAGTTTGTGAAAGACAGAGCTGGCCACCTTCTGAAAACATAGCAGTGCTTATGTGTGGTAAAAGAGGCCTGTACTTTATTTTTAGGATTTAGAATTGGTCTTTTAAGCTTTTGATGTTACTGATGTTATTCAGGAGTCGTCTAAATAAGTTTTTGGGTGGGTTTTTTTTTTGTTTTTACTCCCCCTAGGCTTGCATTATTTCTAAGAAGGGTCTTTCTCCTTAAAAATTGAATGTATTTTTAACAAGATATAGTGGCTCATTTTCAGTGTGGTCTATAGAGTAACCGCCAAGATGGTGTTGCAAGACTTGTTGTTTTGGTTTTTTTTTTCCCCTTTTTTCACTTCTGTTTTTCTATTGGCCGATGTGTTCTCTTGTACTGCTGTGTCAGAGTGCCCTCACCCGGCCATTTTGCACACCAACAGCTTAGCAACCCACGGGTGAAAGGTCCCTTCAGTCTTGAGTAGTTCCCACTTCAGAAGTCCATTCTCAGGAAGAAGGGGAATGGTGACCATTTTATTAGAAGTTTTTTGTGAGGTTCTTTGAAGATTTTTATGGTCTGGCTTGTGGAGTTTTGCTTAAGAAATAATAAATCGTTATTGTTCTAGTCACAAACTTACTGCAAAAAGAAAAAAAATCAGAGTTGTTTTAAAATAAGAACTATTGTAATCTAGAACTGTAAAATGGAGCCAAACACTGAATGGCATTTTAAAAATTATAAACAAGTCAGTAGCTCAACATAATTATTATTTTGACAGTAGTAAATTGTTTACAATCTCTGAATACTTCAGTTGTAAGTGTTCCAAGTAGCTTAAGCTGTTCAACCTTTACTTCACTAAAGGATTATTGGAAGTGTCCTGAATGTAGCGAAATGAATCCTCCGCTTCCACGACATTGCCACAGATGCTGGGCCCTACGTGAGGATTGGCTTCCAGATGAAAAGAGTGAGAAACTGGAAAAGAGCAAATCAGAAGGTCCCTTCCCTGCAGAATCTGAAGAAGGTTTTGATGTTCCTGACTGCAAGAAAACAAAAATGACTGAAGATAAAGAACCAGCTGTGGATGAGAATGAGGAGAAAGCAGTACAAATTTCCGAGTCCCAGGAAAGTGAAGATTATTCCCAGCCATCAACATCAAGCAGCATGTTTTGTAGCAGTCAGGAGGACTATAAGGAACCTGAGAAGAGAGAAATGCAAGACAAAGAGGAAAGCGTGGAATCCAGTCTGCCTGTTACCAGCATAGAGCCCTGTGTCATATGTCAGAGCAGGCCTAAAAATGGCTGCATAGTACACGGCAAAACGGGACACCTCATGTCATGTTTCACGTGTGCAAAAAAGCTTAAGAAGAGGAACAAACCCTGCCCGGTGTGCAGGCAGCCCATACAAATGATTGTACTAACTTATTTTAGTTAGGTGGATGTTGACTGGAAAGCTGCAAGAGAATCTATTTTTGTATGCTTATTGGGAAATTAGTATTTTGGATCTCTTTACGTTCGGTATGAAAAATAGTTGCTGACATAAATGCACTGGAGTTGTTCAGAGGTTCGTACAATAGTCATAAATTAACTTGGAGGTCTTAAATCCTTGTCAGTAGAAATAACCAAGTCTTGTAAATCACCTGCCTCTCCAGGTGTTTAATGTTCCATGCAAGTTACTGACATTCCTTTTGCTTCATTAAATACACACATTAAAAAACCCCAGTTCAGTGATTGTGAGAGGAGGCCCATGTTGAAGCAGTCACTCATGCGAGTTCCTTGTCTTAAGAAGATTCTCCAGGTTCCAGTATTTGCCTGGTAAAGACACCAGGCTCAATCAGATCACGTTGAGTAAGTCAATAAAATAAATACTGTTGTCTTAAATTCCTCCAAGTAGTCAAATTATGGGGGAGATCTTACCAGGAAGTGGAGGAAAATGTGATAGAGAATAATTTAAGGCTTTGGTAAAGGAGAAGGGTATTGTATGTCTTTTACAATGCATGCTATAAAAATAAACTTCAGGGCTGTGTGTCCCCCTAAGAAGTCATTGATCCAAGTTCAGTCATACAGTTCTCTCTTAAGTGTCTTAAGAAACTGACATTTTAAATGCTTTGTGAGTTTGGAGGTCTGAGGTCTGAACTATCCCGAGTATGATTATTGTTATTAATTTAGCAGCATGAGAGAAGACTTGAACAAGCAAGATAAAGGAGGAGATGCTGTGTATTGTCACATCAGGCAATATTAGAAGAATAATTTTCTGCGCTTGTTTTTGACTTCAGCAGAACATTCACTGGAATAAAAATAGTAAGAAAAAAGTCCACCTTCATCTGCAGAAACAAATAAGCTGTGCAGTTCTAGTTCACATAGACATTCTTTAAATTCAGTAGTCTTTCCAAGTCAAACTTCTTGTCGGTATCACAAGAATTCTGAAAATCCATTGCAGGGTGTTTGATGAACTCAAAATTGGTCCCATGGGACCTGTCCTTTACTGCTTTTAGCTCTTCACTGTACTTTGTCAAAAACTTTGTGACCCTTACCAGTTCTGTTCTCAAGGGCTCTGCTGGCTCGGGTCTGGGGTTGTTCAGGGTAGTTCTGTGGAGTATGTGTAAGCTCCAGTATCTTCCTGTGGGATACGGTAAAGATCACTTGGCTGTATTTCACATGCAGAGTTTCTGTACCAGTGAGTGATGTTTATTCCTTTGCAAAACTAGACTACAAGAGGAATTGTGTGATTTTAGCACCTTTTATTTTTACAGGTAGTTGCTAATCACCTGCCCAACAGGGAATGGCAGATAAGCAGTCGGGGGAGTTCCAAGAATGGAGATGTAGCCTAAATGAAGAAATTGCATTGTGTTACCATCCTGCAGGCCAAGGTTCAATAGCTTTCCAACACCACCAGTATAAAATAAAATAGCTGATGCCTGTGTGCTGACGCAAAGACTTCAACTGCTGTCATTACCTCCAGGGCTGCAAATGCCTGAAAGTACCTAGGAAAAGGACGTAAAGATGTACAGGAGAGACCTGCCTGCAGAGAAATGCTTTCATAGGTAAAGTCTGAATTATTGGGATCAGTCACATTTTCTTCATACATTTGAGCTTTTTTTTTTTTAAATACCACAAAAAGATCCTGGTGTGTCTGAAGTTCTAGCAATTTAACTAAACAAATATAAACCCCAGTTGTACACAATTCATCAAATTCTTACTTGCAAGTTTCTTGCCCCTTGCAATTTGTAAAGCAACAGCAGGTAGCTGGAAGTTCTTGGAAGATTTTTGGTCAGCGGACACCCTTCATGGGTTTTATGGGATTTGATAATCCTTCAGCCCGAGACAGAGAAGGTCTTTGGGTAGATATTTAATTTTTTCAAGTAGGGATGCTAATAGAGGGCTACCTGCCTTAATTTACACTTAATTTTTCTTAATTTTTGATTTTATAAATTTAGCTGCATTGAGGCTCTTCATTGCGCCTGCAGGTGAGACCAAACAGTGCTCTTGTTGTGATCTGGGATATGCAGCTGAGAGATGTATATGCAGAAGGATCAATAACGTGGGAACTGTGCTTAAAAAGCTTAATCTGTAAAAAGCTTTGTCCATTACACTGTCTCCCATGTCTTAGGTTTTTCAGTGCGATCCCTTTTCTGCGGTCACTACCATGGCTGTGTAACTGTCATGCAGGGGGAGCAGCTGCCCTTACCCAGTTCCGACTGGGACAAATTGTACCATCCCACTCTTGTTACTCTATTCCAGTCAACCCCCTTAAGTGATCTCCGTACCTAACAAAAAGGCACGTATGGCCAGAGTGGTGATCTTTACTGTTCGAAATCACTCACCTTCAGGTTTATTCTTCTAAAGTAATTTCCCTGTAACACTTTCTGCTTTGGTAAAAGATAAGACTGAGAGCATATTTCCTTTTATGCTTTAAAATTTTACTTTCCTTATGTGTCTTCTGTTGTGGGGAATAGCCCTTGACAATACCCTCCAATCCATACAAATGGTGAGGAAATGGAGAATTTTGATTTCTGCATCTGCAAATCACTGTGGCAAATCTTTTTTCTTCGAGTTAGATTTTCTGGCTTAATATTACTCTTAATGACCTCTTGTACAACTAGAGTTTGCTTGGTTTGGGTCCATGCCTTACCAGTTGGGAAGTGATGAGTATTGGTGTCTGTTCTGGTTCCTGCTGGGGACACGGCAGGCGAGCGCGCGCCTGGGGCCCAGGAGTGTGTACGTGACACACAGACCCCAGTGCTGTGGCCCTGACCCCACGCTGGAGCCCTTGGGTCCGACTCCACCCCATTGCGTGGGCACGAGCAGCGACCACCCTGTTCGTTCTGGCCTGTAAGCACATTGCTGGCCTTGGGCAGAGGCACAAAAGTCAGTAAAATTTTGGTACAAAAGTTGACAGTTGTTGTTACTTGGTGTTTGAGATCCTTATTTAATATCGCACACATTTTGATCTTTAATTTATTGCCATTTGTAAATATTCTTGTTGTGCTCGCAGTTAATGTTTTGAGCTCTTAATTTATTGAATTAGTTTGCTGGTATGTGTGTAGTCATATAAATATACTTACTTAAGTAAATTGCCAAAAATATTTAATATAGCATTAAAATACAGAGAAATATTCGGATTTTATTCAGCTTAAGAAGGACACAGAAAGATTTATGGCTTTGTTTCCTTTTTATCTTCCCTTAAAACAACTTCTGCGTTGCACTCTAACATTTATTAAGAGACGGAGCCGGTGCAACATGAGCACAGTGAGAATATTTTGGTGATGTTTGTTTTCAGTAATTTTCAGTAATTGTCTTAGTCGCTTCCTTCTTGCCCATCAGATAGACAATAATAATATATAAATGGTGCAAGAACTCTAATTTTTTCTTTTTTATAAAGTACGATAAACCTACTTATTGTTTAAATACAACTCTTTGACTACATACCTATTTATTAGTATTGGAATTCGACTCTTGACCCAAGGAAGTGAAGTGCAAAGTGAGGTACTTGAGGCTGAAACCGAAGTAGCTGGGTGAGTGGTTGTACTGAACATTCACACTGCAAAGGTGATGCTTTTTGTTGAGCAGCACCCCTTGAGTCTTGGGTTTGTGTTCCTAAGGAGCACGTGGGCAGAAACGTGTGCTGTGCTGCGCTGCTCCCATCAGCAGGTTGATTTAGAAAGGGTAAAAGTGCTTCAAAGTGTTAATTGGTGAAAAGCGTTGCATCTGTTCTAACAGTGTGGTACGATTTTTATCACCGAGTTCTGTTTGCTGAAAATTTGTTCCAATGTCGCTGTCTCTGTTCTGTCTGTCTTTGTGGGTAGGAAGCCACATGCAAGATTTCAGGCAGACTTCTTCCCTTTAATGATTAATATGAGGGAAAAATAATTCCTTATTCTTACAGAAAGTGTCAAGAATAATTGTTTTCAAAAACTGCGTCTTTATAAAAGAGAGATTAGAAAATTATTAGAAGCATGATGAAACTGAATAAACCAAATTAATAGGATGAATACAGCGATAAAGAACTTTGCCATCTTAATCTAAAGCTGTTCTTCTGTTAAGGTGTTAACTTTAGAGTTTAAAATTTTAAAGCAGGTAATTTATTGATAATGTTAACTTGCCACACATATCGTGAGGCAGCAGTTATCCCTTACCCTACAGCACTTTGTTGTGCAACATTTGGCCTGAAAAGGGGCATTTGCTGTTGAAGTGTTTCCCCGTGTGAAGGAGCGGTGGGCACGTGCACGGGACTCATGGACAGGCAGAGCTCATGACAGAGTTCATCCTTGTGCTGAGCTCTGTCAGCCGCTCTCATGGTCGTTCACAGGGCCAGCAAGTGGGTGCAGCGTGGAGGGGCTGCAGGGTCACTGCTGTACTTGCTGAAGCCCATTCCGTAGCGTAGTTACACTTGTGCTCTCCTGCAAGCCCTGCGCCAGCTCACGCAGGGACCGCCTTGCTGCAGCATCAGCCCTCTGGCTGGCAGGGTCTGTTTCTTCCGGGGGATTACCTGCCCGGCTACGGGGGCTTTTCTGGCACTCCATACCTGAGTCAAAGGCTTATCTTGAGTTACTTGTTGTTTAAAGGTTGCACAAGCAAAACAAAACCGAAGCTTAAGTGCACTTAGTGAACGTGAAAAAATTGTTGCTTTTAACTATAGCGTGTCCTTTTTTTAATTATTATTATTATTATTTTTAGCACAGGTGCACTGAAAGCTTCAAGTGAATGCCTCTCCAGTATCTGTATCTATATTCTACATGTAAAATTTGTTGGTTATACTTAAAAAGGTGTTGTGTCACCTTTTGAGTAAATGTTGCTTTAGCTTAACAGCCTCATTTTAAAGGACAGTTCTTGGTTGTGAGCCAAATTATTGTCTGTCCACATGATGATTACTTAACACCTAAAATACCAATAGCTTTTCTAAAACTAGAATCTTTGTTGTCTGACTACACATAGCTGGAATGACTGTTAAACAGAGTAGTTCATAGGGACTTGAAATAACTATGCAATATTGCCACTATTCCTAGATGAACACGCTTTCAAGAGCATGTAATGGTGTGTACTTTCCGGCTACTCAGTGCACATACAACCACAGTCAGTAACCATTGAAATACAAGTATCCACTCCACTTGCACAGTGCATAGATCCCTTTATGAGAACTTTCATGTGTGTTGCATTTATCTTTAGAGAAGTTGTTCCTTTTCTAGGGAAATTGAGTACTGTGTTCCATTTAAAAGCTTTAAATAAAGATTTCTTTATATACTCTTTGGTGCTCTTTCTTTTTTCATGTCAATGACTTGATTGTTAGAAGTTCTGGTACTTGGTTTTCATAGATTCTTGTTCCTGTAAGCCAGCATGCACTCTTTCTGCCCTCACTCACCTGCTGAATGCTGACTTCTCTCAGATTTCTTGGGTTTTGGGGATTTTACACTCAAGGCATTGCTGGTTCTTTCTGCTATAAGTGACAGACCAGAACCAACTATTAGTGGTGGGACTTAGTGGATATTTAATTGCTTCTCTGACCGGTAAACAACCCACAACAGATCCAGAGGGTGAGAAAAGGTAGAAAATTCAAATGGATATGATGAATACATTCAAAAAACAGTATCTGGCACACACAGCCCTCATTCCCAATCAGCAGCGTTGTTTCATGTTCTGAAGTGCATTCACACACTGAATGCAGCTGGCTGGCAGACAGGTAAGTGGCTGATGCCCAAGCTCCACAGCCCAGCTGGTGGGGCCTGGTGTGACAGACAGCAGTGCCGCAGGAAAGATTTTAAAAGGCATTAAGGGATTAACTGCATTCCTGCATTTTTTATTTACTGTATACAGGAGAAGATTGATGTTTCCAAAGATAATCTCTTCTGGTTTACTTTTGAAATTGCGTAAGAAAATTACTGGCAGATAAAGTTTTAAAATAAACACAGGAGGTGGTACTAACTGGCTTTTCTTGATAAATTTTGTTTATTGGACAGCTTCAAAGGGCCCTGAGGATGATTCGCAACTGGCCAGGCAAAAGGAATCTGCTAATCCTGGCTGCAATACAGCCCAGCCCAGCCCAGCCAGGGGAGTGCTGAAACCGGCCTCTGTAACAGGATCTGGTTTGGGCCTTGCTGAGTGTGCCTGCCAGCTCCTGGCATGTGTGTTAGACAGTCCCAACAGTGTAGTAGCAGGGCTCTGAAGCTACTTAAGCAATTTAAAGCCGTTGCTAAAGCTATTCAAAGAATCTGAATTGTTCTGTTCCACACCAAATTCAGTTAAAAACGGACAAGGTATAAAGCTGTCAGTGACTGTTTTCAGCAGCT
Source organism: Pseudotriccus pelzelni (assembly GCA_035584735.1). NCBI lineage: Eukaryota > Metazoa > Chordata > Aves > Passeriformes > Tyrannidae > Pseudotriccus > Pseudotriccus pelzelni. Next base: position 33,649,042 of record JAWMRA010000041.1, read on the forward strand.
CTGCTGTAGGAAAACACTGTTTTCAGAAACACAAATTCCTCCCTTTCCCCTCATGGTGCAGATTATAATCCAGTTTTCAGGAGCGTGGCCCTTCAGCACATACTTACACTTCATTTCCATCTTTTTGTCTTAAAACCTGTCTGTGTTACTGGTCTTTACCTCATCTGAGCCCTAAGCAGTCTCATCTGTCCAAGTAAGAAAAAGCATATTTTAAAATGCCATTCCTCATTTATAGCAATGGCTTTATTATGAGAAAATGGGATTGATCTGATCACTTACAGTTGTGTGGCACCTTAGCTGTTAGTTCAGAGAGGAACCTGAGCTTGCATAAAACATTTGCAGTACAATCCTCAGCTTTTCTGAATTCAAGGAAAGTCTTGAGAATGTATTTGTACTTTCTGCATTGAAATTCTACAGTTATCTCCATCGGCTGTACAAAATTTCTTCAGAGTAAAATACGTAAAAAAATATGATAGTCCATTACAATTAAAAATATAGTCAAAGTAAAACATTCGATTGTCAACCCAGTATTTTACAAAATACAGTGAACATGATTGTGAATCTGAGAATTTGGTTTATAAGAACAGACATTCTTTTGCATATACAATTCCTTGTCTTCAAAGCCACATTTGTGCAGGTGGATTTTGCCTGGCCATGACTTCTCGTTCCTGACTTTATTTAAAAATTACAAGCAGAGCAGTCATTAAAACCAAGACATGTAGGGTTGGTTTTACTGCAGCTGAAGCCCGTGTGAGCTCTTGGTAGAGAGGAATTTTGGGACATGAAGCAACTCTTGGTCTGATAGAGACCTCTGAGAAAGAGAAGTCCTGTTTTAAAGCACTGAAGTTACCAGTGTTGTCAGGTATTTCCACTGTCTTCAGCATCGATTTAAATCCTGGTACAGTAGCCTAGGAGCAAACACAAAAATGTTTTGAAACATTGAGTTCAGCTGTGAAACAACCAGTGTCTAATGTGCTTGTTTACACTTTAAATATACGAGAAAAAATGTTCTAAACACACATTTGGGAACATGGGATGAAAAAAGGGTAAAGTTTCCATTTTATAGCAATAGGACTTGTAAAAGAGAGGGAATCCTGCAGTGATGCTCAAGTGTAAGCCCTCGGCTGGCAGCAGGCAGAGCCTGCACTGCACGGAGGTTCTCTAACACTTCTGTGGAGAAACCATTTCGACACAAGGAAATAACTGTCGCCAGTGGTGGTGTCAGCCTTGATCCCAGGCTCCACCTCCTCACCCTGAGAGCTCTGTGGTTCATTTCAAACACCTCAAGCTCAAGTCGCTGTGCTCCAGACGCTCATCCCCGCTGGCTCCACCATCAAGGTCAGATGGGTGCTTATCTCTGGACACTGAGGACTAGAGATGTTACTGTATCCAAAAATTTCCTTTCTGCTGACTCACATTTAAAGATACTATTTTCTTTTAAATCTGCTAAAGAGTCTTTACAGCTCCTATATGTGACTGGAGCAGTTCAGCTCACTCATCTCTAAGGATGCCTTCTCACTGTGCTCAGGAATTCAAGGCAATTAGGAACAATAATTCAGTAAGGCCGCACACTTACATTGATCACATACGTCCCAGGCAAAAGGAGAAGATAGTACTCCCCTTGTTCATTTGTTCTGTAGGGGCAGATATGAGGCCTTCCTTTGGCTTCCACAATGGCATTGGGAATAGGATTCCCATTCTTATCAGTAACTTGACCCTTGACACCTATGAAAAAGAGACAGGAGAGAGATCAAGACCTGTAACTGTAGTGAGCTGCCTCCTCTGAGAAAGTCAGACTTCTCTTGCTGGGTCCACTCAAAGGCTATTTCACTGAGTTTGAGCATATCTAATAATATCACCAGTCACTTCTGTCTCACTGAAAGGAATTAAAACAGAGTATCCCTGGTTGTTGTTTTTAATAGTTTACCCTCATGTTAAGCTAGAAAGCAGCAATATAATCTCCTAAATCTCATTTGCTGAAGGCATCATATACACTTACTGTATGTATATTTTACTGAAGGGCTTCAATCTTCAGTACTGCTTTGGCATTTTTTTGCACACACCCCTCCCTTCTTTTTTTGTAATTTAAAATAAGTCAGGATGTTCTCTAGTACTTCCCAAAGGCAGAATAGCAACAATGTCTGATTATGAAGGACTTTCCCTTAATTCTTGCACACCATCTTTAAGGCAGCACTGGCATTAGGAAGAGATAAAACAGATATTTTGGGCAACAAAATGCAAGATAAGCAACAGATTTGTGCAAGCCCTTCAACTCATTATAAAGCAGCACTGCTTCACTAAGCAGCAGCTCTCTTCCAACTGCAGTCAGGTCACACCTAGAAAAACCTTTCAAAAATACAAAATCCAAGTAGCAAAAGACCCACAAAACTTGTGCTCAGGCACACATAAATCTCTAAAATAAATGACTGCTGCAAGGCTGCTCAGGAAAGCAGAGTCTGTGAGGGGGGCATATGGTCAGACAGTGCCTGGGGCCTGTCCCTTCCTCCTGCTCCAGCACATTTTAAGCCCCTTGCACTACTGTAGTAGCACCCATTGCCCCTCACCTGACATGCCTGAGTTCTCACCCCTTACCCATCCCTGGCCTTGTAGCACTTCACGTTCAGAAGCTCCCAAGTTCACACCAGAGCTCCTCCCGCTGTGAGCTGTGACACCGACCCAGGCTGCTGAAGAGTTCCCTCTAACCTGGCCTCAGCTTCAGTTCCCACCCCCATTCACATACCCACCTAGGTGTACTTGTTTTATATATTCAATCAGAGCAACTTTGTTGTCTCTCCAGAACTTTTCCAGCTGGTCTGCTGGAGGATATTTACAGCATGACAGCTCCAATGTAATTTCAAAACATTGTCCCCAGACATAGTTGTAATCTTGCATTCCACCTTAAAAGTGAAATAAGAGAGGGTTCAGCTACTAAGAAGCACTAAGTTCAAAGTAAAAGACAAATAGAAGAGTTAAAATGTTGGTCCTTGCATTGTACCAGTAAGAAAAGTAAATCAGATAAATTATTCCTAAATGCCACACTTGTATTTACTGCCTCCTGTGGAAAGCAGACTTAATTACTCTAAAGCACAGTGGCATTTTGGGAATGATGATGATTCTGGCTCAGAAAGGGTGGATCTTTGACCGAAATTCATTCAAGCATTTCCAACTAAATTGTGGCAGATAAATTCATCGGTTTGCCAAAGCCATTCCAAGAGCCTTTTACGTCTTTGAATTCAGATGGTGAAAGCAACACACAATGCCACAGCACACAGGGCCCATATTCTATTTGGCTACACATAAACAGTCATGAAAACATTTATTTTTGTGATCAAACAATTAAAAAAGAATGATATATGAGCAGAAGATTGGTTTTCCTTCTTAAAGGACAAGATCTTGGTGCCAAGGAGTGTGTGCACGTATGTATAATCTATACACATCATTCACTTATGTAATTGCTGGCTGGGAGAATCTGCAAACACCCAGGTCCTGCTCCTGATTCCTCCCAGAATCTGCGTGAAATGAGTTGGCTTCCTCCCCTCATCAGCCCTCTATTCTGGGTAAAATCACTCCCTTTTCATTATCAAAGATGGCAGGAGAAAGTAAGAACATGGTATCAGAAGAAGCTGAATAAAATATCACTGAGATTCTTACCTTCCAGCTGGTACCAAGAGTATCCATTGGTAATGCCTTCTGGAAAGGTTTGTCTGCTGTCACACCCAGTCCCTTTGTACATGCTGGCATGGTGGGAAGAATAGGTTTTTGCCAGGTGAATAAAGACATCATCATCTGGAGATCTGCTATAGCCTTTCGAAGAGCCAGTAACTACAGAATGAAGACAGCAGTTGTGTAACTCTCACTACTGATAAAACATACAGTGCTGGCTTACACACAGCATAAACATCTCCCAAACAGCTATATTAGGCAGTGAATTTTTATGGGGTTTATCAAATTCTGCCCATCCTAACTCAAAAGCTAGAATAAACTTGCAGGAATCCTTATAAGTTTTGCTTTGGTACAGCTAATGTTCCTAAACCAAATCAGCTGTGGAGAAGAGAATTTGTTACCAGCTTACCTGAGTTACCATTATCAAAGGTGTAACTGGCAACCAGGGCACCCCCATGCAAGTTTGCTGAAAGAACAAATGTTTCATTTTTTATCCAGTTCATTACTGCTTGAGTCTCTGGCTGAATGCTAGCGTTGTTATTTTCAAAGGCATCAGGAAAATTTCTGTTCAGATCTTCTCCATTCTTGTTGTACCTTAAAGAGAAAACATTTACATTACTGTTTTGCCCGTGGACACTTCCGTATCACCAGCCTCCCAAGTATTCCAAATCTGTGGCATGGTAATGTCTTCAGGAAACAAACAAGATGACCATTTCTTATTTCTGAAGCATTAAGATGATAGACTACCGCTTGATTTCTAGCAGCACTGGAATTTTCATAGGACACAATAAAACAATTCTTTCGTATTTGAAGTGAAAACAGTGCACATATGTGTATAGCATGCACACAGCGACATATATGGGAATTAGAAAAACCAGAGCCAGATCAGGAGGACATTGCCCTTCTGTGTGTGTTTTTCCCACCTGCATAGAGGACCAAGGTAACTACTGAATGGCTGTGTCCCTTCTACTGCCATATCTCTGAGCAGAGAGAAAAATTTGAGTCAAATGCAGAACGTATTCTCTTCTCCCTGAACCTGAGAGTCCAGCCTGTGCAAATGCTTACTTGCTTTTTCGCTCAAACAGATCGGTACAGGAGTAAAGAGGGTATCTGCCGTCAATTGTGTTAATTTTTAAACTAGTTAGTTCAATTCTATTTGACAGCGATGGGATAAAATATGCCCCCCCTCCATACAAGTCCCATCTATTTGCTGAGAAATAAACTTCTTCCTACACCAGTCACCTAAAGAACTACACTACCTAAACTACCTTTTCACTTGTTTCTGAATGTTGCCATGGCCAGTGATCCCAGAGAAATTCTACCTCATGAGTTTGCTTTTTCTGCACATTCCAACTTTGTCCCTTTGGCATTTCTTCCCATTCTCTCACTCTTTCCCTATTCTAGCTTGTTAAGCTTTTCATCCCCTTTTTGGTCTCTGTAATGGTTACATTAAAGAAAGCCAAAGTAGCACAGGATGAAATTCTAAGTTGGTTACATTTTCTTCTGTGTTAGTTTTTTTTCCTAGTACTATTAGCGCTACTATAGGTACAACTATTACCTATCCTCGCCAGCTCCCATTGCGTAACTCCTCCCTCTTGCTTAATCCACATTCAAACATGATCTTTAAACACACTGCTAGAAGTCCATTCAACAAGCTTAGACACACCTTTGTCTCGTTAAAAGGGTTACAAAGTTCTCCAACTAAAATAGATCCCTGTGGGTGGAGTTTTCCTTCTTTTTTTGTAGCACCCTAAAGGTCCTACAAAATAGGGAATTGTGCTGGTATTCGCAATCTGGGTCTCCTGCCTAAAAGGTGAGGTCATTACACTGTTCTGACCAATTTTCTCTGGCTGCACCACTTATAAACACCAGTCTGACTCAGTCTTCACAAGCTCCATGTTGTAACAGTGTGTCTTCAGAATGGTACTGGAAAAAATTAGCCCTAACGCATCTTCTAGACTATCCTCTCCACTAAGTATGATTCAGCCTCTTGGCTATTTGCGATTATTGCTCCCCACCCACTTCCTTTACCTCTCCCACCCTCATAAGCCACCTTTACCTTCCTCGGGTGTAATAACAATCAGGCACTTTTGTAGCTTCAAATCCATCAGGATTCATTGTCGGCATGATATGAATCCGGGTATTATTGAGTAACCGGGTAATAACTGGGTCATGTCTGTAGCTGGTCACTAGGAAGTCTATCAAATGGAGCAGGATTTCTCTCCCAACAGTCTGTACAAAAAAATATAAGATTTCAAGTCCGCTATGGAAGACAAAGAAGAAGAAAATAAATAATGAAAAAAAGGCCTACCACCTTACACTTCCAGGTTTTTCTTACTGGATTACACAGACATACAAGGCATTCAAGAGCATTCGAATCAACACTGGTTTGTTTTACGCTCTCCCCTAAATATATTTAAAGCAATTTCATAGACTAAAGGAATCACTGGAGGGTTTTCACAAGGGATTTAAACCCAGATCAACCAGAGCTTTCTGTATAATGGGAAACCGACTAGTTTAAGCAGCTAGACTGCTTAAATCTTGCATGGATAAGGCATAGCCTTATCAAAAACTAAAACTGCCTGATAAAGATCATGTGGGCTTGGGAACACCCCACTCCATTTTCTCAGCCCCACTACAGTCACAGCCCTGTACTAATGCCTAAGGAACCCTGGGTGCTGTACAGCAGTGTCAGTGCTGTGCATCACCACTTGGCAGAGATAGTTGAAAAGAAAGGAGAAGCCTACCATAATTCCAGAGCAGGCCTTTTCTTATTGATCCTCTTTTATGGAAAGTCAACTTTAATACAGGATCAAAGAGGGCACATAGACACTTCTGTTACATTCCCTGTTACACTGCTTTATTTTAATGCTGTGAACACATACATTGGGGAAACCAAAGGTGTAAATAAAACCTTAGGAAAAGGCATGGAAGGGCATCTGGATGCAGACTTTGAATCAAGCAAAGGCAGTGGTAGAGAAAAAGCTAAACACATATTTTTGTTCATATAAGTTTGTATAAGTTGTGAAAGCTGAGAAGACATCTCCCTTTATGAGATTTCAGGTAAAATAGTGGCAAGTGCCAGACAGAGATGAACAATCAATCGTATTCTACCCCAGAAACCACTACTGCAGTGTTTACTGGACCATACTTTCCAGAGGCACTTTCCATTGCACTGTGACCCATACATCAAGGGCCCTGCCTGGAATGGGAACAAACCAAGATGTGCAACTAGATGTACTCTAGAGACAATTTATTTCTACTTTATCTCTAAGAACAAAGCTTGGTAAATCACTGCAGGCTCTATTTCAGAGCTACAGCATCTCACTATCTTTTAGAACGAGTCTTGCACCACTAAGGTGGAAATATTGCAAAGAATTCTTTTTTCCAAAGTGAGGAACACGGAGTGGCGTTACCAGATGAACCTGATGTTGCAGATACACATCTCTTTGCTTTAAGATTACATTAGTAATTTTTTCACAGATACTGCACAGAACATTCTGAGTTGGAAGGGACCCGCAAGGATCACTGAGTCCAACTCTTAAGCGAATGGCCCCTGCAGAGATCAAACCCACAACCTTGGTGTTATTAGCACCATGTTCTAACCAACCAAGCTAATCTCAGGTAAAGGGTAGGTAGAATCAAGCAGGGGAAAAGCAACATTTCTCCACAGCTATTTGCTACACTCTTTATCTTGTTGAATTTTCACACTGCTGCATTTTAAGTGGCAAATTGTGCTTTTGGTATTAAGGAAATTGAAACACAGACACAATCCAGCAGGACTCTGCCTGGATACATGACGGGGCAGGAGAACTGGGTGTAGCTGCTGTTCAGGTTGGGAACAAACCATGCCTTGCCAGTTAGATGCCAATTGGTGTTTATTGCAGGCGAAACAAACAAACAAACAAACAACACAGAGCCCAACCTGACTCGGCTCAGTTGCGGATCACACCGTTTTAAGTGTCACAGCTGAAGGCAGCCATGGTCTCTGAACTGGTACTCAAGCAATTCTGCCATGCTGTTTGCACAGGGAAAAAGGAGGAGCCCTTCTCTTCCCACCCTGCCCTCCAGTAGATTTGTTCTTAGATTTTACCCCTGTTGCTGGTCTCCTGCAAGCAACCATCAAGTAATCTGATAGGGGAAGCTGCATTACTCAAACACATATACTATGCCAGTAACTAAGTGGTTCTTCTTGTAGACACTACAGAAAATGAGCCTTGAAAAAGAGGGGGGGAAAGGTACCTAATTTCCTCCATTTCCAGTAGCTTTCAAAGCAGTGCCTGAGTAGGTGAAAACAAACTGCTCTGCAGGTTTGATAAATATACTCTGTGACATTTATGAAGAGATGCAACAGAACCTGTCTTGCACAGGCAGCTCTTGAACAGGGTGATAGACATCTTGGGAAGAATATAAGGGTGGGTGAAGAAAGGAAGGGAGAGAAACCAGCCAAATCATGGCCCCGGGCATGAGAGATAAAGCTAACAGACTCAGAATCAGCAAGAATGGCCCTACCGCAGAGACAGCTAAACTACAGACAAGACTGCACTGCTGTCTGAAGAAACTGGGAAAGGGTTCTTCTCCTGCTGTACTTCTCTTCAGTGCCTGACCAAAAGCAAGGGTAGAGAAGCAGGAAAAGAAAGGGGAAAAAAGATAAAGAAAACTAACAAAAGAAGGCAATAGAAAAGGACAATATTGACAGAGAATGAAAGATGACCAGTTTTTCACAAATGACAGTCTTTGCACTTAAAGTTAGCCCCCCTCTTACGTATGTATACAGTATTTTAAAAATTAACTCTATTTTATAGGAATCCTTGTATAGCTATTTTTGTACCCAAGTACTCAGCACATTAAACGATTTAGATTATCTCCATCATAAGAGAACTGGTCCTTTTATCATTGCACTTGAGGGAAGAATACACTTATTACTGCTGTTTTGGCGGGATGACAGAGGGGTGGTTTTATTTGGTCCAGAGTACCCTGCATTTCCTGAGAAAGCACATTTGGAAGTGTCTGAAGGAGAGGGAAAGACTTTGTTTCTGGGAAAGCATAGCTCAAGTTTTGATCAAGCCCTTGGAAAGCATCTGCTGTTCAGTCAAGCTTTACTCTGTTACTACAGAGGTCAGCTGTACCTGTCCATAAGAGTTATGAGTTACTTAGTTTTTACTTTAGAGCTTCAAATAAAGGACCTGGATACACTGAAGGTAGGTTGCTGACAGTAAAGTTGAGGACAGACACCTTAACCTGCCTCAAGTCTCATGTGGAGATAGAGAGAAGAGCAGGGGACAGCATTTGATATGCTCTGGGCCTCTGAGAAGACATAATGAACATTTAGTTTTAATTGCAGTATCCTCAGGGTGATGGTCAGGTGTTTTTTAAGTTTCTCTGTGCACTTTCAGCTGTCGGTTCCCTCCTGTGCCCCAAAGGGAGAAAGTCAGCAGGAAAGGCTTTCAGTGTTCCTCAGGGGAACTCTTGAAGGAAGAAGTGTGCGTGTGTCAGGGCACGGATCAACACTGTAGAAAAGGGCGTGACTGCTGTTTCTGTACACGTATCCCTCAAACTTTCTGACTCTCCCCTCTGGCATGGCTGTGTCAGCACCCTGCTCAGCTACCAGAGGGCTTACTCAAGAAGCCAGTTAGAAGATTAAGGTTAGCTTCAATTGGGCCTGCACTATGACACTTTACTGCAGCACCCCTGGTTTTAGAACATTTTTGTTACCACATGATAGAGACCTACTACCAGGAGACCATGGGTGGATGGGACTCTGCCCATTTTTATTATGAAAATTCTTTCCTTAAACATGGCCTGGTTTTTAAGTGAACGATGTCGAAAGAAAGATCCAAACCATCAGGTAGGACCTGTTTCAGGGCAACACAGCCTTGCCAGTCTCCTTGCTCGAGCCCCAGCTGCTCCACAGGCCTGGTTCAGCATACCAGGCACGACCTCACCTAAGGAAGTGGAGTTAGAGCAGAGAAACCAGTAGTCCATCCAGGTGTCCCACTTAAATGCCACACTTGCAAGATGTTATTTCTAACACTTGCACAGGATTAATTATTATGCACCGCTACAACACACCCCACTGTGTTTGTCCTTCTTTACTAAAATACACCAGTGTTAAAGTGACTGTTTACGCAAATAGTTTGGCACACATCCCTTTATTTCTACTGCAGCAATCACTATGAAAATCTGAGAATAGCACATGTATGACAGGGAAGTGCAGTTCCTTGGTTTATCACTGAAGGAAATGGCAACATAAGGCCTGCTTTTGAACTAGTAACCGGTGTAAGTTGTTACTGCCTGGACAAATTCCACATGCTTCTCAGCACAAGGCTTCACCTGGCTGACAAATGGATAGCTTTTTCTTTTCCCACTCAGAAGAGTGTGAGGAAGATAAGGAAAAAGGTAACTGGGGCAAGGCAGTGTTGAACTGTGTTGAAACAGATCTCAGCAGCACCCAGCATTTTTTAAAGTCTGGTGTTAGCACTGAGACTTGATTGTTTTGAATTTTGAAACCTCTGGTGCTTCTGACCTTCGTAACATTACATCAGCTGATACTGAAGCTGGGTGGAATATAGCTCACAATGCAATTTTTTAAATAAATATTTTTTTATTTTTTAGAGCACATATTATTTCCCTGCACACCACTTCCATAATATATTGCATAGTACTAAGGACATAGGAATATATGCTGAAAATTCCTTACAGCACATTGTGTGGCATGTGGACACAATTGTTTTTGTGCAACTGGGTGATAAAAAAAAAATAAGCCTTTTTTTCCATAGTGGTATCTTGATAGTGTAAATGTAGTTTCCATTTATTTTCTTGGAAATAGGAGTGAGAATTCTATACAAGAATTAGTGTAGTCATTAATTTGTTGTTTTAAGTTTTTTTTAAGTCTCAGTTATACTGATTACAAATAAAACTACTCCAGTCCTTACTCACCTAAGCCCTAATGTCTCAAAAACCTTACGTCATGCCAGATCTCAGGAAACCTTACTGTGGATATGATTATGTCTGTGATGACATGGAAAATAGGATATAGGTGCTTTAACTTATTTCACAAGACAAGCCAGCAAGACAAACACATCCTTTCATGTAGGTTAACTCAGACCTATCAGTTCAGGCTCAGTTTCACATAATGAAAGAGGCAAAACACTATTACACTAAGAAAATAAAGCGATCAGAAGTGGATGCTTTAGAAGAAAAGGATTGATATCAGCATCGCCATCCTGAGAAAGATGTTATCTTGTGATGGCCCAGTTACACTGTAGCTGCAGAAAGTTAAGAAAGCCATATATACTTAATACATTAAAGGGAACAAGCAGAAACACACAGGTAGTTTACGGTTGGTTCAGACATGCTTCTCCTTAAAGGATTTCCCTGCTGTGATATACATGGTTTAGGAACAGCCTTCTAATTAGATCCTATGGTTCAGTTGTACAGAATGGACTCAAGTCACTGGCACAGCTGTACAAAGGTGATAGTTCTACTCCATTTATGACTTCGACCACAACCAATCCCCTAAACACCCCGACGTTAAGTGGAATCAGTTCTTCCCCAGGGAGGAATGTGTGAGTGTACAGGCTGAGAAAAAGAAGATCTTTCAAGCAAGAGTATGAGGCTGGGACAAGAAAAGCTGCTGCCTAATTCAGAATGGGAGCCTTCCCAGAGCAGCACACAAGTTGCCCCTCACCTTCCCCAGTGCAGACTCTATTAACATTTCACAGGCTTCTGCATTTTGTGCAGTCTATTAGTGCCATTATGATGAGTCAGTTTAAATTAGTTTTAAACTGATTTGGGTTAAACAAAAAGTACTGCTAAAGATGGTGTCACACAAAGAACAGGAGAAGTCTTTTATTGTCTCTCTGTGAATCTGGGGCAAAAGTTCACTCTATTTGGCAATGATGAACATAAAAGCAAGTCTTTAAAATCTTGGCTGGTTATGTCTTACAGTGTTAAGTAAAAAATCAGCCAGTTCTGAAAAAAAAACTTTTTTCCTAGAATTGTGTACTCACATTATTTCATTAGAACTTCCCTATTGGGCAACTCTCCAAATAACCTAGATTTTCTTCCAGCAGCATGTGTGAACAGCTCACACACATACAATTCAGGATCCTTCCCAACTTCTATGTTTTAGGACCAGCTGGCCAGCTAACTCAAAGTTAAGTATCATTTGTGTGATCATGATGGGGTAGAAGAGCAGCAAAACAACACTTGAGAATAGAACTGTTCTCATTTTGCATCATCTATGGAAAGCGTCACTGAAGCACAAAAAATCTGACTGGATTAATGAAGCCATAATCCCAAAATTTGAATTTATGAAAAACTCTGGCACACAAATTGAAGCTTGTCATACAATTAAGGCAAAACTTATCTGCTTAATATATTGAGGGGGTAGTTGAATCTATCCCCAGTGACTATCCAGCAGAATCTTGGGTTATGGGGAAAAAAAAATTCAAATTCTCCAATGCCTCTCTATATGAGGAATTCATTTCCTGACATCTGAAATACATTTATGATCAGATAAAAAACAAACACCAACTGTGCATTATATGTATACACAAAAAAAAACCCATTAGGCAAAGATCATCATGAGGGCCTGAAAAGAAGAATAGCTCTATTTCCAGAATGTTCCCTAGGTGCATGCTTGGTCTAGTGAACAAGCAAGAACGTAGCCACTCGGTGCTATATGGTACCCAGGCATCTCAAGGATCAACCCTGCTCAGACTGCCTGGCACTGTGTCTGATTTTAAAACAAAATCTTGCCTTATTTCCTCATGAAGACAATGAAGAACTTAGATCTTGGGCAGTGATCTGAGTTGCCAATCTGCAGTAAATCCCAACCCTATGGATATGCAAATGGTGCTTGTTTCTATGGTCAGAGCTCCTTGTATGTATCCAGCTGGGCAGGAATAATGGCACGGGTACTTTGTTGTGGAGGCTTCAATATATGTGGCCTTTTGCAGTGCAGCAACATTGGATATGACAGTCATGCCATGCTGGAGGAGATGATATCTTGCTCTCCACCTCCTTTTCCATCAAAGCTAAGTGTTCTATAGCCATAGGTTTGCAATTCCCTTCAGCAGCCTGCAGGGACTGTCATACCGACCCTCAGTTCCTAGGCACTGTGTACTCCCCTGCTGACACAAAACAGGTTTCAGGAGCCGCAAACCCTGTCTTGAGCATCCAGTAACACATTTGAAGCCATGAACCAGCTTCTTCCCACACAGAATTAAATTCCAAATGAGTCAAATTTCCAGCAGCACTGTCAAACAAGGTGAAACTAGTCTAACTTGGGGAAAATTCTTGGCACAAAATGTCACAAGTGCCTGTAGGCATGCAAGTGCTCCCACACAGTATTGTTAATAGTAATAACTTGTGATACATTGCCCTTTACACAGGATGCACTTCCTACTACACGTATTTTTCTTAGTTTTGGGAATTCACAGACTAGCATATATCTACACACACACAGACATATATATATACACATACAATCCTGCTAAATTATTTAACCCTTACATGAAGACTGCATAAAAATATATTGCATAGTTTAAACTTATCCAGAACATGACTAATATAAGCAGGTAAAGCTAAAGAATAAGGGAAATAGAAAGCAAGAAAGTACTACAGAGGAGACTGAGGCCTTGATTCTTTCTGATCCAGATTCATGTACTGCATCAGGAAGGCTTATAATCACCATTTTCTTATTTATCAATAATAAGTGGGCATTATTCCCAGAGCAAGTTAATTGCCTTGGAACTGCTTTCTGTTTTGTATTCACTGTGTTAGCTCAGGTGAATTTAGGTGTTCCTAGCTTAAGGTTTCCAAGATAAATTTTCTGCCTAAAATAAATAATTTGGTGCTTCACAGCAATTCTTATTTAATCTTAGGATGTATTTGAAGAGTTCTATCAGTCACATTCCATGCCTAGTCAATAATGATGTACAAGCAAACTACTGAATCTGACTCACTGACAGGAAAGTTACAGCCTCTGGGTTTTATCACCTGGAGAAGACAAAGCTCTCTGCTTAAGAGAGGTCTTGGGTGTAGGATTGTAGGACTCTTCACTATGATGATGTAAGGTCTGCTAAAGCCTTTCCACCAAAACAAGGGAACTTTATTCTTAAAATTCCTCAAGAAATACACGCATATTATGTCCTCTTTGAGTTATGACATACCTCAGTAGTTAAGTAGCACATGCCAGAGAAAAGTTCAGTCTAAACCCCTGGTAAGTGTATTTGGTATAAATGACATTACAAAAATTGAAACGTACCTCATCCCCATGCATATTAGCAACATACTTGAACTCTGGAATGCCAATCTTATGATGGGTTGGAAACCTTCCCAGAACAAGAACCCACAGGTCTCTACCTTTAAGAGGGGAAGGGGAAAAGACATTTTTTAAACAAGTGTAAAATCATACAAGACTTAGAAGAAAAAGAATAAAAAGAATTGGTTGTTAAGGCCACCATACAATTTCTCATATTTCATTGGTGCCCAGTCAGTTCCTATATATAACATATCAAAGTAGACTGTGGAGTGCTTTTATTCTATGAATATATGCCATATTAGTTCTAGGAACAAATATGCTTTGCCTTCTGACCAAGTATGTAGTGAACCCTGCAATTTCTACAGCATTTAACCAGTACTAGAAAAGAAGGTGCTTTTTTCATAATAAACATTTTTCAAATAAAATTTAGCAAACGAGATCACTCTTCCCCCAAAAATATTACATTATAAGGCTTTTCTGAAGTATATATAGAAGTTTTCATTATCACAAAGAAAGAACATTGGTTTTTGTACTAAAGACAACACAAAAAAGCTAAACACACTCATGCATTACTGCTCAGAAAACAGGAGGTACCAGGAAGAGCTGTATCAGAGACATATTCCAAATATATCAGCAGGGAAGGAATTAATAGCTACAGAAAGAGTATTAGTTAGGACCACTAACGGTGCACAGGAAGCTGAACTTCAAGTAACAAAATAAACAAACAGACATACTTTTTGGAAGTCCTCATGGAGGGGGGGTGGGGCAATTTTTATTATTTTTTTTAACAATACTGTGGCATTTCAGATCTCATCTGCAAAACTCTACTTTCCACTAGTCTGCTCGTTGAGGTGGAAAACGCAAGTTTCAGTAGATGGCAGCAATGAAACTGCACTAGTTTTTTGATAAAAGCAGTCACAGCCTATAGACTGCTAATGCCCAGAGCTTACATGCACGCTCCTGTCCCCAGCTCTCACACAGGGCCAGCTGGGACCCATGAGCTGTCTGAGAGGAGCCCAGCCATCACTGCTGCTTACAAGAAGGAAGAACATAGGTGCTGCCATAGGCAGTACTGTACAAAGCATTATTTCGTAAATCTTTGTGGATCATCAAATCTGCAGTAAACAAGCTCTGCAGGATACAAGTTTCCCATTCCTCAACCCATGACCTCCATGGTCATGCACAGGCCACAGCACCCTTGTTTTCTTTTCTAGCTGTGTGACTCACAACAATTATACCACAAGGTCATGGCTTCAGGAATGGGAGGAAAAAAATGGAAGAGGATTGAAAGAACACTACAGGATGCACTGAAACAATTATAAAAGGTAAAACTGAAGACAGTGGTTCCCAAACTAAATTCTCACTTAACACGTTGAATCAGTCTCAGCTTAGGAGACGGCACTGAGAGCTGACAGATTCAACAAGGAGTGATCTCAGGATCCCCTGATGTTACTCCAGAAAATGTTGGTGTTCAACCCTTGTAACCATGTGCTATGCACAAAGCTGTGAGATGCTGCTACTGACTCATTAAAGGGCAATGTGAGAAAGCAATCCATATTTTTAAAAATAATTCTGTGGTAAGTGATTTGGCATGGAATCTAGTTATTTGGCTTTGTTGTATGCAGAGCCACTGCTCCATAAAAATAAAAAATAAAAATAAATTGAAAAAAAAAAGGACACAAGCTCAGACAAGTTACAGAGTGGAGAACCCAGAGATCCTAGCTTTTAAGCACATCCTTGTTCAAAAAGGAAAGCAAGAGAACACCTAATCCCTACCATCCTAGTCCTTCTCTCCTCCAACCTCAACCATTCTGCAATTCTGTGAAAATACATGACAAGTCTTGCTGCAGTAGCATATATTTGGAACTGAAAACAATCCTAGTTGTGAAAAACATATGCTACTGTTATTCATAATCAGATGTGGACAACAATCTCAATTTAATTTCCATCTCTGCAATGTGTCCTTCTCTCCATGGTTGTATCCTGGAGAAACCTGCACAGAATGACTAAGGAAGTCCTTCCAGAATGCTCCTATGAGTCTTTGTCCATATGCCCTCTAAGCCATTCCTCCCAGCTCCCATTCCCTCTTCTGGAAGGTAATTTCAGACATCCCTCCTTGGTTCCAGTGTGTCAGTTGCCATGTGGACTGCTGCACCAGGCAGAACACACCTGCTCACAGCTGAGATTGCAGCCTTTCCTCCACATCCCAAACCCAGAGTTGACTACTGCAAACCTAAACGTGCAGCTTCCCTAGTGAGGGGTTCATCAGACCTAGCTGCAGTGCCAAAGAGCACATCCAACATCTAAAAGTCAGCAGTGAAATTGTAAGATTAATGTAACAAAGGACCTACAGAAACCTGATGGTCCCAGTTCTCTCCCAGATAAAGACAGATACAGCTAAATTGTAACACACAAGGTTTCCTACAGAGGAAACCTATGCCTTCAATAAGATCATAAATTCATTCAGGTCCGATACTGCCCATTATCAGCCTGAGTACCAAGCACACAGGGCTTCAGAATATCTCACAGCCAACAGGTTTAGTGAATTACACGTGAAAAGACCTTTCAGAGCAAGTGAAATGAGTGCCAATTAAAAGCATTACTTTCCTCAAATTCTTGATGATTTCCTGCACAAGCAAAAAGCAGTGACTTAGAAGGTGTGATGATTTAAGGTCCTGAGCCTGCACTAAACTAACCAATATATTTACTACATTTATATTACCTTTCTGTGCATAATTATTATCATAATATATAAAATAACCAACTGATCACAGCAACCAAGCAATGTTGTAGTCTCTAGAACGTGAAGCATCTTATCTCACCAATAACCAGATGTCAAAATTAGCGTCTGGTTTTATTTGAAAGGAAGCAGATCACAAGGCCTATTTCAAATCCAGCTACCAGCAATGACAACACCCTCATCCATTGCTACAGGCTTCTTGGAGTAGCTGGTGAACTAATGTAGAACAGGATGATATTTTTAGCCACTTCCCCATAGCAGTACCAGCACCAATTCAGTACTACATATACTCAAATAACAAGAGTCCAAGTACAGCTAAAATGCTCTAGATACTTCCATAATTTAAGACTTTCTACAAATAATATTTTATTCTGTATTCAAATTTTAAAAAAGTACTTCTAATGGCTTGCCATGAGCAGTGCTCACTCCTGCTGCTCTCACTGTGAAACTGCCCTCATGGGAAACACAAGGAAGAGCTAAGTATAGACTAACATTAAGTACTGATGTAAATTTGTCTTTCCACCATTAGTATTTAGACTGTTTATGGTTTGTGTGAGGGCCATCTAAACGATAAACACTCCCATGAACTGAGATACCAATTATTTCCTGGCATTTCCAGTTTGTAAGAGGTATTAAATCTACCATTAACAATTAAAATAAATTCCGAGGTCTGCTCAGCCTGCAGTACTGGGTAGTGTACCTATGAGGAATGATGTAAGATTTCTTTCCATATGGCAGTAATTAACTGCATATAAAAAGATTCAGCATATGGATGGTTTCCTTTAATCAGTAAAGCTTAAATAACTCCAGTTTTGTACCTGAGGTGAACAACTAAGCTTCCTCTCATGCTCTGAATCAACTGAATGTATGCAAAAAAACCATTTCTCACTGCCAAATTGCCAACCCAGAACTGACATCAACTAATTAGTGAACTATATTTCGAGTAGTCAAGACAAACGTATGTTTCTAACTGTGTGTCTCTGGACAAGTAACAACACTTGTTTTGGAACAGAACCAGAGCACACAGCTTCTTGTAGAACGGGCAGTCTTTCTAACTTTTTAAAATGTTTCCTAGCACTACCACAGTTCGCAGCATAGTATCAGTACCCTAAAGAGATCTACAAAAATGAATTGAAACTGATCTCCAGATCTAGTGAAAAAGAAACCAAATCCATTTGTAGATGTTGGAGTCCTGATTCTGTTCTGAATTTTATTTCTACTTTTCTTCACTTTGTTCTTTACAACTTCATTTACGAAAAACTTGTCATTTCAAAGAAAGCCATGGGTAGGAAATGAAGTGAAATGACTGGGCAGTGCCCCCAACCCAGTGTCAGTACCAGTCAGGCTAGATTACTGATTCAGAAGTTTGCTGGGAGGACCACTTCGACCAAGAAAAAACAATAATCTCATTACAGTCCTCCTGGGTTGGCCATGTGTTGGCCACTGGCTTCACAGGTAAGAACTGCAGTAATGCTGATCCATGTTGAGGCAGTCCCACCTCAAAAGGATCAGGACAGACAGGAGGGGAAGAGAGACTGACACTCATTAGAATGCAAAGTCACAAAACAATTTACTTGCAGAAACAATCTCAGAATCACTGAACAGCAAAGGTTGGAAGGGACCTCGAAAGATCATCTGGTCCAACCTTACATGGGAAAGGGAACCTAGATAAAATTATGGAGCACTCTGCTCAATTGCATCTTTAAAACCTCCACTGATAAGGATTCTACCTCATCTCTGGGGAAGTTGTTCCAGTGAACGATTGTTCTCACTTCAAAAATTTCTTTATGTTGAGATTAAACCTCTTGCAGTGCAACTTGTATCTGCTGCGCCTTGCTTTTTTCCACACGGCTCCTTGTGAAGAGAGAGATTCCATCTTCTTTGTAGCCACACTTGAAATATTAGAATCCTGTGATGAGGTTCCCCCCAAGCATTCTCTTCTCCAGGGAGATGAGCCTCCTTCAATCCTTTCTCACAGAGCAGATTCTCCAGCCCTCTGATCATCTTTGTAGCCCTCTTTTGGATCCTCTCCAGTCTGTCCACATCTTTCTTGAACTGTGGAGGCCAGAATTGGACACAGCACTCCAAGTGCAGCCTCACAAGCACTGAGCAGAGTGGGATGATCACACCTCCATCTCAGCTAGTAATGTCCCTGTGGATGCAGCCTAGGATCTGATCTACCTTCATTCCTGCAGCAGCACACCGCTGACTCGTGTTCAGCTTGTTGTTTGTCAGGCCCCCAGGTCCCTTCCAGCAAGGCTGCTCCCCGGCCATGCAGATCTCACCTGTACTCCACGCTTTGGTATTCTGTCCCAGGGGCAGGATTTTTCATTTGTCATTGTTAATATTCATACCGTTCTTGATAGCCCACCCTTCTAGCCTGTCCAGCTCTCTCCAAGATGGCTTACCCTTCTGAATTGTCCACCTCACCACCCAGATTGGTGCCACCAGCAAGCATATTGACCGTGCTGTCAATTCCATCATCCAGATCACTTATGAAGATATTAAACCCCTGGAAGTCCCCATCTGTGACAGGCTACCTGCCTGAGTAAAAACCATAGATCACTCTGGTCTGTTGGCCAGTTTCCTCGCTATCTCACAGGCCACCTACCCAATCTGTATCTTGCCAGTTTGTCCAGGAAAAGGCTGTGTGAAACAGTGTCAAAAACAGTTTACTCTGGCTCTATATCTGACTGAATACTTACTTGAATTGTGTAGCTCTGCACATAGCTCACACAAAACTTGCTCTGATATTGGCTAGAAAATTGAGGGTTTAGAGTTTAGGTTCAGGCCTCAGATATGAATCTACTTGCATCCATCTGTGTTACCCATAAAATGCATAAAGCTAGATTACGAAAAAAAGACATGACATTATAACTAATCAAACTAATGACCTCAAAAAAACATACTTTTGAGATTTCATACAAGGCACAACAATTTACTTTGCTTTCTATTTCACATCCTCTTCCTTAAAACTTACTAATTTTTAGCCTTACTTATGCCACGTTTGGCAACAAACTCTACAGGCCAAGTGGCATATTATCAGGGTGGTCTGCATACTATCCAGAAAGAGAGGACCCTAAGCTGTAGGGAAGGTCACTTTAGAAGAAAAGAAGATAGAGATGTAAAATAAAAAGTTCAAGGAACTTAAAAGCTTTGTCATTATTCTTCAGATTGTTACTGGCTACCGATATTTCAGCAATCCTGAGAACTCACACTATCGGGCCTTCGTTCAGTTGTGCTTCACACAAACTTTTAAAATGTTTCTGACCCCCAAAGTACACCAGCAAAGCACTGCAAAACAAGAAGGGGGACAAGACAGACAAGATTCTATTCTATGAGAAGATGAGAGAGTGGTGGCTATGCCTCAGGCATAGCTTGTGTCAATCCTGCTCAATTCCAGTATAAACAGAAGAGCTTCAGCCTAGATTCTATGATTAGAACACCAAGTAACAGCAGCGAAATAAAAACACACCAGCTGATTTTTACAACAGCTTCCACTGCAAAAGCAACCTCTACATAATTATGGTTTGACAGGAGAAACAATGCAAATAACTAGAATCTGCATTACTTATGCAAAAATATCGTGGGGAGATGGGATGGCATGAGAGTCACTCCTTGATAAATTCTTCTGTAGATATACCACAATTCCCACATAATCTCTCATACACTCTTTAATCCACTTTAACTGTGCATAGTAATATTGAAAACATTTCCCTAACTCCATTTGGCAACATATTCTGCCGTGTGTTGTAATAGTCCATCCTTACTTGCTACCTGTAAAACTAGTGTAAATCTATGTTAATTGTTACCATGCAAGATACTAAGGCATTTTACAGTTTTCTTTTTGCTGCAGAACTATATCAGAGTACCTTTCCAGCTGCATCTGACATCTATTTTCTGAGATTAAGTCAAACTATGTTCATTAATATGACAAAAGTTCCTTATCTTGCAGGAACAGAGAGATTGAAAAAAAAATTCAATCCTGGCTTTATCACTTATAACTTTTAAGTCACATTCATGGTAAAGCTTTTCCCTTGCTAACACAAACCATTGTTTGCCTTTTAATTTTTCTAATCTGTACTTGTGTTCCCTGCAGAGCTCAGTTCTGCCAACACGTAACGTAGGCGTACAATTGCTACCTATGTGTGCACACGTAGGCAAGAAGATGGAAATAGAGACATTAAATTCTCATGTATAACTTCATACTGTACTTCCAAGCTTCAACAGAAAGACGAAGTGTTTGCTTCTCCATGATAACAGTGGGGCAACACTGTCTTCCAGCAAAACACTAGCACAGCTAATGGAGGACTTCAGGAACAATTCCCTTTTGCTAAGCAAGCGCCAGCAGCATCCATGCCCTGAGGCACACTGATTTGTCATCACCGATTCAGGATAGAAAATCTAAAGCCATTTTAGAGCTTGTTTTCTGCAAGGGGACTGCCCAACAGCACCCATGGCTTGATTCAGATTCGAACAGAATTTGAGGTACCAGTACGCTTTTTGTGAGTTTAATCCAGCCAGACGTTTGAGTAAAGCACTCTCAAAATAAGCTACACATTTGAATCTGGGATAAGACAAACAACTGTATGAATAACTGTAGTACATCAGATTCTTTAGTGAGCATTTCTTCCCAGTTTCACTATACCATGTTATCATGGCCCACTGAGACAGAATGGGTTATCTAAAGGTTATATCTATAGTAGCACTGACATTAGTAATGAACAAAGTTGATACTCCAGGAAGAGTTAGGACACTTTAAATATAAGAAAGCCTCCAAGGTATTTGAAAGGATTAAAAAGATACAGATCCACCACATATGTCAGCCAGGCACATGTGGCAATATTCAGCCTGGTGCTTAGATGAGCAGAAAAAAGCCAAAGGAACTCAAGGTAACTTAGGTAACTGTGAGTCTACCACAGCTACTGCTTAACTTAAGGGATATGTGGGAAGAGATCAGAACTATTATTACAGACATAAATCTCTTTCTCCCAAGGCAAAAAATAAATAAAAGTAATGATTTCCCACTGTTAATAAGCCCCTATCTACTCCCAGAGATTATACCAGCCAATCCAATTTAGAGTCAGTCCCTTATAACCAGAACTGTCGGAATTACCAAAGACTCTTTTAAAAAGCACTAGATACTGTTTATTTGTATCCAAAGCACTTGAGAAGGGAAGGGAGTCAAAACAGTTCGTGGTTCACATGCTTGCTCATCTTCCTAAAGGTTTACAAATCTTTTGTTGATTAGGACATCCATAGCTGCTTTGGACACTTTCACAGGACTTGTATCTTACGAGAACAGCAACTCTTTCTGTCCTAGGTACATGACTCATCACTTCACCATTTCCAGTTCTCATAATCAAGCTGAGCACAAAATTATGAAATTTTTATACACAAACATGTGAAAAATTGCTAGTGCAGAGCACAGTTTCTGCAATAGCACTTTATAGATTATTTGAACAAAAATGAAGAAATAAAAATAAATTTGTAAAAGCCAAACAAAAATGAGGCAGAGGGAATACAGTTTTCAAATTAGTATATACTAATCTTATTCAGTATTGCTTACTAAGAAGATGAGAACACCACAGACTCACAGAATAGACACATAGAATTAGTCTGAACAGGCTTTCCGCACTATTTACACTAACTGGTTTCATATTTACTCCCAGAAACCAAACAGACTATTTTTCCTTTTCACTCTTGTTTCTATTACCACAGGGTTTTAAAACCTAGTTCTAAAAATGTGTACTTTTTTTTCTGAGAGAGCTGTGAAACTGGTAGGCATCCAGTAATTTTCAGAAAAGCTACTGAATACATAAATAAATAAATCTTACCCAATCACAGTAGTGCCATTGGACCATCATGAATAAAGTGATTGCTTATAACACAAGCCAGGCACAAAAACGGTGCTCATTTGTTTTAAATGGCCATTTATCCAGATTCAAGAGTTCTGTTTGGCCTCCCTTTTACCACCAGAGGCAGAGGACATCAGAACTATTTTGGCCACGTAAAGGCAAGAGAGGGAGTAGAAAACCAAGAGACTAAAGGTTGTTGCTCATATGTGGCTGACAAGTTACTACAGCACTTCGAGGGTTTCAGTGCATTGCAGTGCCTCATTAAGAGACTTGCTATGCCTACCCCAAAATATCTGGGATCTGCCAAGGATCTTTATGTTTGCCCTATGAATAGGAAGCTCAAAACAATGCGCATCTCAACACTAACAAGCAGAATCCTATACATTCAGACAGTGATTAGCTTCCCCCCTTCCCCACTATTTTTTTTCTTTTTTAACCTGCTGTAGGGGAAGAAAAAACCAGAGGACTAATTTAAAAAAAATTATCCACTCTCAGTCACAATCATCTATTTCTGTCTTAGTTAACTAAGAAACTACACGAGGTTGATCAGTTGCTTCCAGTTTCTCTCTCAAAATAGGTAACAAAATGCCTCTGTAGAAATATTAGTGACTGGTTTTTAGAAAAAGTAACAAAGACAACTAAAATTCAGGCAGTGTTACTATCTAAAAATAGAGGAACTCAGTCAGTCTCTTGAACAAGCATGTTCTGGTGGTGTTTATTTCTCCTTGGGATTTTGAGATCAGTTAAATGCAGTTGTGTATCAAAGTAAGTTTCATACTTTGACCTACTTTAGGTACCTTGATCAGGAAATACGCTTTGTCAGAAACATCCAGGTTGCTAGAAGTACATACCATGGAAGACATCTGTGCCTGCCTTATTCCTAGAATTTTCTCTAGCTGTTCTTTGGAAAAAAAGATACTGGACCAGACTAGAATTTCAAACTGATACAGTAGGACTACTACACAGTTCACTTTTATTTTAGATTTAGGATAAGTATTACTTTTTTAGATCTGCTCAAGCTCTGCTTAAATGCCCCAGGTAACTGCAAGACCCATTGACGAAGAAAACATTGGCTAGGGACAAACAGGAAATGTAACTCAACTGTCCTAAATCCACTGCGAGGTCAGCTTGCTACATAGCAGCTACAGTCATTTAATTAAATAACTAACTGCCATGGTCTGACCTTTCCCATAACAACAAGTAAGTCCTAGATCTCAAACTGCAGAATCATCTGCTTAGAAGCATCCTCTAACCTCTTTCTCACATCTGAGCCACTGCATAGCTTATAAAAGTGACTGTGCCAGAAGTGGAACAGTTTACAGGGAGGGTATTCTCTGAGCTGGGAGAAAAGACCTAGAGCCAATCCTACGCATTATTTGCTTCTATCTGTAGTTCATAAAATTAATTTTCGAATTAATAAAAAGTTCAGGAAGCAGAACTTTCAGAAAGTTCAGAAATCACATGCACATCCAGATTTCATTCAAAGAAAAATCCCACCCTTAAAAACAATCCAGACCTCTCTCTTACACAAAACCACACACAGAACAACTGTCTAATGCACAAACGCTTCAAGGTAAGAAGGCACATCTTGCCTATCAACTACTTAATGTATTATAAATAGGTCTCCATGTACTTATGTGAACTAGCTGAACCCAATATGCCATACCATAGCAAACCATTACTTAAGTAGCCCTGAGAATATGCAACACTGGTAGCTCCAAGGATCTACAGCCAGAGGTCCTAGGCAGAAAGGCCATCCAGAAGGGATGCTCTTCTTTCGTGGGAAGTGAATAGAGAGCTACTAGAAACACTATTCTACTGAAAAGCCTCATCCTCTGAAGGGAGGTAGGAAAGTTATGTTACTGTGCTCTCCTTAAGCTAAAGGAGAATGTAGACATTCACCAGCTGGGTCAAACTGAGGCATAGGATAAGAGTTTAATTTATATATGTAAGTTTGTGATTAGGATCATACATACATGGCTAAAAATTTATGCACTGTGCTCCAAAACACAGAATCCTACAAGAAGTGAGAGCGGGAGAAGCATTAATTTACATCCAATGTGTATCATTGTTAGCATCCTAAGATTCGCATTTTAGCTGGTTTAAAGACAAGCAATCAAATGTCCCCAAACATAAAATCTCTTACATGCTTACTTTCTCAACACCAGAAAAGGATACGGCAACAGACAAGAATGTAACTGCGGCCCCCAGCTGCAATTGCTGATTCTGTGTCACACAAACTCCAGAGCATTGCTAACTTTACTGGTGTGAATTACAATATCCAGTTGTCAATTCTGCCTCCTTCTAAACAAAACATGGAAAGCTGTAAAGTCTTGCTGGGGGAAAACAGGATGGCTGCAGGCTTAAGACTTTTATATCTCTGAAGAAAAGCTTGACAGATATTCTGCAACTAGACAACAACAAAGCAAGGTGTAGAGAGTAAGGAAGAGAACAGATTTTTTTCTTGCAAGGCCGGTGTTAGATAAATGCTGCTCACACAAACAGTGGACTGTTTCTAAATAGATCAGATCTCTCCATTTTGAAGTTACAACATGAAGATTTCAGTGCTAGATAACAGTTTATATATGAGAAATGTTTGATCTCTGTTGCTAGGATAGGTTCCCTTTGCACAGTTTTTTTACTTTATTTATTTATTTAGGCTGGGACAGAAATCTCTCATATGCTTTTCCTTCCTCTTTCACAGGGGAAAAAAAAAAAGAACAAACCAAAACTAAAAAAATCCCAACCAACCAAAATCAAAACTTTCCCACACAATTCTCTGCAAAAAGTGTATTTAAGTAGCAGAGAACATAGAAGGCGAGAAAAAAAATGATTGATCAGTTCACAGCAAGCATAAAGAAGATTTCAGCAAATTACTCTACTTTCACTGCAAGAGAATATGAATGTGCTCAGAGTCAGTGACTGCACCTGCAAGAATAATGTCTTAACTTATCAACCTTTTAAACATCTGATGCCGACCAAACTACATATCTTTTATAAGTGATTTGCAATAAAAGTATTGCCATACTGACAGGAAAGTGATGTTAATCTGGTTATCATCAGAAAAATCCTGGTATTTGCCTATTGGAGGACTGATTGCACACAAGCTACCTGTGTCACATTACTTGAGTCAAACAGCTAGAGGATGCAGTCAGATGATATATTAAACAATATTTTACCTTTTAAAGAACGCTGAGCTTCAGTTAGAACAAATAAGTTTAGAATTTGAAGCTAATATAGTAACGGTGAGTTCTATTTAAACGCATGGTTTAGAGCAAAGCTCAGCTGGAAGCTGAAAACATTTAAAAATCCAGGCTAACACTTTTTGGTTTTAAAGTCATGATTTAGCTTTGACTAGATAAACCCTGAAGGAACCAGAATTCCTTCTCTTTTTTTTTTTTTTCCCTGTCCAATCACAGTGACTCACACAATATGCTTCAAATAGAGTTTACAAGGCTATTAAGATCAAACCCCATGCATGAAGACAAACCTTTTCAATAATAAAATGGACATGTAAACCTACTTAGAATCTCGTTAACATACATTTATACGCCACAAGTACTGCCAAAGACTAGGAAAAATGGTTATGAGGAAAGACACCAAAAAGAGCAAGTGACACATAACAGAAAAAAAATTCAGAAGAGGGGCAGGCAAGCATGGGTAAAAGTTTAACTATCACAGTAAGTTTTAGACGATTTTTACATGAAACTCTGTACTGGAGCCAAGCAGCTTTAGCATGATTTGTACGAGGCCCTTGGAATGGAAAACGTCTAATTCATTCTTGCTTCTAAAAATGTACATTGAAAAGCCTCAAACCTTATATTGTCTATACATGGCTTGCATGATGAGCCTAATTCACAGTATTAAGGAAATTTGTGAGGTGCGAGATGAGGACGGAAGGGAAGAGTAGACGTTATCAAGGATTGGAGACAGGAGGAAAGCCATCTGCAGCAGTCAAATGGAACAAAAGGAAGGTAACACTTCTACACAAACATACCTCACATCACATAACCATGGAAAAAGAAAACTGCAACATTGTCTTTAAAGACATCACATTCCCTGTGAATTTTCCTCTAAACAACTTGTTTATTTTCAGGACAAAAAGAATCTTCTCCATCACATTTTATTTCGTTCTTTTTAAAAGAATGGTCCCGGCATTTAGTTTGTACAAATACTTAATCACGGGTAACACTGAGAAACTTACCTCAAACTACACTGCCATGTTTATAACCTTCTCATGCGATTTTGTAGAGTGCCAGAACCTCTGAAACTAACCTGATAATAATTCCCGTAGAATACAAACATTTTATGGATACATATTTCAGTTTATTTTCTCTAGCAGTAAAACTCGTTGTGTCGTATTTTAAACAAAGTAAAAACTTCCAGAATATAAGTGTCTTCAATTTAAATTCAATACAATTTACAATGCACTTTACTACTGATGGTAGTAACCCAGGTTTCTTCCATATTGTGTCACAATAAGTAAAGTAAGTTCCTAATTTTTCCCAGGTAGACATAATTTTTCCACTACATACACAGACTATTAACATATAGATGACACAAGTACAATACCTGGTCTTCTATTATTAAATATTTTCACCAGAGGGCAATGAACCTGAATTTAGCACTCCCCTGTTCGACAGCCACCCATCAACCCCTAAAGGTATGAATCATGCTGCATCAGAAGAGTCGGGAGATTTTAATTGGTCCCTGGCACTTCTTGGGGACACGTTCCACTGCTGTTTGTGCAGAACGATGTCATGGGCAGGTCAATTCCCTAGGTTCTCTATTAACTGCATTACCAGGCACATGATTCCCACAGCACTACCTGAGTCCTAATCCCCAGCACGCCCTTTTGCTGAAGTCACAGCTGCTTATCAGATCGAAGCCTGGGCATGCGCCATTGCCTTCTGTTTTCCACAGAGGGAAACCCATAAATGCAGGCAGGAAGGAGACAGAATAAGTTCCAACAGGCACGTCTTCAGAGTCACTGGGAAATCTGGCCTGCTGGGAGCCCCGCTGAGCATACCTTCCCTGTAGTACATAGCATTATCTGTGCACTTGGCCATGGGCAAGACCTGCAGGAAGTTTAAAACCCACTCCAACCATACACACATACCCTGCATGTTTCAGACTCTCTGCTTATAAGAGTAGGGGCAGCAGAAGGCTAACAAGAGTTATTCACCAATTCACAAAATAAAGAAAATGAAAAAATCAAATTCAGCAAAGTGCTTAAGGTTAATGGATGGAATGTGCTAGTCCAAGGCCAATAGAGAGAGCAACTGAATACTAAGCATCAGAATAGGATGACTAAACCACATAGTTCTCACCCAAAGCAGCTTTCGGGACAGCTCTTCTGCAAGGTATTTCTGAGATTTTCTAGTGGAACCAGAGTTAAATCTGGTCAGTTTGCTTCAGTTTGTTCCAGTGATGGAATCTACCAGAGATGTTAATCTATGAAATCAGCTTTGAAACTTCACTAGGTAAAGACAAAGGTACTTTAACCACATACAACTTTTTGCTCAGTGAGGAGAACCTGGCCTAAGGATGTTTACAACTGTTCCAAGTTGACAGGAATTCCAAAAATGCAGACTGGCCTCCAGAAAATCTAGATCTAAACCAACCCTTAATTGGCATGCCTTCACTTTATCTGAATCCAGAGTATATTTGAAAACAGTTTTTAAAGAGTATAGATCTACTATGAAAGTCACTTGGCTCTTTCAACAGTTGCTTTTCTTTATCCTCTTAAGAAGGTCATCAGGTCTGTTAGAATCCTTAAGTCTGCTTCCCACCACCTTCATTTTCCTTTCAAATGATAACAACAGAACTGTATCTTGAACAATAAAAAGCCACTGATCGTATGCATACATAATTTTTATTTTTTTTTTGCTAATGCACACAAGATTTGTTTGCTGAAGAGTCAGTCTGTTTTTAGCTGGAGTGGCATTAGGCAGGACAGGTTCATATGGTTACACCAGGTCACATTCTCCAGAGTGATGCAGCTCTGCAGCTTCCTCTATTATTACACAGAGCACACACCGTTCTGAGATTGGACATATTAGAAAAGAGAACTCCTGCCAAAATTCTTTCATGAGTTTATTCAACAACACACCTGAAACAATATAAAAGAATTAAGGTATTTTCTGGGCCATCACACGTCTCTGCCTACCGGCCCCTAAGACCATATCAAGTCTCTCACAAACATGTAAACCACCCACAAATCTCAATTAGATCAGAAACATAACACTCAGTTTTGTCAGCCAATGGGCTACATTTTTTTAAGTTCCTTTACCCCCTTGTTTAAGGATAATAGCTTAGCAGATAAGATGCATAACTAAATATCATAGCTTCCCAATGTACAAACCTGGAGACTGAACAGGCCATTGGCAGTCTCAAACACATTCTTCCCAGTAATTTGGCAGAGGTGCTCCCAGTAATCTGGCGGAGGGGAACTTCTATATGGTAATGTAAACAACCACAAAACAGATTGGGCTTCTTTTAGTTTGTTTTCTATTGAGGATCTCGGTACTGATTTTGCTGGTACGTTGCTATTATAGTCTACATACATCAAATAAAACCACTTTGTAAATTGCATCTTCCATTTATCAACAACAAATCTTACTTGACTCCTTAGGTTTTATGCAGAAATGACTGGCTTAGTGAGAAAGAGGAAAGCACTCCTGGGTGTAGCTTATGCAGTGGGGTTGGATCAGGTAACCTCTGGAGGTCCAATCCAACTGATTCTGTGATTCTGATGAAAGGCTCGCTAAGGTCAAGACTAAAGAGATAGGGTGCTACAGTAAGGTCACAAGCTGGCTGAACTGAGCAGCTGGTGGTTCAAGAGACAGCAAATCATCGGCAACATTCCTCAACGGTCAATACTGAAGCTGATACTGTTTAACATTTTCACGAGGGCCAGGGCTACCATTCAGAAGGGCCTTGGCAAATTGAAGGAATTCCTCAAAAGAAAGCTCATTAAATCTGACATTGGTAAATGCAAAATCCTGCACCTGGAATGAAAGAACTTCCTATTTGGATCATGAACCCAAGAAAATAACCCGATGCTTGTACAGGCTGCAGACTGGCTCAGGTACAGCTGTGCAGTCTAGCGGCTGCAGGACGTGGGAGCGATGTCCAGGTGGACAAGACAAATGTGAGTCATTAATGTATTCTCACAGCAAGAAACCAAACACCTGTGTGTTGGGGTGGGTGCATCAGCAAGAACTTAAACCAGTATCTTGAGAGAAATTACTATTCCCCTCCACTCAGCATTAGTAAAGCTACATCTAGAGTACCATGCCCTGCTATGAGTTGCTGGACACAAGAGAGACAACACCACATCGAAAGAAGTCCAGCAGAGTGCCACTGAGATGATCACACTGCACCTGAGGAGAGGCTGCAGCAGGTTAGCCTGGATACAACTACAGTCTTCCAATAAATAAAGGGGCATTATAGAGAAACAGAGAGCCAAACCTTTAGAGGCACATAGCAAAAGGACACCTAACATTACTCACAGCAAGGGAAATTTTAATCAGAAGGAGGAAAACATCTGCACAACAAAGGTAGTTGAGCACTTGATCAGGTACTCAGAGACCCTTTAGAATCTCCGCCTTTGCAGATATTCAGAACTCAGATGGAGAGGGTCCTGAGTATCATAATCTAACTTTTAAATTGGCCTTGCTTTGAACAGGAACTCAGACTAGATGGGCCCCAGACCTAAACTACGGGCTTCTGCAAGAAGATTCTATACCCTCACAGAGCTCTGTGTCTACACACACCAATCATAGTCAAACACTCTTCATAATCCAAGTCCAGATGGCAGAATAAAATACTAGATTATTAGATAAAATTGTAGTAAACCCTAGATTAACAAATAATATGGAAACAGTAGCCATATATGATAGCAGTAAAATTATGTCTGTTGGCTTTATAGACACTACTTTGATCCATGGGATTTTGTATTCATCATCAAGAATTTCCGTATCAGGAACGTCAATTTACTACATTGCATTGATCTCAGTTTTATGCTCTTGATAATGAGAAACGGAAATTAATTTAAATAAGTACATTTTGCTATCATGGTTTAAATGCTAATTGGCAGAGGGACAACACTAGTAAAGTAAGCGGACACACATACAGTCTTGTTTGTGTCAGCTTAACCGAGAAAAGAGGAATAGAACTTTAGCCCATTGACCAAAATAGAAACTTCATTTTCACCAAAATGAAATAACCACTGTTGTCATAAAACTTTTATTTCTTTTAGTATTAAAAAAAAAAAAAGGAAAATTAGACCCTAATTCAGTACCATCCTCTACCACATTCCAGGGGACTCTGAAGGCACATTTCTTAACACAGGTAGAAATCTCTTAATATTTAGAAGGAGATAAAAGAATAGAGAAGCACTGAACATTTTTCACTACCATTCTGCTTTACACGGCCCCAAAAAAGTTTCCACTGCCCACCTATTCCATTCAGGAAAACACTGCAGGCACAAAGGACATGGAAAAAGCACAAGTGATCCCTTTTTTAATGAATCATGACATGTAGTTGGCAAAACAAGGAAAGCCCACACAGTTCTCCTCTCACAGAGTCTGGCAAAGCAGAAGGCAATATATCAAAATCTGAATGATGTTTCAGTGCATTGCTCAATCAAAAGCAA
The DNA here is from genome assembly GCA_035584735.1 of Pseudotriccus pelzelni. Classification (NCBI taxonomy): domain Eukaryota; kingdom Metazoa; phylum Chordata; class Aves; order Passeriformes; family Tyrannidae; genus Pseudotriccus; species Pseudotriccus pelzelni. The sequence goes on from JAWMRA010000041.1 coordinate 33,680,232, forward strand.
GAGATGATGAATTTCCAGTTTCTATCCTGATGGAACAAAGACAAGCTGAACACTTCGTGTTATCAACTTTCATGTATCTAGATATGTAAAAGCCAGAGTTTCAGTCTCCCAGGTTGGATGAAAGGTTTTTTCCTACCTACATGAAGATATGCCAGCAGAGTTCCTGGCAGAAAAGTCAGGATCTAGTCCTATCATCAGAATGTTAGCTAAGTTCCCTTAAGGTAGGAAAATGAGGATGTAGATAATTGGTAGTTCATACTGGAGGAAACTGTGCTTACAGGAACTAGCCTTCTCTGGTGTGCATGAATAACATAATCCAATCCAATTCTGCTTTTGATGAAACCAAGAATAACACAGTTTAAATAACTTTACATTGCTTGTCTACTTTGATATACATGGTAAAAACAAAGAAGGAAGCATGAAAAGGAAGTACTAGCATTCAGCATGGTTATCTACCAAGAAGAATACAGATTTTTTTTTTTTAAAACTCAAGCACAGATCGGATAATAGAAGCTACAACTGTCTCCTTCCAGTGGTATGAAATGGGATTAGAGGAACAGATGATGTTTCTAAAGAATGAGTTCTCTATCTAGTTTTATACCTCTTATCAAAGCAATTTGGCTTCCTGAACTGGAATCTACTAAAGTATTTTTTATTTGCTAATAAAACATTAATCTTTCTAATATATTTTTAAAAATAGTAAATGCTTCCCCTCCCCCAATAAATTTATGGTAAGAAAGTACCAATCATAGAGAGATAAAATCAAATATCTGTATAAGGCAGAAAGGTGATTATTGATTTCAGTACATTTTCCTATAGGGTTTGAGACTGAAATCCCATTCTTCATCTAAAGCAAAGAACCTTGTATCAGGATGAAATTTGAAATCCTTTTTCTACTCAGTCCAGATTTACTGGAATAATGGATAAAGTTAAAAAACAAACAAACAGAAAAAGAAGGTATTTTTAACAAAACCACAAGTTAGAAAACACAGTGTTAGTGCAGTCCCACGTAGAACAGGCACTTGGCAAATGGGTCCTACACATTTTAGGCTCCTTAAAGACAGCCCTCTCTCTGAAATTGCCACTTAGGAGGTTTCCAATTCTCAAAGACATTGAGGTGTTGGGAGAACTTCTACCGCGATGACACGTATGACTCTTCAGCCAGAGTGTGTTATTCACGCTTTAGCAAGAGGAAGAGGAAACTTCACAGAGATTTGTTAGAGCAGCCCCGCCGCCAGCAAGCGCCCACGAAACGCTACCGCAGCCACCTTTACCCTCACTTGTCCCAACTGAATTAAAACAAAAAGCTTTCTCCCCCGTCTCCACTCTCTCCCCTTACCTTCCACCGATCGCCCGATGCTGTGCAAGTGGGTGAGGGAGGGGTACTCGGCGTGAACCCCCTTCAGGTACTTCTCCAGCTCCTCGGCGTGGTGGTACTTGAAATCCAGCGTGGCCGCCACAGAAACCAAGCAGAGGATGCCCACCACCTCCTAGAAAGAAAGGGATGAACCGAAGAGAGCTGGATGAGCCTCTCTCCGGGGGACTGTCGCAGCGGCGGCAGAGCCGAGCCGAGCCGAGCCAGCGACAAGCCCTCGGAGGGAGCCCTCCCTGCCGCCCTCACACGAGCAGGTGCCTGCCCGCTCGTACCCCGGCGGCCGCCCGCATGGTGCCGCCGCTCCTCCGCAACTGCAGCCCCGCACCGCGCGAGGGCCGCCATCCCCCGCCGCCGGCCTCGCCCTGCCCCTGACTGACGCGGGCCCCATCCACTCAGGGCCCCCCGGCCCGCCCCAGGGCCGGGGAGAGGGGAGACATCCCTCTCCTTGTCCCCTCCCTCCTCCCCACCCCGCCGAGAGCTCTCACCTGCGCGGGACGCGCGTCCCGTCCAGCGCCGCGGCGGGCGGCGCAGCTATCGCCGCTGTCCTCTCTTGATCGGTCCCTGATGGGTTTTTCTCTGTTTTTTTACCAGAGAGATAAAAAAAAGAACAACAAACCAAACCCGTCCGGGGGCGCAAAAGTTCACGTTTTTTGGGTCATGTTTTGATTCAGGAGAAGGGTTGTTAAAATAAATCCCCTCAGCTCCTGTGTGGTCCTGCGGTGGGATCAGACGGCAGCAGACAAAACCTTCTGCATGCAGAGGGACTCGTGAGGGAATTTATCTGCAAATCCAACAAAATCTCTGACTAGCGGTTTTTGCCGTTGTTTTGTTTTAAGATGAGTTTTTAATAGGGCTGTATTCACTTACTGAAAGGACTGGATTCTATCTACAGAATTAAATGCCTTTCTTCGTTCTGCACTAACCACATTGCCTTGGGGATATCTCAGTCTTGGGATTCACCACAAAGACTTTTTCATCACCTTTTATTGTCTTTAAGATTGAAAAGGACTAAGAGAAAGAAAGTGAAACTGGCCTCCAGCAACAAAAACCAGGATAGCGTCTACATTTATTTCAAAATATGAATGTGGATATAGCTGAGTGTTAGAATGTAACTGTTGTAAGTACTGTATCATTTTTATGAGAAAAAAGAATTATAACCAGCAGTGCCTTCTTCTGAAGTTTACTGTACTGGTCAGTGTCAGAAAAGGATACTGAAGGAAGTGAAGGTATGAGCCAATCCCAAATAACAAGTCTTGCATTCCAAATAGAAGACACTGTATTAATAAAAGTTCTTGTTAAACAAAAAGTTACCATTAAATTAAAAAGTACCATTTTGTTTACTTCAAAGCTTTAAGAAAAAAATCTTGAAACTATATTTTAATACAAATGTCTGTAGTAGTAGTATCCCAATGCACCAGAAACATATATATCTGAAAATGGAAGATATTCACATCCAGGCCTTTCTTAGTTCATGGGAGGGACTTCCATATCATATATTACATGGGATGTATGCAAAGTACAAGGCTGCTTGGTTAAAAGAGATACATAATGTTACATTTCTGTTGGATAGTTTTCCTTCTTAGCTTGGTATTCTAGGGGAGGGGAACAAATCCAGAGCCTTTCTCCTATACACTGACTTCACCATGTTTTAACTTTTGTAACTTGACAAGACCTTCTCTCTCTCATCACTAAAGAAAATTCTTGAAAGACCTAAATATGGATGTCTTTTACCTTCTTTATTAAAAGAAAAAAAAAAAGTGTTGATAGTTGATTTTGATTAGTGTTACCTGCTATGTGGAACGGGAGACAAATTGTGGGGTTACACAGCAAAGAAGCAGGAAGAAGGAGTCAACATATGAACTTCATATATGAATTTGTTCAGCTTGAATATACATATTTATATGCTCCTTGAAAGATGACCTAGAGACACCACTTGAGTAAGCAGGAAGAAAATATACTCAGGTGGTAATCCAGCATAAACGTACTTGGAAACTTTCCCGAGATAATCATATGAAATCAGAGAACTCTGACTCCAAGGCAGAGTAGGGTGTTGGCAACACAGTAAAAATCACAGGGGGTGTAAAAACTTAATCTCAGTGAAATTGCAAATCACCTTTGATACTAGGTAATCACACAGCGTTATCTCATTTGGAAATTGCATCACCCTTTAATGTAGCCAGCATAGTCATAGTTAAATGAGAGTATTATTGCATTTAGGAGTGTTCAGAATTATAGATTGTTTCCATTCCAGGTGCTTGCAAGTTAAGGCAAGTCCACCTGTTTGGCAATATTTGAATTACATGTGACTGAATCAAAACTTTTTTGGTTTTGCTTTTTTGTTTGTTTGGTTGGTTTTGGTTTTGTTTTTTTCCTCTAGCCTGTATGAACTCAGATATCTGTTGCACCTGCATTACTTTTCAGAAGGCTACTTTAAGCGAACCTGGGCTAGTAATATTCTGGTATATGTATTTGTGCATAAAAGTCAGTACCAAAGACCAAATCCTGCATGAAACTGAGTCAGTGATAAATCTGTCATTAGCATCAGATGTTCAAAATCAGAGACTACGTGTATGAAACTGATCGCAGTTGTTCTCAGCACTGCAGTGGGCAATGACCCCTATGAGAAAGTGCCATAACCAGAGAAGATAAGGTTTCTTCCTGTAAACAGCATTAGTCTCCTCTCATTGTCTTTCTGGATCGTCCATTCAAAGGTATTCAACAAGTAACTATCAAAGTTACCACCCGAGCATGGGGTTTGTAGAGAAAAAATTGCAAATTTTCACGTGGACTTCGCTCCGGCGGATCTCAGCAGAGAGCTGCTTGGGAACAACTCCGAGTGGTGTGCGATGTGAGTAGCTGCGATGCCCTCTAGTGACAGGTACAGAAATTCCTACCACAAGCAACAGGTACGAACAATTCTTCACGCAATAGGTAGCACCGTAAGACTGACACTTCTCAGACACATATTTGAGAGAGGTATCAGCAGTATAAGGATCTTGTGGAAGCTTTTGTGACTTTGGAGAGCCATTTACAGAGCGGGTCTTGGAATTTGAAACCTTGCTTAAGTGTTTTCTCATCGTTCATACAGGATTCCTGCACTTTCTGAAGGTTAGTAAAAAAAAATGGATGCACCACATTATAACTGAAGCATCAGAATATTTTTGGCAAGAAATACAAAGAGATGACTAAAAAGGATTCAGTTTTTAAGGATCACTACTGCTATTAAAACTTTCTCATCTGAAATCATGTCCCAGGTATACAGACAACAGCTTCCTGTTCTTTACATTGATGTAACACCACGGATCTGACAGTCCGATTTCTCTGTGGGAAAAGCATGAGATAATGGTTTTCTCAAGTGAGATGGACCAGACAAGTGAATTCAGTACAAATGATGACAGACTCATGAACCTAATAGGACAGCACAGTCTTGGAAAACGTAAGCAACTATACGAAGCATTAGAATAAACGTCTATTAAGCCTTTCTGGTGTATAATACTTGCACCAATGAATTAACAAGCCAATATTAATAGGGCTAAAGGTAGATTCCCTGCAAGAAAGAGCACAAAAGCATCAGAAAGCTCTTGAGCATTCACCAGATTCGTTGTCTCTACCACGCTGGCAATTCTCAGCTGAGGCTTGTATATTTGGGTCATAAATCTTCTTCCCTCCATCCCAGCACAAGAATTATCCCAGAAGAAGGAAGGGATGCCCTGCTGTGTCTGGTAATCTGCAATTAGGAAATGATCCCAAGGGGGACTAGTAGCAGCTGCTATTGTTTAGAGCTGTCCAGACAAACACTGATTTAGCTGCGGACTCTGGAACCACAACTGGGTGTCTGACAAGCTTCTCACTCCTTCATCTTTCAAACAGCAAAATCTGCATACAGCAGAGATTTTGAGCTACCCTATGACAATATGTTGTCATGTGCTATGGTAGAACAGGTCAGTTCTGCTCCACAGGGGATTGAAGCATGAGAACATGATCTCTTTCAAGACAAAAGTTTTGAGTGTTATATATTGGGTATTATAATATAATCATAAAATTTTTCAGTTTTATCTTCCTCCTCTTAAATTGGCTTATACTTGCCCTTTCAGCAGTTTACACAGAATTAGAGGTAATTTGAAAAGAAATTATCCTTGGAGTGGCAGAACTGAATTTTGCATCTGTGGTATAATGTGTCCCTGAGTAGGTAAGAGTACAGGATGGGGAAAGGCATGAAGGTTTGATGGGAAGTTCAGCAGCATGTGGACTGATGCATTTCAGGGAAGCAAATGGGAATAAGGAAGGTGAGGAGTGTCCATAGAGGTCTTGAGGAGGTGAGAGGAGGCTGGCAGGTGGAAGAGCTATAGGTACTGTGGTTGAGAAAAAGCAACTGAGAGGATTCGGCAGGGCGGTTCACACGAAAAAGGACACAGAGTAGTCTTTCTGCTCGCTAACATCTTGCTAATCTGACCTCAGGGTAAAAAAATTTGAGAGATTTAAGATGTTGGCATAGCATTTGTCAGGTCTCCTAATTTGTATATGAAATGCACTACAGTTAATGCCATGGAAATTACAGAGATTCTTCATACTGATTCCTTGTTGATATTAAGCAATATTTTTGAGTAATCTGAAAATTATCCCAAGAGCTGGAGTTATTTTTGTTTTCCTCATTTGGAAAATTTGTCAAGCTTTGGAGTAGCATTTTGCCATTTTTGCTAATTACCTTCAAATACGTTCCTAATTGTCATTGTCAAGAACAATGCAACACTCTTACTCACAATGACAGCAAGTCTGTCTCCTTAAACAAAATTCCTCCAGGCCACGTAACATGTCTGTTTCAAGTAAACAATGGTGCCATTTCCTGAACAAGGAATTAAGAGCTTTTTGGAAATCTTCATTGTGTAGTAAAACAATCCTCTATTTCTCTGGACTGATTTATGCATAGTGGGCCTCTACACAAACAACCAAGTAAACAGTATGTGCTGAAATCTCCCATCAGTGAAAAGTACACGTTGTGATGTTTCGAACCAACCTTTTTCTTTTGGGAAAGAAAAGAAAAAGGGGCTTTCTAGAGATACAATAGCTACGAATTTGCTGATTGGCAGTTTAAAAATGAATGTTTAGTTGGTGCAATAAACAAATATGCCATTTGCTTGACCTCACTGAAAGCAGCTGGCAAGTCTTTTCTTGGGTTAATCTGTACTGGCTGTGTGCTGGTTAGGCTGTCATTTGTTAAACCATATGCTCTGTGTAGGCTCCCTTTCTCTGAAGATATGGGTGTGGTTTTGTGGCCAGCTTAAGACAACCTAAAACCAAGCTGTCCCTGAGAGAGGCATCCCTTCACCCAGCCTTCCTGACTCCCTTTTGCCAGGGGTCAGTTGTTTCCAGTTGGGTAGAGGAACGGGTATATCTGGAAGCTAACCCAAACACACACATACACACACACACACACACACACACACACACACACACACACACACACACACACACGCTCTCCAAAGAATCTCTCTATTTTCACCTGGCTCAGCTCCCTGATCCAGCCCACAGAGGCAATGGCCTTGGCTGGCGGAGCAGAAGGGCTGGACAGCCCATGGAGAGTGAGAGTGGACTGAGAGAGAACTGCTGGCTAGGAGGGGCTACGTGTGGGTTACCACAGGTCAAAAGAGAGTTTCTTTGGAAGCATAAGCTGAGCTCAGAAGAGAGAGACTCTTGTGCTGTGCCTCACCTCTGGCAATGGCTTGTTCCTTAGAGATAGGCTGGACGTGAAATCCTTTTACCTCTCCTACCGCACTAATGATATGGCATCATTAACACTGAATTTAACTGTAACTAGTGCTTGTCAAACAGCCTTGTAATGCCAGTTAGACAGAAATTTGAGAAAGAGAATGCTCTTACAAATATGGGAACCTCTGCTACCCTTACTCTGATACTGTTGCTTGCTCTGTAGAGGAAATGATAATATGTGGATAGTTCCTCCAGTCACAGAAGCCTTCCAAGGCAACTTGTCATGACAGAAAGCTTATTAAGGTAATGTTGATACAGTCAGTATTTATGAACATGACAGCCTGAACAAAAGAGCACTGGAAATAATAATTTTTATTCGCAAATGCTTGTAAGTCCGCAGAGAAAAGCTGCTCCCGTGGTGGCTGTGGAGGCTGGCTAAAGAGCAGCCTTTACTCAGACTCAATCTGGAAAGAGAGAATCTTCCAATACTCACGCTCTGAAGGTAGATTATTGAAGGTCACCCATAACTTCATCAGCAAATCAAAAATTAGAATGAAAAAAATTGTTTGGCTGACAGCAGAGAATTTTTTCCCCACTAGTTCCTCTTTCACAGAATTATTAGAAAACTATAAAAGTAGTCAAGATTTGATATGAAGCAAGAAAGAGCAGGTAAGCTTTAATTCCAGCTTGGTCCATTGAATTTCTATGTAATTAAACTTATAATGTTAGTTATTTACAAGACTTTTAAGCGAATTCTTGCCTTTAGGATGCTTTGTTCTTAAACTAAATCATGTAAGAATAAATGTTTTGTTACAACAATGCTTCCCTAAAAGTAACCACTCAGCAATTCTTTCTGTCAAATCCACACTTAGAGAAGATGTATAGGATAAGGGATGCTTCAGTATTCTTGGCACATCCTTGGAATGGATGTTTCAAAATAACATATATTACAGCAGGCTTAAGCATGGTCATCAGGCGCCAAACTGACATCTGAGCAAGCCCCAGACTGGAACAATTTCCTGTACCAGCTACAGAAAGAGAAAAATTTTCAGGGTCCAATGTCTGCATTTTTGTTTTGTTAATATATGACTGTGTAAATATAATACAAAATTCTCCCCTGGGAATGAGGATTTCAAGTGTTCAAGAATAACCTCATTTCATTAGCATTAATAATCCTTGTTGGCATTCGCACACACAGGAAGCCTGATAATACACAAGAAAACCATCAGTTCCCCAGAGAGCCTGTGGTAAAGGAAATTGCTACATTAAGATGACTTGAAGGATATCCTCGTTTCAAGACATCCATTCAAATCTCCATAACAGAGAGCAAGACTGAAAGTTGCATGCACTGCAAGGATTGGCAAAACTTTTTCGGTAGTTGATTTTTTTTCATGTAATTTTAGTTATTGTTCATCCTTCAGGGTTTTTCATGGGTGATTATGGAGGCTCAACCTGTCTTTTTCAATATACATTAAGTAGGTTTTTTAAGCCTTTCCTTCAGCATGACTGCTCCCATGCAAGCCTCGCTTCATGAAAGAGTCTGATTAATGATTGAACTGTTCAGAGAATTATTTCATCCTTAAAAGTATCTTGTTGTGGGCTGATACTTCAAATTCCATTGTATACTACAAAAATTTCCATAGATTGCCACAGATATAGATATTCGATCAGTCAAAAATTTACACTTCCCATATTTGGCTTCTTTGAACATAAATTATTTCAGCTTGTCCTAATATTCATAGACCTATTATGCTCTAGCATTTAGTATTATTTCAAAGTAGCTCTCACAATTACAAATGTATTACATATGAGCCTAATGTGATTGCTGGCTTACAGACTTATAGTACGGATTTCAGATTCACTGTGGCAGATGTTTTACGCACCTGGAATGTTGGCCGGTTCTTATGTGAGCTGAAGGAAGTTCTTGCTTTTATTTTAATTACAATCATTTAAAAAGTCGATTAAACTTAAAGGAGAAACTCAGCTGACAGAACTTGTCTTCTTCTGATGCTATGATGTAAGTTATATTAACGTAAACTCAGGTTTGGGGTTTTTTTGATTCCCTTAGATTCAAATTTCATGAGATCAGACCTTTACATTTTGCCTTGTAATCTAAATGTAACTTCAATGGATGGTCACTTTACTAGCTCATTTTATCTGACTTCTTTCTTTGTCTTTAAACAAAGAATTATTTCTTCTTGCTGCATGTGAGAAAAAAACCCACAAAATACATTATTCCTTGCAAAAGTTTGTATCTAGAACATGAGTCCTTATAAAAGGACCAAAATTTATTTCTTCCTCTTCAGACAGTGTTGTCCTAATTACTCTTAGTAATTTTTGGTACTTTTGTCTAGATCTAGAATTACAAAAAAGATCTGTATCTCTATGTGTTGTCCAGCCTTTATCTAGCTGTAAACAGACCATCTGAGCCAGTAAACAACCATATGTTCAACAACTTTAAACTTACGCCAAGGTTGTCTTGGTTTCAATCACAGTTAAACATATTATTGAGATGACACATGCTCTCTTGCACGGAGGTGGAATAGGCTTGGGAGCTTTCATAGCTGGGGCTTCTACTGTTCTGGAAATGTCTGTCTCCTGTAGAGTTTACATTGTTTTATACTAAACCAGAGTTAATAGGGTGATTTGTGAGACCAGTCAACATTCAAGATTTTGTGTGTGTTCCTTTTAAAAGTGGAGAGTTGTGATGGAACCAGTCATTTTGTTAATGCAATCCCTTTCATTTATAAAGAATGGACAGTCATGAAGTGATATTTTGCTGAACTCAGCAGGAGCCAAACAAGAAGCATTTTCTTTTCTTAAATTTTTTAAGCAACGCTAGCGTTAATTCTATTGCTGTTAGCTTCTGTCCTGCTTTTCCTGGCATCTCCATCAAACAATATCCAGTCCATCCAACTACCATTCATCTAGACAAGGACCTCAGTGTCTGACCAGCTTTGTGTGTAATCTGTATTTACAGCTGACTTATTTTCAAAGGAAATGTAATCCTCTTATTTTGTATTCAAGGTAAACTTTAAAACCAATTTAATTTACATGATACTGGTACATTTCAATAAACGACTTTTTTAAGTACAAAAAGACATCCCAAACCCCACTAGGAGGATTAAATTGCTAATTTCCTCAGGATGGGTTTTTTTTGTCACGTTCATGAAAATGAAATATGAATAATTCAGAATTATTATTCACAGCAGCATATATTCATAAGCCTCTCTGAAGACTGATGTTACCCTCGTTTTACAGATGAGGCACTGGTGTACAGAAAAAAATAGGATCAAAAGTTTTCATCAGTCTTAGGAGCCGATCTGAAATACCAGCAAACTGATTTTTGAGGATAGTTAGCATTATACTACTTTCTTAATGCTTACAAGAACTCCACCACTGACTTCAGCTGCTGCTGTAACTATTAGAGACTTTTAAGAAGTTGACCTCCCCATGTCAGTCTAGGTCCCTAAAAAGAAACACGGCACACCTGGTAAGTAGTTCAACAAAGTGGCATCACACAGTAGAGGCAGAGACATAATCTGCAACATTAAACCTAGAACTATGTTTTCTTCTTGCACCCTGTAGCCTCAGATAATCCATTCTAGCTTCAACAGCAAATGATACTAGACTCAGCTACAACCCTTATTTACAGCCAGATTCAAGTGGCTTTTAGTAAGTCTGTTGCAGGGCCTATACATGAAGGAGCCAGGAAAAGGCTGCATGCACCCTCTAGTTTGCAACGATACTCTTTTAGTGAAGGTACTTTTATCCAATGTTCCACGTGAAAAATCCAAAACAAGTAGAAGGAGCAAGTGTTCTGTCCTGTGAAATGCAACCCTCAAAGTGGTTCATGAACAAGGCTATTTTAACTTTCTGCCAGTTGAGTTAGTGAGATCAGCAATGGTGAATTATCTTTTGTGTCAACACTTACATCTGGGACCGTGCCAGTATCTTTTAAAGCTACTTGATGCCAGACAAGGGATCTGTTCTTGGCACCAGGGAGGGCACAGAAGCTGCTTTTACCCAGTTTGACTTCTCATACCCTTGGCACACCAACTTCTCTCTTTTTTTTCCAGTCTGATTCATCCTGGTTCTTGGGTTCCTTTTCCAGTTCCATTTTCTTCACTTAACAACTCTCATGAGGTGTACCAAAGACATTCCTAGGCTCAGTTTGTCTCCGTTTACCTGAAATCGGCTAGTATAATACTTCTGTGTTGTTTCACCCACTCTATTTGCTAACTGACTTTTAGCAATTTTCTGGATATGGAGAAGAAGCCCCATACCTCCAACTGAAGCTGACCCTGAGAAATTTCAACACCAGAAGTGCTCATTTGTGTCAAAGTTATCCCTGTGACTTCTTTTTTGTACTGACAACAGCATCAAAAAAACATCCTCTCATTTTCAAGTTCATCAGGCCTAACAAAGTTATGTGCTTACATTCCTATTCACAGCATTCTATTCAATTGAGTACTTGAGGAATACAAATAAACCACATTCCTGTACCCCTAACATGAATGTAACTCCTGCCTGTCATGTTTAGGTAAGTCTGGACAACACTTAAATATTTACATGCATCTTTTACCAAAGTCAGGGTCCGTAACATTAGTTAATATTCTTGTTTCCTACCACTTCTCTGTACCTTATTTATACTGATCAAGTGAATTATTGTGTAAGTATTTGGTAACTGCTGTTCTCTTTGTAACATGGACTATTACTGTATTTGCTAAAAGCCTAATAATGTGCAAAGATAGCACCATGAAAACTAATTAAAGTGAACTGTTTGCTGTTGAATCATCAAAAGCTTTTTCCCTTCAGTCTGATGACCAAGCATCCCAAGGTACCCAGCAGGTGATAAGGGCACTCTTCAGATTGTTCTTTAAGGCCATAGGCATTTTTTTCCCTTCTTTTTATTAACACTGGGGAAAAATGATAATTTATCTCAGAACTATTTAGGAAACAGTCTAGGTCATAGCAAGCCAAGCCATTCTAACCATTCATTGATCATCCGCCTCTCTTCTCTTGGATATCAGTGTGCTTTCATGTCATCAGTGGCTACAGTCTCTCAAGTCTTTGGTGACTTTCAGCTCTGTCATCCCTATTTTACCTGCTATTGTCCCATTAATAGGACTCTGACAGTGCAGTATGGCATAATAAATGCCTTGTGGTTTTTATTACTTGAGAAAATACTTAGTAAATTAGGAAAGCATAAGAACTAAATTTCTACTCTATGTCAGGTTTTCAGAATAAAAAAAAAAAAAGGAGTGGGACTTTTCAGAACACTGACTTGATGTCTTAATAGATGACATTACTTTCTGTATCATCCTAGATTATGTTTTGAAAGGAGTTGCATATTTTTATATACTGTGATGTATGATTTCTCACAAATCTGATGTCTTCTTCTCTTTTGCTCATACAATTCTCTCTTTCTGTTAAACCTTTTTTCTTTCTAACATACATAAAATATTTGTTCATAAAATATAAAACAATTACAAAACTATACAGATAATTAAGTGTATAAGTGAGCATCACATACAAGAATACTCTTAAGAGTTACAAAAATGCTTATAAAACCTTTTTAAACTGTTTATTCAATAATAATCTCAGCATCACTCATTGACTCAAGTAGGATGTATAAACAAAAAAATGTCCTTCATTATATGAGACTGAACATTATACAGAATACATATTTTTCCAAAGCTGTGCAGTTTTCAGGATTTAAAATTAGTGAGCTTTTTTTCTAGTAAAAAAAAATGCTCTAGGATCTTTTTTTTCCAGTGTTTACTAGGTACCCTGCTCCTGGCATCTTAAAAATTCGGTAGAATTTCTTTCAGTAATTTTTATAAGTTCTTTTGTATTACTTTGACTAAGAAGTATCAGTCGAATGCTTGAGTTAGACAGCTTGTGTTTTAAAGAAGGGTAACATTAAAAAGACCGATATTTTAATTAATCAATTTCCTTAACTTGGTGGGAATGGCCACTGTGTGCTGGGAGCTTCCGCCAACTCTGATTACTCCTGTGAAAGAGAAAAAACTGCAGGGAAACAGTCAGGGGACGATATTTAAAAGGAGTGTGCTAAGAAGCTTTGAAAGTATCAAAAATATCTAAATGAACCAGGGGAGAGCGGATACATTCATTTAAAAGCATAAATTATCAGCAAAAATGAAGGAATCAAAAAATTTGACTTGGAAGTGCCCAGTGAGAATACACAGAGCATTTTCTGAGCATACTGTGAACATACCTCTCCTACCCTTCAAAGTTCAACTATTTTCACCTTTTTTATATTCCCATCCATACCTGGAGTTTGAATACACAGTTCTGATTAATAGGAGACTCATGAAACTGGAGGCAACATTCAAACAGGCAATCTAAGGATCTGAGGTTCAATAGCATTCATCCAGCAAAAACTCCAAGCACTTGGGAGTCTTCTAAAAAAACAACACAAAAAGGATGCATTGCAAGGCAATTAACAGGTGTGAAGGCTTTGATGTATTTATGTAATATTAGCAAAGAAATGGTCCAGTGAATTTTGTATAACTAATGACATGTTTCATGACTAATAACCTAAGCTCCTTGTTGTTATTTATTTCTTGTTGACAAAGTAAGCAGTGGGTCAAATTCAGGTTTCCATAAACAGAAACAAGAGTCTTCAAGTTTCTGAGAGACACATACACTTACGTAAGGCCTGAAGTAAGTCTAACTAGATTAAGCATAAGTTTTGTAAAGTAGAAGATATTGGGAGTAGAAAGAAAGTCTTCATATTAAATACTAGGATATAAAGAATGACAGAATGTACACGGAAAAATTACATTATCAGGGCACTAAAATAAAAATACTCAAATATTAATGAAGTAAAAATATTAGACTACTAAAACCCAAGGCAAAAACACTAAGTTTTTTGACAAGTCATAGGATTCAGGCCTTAAGACTAAATCCATTTTTGGAACTGGCTATCTTGACTCATCATTTTCTCTGTAAAAAGGACAAGCCCAACATATCATACTTTAAAAAGACTCAAAAACCAGAACCTTAGATTCATCTCCGGTTAAAAAATTCAGGCTGCGCATGCAGTAAATGGACAGATTTTAAAAATAGTAAAGGCAGAACAAAAGAGCCTTTCACTAAAATTTCCTACAACAAACTCTTCTATCCCAAAAGGATACTGTCACTTCACTTGGAAAAGGCTTTAAATTGAATCATCAAATAAACTGCTTATCCTTCTAGTGTAAGATTACTCCAGGCACAGAAGGAAGTCAGAAGCAGCCCTATTTCACCTTTGGCTCTCTCAACTCGCACATTTAAGCAAAGATTGAAATCCAACTTGGTGCTCTGTTTGCTTAAAATGCATGTTTGATAAACATTTCAAAATTATCTGCTCAATGCTTTGGGAGAATTAGACATCAAATTATAAAGCACAAGAAGTATGTTGTGACTCTACAGTTACATTCTGCAAACAAACACAGAAAAAGAGAGTAAGTTTACTATAGCCCTCTATGGAGTGCTGAAAATGCTGCTGTTTTGCCTGAATTCCATATATTCAATTTGGTCTTTTCTTATAGGCACTCTGCACTTTATCCTATAATAAGTGCTGTAGCTCTGCTGACATTACTGTAGCTCCACAAATGGTAAGTTAAGGCAAAGAAAGAAAAATGCAGATAGGAGATTTAAAATGTATGAACATATTATTCAGAAGGATTTATTAATTTAAGAATGTTGTTACAATTCCCAAAAAATGTTGTTACAACTGAGAAGACTATTTGCCCTCTAGTACAGGTCAGGTCCTTACACAGAAATGCTAAGACTGCTGAAGATAATTTGGGAACACCGGGCTCTTGCAAACTATAGTGTGAGTAATTCTGGGTAATAAATGCATTAAGTGAAGAGTCACACAACAGCTGACCTGCATCAAAAAGTGATCGTCTCTCTCTGTGGTGGCTTGTGTGGCTGCCACAAACCAATCTTAGATGTCGCGTACCTTTATAATGACAAGGACTGTCTAGATAGTCTTTTGAACAAGTTTCCGGAGAAGACTGACATGTCAGACTCCCTCACGCTTCACTAGCACTCTTTTCAAAATCACCCTGCCTTGCAGGGGTGTTTATTTATGTTCTGAGAGATTTAATACTGTCTATAAGCCACTAACACATGACTATTGCCTTCTGGTACGGGCTGTTACTGGGTTAGTCCTCTGTATTCACAGAAATGAGCTACAGTAGGGTTTTTGTCCTGTCTTTCTGGGATGCACATCACTCTGAGCCAATCTTGTCCTTTCACTGATGATATCTGGACTGTTCTGAGGTCTGAGACACTGGAGTTTTGTTTCCATTTCACTGACTATATGCTTTGTGATGTTGTTTCCTACACAGCACTGCCTTTCCATTTTGGTACACAGGAATTTGGCCCCAGAACCTTTCTTCAGCTGAAGGCAAATTTTTACAAAATCTGTCCTGATGCATCACAAACTTACTGCTCTGAAAAGCAAGGCAGATCAGGTTAGTTCTCTATGACTCCAGGAGAAACCACTGCAACGACAGCCCATAAAACTGCTTTCCTGTCCCCATCCTATAGCAGGTACTATTTTTAACATTACATACACAATGTTATTAAGGAAAACCAAAACTTCCCCATCTGGTAGTCTACAAACTGTAAGATATGTCACTCCCAAGAATAGAAAATATATTGCAAACATCCTTCTAGCTAAAAGTTCCTGAACATGACTGGACACAGGATCTCCTAGGAGTCATCTGCTATTTCCTACCTGGTCCTGCCCCATAATGATGGTTACAGACCTGTGAATGGCCTGTAATTCAGAGCTTGGGTCTATCACTGTGACATGAAAAGAGGGGTGATTCACCCAGCCCTTAGAGAGGGGAGATTTTCTCGACCCTCTGTTTGTATGTTAGTGCCCCAGGGAAAACGAAACCATGTAAATCTGATCTAGTCTGTCAAGTATCCCATAGGGAACTCTTCACCAGACAGATTCACAAGACCAGGGTAATTCAGTTGCCCTCTGTGGGGACTGCCATGTAACAGCATAAGGGAGACCCCTCAGCAGGTCTTCCCACTTGTTATTCCGTTGCCAGCAAAAAAAAAAGCATGGAATAATACTTCTTATCAATACAAATTGTAATAGGTTAATAAGGTTTGTGGTTGTTGGTGATAGGGTCTGTCTGCAAAAACACACTTAAAGCAATCTAATAATACTTTAAAGCAAACACAAGAAGAGACTAACACAAAACAATCTACTAATCTATTGCGGAGAAAACACAAGCTCTAGTTCTTAAAGAAATAATCAGCATGTAAGCATATGTTTTTCACCTAATAGGCATCCCTAAAGGGAGGGAAGACAGGTTCAGCCTGTCAGCTGATCCAGCAGTTTCTGTGGAAATCTTGAGGCTGAGGGAGTTGGGGTTGTTTAGCCTGGAGCAGAGAAGGCTCAGAGGAGACTCATCACTCCCTACAACTACCTGAGAAAAGGTTGTAGCCAGGTGGATGTTGGTCTCTTCTCCCGGGCAATCAGCAGTAGAACAAGAGGGCATGGTCTTAAGCTCTGCCAGGGGAAGTTTAGGTTGGGTATTAGGAAGAAATTTTTTACAGATAGAGTAATCAGACACTGGAATGGGCTGCCCAGAGAGGTGGTGGATTCTCAGTCCCCGGAGGTTTTTAAGAAGAGACTGATGTGGCCCTTAGTGCCATAGTCTAGTAACCATGGCAGTGTTGGATCAAGGGTTGGACTTGATCTCAGAGGTTGTTTCAAACCTGGTTGATTCTATGATTCCTCCATTTTTTTTCTCCATTTCAGACTTCCTTTTGTGTTATTTCTTTAGGTTTCTTTAGGTGGAGTTTGTCTGACTCTAGTCATGAGTACTTAATTGGGCAGTTGTCCTTGGCATCTGTCTTTCTATGTGGACAGATATGGCACGGTCAAAGTGTCACAGTGTTTCCCTTCCTGCAGGATGTTTGCAGAGGGAGGATACATTGCTTTCACATCATTCCCTTCTCCAGTGCATCCTCCAGTAACAGGTGTTATCAATGTTTAGGGAACCTTTACGAGGCATCGTGACCATGTTTCATTCAGGAAGCAGCAGCTGGGTCTCCTTCTTATTCTCCTTTAACTTTTAACCCTATCCATTACTTCTCAGTCACTGTAACTCATTCTGCTAAGCATTTCATTTTTATCACCAAAACAATTTGTGCAGTTACAAAGTCATTGTAACAATTAAAATGATTAGGAGTGATTCCAGGGATTCCATCATGGCTACAATTTGACTAATCTCCTGTAATTTCTGGAAATCTGCCTAGCTTATGAATCCAGTAAAGATAGGATGTTTTAGCATGTAGCTCAGTGGTTTAGCAGGTACCTAAAGGCGTTAGTTTAAAGTTAACAAACAACTGCCTTTATGTGATGAAGTTTGATGCTAATTTCTTGTGTATCATGTAATTCTAATCATGACCCTTCATGGAGATTACAGTACAAATACACATATTTTTGCCACTTCATGCACTGCAAAGTTTTACATACACTACTCGTCTATTTCTAAACAATCTATAAGGCCACATATGATTAAGTTAAAATACAAGCAATCACCTGACAGCTGTAGGTACAGGACCTGACAGATGATCTGTGCATCTGATTTGCAATATAAGGTAGCAATGTCTGGACAGCAAGACCATCCAGAAAGTTTTCTCTTGCTCTAATCTATCTTGACAGATAAACAATAAGATTAAAACATTACATATGGTAATTACCACACCCTGAGTGAGCAAGTGGATTTGCAGTTGTATGACCCCAGTGGCAACATGTTTTTCTTTTAACATTATTGTACATTTCTAACACCTGCTAGGCTCTTTTAGAGAAAAACAAACAAACAAAACACAAAAACCAAACCAAAAAAACCAAACCACCCCTTTTCATTACATTGGAATTTTTGCATTTCGTACACATAGGGAAAGTTTTGATTATCACTCTCCACAAATGACAAACGTCTGGTTTTGACCATATATTTCCATTCCATCAGTTTACTCCTATAAGCATTTAAAAATATCCCTGATATAGCCCTGCACAGTGACTTTCTTTTCTAATTTCAATGCTGCAAAACTACACATGATGCTACACCAAGTACTTTTTACTATAATAAGTATTTCTATAATTAACTGGTTCACCTTTTCTTTCTTGTAGTACTAACCCCACAGTTCTCTCAGCTCTTAACCACTTCAGTATCAACAGCACTTATTCAGGTTCTCACTTTAAAGGTCTCTTTTTCTTTTCTTTCTACTGTTTGCTGTGCAGTCAATGTACACACTCCTCTCTGATCTCATTCAGGCATGTACTCACGTATTTATTTGAAAACACATTCCTGATTTTCATAATGCCACTGTCATTAAGACTGAACTATTTTTTTATTGTCACATCTCTTAAATTTGCTTAGTTTGAATCCCTCAATTTAATT
This sequence comes from Pseudotriccus pelzelni, assembly GCA_035584735.1. Classification (NCBI taxonomy): domain Eukaryota; kingdom Metazoa; phylum Chordata; class Aves; order Passeriformes; family Tyrannidae; genus Pseudotriccus; species Pseudotriccus pelzelni. Next base: position 33,698,763 of record JAWMRA010000041.1, read on the forward strand.
GCCTTAAATTCGCTAACAGCTGGGAATATTTTTTCTCTTTCTTTCTTCCAAAACTTTTTGCAAGCCATGTTAGGGATCCCATGAATGTAAAAATAAATCAGCAAATTAAAAGATAAAAAAAGAAGACCCCAATAAAAGTAAATGCTTCTTTCTTATACTTCTTCCTTTCTTTTTTTAATTTGGAATAGATATCCTGTATCCAGACTTCTTCATCATGCTGCTGGATAAGCTAATATCTGGCAGCTAATATCAAGCAATATCCTAATATCCAGCAGCTCTGAGGGATTTGCTTCACTTTTCACCCAGTAATTCCACTAGAATGGCGAGACTTTCACAGTGGTCAAATTGTAATTTTACTGTGAAACCCCCAGGAAGACTCTTTGTATAAATTCTAAAGAATTCATTTCTCTGGAGGTTTTCCTTTATTGGTCATCTTTCCCCAGACTGGTACAGCTTTTTGTATTCCTGTTGATAGTTTCTCCCATTCTCTCTTGTGCCTTTTACTCTAAGAATAGGGAGTAGAAAATTTATTTTCTTCTCTTGAGAGGTCTCTGTGTTTAGTGGAAGACAGGAGCCTGGTCAGCGCAGGAACAAGCCTCGTCTTTCATATGAACTTCTTGTAGCAGATTGCTACTTAGCTGTTATCTGGGACGTCAGAATTCCTAGTTTATTGCAGCAGCAGCAGCAAGGAGGACAAATGGGACACAGCTTTCTAAATCTCAGTTTCCATAAATTATAAAAGACACCTTTTTAATACATAATGTGCTTTAATTCGCAAAAAAAACCCCATGTATTGGGTTTCAAAGCTCCCTCTCAAACCTTCAAATACACACGCAGCATTTGTTACAGTGCCAGAACTTTATTGGTTTGGCAAGGAACAGGAACTCGCCCCAGTTCAGAGCTAAAGGCCTCCTCTGATCTCTGGACAGCATCTGGCAATTTTCTTCCAATAAGTCTTTCTTTTCTATCTTGTCATAAAGCCCACTGTTTACAACAAATGAGGAACATATGATATAATTTTTGTTGATACATGTCCAGTTTCAAAAGTTCTGACAGGAGGTATAGCTGTGAAACTGCTCCCTGAAAATAAATTTCATGGCATGAAACTGTTCCCTGGAAATAATTTATGATTGATAAATTAATTAAGATTTCCAGTCTTACTGGAATCCTGAGCACCACTTTAGGGAAAAAAAAAACAAAAACAAAGACATTTACAGTAAGGTTTAAAAACAACAACAAAAAAAGTCAGGGCCTATTTTTGTTTAGTGAACAGTTCCAGGTCTGGATTATAGCAGTTCTACATATTGAAGTTACAAGAAGACCTGTCCATGCAATGTTATCCAGTCATGACTATAGTTTGTTTATCCTTTTAATGAGAAACAGATAAAATGTGCCTCAGGCAAACCAACCCGATGAAGAAGACATAAATAATTTAAATGCTCTAATGTGATGATTATTCTGGTTTAATTTGGAAATATGCCATGAACTGTGCTCCTACGGTCAGACATCCCTTTGGTTTCTAGAAGGCTTCATTCCAAAGTCACGGAGGTAAATCTGACACGCAGTGACCGTGAAGGCTGTTTCTGCCGTGTGATAGCAGCAGTAAGTGAGTGGGCTTGACTTGTTGTCCACCCTGAGGAGCACGGCTGGAGGGACTCCAGGTGGGCTAGGTGGCCTGGAGAGCCACAGCTTGCCAGGATCAGTTGTCTCTGGATACCCATTTACCTCCAGAGCTTCCATCTAAACCACAGAACAGCTGGTGCTTCAAGACTTAAAAATACCATCAAGGAAGTATCTGGTAACAGAAGACTCTGCTGAAAGATGAGCAGAATGGAGAGTCATTATCTCAAGCAAGATGGCTGCCAAAAAGAGCACCAAGGCCCAGCTGAAAAAATTTACTGTAGTCACTTTGGAAATTAAAATCACAGTGTCCAACAATGTTGTTAGATGCTATTTCAATTAGTTCTTATTGGCAACACTACTGGGAGAGATGAATGAACCTCAAGGGGGATATTTGCGGTGGAAGATGAAGTACAAGAGATCCCTGCCCAGATCCAGAAAAGTCTTCAGACAAATATGTCCTCTGTATAACTGGACTAGCCAAATGCTGCAGCCCACAAGGAAAGACAGACCCTTAAGGTTTGTCTTCCTGTTCCTTGCAGAAGTGCTCAGATGTCTGGTAGTTGGTGAATCTACATTAGGAAAAGCTCTGCAACTGGCTTCAGTTGAAAATATTGTGTACTGATATTTACACATCTCAAATCAACTATAAGAGGGGAAAAATACAACTCAAGAAATAATTCTTTTGGGGATGCCACAATAAAAATTAATTGTTTCCCACAGTTTAGCAAAACGCATTATTGGACTTTAATCATCCCTTTAAAAAGTTGGAAATCCTGCAGGTGGCAAGAACTCAAACTGCTTAATGAAGTCTCCAGTTCAGATCTATTTTCAGATCACTGAGGAGCCGCATCTCTTCGAAAAGCTACTGGTTTCTAGTCTTTAACTTTCAACAGCTCACCTTCTGGAAAAATAAGAGTTACTTCTATTTTCAGTAAGACATCATAAAAAATAGTTGTTATAGTTCCAGCACTCAACAGAGTGGAAGAAAAGATCAGCACACAATAATTCACACCGTATGTATGATCACCCACTAACCCGTTTCCATCCTTCAACTGCCTGTAGCCTTCCTATTTTCCCTTCCTTCCCCCCTTCTTTCTTCCCACCCTCTCTTCCTTCCCATGGTTTCCATCACCCCACCCTCCCGTTGATTTAATCCCTTATTCTCTATGCCTCTCTGCTCAGTGTCATGCACTGCTTGAATCCAGACCTCCCATGCATGAACCTGGAATGAAAAGCCTGTAATAAAAAACCAAATACTGGTCTTAACTGTCTGTGCTTTTTGCTGCAGAAGTTTACAATTTGCCCCAGCAGTTAGGTTTTTCCCCTGATAGTTGAATCTTTGCTTTGCATGGGAGAAGGAAAGAGGCTACTTGCTTATGAAGAATGGGGAAGGAGCACTCCACTGAACTCTCCCACTCCCCCTGCACATAACATCTCACTGAGAACACAAGGATCTTGATGAGGGTATTCAGTGTGGCAAAGGATAAATCAAGGAGGTAAGACGTAAGAGGCAGATGCATCCTCAGTTAAGGAGAACACTTGGCCAGTGTGAATCTGCTTGCACAGCACGCTCACCACTCGAGTGCTCAGCATCCAGCGGTGCAGGAAACATTTGAGGGCAGCAAAACTGACAGTGAAAGAGGGAGTGCTGCCGAGGTGGGCACTCACCTCAGCTCCAGTAACTGGTCCCAGAAATACGTCCTGGTTTACTCAGTGCCATACTAAGTGGCTTTCACTCATGCTGCCGCCTTTGACATGCAAGTCCCTGATGTCCTTTCTCCCCAGCCAACACCTCCAGCCACACTGTTGTGTGTGTCACAGAGATTGCCAGGAGCAGAGGATGGGGGGGAAGGTGGGCACACTCGCATCTCAGAGATGCCTTCTGTCTCCTCATAGCCCCTTCCAATTGCTGCTGGTGCCTGTCTCCCCCCACTCCACTCAGTGTCCTTCTTCCCAGCTTCCTCCAGCTGTCCTGCTGCTGCCAGTGACAAGTCTGTCACCATCTGGAGAAACAGTATTATAGGAGTCACCCCTAGGGCAGGTTCCCATCCCATACTGGACTTCTTATGGCTCCTGTATTCGCTCATGTACAGCCAGCAAACCAGTTGCATCCTGTCCACAAAGCAAGGCTGTGCCTGGGTATTCTCTCAGGCATCAGAAATTGTTAATTCTTTTATTCACAAAGGCACAGATTCAACTGGAAAATGGATTAAGTCACAAATTAGTGGTTAGTCCAGTCTCTTAAAGAGGCGGGAGATGTGAAACAGGAGTTGGTTAATGGACCCAGGCAAAGGAGAGAACTGCAACTCCGGGACAGTTCTGTGGAAAAGTAGTGATGCTGTCACACCAGCCTTAGCATGCTTTAAGTGGAACCAGTAGCCGAGATTGTGCCTACTGGAGCATAAGAGAGGAGGATTGGAGACCTCCTGGAGAAGGCCACCAAAGACACCAAAGCAGAGAAACACTTTTTTCTGAATTCTCATGATGTACAAGCAGTTCATGCATGAGACAGAAAACAGTTTGCTGAGCCCTGTCGAAACTGGAGTGCTTCTGCAAATGTCCAGAGGCTTAGCCTTCAGGACTTTTGAAAAGCCAAGGATTTTAGATGTCACCCAGCTGAGGTCATATCCGAACCCTGGTCTGAAAGGTAACAGTTTTGGGTGCAGGTGTTCGTGGTCCACTAAGAATATCAAATTCCTTCACAAGATCTGGTCTTCCAGACTTAGGAACAGATGTGATCATCAATATATGACCTTTCAGATTTGAAAAATCCAGGCCAAAGCACAACAGCACATTTGAACCCATCTCAATTACCATTGAAAGAATATGTTCCTGCCACAGAAAATAGGTACAATTCTGGACATATTTTGGCTTTGTTTCTGGGTTCTATCTTGCAACTTTGCTTCAGTGAATAATAGTGGAATTGCTTAAAACTTTTGGAGCATATGGCATTTAGCAACATACATCAGCTGCAAACTTTGGGTTTGCTTTTTAAACTGTTATTCAGAAATGAGCAATACTAATAATAGCAATTACATGGCTAGAGCATATGCTAATTGGCCTGTGGGGTTGGACATGCCAGTAAGAACTGTGGCACAATGATTTAGATACCTACTTACATAATACATTAAAATGTAGTTTGCTCCTCACACATGGCCAAGCCTATACCCAGCTACATTTGTAGCTCACCTGGACAAAAATGAGGTTAGTTTGACAAAATGTACATGTACTCTCTGCTGTCATGACAGTTTCTGGCTTCACCTAATTGCAAAATCATAGCCGTGATCTCACTATGTGATCCCCTTCAAAGTCCTGAAGTTTGTTATAGGTTCTGCCTTTTTTTTAAATCAAGTTTTGTAGGGGAAAAATTGCTAATACATTATTGCAACGACTTCATATCTGTACTGTCTATCGAGTGTCCAAGAAATTTGTTTAAACACACAATGTTCCCAGAATTTACTTCCTTTTATGAGAACCGCCAGCAGCAAAATACCTGATGTGCACATTAGCTGTAATTCCTTTCTCTTCTTTGTTGTAAACACTAATCCACAAGACTGAATTTGTCATTTTGTGGACTGGGGAATCCAGTGAAGTATGCAAGGACTTATGTTTCACCCTGTCATCCATACATATTGGTGTTGCAATTCCACCTTTCTGTCGTAAAATATGGACTTGGGAGGGAATGCAGGAAGAAAACAAGGACTGATGGAAATAATTTCACAAAACTGATAAACCATTTGACTACTAATTTAGCATTGGCCATTTAATTGCCTGAAAAAACCTTAATTTCACAGAAGATTTTTATAATTTAATTCCTGAAAATTGCAATGTCCAAAGATTACTGTATCAGGTAACAGATACAGAGACTTCTCTCACCAGCAAAAGCTATCTGAGCAAGTTCAGTACAGGACAAGGTATGCACTTGGATAAATGCAGCACATGGATATAATTACTCTTCTTTAAAAATTGTAGTTTCTTTAAAATTTGTGTTTGAATCATACGAAAGTTAACCTAAATACATCTGCTTGTCTATTCAGGTGTTCTTATAATGGCATGATCAGTAACATTTTTATACTTCAACAACCTTTAGTATTTTTCAAAAGTCAAGTAAATTAAGAGGAAAACCTGAACTACAGTTGCCTAGGTCTATATGTAGGATTAATATATTTACAAGTAAATGGGACTTTCTTATTTCTCACATATAGTCATTACAAGCACAGTGAATATAGATGTGAATGTGAAATACCCCCCCATATTTCTAGTAAAATTAATGGTTAAAAATTGGAGTGTTTGGGTATACTGAGACTCAGTGATGAGCATTTTCCACATCTATACAATTTTGGAGTTCATACAATTGAACAGCTATGTTAAATTTTTGAAGTAGCATTTTCAGCACGGGCTGCCAGGTTTCCACAGTTTCCAAGGTTTAAATGTGGTATACATACCCTTAAAACCTCTCTAAGAGTCTATCAAAATTCATCGGTCACCAAATCAGTTCATTCAGTTCTGGAAACACAGTCAGCAAAGAAAGAGCTATAGAAGTTTGTTATTGCATGGAGGTTTGGTGAGGGAATGCAAGCTAAGGGGTGTGGAAATGTTGAATGCTGTTTTTCAGGGAGCAATGCAGTGCACTTGGAAATTGATGGGATTTTTCTGATGACTTTCCTTTGCTCTCAGCTGCCCTTAGGGAGGCATTTAGGAAGGACTGTGCCTCTGACTGAACCACTGACTGGTACCAGCAGACCTGCACTTTTAGGCATGAGGTTCTTGCCTCTGTTTTACTCCCCATTCACAAGGACAACCTTATCCGTAAGAGGAAAACACAATCAAAATGTTGGTGCCAGTTGCTTTCTCTAAATAAAAGACTCTAAAAAATATGGCTGAAAACTGTGCTGAACTTTTGCTCTGCTCAAAAAAAATAAGATGCTTGGATGGGTGCATGGATGGATGGGTGGGTAGACAGATGAACTAACCATTTCATCTCATACTTGAAAGCTAATGAAAAACACATTTTGTGGCTTTCACAGATTAACAGAGAAGAGAAATCTAGTTTTATATTTTCTTATTTCCTGTTTTTCTAGTGAGTTTCACTTAAAAAACAAACAGACTACTTGTGCAAAAATGAGTAATGTGTTTAGTTTTAGATTTGGCCAGAAAAGGAAATCGCAGAAGATCTTTTTACTTGGATGGAAATAACGTATGTTACTCTGATGTTACCCTATGGGATTCTGTTCTGTTTCTGCTTTCAAAGCTGATCGCAGTGTGCTAATGTGCTAAGGCCAAATCTTAAATGACTTAGTGAAGTCAGTGGGAGTTTTGACTCAGTCAAATTTAAATGATATCTGAAGGAGGATGTAAGGACTTGCTTTGTCACACATTTTCTCTGGCACCCTAAAACCTTCACACCCTGAAAAAAAAAAAAAAAGTATTTTGGAAGAGTTCTAAACACTCTGTAACTGAGATGGTTTCTGGAACAGAGACAGGCACTCAGGAAAACAGCTGTAGGACTGTTTTCCAGTAATCCCACCAAGGCACAGTGCAAAGGGCATTTCAAGGATAGAGTGAAGATGTAGCACATAGCACTGATGTCAAGCAAGCTCTCAGGGTGAGCAGGGTAATATGTAGAAAACAGTCAATGTCAGACCCATCTGTCTTCTCATGCTTGCCCCCCTACATGACTTAGGAAAGAGGAATGATCTGTAGAGCAGGATCAGGAATTCAGTGTTTCAGAAGAAAGCATCAGCTTTATTCTCTCTTGAGATTTCTGTTAATAAAAAGCAGAAACTTATGCCTTAGGTTTTGTGGGTTTAATTATCATCCTCCTTTAGCACAGATCGACCTGGGTGGACTAAAACTCCTGAGCCGGACTCTTACCAGGGCCCTTTTGCAGTGTTAAAGCCCTGTTCATCATATAAAGCCCAGATCATAGTTTTACTGGATTATACAGTGGCCTCAGTTGCTATTTATACACTTTTAAATTGGTTTCATTTTTCAATAGATTTCAGGTCTGTGTAATCAGAAAATGTTAACTATATGGATTTAAACCAGCATACCAACAAAAAGAACTTTTACTATTTTTAACCCTCCTATTTTTAAACTAATCTCATGAATCATTACGTTCTGTCTCTGGGGTTTCGAAGGGCTGTGATTCACATCACTTCCCAGCTCCAGAGGGTGAGAACTGTTCAGTGTTCTCCTCTCCTTGAAATTTCCATTAACTATAAAGATTAGCATTAGACTGCTGTGACAGCTTTGTAATCAGAACTTTCTTTCATGAGAAGCTGGCTGAAGCCACAGATGTTTCTTGTGTTATATATCATAAAATACGTATCATACATACATATCATAAAATACTCACCTGAACACAAACTATAGCCTTTTTTAGGCATTAATCTGGTTTGGATGTTAGCCAGCTGGGCATTTTTGAGGCACTGTTTAATCAGCAGTCCCCTGCCTTCTCTTCATCCTTCCACAAGTATACATACTTATACACATACAGCACAGTTTAAAAATGTAATTCAGGAATTCTAGTATGAGCATTTTGAAATGTTGACATGAAGCCTTGAGTGTTTCAGACCTGTACATATTCCTGAAGAAAAATATTGGCCCACTGGCATACACCATGTGGTGTGTTTCAGTTATTGTGTAATCCTGTGTTTCTAGGACCATGATAAAGATATATAAAATACAGGGTTTTCAGGAGCTTTGGGTAAAAATATTAGATAATCTACACACTGCTACACTGTAAGTTCTGGTTGTGTAAACCAATGAAATCAATACATTATCCTTGTTTTCCTTGAAGTTACAACGTTTGTGATAATTTTAACTATTTCAACTAAGAATTTTTACAAGATTTATTTAAAAATACACATGAAAGTTTTCTAGCCCTGCCCTAGTCTGAAATGCGTAGGGAAAACATTTCAGTCTTTCCAGTTAGCACAATTACAAGCCCCCACTACACAGGACTAAGAATGCTTTTAGAGTAGAGATATACCTGTTCATACACAGAAGGGTAAAAGTAGAGGGTATAATAATAATAATAATGGCCAGTCTTCGCGAACAAAGAACCGGGGAAGGTCTTTACACCTTCCAGCCTGCGCATTGGATTTTTTAGGT
>JAWMRA010000041.1:33710355-33722833 GCA_035584735.1 Pseudotriccus pelzelni
GGCCCTTGTCCGGAAATTCATCTGGACAAACTATTTTCAATCCCCAAGGAGGGGGACTTTTGCAAACCCATGACACTGAGGCAGAGTGTACAGCAGCTCAGTACACAAATTCAGCTTTTAGACATCATTTTAAGTCATAGGCTTCAAGTCAAGGCTTCAATTTAATACCAGTTTTGCAGAAGTGTTATATTCCTGCAAAGGAAGCATAAAGAACAAATTTTTTCTAGTCCCAGATGATGAGAAAGCTGAAGTAGCGAGTAAAGATCAGGGATAGGCAGTGTCTTCATGAGTTCCTTTCTTAGGAAATAAACAGCAATGCAAGTTTTGAGGGGTTAGGGAGGATACCTGCAAATAATGTGTTTTTAAAAATGATATAAGCATTTTAAAATGAATATTCCCATAAGAAAAGTTATTCATCTGAGTCATCCCAGAATCTTCAAGGGGTCAAAAGCAGAGAGCTGCACTGCTCTAGTTGCACTGATATTTGGTGGTGAATGATTGTTTTCAAGTTTTTTTCATAGTCTCACAGTCCATGTGGAAGAAATAAAGGAAAATAAAGAAATAAAAGTTCTGGCAAAGTAGAATCTAACAGTAGATTGAGGACATACATGGCAAGCTTATTTTAATTTGCAAATCTGTTATGGGCAGATGAAAAGAATCATTCTGCCTATAAAATTAATATAATCACTCTTATAAGAACATATTTGTATAGTAATTTTTTATTTTAAAATAGTTCTTGGTAGTTGCTCTTTTTAGGAAAAAAACCCATGCCTGCAGTTTGCACTTACTTACTTAGGTTCACTCTTTTACTGTTTCAAATGTTTGTCTTACCCAGACCCAATTATTTATTATGTCAAATTATGTCTTGAATAGTTGCTCACTTGAGGTTTCCTACGTGATTGTTTACATGTCATGGTAAGAAAAGAAAACAGGCCTTATAAAAAAAATACATTATGAGGAACAGTTCTGAGGATTTCCTTGTTTGCATGTGCTTTCATTCCAGCAATCTAGTGTACTCTAGTGCAAACTTGAATCACAGAAGATTTAGTGTTTGGAAAGGCTCTGTGAGCTCTTTACCAAATTAATAGCACTCTTAAGGAAGCAATATCTTATTCTCCCTGACTTTCAGATTCAGCTGCTGTTGTCTTGAAATTCTCTTTTTTATACTAGAAAAATATATCCTTGCATTAGAGGAAGTACTATCAGCAACATAATTGGACTGATGCATAAAGACACACAGATGCCAATTAAATATAATGAAAAATATCAGAGTCCTTCCTGCACTTCTTTTTGAACACTGAAAAACCCCAAACCTTACACCTCAAGATCTGGTTTTATCTTGTCTGTGTATTACTGAAGAAACAGAAGTCCATACATATCCAAAATTATCTTGAAGAAAGTGATGACCCTGATGGAATGCAGTAGCTGCCACAGCTGCATTTCAGTATAACTGGACAATAAAATGATACATCATACATCTCTCATGCTTTCTTGTGGAATTGCCTTTTTTCTCTGTTTCTTGGAGAGATTCAACTTGTCTTTTAAATGCATTATCAGGCCAGAAAACTGATTTATTTACAGCTCTGTGATTTTTCTCAATGTACCGTAAAGAAGTTTAGTAACAGGAAAGAGGCTTAGTAATAGCTACAAATGCCTTAGGTTTGTCTAAAGTAACCATCTTTATTTTGAATATCCAGTATTTAGGGCCTTTTCCAAAGTATATCTGGCTTCACATCAAGATTGACTTCAGACCAAGCCTTCATTCTACAAAACACCAGAATAACCTAAATACCAGTGTAGAGGAATGTGAACTATTTACTTCAAATGGGATACAGAGAACAAAAATATGCTCAGTACACCTGAGATAAAAATATATTCCATGTATAATGCAAGCCTCCATTCTAACATAGTCCCTGTGTGACTGAGGTGAAGTTACTTGTTCTCTGTTCTTTGTTTTTCTGTTTGGAAATATGAATAACATTGCTATCCTGCCTCCTGGGATATTATGAGAGCACAATCAGTAAACCTTTTTGGGGTGTTCTAATATTAGGGATACAGAGTCAGATATACAATTTTAGCTCAGAGATGTCATATTAATGTGCAAATACCAACTACAGGCAGTATCATTCCAGGATGGGATCCTCACAGTTTACAGCCAGGCATGATTGTTTCAGTTAGTAATAACAAGAGAGCAAGTTTAGATTATTATGCTGCATGTTGCTGATAGCAATCCAAAAGTTGTAACAGAAATTAATGAAGAAAAGAAGATGTATGTGTTTTCAGATGAAATATTAAAAGTTACAAAAAAACCCTCTCTGAGTGGAGAAATGCAAACAGACGGAAAAACTATTATGTAAATGCATGATTCAAAGTTTTCCTAAGGAAACAATTTGACCTGAAAAATCTAAAACTGGAGTTTGGCCACAACATGGATGCATGCCAAAGGCTTGATCCTTACTTACTTTGTTGGAATGTTCTTTAAAAATGCACAAAGGATCTTATTTAGAAGTTTGTTAGATCCCCACTTCAGCTGACTTGCTCATTTGAGTTAAGTTACAGTGCCATCTACTGTAGTAACAGCCACAGAGGGTCCAGATCTATTACAAAATTTCCCTCTTCTGAGATGTACGATTATATTCCACCATAACTGTAATAAAATCAAGCTGTGAGTTTAAAAGCACTCAAAATTGTATCAGATATTAACATAAATAAAGGGACATTTACAGTTAAAACAACAAAGTTAGAATATACTTTTTAAGAAACCAGACAGACCTACAAACTACAATGAAGACTTTTTGAGGGAGTATAACTTGCTTCAGAGCTTAGCATAACTAAAAAAATCAGTCTTTAAACACTGAAATTGGAAGGAAATTTTCCTGCTGTTGGGTTTTCTGGTACATGCCATGTTTGGAGTTTTCACAGCTTCCTTTAGAACTTTTAAGAGTGTAGATGCTGAAGTGGATGACCTAAGAGATGAACCATTCTCGTGTAGGAAGGATTTTTTCTGCTTTATTAGATGTACTTTCTGCTAATCTTAACTACCTTCCTCTCCAAAAAGGTGCCACAGAGTTGAATTCTGTGCCCATCTGCTAGAGCAATCCTACATCCTATCCCTACGGTTAGGGATGCAAAGCCGTAGGTTTCCAAACATGGAGATCCCAATGCCCCAGTACAATGAGCGTACGTAAAATATCACAGGACATTAACATTGTAATCTCAAATACAGAACTGGGCATGAAAACCTTGTCTTTTTATAGATAACTGAAACATGCTGAAGGGACAGATGCTAGTAAGGGATAGTTCCCCCAATTCAAGCAAGGTACAGGCAGATATAAAGTAGCCTTTGAAGATCTTTCTGGAATATTGATATCACAACTGGGGCATGACCAGTTCTTAGGACAGGGACAGTCAACACACAGCTTACAGTTTTGCAGTCCTTAAGTTCATTGTGCTGCTGCAGTCTGGACAGCCCTGCAGAATAGCTAATGATATGCAATCATCTCATTTTTCTACGTTTGTTAAACTAGAAGTAATTCTGCTCCAGAGACTCTCTGATGCAAACGCGTAACTACGTCACATACCACTATGAATTAAAAGGTGTTGGCACTATTTCTGTATTAGGCTTTAATTTTCTAAATGCAAAGAAAGAAACTATCACCTTGAAAAGTGAGTGAGCTTTTTTAGTCTATAATTTCTGTTCATACTCCAGACCACATCCACTAATTCACTGAACCCACTGATTTTCCTCAAAACCCTTGCTTCTAAAGTCAGGGGAATTCACATCTAAAATGCACCTGGTTGTGTAATTGAATATCTAATTAAATACAACACTATACCGCTTTGTGTCTTAGACTGACAGGGCTCTCTTCTTTTTGCTACCTAATTTTCAAACCAGCCTATCATTTCTGCTGATTCCTCAGAGTTTTTTGCAGCTCACAGTTGTACTGGAAAGGCAGCACAGATTTACAGCCAGTTAATTCCCTCTTTCCGGTGAACTGCATTGTATGCCCCGCTCCTTTTCTCTTGTATTGTAAATAATTCCCCTGTTGGAAGTTTTATTGAGGAATGCAAAACAAACCTTAACAAAACACATGATATTGTAGTTCACTGAGAGGTCATCTCATATAAAGACTGGTGCAAGTCAGCTGTGTCCCAGATGGGGCTTCCTAAGGATTTAATTCCCTATCAGCCAGTAGAGTTTGACACTGGGCATTTTAGTAAGGTGGTGTGAAAATATGCTTGAAGGTACTTCCCTTTGAAAGTCCTTTGTTCAACATTTATAGTACATATAGCTGAGGGGGGGGGGGAGCAAGCTATTTTTCACTAGATATAGCACCAGAACTTGTGGGGTGAAAAAAAAGCAACACAATTTTAACAAAATAAAAGACAAGCTAAGGTGCTAACCAAAGCCTTATTTACACAGTTGTTTGGAACTGGCATGAACCAGAATTCTCACTGAAAGAGGTCACCCTGCCTTTCCCCAACCCTTGTACCTGCAGTCCCACCACTCCCATCTGCTCACACAAAGGCTCCTACAGCTTCATGTCAGCTTTATTCTTTTTACCATGGCCATTTTGAGCCAAATTACTGCTCTTACCCAGTTCATCAGTTTACACAAGTTAGGACTTTATTGTTACTTAAGAGAGTGCCAAGCAATGCTGAGGGACTTGCAGCTACTTTCTTTACAGCCAGTCACCTCTGGAGAATGGCTTCCTCCTCTCCATAAAACACCCGGCCCTTGGTCTTATACAGTTCACATATAGTACCATTGTGGCCCCAAGTCATAATTGCTCTTTTGTCTCCTTTTTCTCAGTTCAAAGCACCTGAGAGAATGGCGTGGGAGGGTTTTTACTGCATGAAGCAGAGAGCATGTGTTGCACGCACTGTGATAACATGGGCAGGAAGGGCATTGATGAGTGGGGACGGCGTAGGAGAGAGGGACCGAGAATTAACAAAGTCTTATCCATCCTGCTCAGTCAGGGACATTCTGGATTGAACAGTATCATGAACCTGCCAATGCACAGAAGGGAGGTTCAGGCAGGAGAAGGAGGGGTTTCAGGAGAAAAGCTTCCCTTCTTCCAGTGGCAGTCTCCACTTGAAGTGCTTGGAGGACTTCAACTTGTCTTGGAAGGGCACTGCAAATCTCAGAGCAGTGAAGTGTAATAAACTTCTCTTAACAAAAGGGTATGTAATTCCAACCAGTTAAAAGCTGCTGGGTTGGTTTTGGCATATGTAAAAGCTGTGTGAGCACCGGTGGGCTTTAGTTCAGAAAATACATGGATCAGGGCTCTGGTTTACTGTTCAAGGCAGAGCAGCTGAGACTCTATCAGGGACCCAGTCCCTCTAATTAAAAGTTGTTGCAGTTAATCTGTGTGAAATTACATAATGGCGATACTGAATCTTTACATGTTCAAGTTTTGGGCAGAGAATATTATTTGGAGCAGGTGCCAGTAGACAGCAACATTACTGTCTCTGCTGAAAAAAAAGCAACCAAGTTTAGTTTCAAATCCATTCATTTTTAGTTACCATAGAAACAGCCACTAGAGCCATTTTATATCTGGCTGTCAAACCCCATATTTTCTGATCTCTCTTGCTTTTCTTTCTCTTTTTTCGTTTTTTTTTTATTCTTTCATGTATTTTTAATGATTTTTAGGGATTTTTAATTCAATGCAAAATGTCTGACAGAGACATAACTTCTGCCTGAAGTTCTACATTTTTTAAAATTTTTGTTTGTGCAATTCTCCGTTGCTCCTCATATGTATGTGCTCAGTTCATAATAAAAATATGTATTTCTATTTGAAAACAAACAAAAGGAATAAAGACACATAAAAAACAAAGTTACAGTTATAGATACTGTTCCTTTTCTCCTGTAATAAAGTATCAGATTAATATTAGGATGAAATATTTCTTGTAATGATTGTAATAGATTCCCATTTGTTTTCCTAGTTTGCTCATCTTCAGTTATTCCAAATGAAATCCAAACACAAAACAGGAGTTTATATTTAGTTAATTCTACTCTAAATTAGTCAAATCACACGGGGGGTTTTGTGATTGTTTTCATTGGTTGAGGTGTTCTTCCAATATTTCTAAAATTTTCTAGTTCTTTTTTTCTTTAGTGATGATATCTTATGACCTCTCACCTGCAGGAATAGAAAAATCAATGTTTTTTTGAAATGTCCATTTATTCTGAGCAACTCAACGACATAAAGATGCTAAATTTCACCAGTGTTTACCGACTACTATTAATACTGCACTGACTGGCACTCTAGATGTCAGATTATCACAAATTCAGTAGATGCTTTTGCAAAGTTGAGTTCAAATGTCTCCTTCTGATTAAAATAAATATCATGGTATTCTTACATAATTTACAGAGGGAGAGTTAAGGAATATAACATTTGTAAATTATATAATAAAGTCAGATTTAAAGTGTTGGAAAAATGCAAATATTTATGAGTGTTTTGTGTATTTCCCTAAACCATAATGAAGTTGGGCTCAAACTAATTCAGACTGAGACCCTAGAAATCAGAAGTTAATTATTACATATGATAATTATTTATTCCTAAGATACCCTTAAAATTCCTAAAGAAATAACCTCGTTGAGAATCAGGAATTCTTTTCTGCCACTAAGCTGTTAACAGCAAAAGCATGTTCTATTTAGACCCATGAAAACAATGTTGAGGACTCCTTGAGAATGGCCTTGAAAACCATAACTTTGCGCTATGACAGACAAGTATTCTGACAGTAAGCCTGGTGGTGTCAGCTCACCAGTGCACATGATCTTCATCAATTCACTTTCTGCTTATTTGCTTCCCTTTGCAGTGTTAAAGCCTAAACCTCTGTCCTATAACAGCGGTAGTCAGTGCACACATAATTGTGATTTATGATGAGGGCAGCAGTTGATGGCTTCTCCTCTGGGGTGAGTCCCTGAATTGTAGGGCAGCAAGAAGCTGCCATTGGACTTAGAGCAGTTATTTACTCTGTGGTATCCTCACAACCAAACTCTCTGGTTATCCATACAGCTTCATGCCCCGGGCACCCTTTGGGAAGGAAACCCTGAACCTGCATTCCTCTCTGCTGTTTTTGCAGGCAGGATGGTCCCTGGGAAAGCTGCAGATGAGAGTGATTCATATTCCCTATTGCAATTCTGCAAAGGTGCCTGGTGCAGCCTGTCCCACTGCACCCGCCTGCTATACCCCAGCACAGCCCCTCCTCAAAATCGCAGTGGTACAAGCAAGAAACCCAGCCCTTCTGGGGCTACCAGTGGAATAGGGGTTGGGACTTGCTACACCATCCCTACAGCAGGAGTGATGAGCTCCCAGGGGGAACAGACATGGGCATGTCCCTTCTGACCATTCCTAAGTGTTCAGGTGGACATCCCTCAGCAGAGCTGCAGAGACATGGATGAGGGCCAGAGGGAGAAGGTTGGAATGCTATTTGAATAAGATACATTGCTTTCCAGTTCCAGACTAATTCTGCTTTTTAAATAACAAAGTAGCAATAGATACTGAAATCTGGAAGTGTACAAGTTTAAAAAACTCAAACCTGAATATCATGACACGTATTAGCTTGTCTTAAACTGAATCTCTAAATAGCTTAGCTTGAAAGAGAGGAAACCTGGAGAAATGTGTTGTGCCAGCCTGTGCTCAAAGTGCTAAGGCAGGTGCAATACATGAGTGAGCAATTAAGATTTTTTTCAAATTCAGAGTGACTCCTGATAACACAATGAAACAGAAACTGTGCAACAAAGCTATTCCAAAGCTTAAATTCTTCAAAAAAGAAGAAAAATCAGAAGTGATTTTGACAGTGCTGTTATAAGCCCTTCTTTTGCATACAGACCATTCAAAAAAAGAAAGATCTGTTTAATGCACTTAACATGTTTAGGAGGTTTCTGTCAATTTAGAAGCGGAGATTAACTGCAGAAAAGTATTGCAAAAAAAATAAAAATAGATTAGTGATGATCACAAGGGTAAAAATGAATTTTTGGAGAAAGGTTTTTAAACAAGGGAAAGAGAAACTATTAAAAATAGGGTGTAATTTAAGGCTGAAAATTCAATTTCATACTTTTTCTGAAGGTAACTGAGCCTTCTGATTAGCAGCTCATGTAAAAGTGGCAATTGAATTTATTATCACCTATTGCACTATACTTTCCTTCTCCAATACACCTTCCTGCTTGAGGGTTAGAATATCCATGCAAATCATATCCTGATTAACCATAATTTTCAACCTGGCTCTGAACCAGAGTGTGAACAGCTGAGCCAAGAGAATGAGCAGAACGATAGGCAGTTATGGGCGGGGGGGGGAAGGGGGCAGAAAGATGGAACACAATGCTCACATGTATGAGCCCAGAATAATTGAATACCTATAAAAAGACAACTCTGGGCAAGTGATGAATAATGCCAGCTATTTTCCTACAATTGCTGTCGGTAGGAGCTCTTGTAGATGCCCTCTGAATGCAGTTTCATGTTACACTTAATCCAATCTAACTGTGAGCCGAAACCGAAAGATGAGGTAATCTTCCCTCTTTCACAGCACAGGCTGTTGCTACCTTTGTTAGGGAATGGGAACATGATTGCCTCTTTTCTTGTCAGCCTACAGTTACATTAAAGTTAATAAAACCTGGAATTTTGGGGGGCCTCTGAAAGC
The DNA here is from genome assembly GCA_035584735.1 of Pseudotriccus pelzelni. Taxonomy (NCBI): domain Eukaryota; kingdom Metazoa; phylum Chordata; class Aves; order Passeriformes; family Tyrannidae; genus Pseudotriccus; species Pseudotriccus pelzelni. The sequence continues at coordinate 33,718,999 of JAWMRA010000041.1, forward strand.
AATTATGCAGATTTGTGCCTATTTGACACCTCATTTGGAATACAATATTTCTTCTCCCTTGTTGTCCGTGCAATTTTATAAATCATTTTATGAGGCATTTCAGTGAAAAAGATGATTTCTTACAGTATAGAGTGTAGACTTTTACCATTTGGATTATTTTACTGGGAGAAAAACAATAAAAGAATGTGCAGAATGGCTCCAGGCAGCTTTGGAAAGACCAAAACCTTCAAAAGTACAACTAAACAAATAAGACATATTCGGTGCATTTGGACTAACAGAGCTAGGACATAAGTTTATATAACAAAACATACATTGCAGTTCTCAGCTAAGCTAAGGCCTCTTCTGATTTTGAGTACTATCCTGATTAACACATCTCTTTTTCATATCTTTTCACTTTGTTGTCTATAACATTACTGCATGAACAGTTTACTCTGATAATAAAATAAAAAGTTAATTTGAAAATTCCTTTACCATTCTCAGCCTTGGTTCCTTAGGGAAATTCTGGATAATTTCTTTTTTTTACATATAAATATATATTTTTGCTGTGTTGATATTAGCAAAAATAGATTGATGTTTAAAAACCCTACTATGCTGAAACTGGTTCTGCCACTCTTACCTAAAGTAATATATTTAAATGTATTTTGAGGTAATGATGTACAATACAAAGGGGTTGGAAAAGCATTCTTCTCCGCTTCATCTGGCAACAGGAACATCCTAGGAGAAAAGGCTCTGAAAAGCTTTGGAATGGAAGGTACAGAGAGGTCGAACAGGACATGCATCACAAGGTCCTCAGAGCACCAGCTGCTGCTTTTATGTTCAAAATGAAGATTATACTTGAATTTGTGTCATTAACAGCACAAGAGACCAAAGTAACAATATACAAATAAATAGGCTCTTGTGGATCCATGAGAAACAGGGACTTAACTAACAGACTATTTTCTTATGTAGAGCTGCTACCGTCCCTTTTGCTGCCTGCTTTTGGTATCAAGGGAGCTCCAGCTGTTGTTAAACAAAAGAATATCCCACAGTGTGAAGGAAAAACTGATGGAAGGCAGCAGTTCATCTGCTGCCATTTGGTCCCGTGGTGGGCTGTGGGTTTGGAAGGTGTGCAATTACTTCAGGACCAGTGACTTTTGCCCAACAAAACTCAAGAGGACCCTTCTGCCAGACCAAGTTGTACTCTTTACTCATGGTCATATTTCTTTTTCAGCCTCTGCTTCACCTCAGCCTTCTGAATTTTACTGGGTGAAGGTAGGCAGCATATGGTCTAAATAGTTTTGATGTGTACAAACATAAATCATTAACATTTTCACTGTAGTAGATCAACTCTGAAGTTGCTCCATGGAGGCACAATAATTCACAAAGAAGCTATTGATGATCACAAGAAAGACAAAGACATATTTAGTAAGCCTGCTCACGAAAAGAATGAAAACACAACAGAAAAGAAATAGAACAGCTTGCATAATATTGTCTCCTCCACTGTTTACACAATTTGCTTAATAATATGCATACAAGAATAAAAAAGATCATTGCCAATTCTGTAAATGACTGTGGACAACAAATCTAGCAAGTCAAACTGTTTAGAAAGGCTCTGAAGTGGAAAAGTCACCTGAACACGAAACACAGCATGGGGGGGTCCAAGGCTTCATTGATCACCCTTCATTATCTTGAAGAGAAAAGCAGAAGCTGATGTTTTTTCCTGCCTCTTCGAAGGCCACAGGTGGGGTCCTTCAGATGCTAGTTGTGATCCCTGAAGTGGTTTCTAAGGTGATGAAACTGACTTTTTCATTCATATTTCATTTCCTTGCCCTTTTAAACATTGTAACTATCTATGCATAATATTCAGACACATATAAAACCTTCAACTGCACACAATCTGTTATCTCCTGTGAATGTTTATCTGATCATTAGGATAGTAAGGGTTAAGTTTTCTTGATTTCAGTAACTTTATTTAGCATGGACAGAAGTGCTAACTTCACAATGCTTTATTTTGTTCTGTAGAAGATTCATCGCTAAATCAGTTCATCGTTAAGCAAATATGTAAACCCAATTAGATCTCAGGAGTTGAACAGTACCTCTATGGACTGCAGGAAACCCAGAAGAAAGGTGAATCTTCCTTGCAAAACCAATCAATCATTTCATTCACCAATGACTTGCACATCATAGATTTGAACATGTACTTTTAACCTGTGATCAAATATAGTACTGTAAATCATAGTTGCAACCAATACTAAAAGTTAAATTAAGACTTTTTATTTGTTTGTTCCTATCATCTCTAAAATGTTAGTTGCTTTTTTTTTAGGTGATGCTCTGAACTTTTCCAAAGGGTTCACGATGTGCTAGTTCCTCTGACTAGGAGACTATAATAGAGTTGAAAAAAACCCCTCAACTACAGTGTTTCTGTCTTCCAGAATTAACAACAGGAATGACACAAGAGATCAGCAGCTAGTAAATTTAATGTGTCACAAGTTGGATAAGAACCCCAGGAATCACCCAAGTGTCTCCATACCTGAAATATATCTAGACCATCAGCAGGTGTACTCCACAATGCAACCCTTGTTTGGAATCTCTGATTTTTTTGGCTGCTTTCTGGTATGTTCATATTTCTTGTTAATGGAGACTTCAGTGTAAGATAAACAGGGATGGTCTGCACAAAAGTCCTGGACCCAACATGAAGTCAGGACAGTTTGGATGCTAACCCAGGAACTGTGAATTACTCCAAATCATGAAAAAATATTTTAATCAAGCTAAAAATAACAGTTAGCATTTTTATTTATTGCAGTGATGTTTTTACATGATTTTTATTCAGTTTGAGAAACACAATCTCCTTATTGTCAGTTTGTGATAAGGTAAAAAGAAAAAACCAGCTTTAGTTTTGGACGTGCAACATCACGTGCAAAGTGGAACATAATCTATTATGTAGACCGTTATGTGCACTGAGCTTTATGTACCAGGAGATGCTGCTTTTCAAAATCAGCTGGAGCTTAAACATGGGTCTAGGTAATAGGCACATTCATTCAAAATTAATTTGAAGCTCTCTTTGCAACCTTAGCTGTTCTGAATGCACAACCAAAAAAACCCGAACAAACAAAAAACGTAACACAGAAAGAAAATAACAACTCTAGATTTGACACTAATTATCTTCACTTCGTGATGTTAAAAAAGTGAGCTCAGCAGCAGCACAGTATTAAGAGTCTGGCTAAACCCAGCACGGTGTGCTTGTGTCCTCTCCGCACGTTTTACTGCGCCCCGGAGCCCAGCCTGCGCATCCCGGGCGTGAAGACGCAGCACTCCGCTTCATTTTCCGGACGTTCATCACCGCCCCGGGCTGTGGAGCAGCGAACGCGCGTTCCCTCTGCCGGAGCGGCGTTCCTGGGGGCCCAGGCGCTGTGCGGCATGGCCCTGTGCGGCATGGCCCTGCGCCCGGCAGCGCTGCCATCAGCCGGCTCCCCGCGGACAGACGAGCCCCCCGGGGCACCGCGGACCCTGCCGGCCGTGCGGTGAGCTGCGGGCGGCCCGGGGCGGGGCGGGAGGGTCGGCCCGGCCCCCGCAGCCCCGTCGCCGGCGGAAGCCCGGCCGCGCCGCCGCGGAAGTGACGCCCCGCGCTGCCTCCCGCTCCCTCCCCTCCCGGCGGCGGCTCGGGAGCCGGGCGCGGCAGGCGGCGGCCCCGGGCGGGACCATGGCGGACGGCGTGGACCACATCGACATCTACGCCGATGTGGGCGAGGAGTTCAACCAGGTACGCGCGGCCGGCGGGCGCGGCCCCTCCGCTCCGCCCGCTTCCCTCGCCCGCCTTCGCCGCCGCGCCGCCTGCAGGGCCCTCAGCGCGGCGGCC
>JAWMRA010000041.1:33722933-33765796 GCA_035584735.1 Pseudotriccus pelzelni
CCGCCGCGCCGCCTGCCGGGCCCTCCGCGCGGCGGCCGCGCCGCCGCCATTGTTCGGGCGCTCCCGCCGAGCGCGGGGCCGGGGCGGGCGCGGCCTCACGGCCGGGCCGCGGGGCCGGGGCCGGGTCCGCGGGGCGGGGAGCGCGCCCGGCCGCGCTCAGGGCCGGCTTTGGCGGGCTGGACTCGCCGGGGCTGGCTGAGCGCCTTCCCTCCCTGCCCGCCTTTCTCCCTTCCTGCCTCCCGCCCTCCCTTCCTTCTCAGGGGCCGCTCCAGAGGGCTCTCCCGCGCCGGCTCGGCGACAGGACCCTGCCGGATGCGGTGGGAGAGCGGCCCCTTCCCGGCGGCGGCGGAAGGGAAGCACTGCCATTGTTCGCAGATGAATCAAAAGGCCGCCGAGCCGTGGCTGTTTCTCGGCCGCGCTTTGCGGGGGAGGCGGAACTAGAGCGGCTTTATTTTGCAGCCCTGGAGAAACTATCCTGCCTTTTATATTTTCGTTGTTTTCTTTTTTTTTTTTTTTTTCTAATTCGTTTTTATCTTCCAGTTTAAAAAGTTGCGCAAGCTTTTTTGGGGAACGAGCTCGTATTTTGTGGAGGAAGTGTAGATGAAATAAACAAAACTTCCCTGGATTATGAGTAGTCCACTTTTCTGATCTTTTTTTTTTTTTTAATCTCTCATCTTTCCCAAAAAGCCGTGTGCCAACTTTCCTACCGAAAGCCGATGTTTATATGAGTTTCCCATGCCATCTGTCCTGTTAGCGAGTCCTGCACTTCTCCAGTTTGTGTTGCCCTAGATTGCTTTGTTCCTGCCCTAGAGCATAAATAACCGGGAACAATTGCACTTTCGTACATTTAACGGGGCAAAGCTATATGCCTGCTTGCCCTATAGAGAACTGGAAAATAGGTAGTAGGTTGTGGAATTCACAGGTAATTTGGATAGCTACTTGAAACTCTCTTAGAAGACTTTAATTCTTTAAATATTTATTGATACAGTAGCTCGAAGTATTAGTAATCTCATAAAGATATATTATAAAAGAATGCCATATTAAGAGGAGATGATGAAGTTTGTCTGCAGGGAAAAGTTTCTCCTTTAGAAGTGAAGACCCATTTTATGAATTTAAGTGGGAATGAACCCATAATAACTTTGGTTTGTTTTAATAAATTGTAGGTAAAATTAATAATAAATCAAGTTTTTCGGGGGAAAAAACCCTCATTTGAATCCAGTGGTGTTTGTGCAGAAGCCCTCAGAGTGGAGCGGTTGTGTGCATAAGTATAGTGCAGGCAGATACTGCCAGAACAAAAGTGTTGGGAACGGTTAGTTTCACTCACACTCTCTTGGTCTACTCGGGTTGTTGTTAATATTGATATTCTCTATAGCCATGGTGGCCTAGATGAAGAGAGTCTTGTGATAATTTAATTTAGCATATTCTAGCAGGCAGGAAGCCCTTTTGCTTTTTTCACTGTATTTGCCCCAGTTGTTCTCCTGCTGGGTTTGCGTTTCTATAATCTGTTGCTTCAGTTTGTGAGCCTTGCAAAATACAGGGCAGAAAGGTGAGAAGAGGCTAGTGCCCCTTTTCCATCAGCTTGACTTTGGGGTTTTTGTTTGTTTGCTTTGGGGGGTTTGCTTGTGTATTTTTGTTTGTTTCACTCCCCCACAAAAAACCTGCTGTTTCTTTTCCAAATTTCGTTTTTGTGACTTTCTGTTTAAAATAGTATTGTTGAACTGAACGTGTCCTGAGACAAAAGTTTTGCTCTGAGAGATTGACACCTCCGCACTTTCCCATTTCCCTCTGTCAAATATGAAAGAAGGCGAGTTGTTGCTGTCTTACGTACTACCATTTAAGTCTGACATCACTGCAATAGGTCCTCTAGAAACTTCATGAATTACTGTTTGTAACTCGGAGCTGACAGCTTAAATTGATAAGGTAGAACATGGTTCTGTATACTTGTGGATGGGTGAAGATGAAGAAACAGAGGAAAAAGTGATTTGCGTTAATGTTTATGTAGAGAACATTTTACACAGCACCGCATTTGTAAAGAAAAATTAGCTTTATTTGTAAAGCAACGAACTAGTATTTTTTGATCGTGTTGCACCACGTTATTGTGACTTACTAGTGTTTGTTTGAGTTGGATACAGGAACTCTTTCCACTGGTTTTTACAGTAGCAGGGACTGAAAAATATGCTGGATAGCTTTGCTTACACACAAGGTGGGACAAAACTTTTGTTAGCAATGCTTCATTTAGGACTTGTGACTGTATAAACTTCCCATGGTTGTTTTATCTCAAGATACTCATCCTTAAGGCTATTCTGGGATTTTTTTAATGCCTTTTTTCCAGGAGAGGGAGAGGAGGGATGTTCTGCTTGATTAGTGCTAATTGAACCACAGGTTATGAGTTGAAATAAAGACCACAGAGCCATGGGTTTACAAGCTGGTTAAGATGGATGACGACAGTGAACTGCTTTGAATTGCATTTAGTGTTGGTTGCAATGAGCTGACTGACTTGAAGTCAGATCTCTTTAGTAAAAAATCATCTTTCCTATTCCATCTGGAGCTCGTCAAAGCTGTGTCTGTCAGTGTTGCCTCTTACTCTTTTATTGAGTTATTGTTCATCATAATCGTATTCTTTGTCCTTGGGCTTACAGCATTAGTCATTTTGGCTCTGACTAGTTGTATTTATCTTTTTTGAAATTGTGTTTTCTTTTTTTTCCTCTTTTTCTTTGAGAACTTGGTTGAGTCATTTTTCACTTTGTTCTTTTAAGCTGCCTTCCCTGTCCAGCAGTCTTTTCTATTAAAGTCTCATTTTGAGATGATGATCTCATAAATGTAATACTTCCTGCACACATTGCTTGTGACCTGTAAGAAATAGGTATTGCATGGCATACTTTACTTTGAGCATCTCCCTACACTTTACCCCTCTTGTTCCTCAAGAAAAGGAGATCTGTGCTGCGCGTGTTATCTGTTACCTGGATACAAATGGCTGAGGCTGGCATTCTCTCCATGGCAGAAGACCCACTGTAAGATTAGGGGTGCTTTAGCAAATATTAGGGTGTAGGTTTGTACACAAAAACCTAGAGGATTAGTGCATGATACTGAGATAATAAGGAGCCTGTGCGTGAGGCCAGTTTGGGTCTTACTCTAGGCTGCCTGCAGCTCTGGCCAGCAAACAGGGTGGCTTTCTTATGGTCCTGAAGATTTGACCACGAATTGTTGAGTTCTCCAATGCTCTGACTGGCTTTATGTTTCCTAAGGTTTGGTGTTGTTTTTCTACATGTGCTCATGCACATACTTAAACAGTAAAAAACTTTTTGTCATACCTTTCTGACCAAGAAGAGGATGCAAAAGAATTTAAGGCTGTCTTATTTCAATGCTGTGGAAAAAGGGCTTGCTTTGTTTATGCTCTTAAAGACTAAACGTGAATAGTTGCATTGTGGATATGTCTAAATATGCCTGTAGTGTTCTGGTTTGATATTTAAATGCTAACAAGTTATCAATGAAAGGGGTTTGACTTTGTATTTTGTAACGGGATAATAAGTGATTTAGATGGAATAAGCATCTGAGAGTCTAATTATCTGAAAACTCTGTGGCTACAGTATCTTAGGAATGTGTTAGTTACTCTATTGACGTCCGGTGTGTAACCAAGAGGAAATTTTTTTTTTGTGTAATAAATAATAAAAGCTAGCATTTAAGGCCAATTAAAGTTGGTTATTAAAAGCAGCCTTACTATTGGGAAAACAATATTCTTATCATGGGAGGGGGTGGGCACATTGTGGTATAATAAATTTCTAGTCAGGAGGGCTGTCCACGTCATGAAAAACATAAGCTGGAAGACCTGAACGCATTAAAAAATGTATGCACAATATATTACAGCATCTGTAGTTTGTCAGGGCTGAAAGGGGCCCAGGAAAGAGATAACATCTGTATATTTGTGAATATCAAACTACAAAGAAAACTAGAGACCTTCTTATCTGGCACCTCTTCACTTTGTTCTAACTTGAACAGTGATACTACCTATGTTTAATTTATACTTTTGACTACTTGTGAATTTTTAGTTATTCTTTGTAACTCTAATTACTCTGCAATTTTTAGTTACAAGATATCAGGTTGCTTAACTTTTTGTGCTGTGCTAGTTGGAGAACCAACAGCATTTGGGCCTGTAGAGTTAATGTGAATCTTATGGTCTAACAGACTTGTGCACTGTGGTGGATTTTTCTGCCATAGGCAGTGTGCTATCTTAGAAATATAAAAGGCCTTCTTTTTTGTTAAGGTTTCAGTTTGTCTGTTCAGACAGCTAATCAAGACCAGAAAGATTTTTCTCTCTTGTTATGTTATTCTTCAGCAGCAACAAACTTTCTTTTTTTAAATTTAGAAGTGATGATACTAACATGTTTAGAGTTTTTGACCACAAATATAGTAACTTGAGTGAAAAAAGTGGTAAGGGAGAACATGAATAATTTATTTTTTCTTGATCCCCCCCCCCCCCCAAAAGTAAGTTTCATGAAATTGAAATTACTTCATTTGATTTTTTAAATGTCTTTCTGGAGGTGTGAGCGTTTAAGTCTTAAATTGAACCGAGTTGTGCAGAGAAAGCAAGTCTAAGAGACATAGGTACATCTTAAAGAAATTTTGCTTAACAACAACAAAAGCTGTTTCCAAAACAGCATTTGTAAAGGAAGTGAGCAGTTCTCTGCAACTCAGAGGAGTACGGCTGCTAAGTTCCAAAAGGAAATTACACGTTCAGCTTGTCCCTTCTGAACGTAATGCAAAGTTTCATGTGTTTATGGCTTTCGTAATAGAATGTTGCAAAACCACCGCAAATGGCACTTAAAACACAAAATTTTGAGGTAGTGCTGAGTAACTGGAAGTGTAACAGCTAGTCTGGCTTGTGTTTTTGAGAACATATCTTTTCATTCACCCAGTCCCACTGATTAGCACAGAATGTGAAATTTCACTCCTAATTTTCAAGAAAAAACAATAAAGTATTTCAGGCTGTGGTCTAGTTAAAACATAGGGTTTGGAAGTGCGTTACTAATTTGACTTGGTTGCAAAGGGGGCCAGAACAGTGGTGCTCACTTTGTTTCTTAGCACGTTTATCTGCAAGATTGTGAATTACTATAATTGAGCAGAAATAATTCCTCTTCACGCTTGATACCCTTCTTTGTAACTAAGGAAGTCGGAAGAGGTCAAAATTGGTTCCTGGTACTGGCAGAGTATTTGTTTAAGTAGCTGAGACTTGAGAAGTAATACTTCCTGTATTTTTTTTCCTAACTTTTGTGCATCTGGGAAGGAAGGGTGTATTTAGGTAAATTTCCGTGGAACATGTATGAAGGAGAAGGGGTTGTTGGGTCTTGTGCAACATCCATCAAGACAATTCTATCTACGCTTGGAGTTGCTGGTTCAGAGCATTCTTAATCATCTAAGCACACACCCTGCTGACAGACTGGTAACTGAATGAATTCCATGCTGGCTGCAAAACCAGCGTGATGTAAGAAGAGATTATAGGGACCAACATCAGGTTTTCCGTTGTGTATTGATTTAAATGAAGACAATGATGCTACTGGGCTCTTCACTTGCCCCGCCTGCCCTTGTCCCCATGCCCCCCCCAATTATATGCAGACTGTGCTGCCCTAATAATTCTCTCCCTGCATTGATGGTAGCTTGAAAGCCTATGTGATACAGACTTGATCAGTTTCAGAGGAGTTTCTTGCTGCTAGGGAAGTGTAGCGGAGCTGTGGACTGCTGCCTACTTTAGTATTTTGGCAATGCTGACCTCAAAAAAATAGGTTAGTATACATGTATGTGCTGTAAGACTGGTGGTTGCCTGTTTGCATTTGTCTACCAAGACTAAATTCTATTTCCCTGAAGTTATCGTTCATATACGCAGATGACTAGAATTACATTTCTTTGTGACATCAGCCTTAATCTTGCTGTAAGATGTCATGTTTAGGCCTGTCCCAGGCAGTTCTATGAACCTGCTTTCATTAGCTACAGTGATAGGAGGAATCACACTGAGAACTGGACAGACTAGGTGAAATATGAAACCCTTACTTAATTTAATGGTGATAAGCTTACCTTAAGAAGGAGGGATTTTTTTCTTGAAGTATTGGGACAGTGCAGTTTACTGAGGATTAAATCTACTTGATTGACAATGCTGAAACTTAGATTACCTGTTTGTTGGGATTTTTTATTTATTAATATTATTCATTTTATTTACACTCTCTCTATAAGCAGCAGTTGATATTTTCATATGTTCAAGACAGTGGATCATCTGATGATGGTTGTGGATATATTTGGCTTACAACAACAATTCCTAGCTTTGCAGCCTGTTTTTTGTGGAATCCAGCTTCTTCTTATCTAGCTGTCATATCTGGTAACTTGAACTGTTCTATCTAGGGGGTGTGGGGGGGTTTCTAGGTACAAAAATTAATAGTGGATGCTAAACTACCTCTGATACCAAAACTGGGTGAGGCAGTTTCTGTTCTGGAGCAGTGTATAAGAGTCCAGGAACTCTCTGCAGGCTTTTGAAGTTCAGCTTTTGCCTGTTGGCAAAGCAAACTGTGAAAGTAAATATAAAAGCTGAGGGTTAACATTAAACACTGCTAGGCTTTCTTAAGCCTTCTCAGACCACAGTTTTTCACTGAGAAATTATTGCCTTCTTGCCAGTAGACATTTAGATGGGGCCTCTGTCTCAGAGATTGGGTTGCTCTATCATGAGTGACTGCTAGGATAGTGAAAAAGAGTAGCAGTATTCCATTGTGAGATTGATCACCATTGAATATGATCAATGACTGTAAGATGAAAAATGACAAGTATCAAGAGAAATCTTGTTTTTAAAATAGCTTCTTAATTTAAATGTACAAGACGAAACTTCATTCATATTTCAAATTAAATGATCCCACTGATTAAGGCTATGTTTTAAAACAAAATTTTTGCATGTTTTTGTGAAGGAATTCATCATTTAACTTTTCTTTTAATTGTCTGTCTTTGGTGATGACAGAACATATCTCTGTAATAAAAAAGCAATACAGCTTGTTAGTAGCCCATCAGCAGATTGAGGCAGTTGAAGCTCAGGCCCCTCCAGCTACCTAACACACTGTCTGCATGGTCTACTTTAGACTTAATTTAGTCTGGCCTTTTCGACCAAATATTCTTACCACACTTAAAATTCAAACCTGTCTGGAGGATGACAGATTAATCTTGACATGTCTGTTCCCATTTAGCAGGTAGGATGTAGTTGTTGAACACATGAAGCAGAGCTTCTGGAAAGAAACTCTCATTTCCATTGCCTTGGAAAGGAATTTATTTCACTTGGCTAGAACTGTGCTGGAACATGTAGCAATCCAAGGGAGAAGGGGGTGATTCACTTCAAAACCCCAGGATGCTTTTCTGAACCAAAATTTTCCAGGGGCAGCAGTGATGCTATAGAATAGTCCCTCTGTAGCCCGTGAATAAGTAAATGTTGAATAAAAACAAACCCCTGGATTTAATAAATTTAATGAAATAAAACAGAATTCTTTCCCTCTCTCCCTCTCTTTGAATAACGAGATAAAAATGAAGTTAGGAATCCAGTAAAAGTCTGAAAGTTAGAATGTTTTGTTTTTCGGTAGAAGCTCGGTCTATTCACTCGACGAAATGTTTCAATAGAAAAAATTTTTTTCATTTGAGAGTGAGTTTTGACAGCCTTACAAGCACGTTGCTTATTGTCTTGGGATAGAGTTTTTCTTCCTAGTAGCTGGTACAGTGTTGCATTTTTTATTTAGTATGAGAATATCATTAATGCACCATTGTTAATGTGAAGTAATGTTCACAAGAAGCTGTGAGGGAGCATGGCCAGGAGAACTGGCCCAAACTGGCCACAGGGATATTCTATACCACTGAATGTGATGCCCAGTGTATAAACTGGGGGGAGTTGGCCAGAAGGGGCTAGTTGATGCTTGGGGACTGGCTTGGCATTGGTCAGCGGGTGGTGAGCAATTGTATTGTGCTTCACTTGTCTCTCTTGTGCTTTATTCCTCTCTTTTTTTTTTGTCTCCCTTTTCATTATCACCATTACTATTTTACATTTTGCTCTATTTCAGTTATTAAACTGTTCTTGTCTCAACCCACGAGATGCACCTCCCCCGTTCCACTGGGGTTGGGGGGACTAGTGAGTGAATGTCTGTGTGGTACTTAGTTACCAGCTGAGGTTAAACTGTAACAGTCCTTTTTTGTATGGAAACCAAGCAGAGAAGGGGGCACTGACAAGGTGAGTGGAAAAGGGCCACAAGTCCTCAGCCTCTGGAGGCAACTACTGTGGAGTATGAAGGAAAGGCATCCCTTCAAGGAAGATGTTACTTGTCGCTCAGGCAAGTGGGCCACCACAGAGAGAGTAGTCCAGCACCTGAGGGGAATTAGCTTGTTAGAGATGATTTGTTAGGACCCGGACAATGCACAGTCACCCACAGATCCAGAAGAATTCCAGTGCATGTGACCCACAGAGCAGAAATTTGTGCAGAGTGCATTATCATCGTATGCCGGTCTAGTGGGCTGTATGCATCCTGTGGCCTGGCGTGTCAGGCTCACGGGAGTATAATGCTCTAGTAGCCACCAGTGCACAGGGTACCCTAATGCCATTCAGCTATGCAGGGGCAGAACCCACTTCTATTTCTGGAGTGAGAGGGAGGTCCCAAGAGCTGTCTGTATTGGAAGCTGAAGTGAGCCTGACTAAGAGTGTGTGGCAGAAGCACCCAACTGTGACTGGCCTGGAGGCTCTGTTTATCCTTGGCATAGACTATCTCAGGAGGGGGTATTTCAAGGACCTGAATGGTATCAGTGGGTGTTCAGTACAACCTTGGAGGTAGAGGAGTTTAAGCAGCTGCCTGCCTTGCCTGGTCTCTTGGAGGACCCTTCTGTTGTAGGTTGCTGAAGGCCAAAGAGCAGGTGCTGATTGCTGCCTCCAGTGCAATGTTGTGGTAGCATCGCACCAAATGAGACTCCTGTGGTTGAACTGGAGAGTCAAGGAGCAATCAGCAGGACCCACTCACTCTTCAGTAACCCTATATGGTGAAAGTATAATGGAGAGGGGAGACTGTCAGTGGCCTGAATGAAGTCACACCTTACCTGAGTGCTGTCCTACTGGACATGCTGGAACTCCAATACAAACTGCAGTCAAAGACTCCAAGTGGTTTGCCACAAGAGATATTGCCAATGCATTTCTCTCAATCCCTTGGGCAGGCCACAATTTACTTGCACTTAGAAGGATGTCCAGTATGCCTGGAATCAACTGCCCCAGGGGTGGAAACACAGCCCGCTCATCTGCCATGGACTGATCCAGACTGCACCGGAACACGGTGAAGCTCTGGAACACCTGCAGTACATGGATATTATTGTATGGGGCAATACAGCAGCAGAAGTTTTTGAGAAAGAGAAGAAAATAGTCCAATTCCTGCGGAAAGGTGATTTTGTCATAAAATTAAGTAAGGTCAAGGGACCTGCATGGGAGATTCAGTTTTTGGGAATAAAATGTCAAGATGGGTCTTGGCAGATCTCAATGGATGTGATAACAAAACAGCAGAAATATCTCCACCAACTAGTAAGAAATAAACACAAGCTTTCTTAGGTGTTACGGGGTTTTGGAGAATGAACATTTTGAATTGCAGTGGATTGCAGTCATCACACAATGAGTTCAAATAGGAAATCCCAGTTGTCCAGGAATCTTGGAAGTGATCATAGACTGGCCAGAAGACAAAGATTTCAGAATGTCAATAGAGGTGGAGGTAACATGTGCTGAAGAGGCCCCACTGTATAATAAACTACCAGAAAAAATGAGATGCAATGTACCTGCTATATTACAGAAAAGCATCAGAGATGGCAGAACATCGTGCCCAGTATATAAACTAGTGGGACTGGGAGGGGGCTGATCACTGCTTGGAGACTGGCTGGGCATCGGTCAGTGGGAGGTAAAGCAGTTGTATTGCCTTTCTTGGACTTCATTCCCGTCTCTTTATCTCTCTTCTCATTACAACAATAACAATAATTATAATATTTTGTTTCAGTTATTAAACTGTTCTTATCCCAGAGGTTTTACCTTTCTCTGATTCTCTTCCCCATTCCACAGGGGAGGTGGGGAGGGACGAGTGAGTGAGCAGTTGTGTGGTATTTAGTTGCCAGTTGGGGTAAAACCAAGACGCTTGTGCTTTCTAATGTATATCATTGTGGGAGTAGGGCTTGTGGATTTTTGGATTTCTGCTTGTATTGCAAGGACGGAAGTATTGCAGTGGAAAACACTGGTCAGAAGTATTTTCTTTGCCCTGGCAGTTTAGAACATAGTAGAAGTTATAAGTATTCTATATGTTTTATTGTGGGTGAAACTGGGGCTTAACTTTTCAGCAGGGATGTTTTGTAGGTGTTGGATCAGACTTAAAATGTCTGTGGAGTGTGACAGTTATCACAGATTTTTGTTTCAAGTTTTAAGAGTGTGTGCAATATTAAATATAACCAAGGTGTCTTTTTTTTTTATTTTAGGAGGCTGAATATGGTGGACATGATCAGATTGATTTATATGATGATGTAATTTCTCCGTCTGCAAATAATGGAGATGCCCCAGAAGATCGTGATTACATGGATTCTCTCCCACCGTCGGTTGGGGATGATGTAGGTAAAGGAGCTGCACCAAATGTTGTCTATACGTATACCGGAAAGAGAATTGCCTTGTACATTGGAAATCTTACTTGGGTAAGTATCTTACTGCTATTAAATTGTAGACAGGAATTTTAATTATGGACAATAACTATTTGTAAAATTTTTTTGCGTTGCAGTGTCTTATATGAAATATTACGAGTAAAAAAAAAGGTGATTCTGGTTTTGTTGGTGGTGTGAGGTTATTTTTATTTGTGGTTGTGTTCTTCTTCCTTTTACCCGAAATTTAATGAGCCTGTCTGGAGTTGTTCTGATGTCTTAAAAAGTGAGAAAGTCTTCAGTAAATACAAACTTTCAAGTTGCCGTCACATTTTAAGTGTTATAAAGGCATATTTGTGCAGCTGTCTTCCTAAGTTTTCCAGAGGACTGAATGAAAGAGGAGAACAAGGTTAAACTAAGAAATACTTTATACCTGTAGATACTTTAAGGTTACTGACCAAACGCAATTTTCAGTAAACTCTTGCCGAAGGTTTTAGTTTAAAAGGAGGTGGAAGATTCTCTGGGATTTTCTTAAAATCACTTTTCACATTTTTCCAGGGGCTTTTTCTGCTGGCAGTGACTCTTGTAACGCAACTGTTTTCAGATGTTTGTCTTGAGGCTTATTTCTTCTATCAGGAAGTACAGATGTACAGTAACTCACTGAACTGTAGTCGCCCTTAAGACAATTACCTTTGTTAGCATTAAAGCATTTTAAAATCAATTGCAGTTAAGCAAACAAAGTGCAAGAGCTGATCAGTAGCTGAATTAAGTGAAGCTTTTACCTGTTTACATGAAATCAAATTCTTCCAGGTTCACACATGCAAAATTCTTATTCATTTTTTTTCCCATTTTCTGATTAATTTCTTACTAGTGCTAAACTTTGAAAAGAATGCTTTTATGGGTGTTTTTTTCATTAGTTATTACAGTATTTCAGGAGCTAATGGGTAAGTAAAGGAGCTTTTGACTTAACAGTTGTCCCATTTTGAAATACCTGAATAGAATCAGTAAAATGTGCATGAATTAGCTGAACTTACCCAAGTCAAATGTCTGAATTTCTGAAGCAGGTAGGGCAGTGTTCAGCAATTTGTACCAGTTACTCTTTGGCTTTGCAAATTATGTTGTTTGCAGAAAGTGCATTTATTTACTGTAGTGTTGCTATTGTGTTTTCTTTGCATTTAGCTTTCAGCAAAGTAATTTATTGAATTTTTAAAAGAAGCTTTGATTTGAGGGAGATGGAATAAGTAGTTCAGAATCTTGAAAGCCTGCCTTATAATCCTCATATGAAATTTAAAGGAGGGATGGAATTATAGAAGTAGGAAGAAAACCATAAATATTAGTGTATTTATGTATCTTTGGATACGAGTGAAATTCTTAAATGTTACATAGTACTTAGTAGGAAGTTACAGCAAGTAGATTTGACGAAGTGGAAGCAAATGTTTCTAACCATAGTTTTATGTACGAGTTTCCCTACTTTTGTTTATAGATCCTGCTGGTTTTGTGCAAATAGTATGTAGTTCACTTAACTCTTGCTAGTCAAAGCTCTTATAAAAAGCACCTGGTTAATAAGGTATTTAAAATTGACATTTTTATGTGTGGAAGAAGTAGCAGTATTTCAGTACGATTTCATTAGCCCAGTTTAAAATTTGTACTTTCAGAAGACAAAGTTGGTGCAATTACAGATTTATTTTTTTTTTGCATACTATAACTGGTATACTGTGTGAATGGGGTTGATGCAATGTAGCATATGAGGAAGCATGTGTATTAAAAAATCAGTTTTTTGAGAATTGTAAAATAAAAATGAGTACTCCTCAGAAGTCAGAATATATTGACAGCCTGAATAAAGTATTCCTCTGGGTCAATTGCACACACACACATAAAATGCATGAAAAACTTAGTTGCCCTTTGCCTGGTGTTTTAGATAAGCTTTCATGGTTGAATATTAAAAATATTTTTCAGTGGACAACAGATGAAGACTTAACTGAAGCAGTTCATTCACTGGGGGTAAATGATATTTTGGAGATAAAATTTTTTGAAAATCGTGCTAATGGCCAGTCTAAAGGGTAAGAACTTCTTATTTCTTTTCTCTGTATGTGTACATGGACTGAAGTTTCAGAACGAGAAAATGGAGAAGGAGTTTTCAATTTTTGTAACTCAGTCTGTGAACTGCTAATTTTTGCTTATTGATCCAACAATGGTTGGACATGTAATTTCATACTAATGACTTAAATTTCAGGCAGAACTTTTTATGATGGTATTGTGTGTCTCACTACTTTGTAAGTTAAAACTTGTTGGCACTCTTCGTTAAGACTGTTCCTAGATTTCTGTTAGTGTGGTGGTTTTGTTTTTTTCTTTTATGTCCTAGAATAAGTTGTCTTATCTGTTCTGGAAACTAGACTAAGGCCTGTGAGACAGTTTGTGTATCTAGTTTTCAAGTATTTTGCTTACTCTGCATAATCTTTTCCACGAGGCATCAGGATATCCAGAACATGGAAAAATTATGGTGTAACTTTTTTGTTTCCTTTCAGGTTTGCCCTTGTGGGTGTGGGATCAGAAGCATCCTCCAAAAAGTTGATGGATTTGTTGCCTAAAAGAGAATTACATGGGCAGAATCCTGTTGTAACTCCGTGTAATAAACAATTTCTGAGTCAATTTGAAATGCAGTCAAGGAAAAGTAAGCTTTTCTTATGTGCTGTCTTGGAAAAACAGGAAAAGTAGTATGACAGGTGTTTTTCTCAGCATCTGGTATCTTCTACACAGTTTAAAATAGCTATAAAATACTTAGAGTCCAGCTGCATATTTGTTTAAAGTAATTACTTAATACACTAAAGAGCTGCTGCACTCTCTGAAAGAAGGTTGCAGATTTGTGCAACTCTTGTCTAACAGCTGGAGATGCCTTTTCAGTTTCTTGGGGGTGTAATTTTTAAAAAAGCACAAGAGCATTTAGAAACTTAACATTTGTAGACAAACTGGACTAAATTCCAATGTCTGGACCATCTGTGTTTATGACAGAACAGGGAAGAAAGATTCTGTGTTGTACTTCATCACCATGTCTTGTGGTTCCCAGTCCTAATCATTTGTGGCCTTGGGCTGCATTGGAGGAAGGACTGGCAGTCTCTCCTGGTGCTCTTCTGTCAGTACAGAGCATAGTGTGATGCTGCCATGTTTTAGCAAAGCACATTTTCCTCCCCAGATGCCTTGGGTTTGGGTTCAAGGAAACAAGTTGGTGCTCTTAGGGTCGTGCTTTAGCGCTGCATAAAACTTTAGACTGAGTGTTAAAAATCTTTAACCTATTATGTATATAATGTCACTTCTGCTTTTCCACTGCAGCCACACAGTCTGGCCAGATGTCTGGGGAAGGTAAAGCTGGTCCCCCAGGAGGAAGCTCACGAGCTGCATTTCCGCCTAGTAATAGAGGTCGAGGCCGTTTTCCAGGTGCCATTCCAGGTGGAGACAGATTCCCTGGACCAGCAGGGCCAGGAGGGCCACCACCACCTTTCCCAGGTAAAATTATTAATTTATGAGTTTCAACTTTATTTGTGTTTTCTTGTTTTAATATGGCATACTTACTTAGGAAATGATAAAGATTAAGGCCGTTCAGTAATGAGCCATTTTCAGTGTTTGCAGCTAAATTGTAGGATTTGACTGTTTCTCAGTTGATATTCAACAGGTAGTTGTACTTACTAAATTTAATAGCAAGATAACAGTTTTAGATACATTCCAATATACATATTTTTTAAGTATTAAAGTAAACTAAATCATGGTAGCAAGTAGATTTGGCTTTAATGCAGTGTAGTTCAGACTGATTTGCTGTATGGGGTGAGAATGACTGTGTTGCAGAGTGTAAAGCCACTGATTTCCTTAGTATATTGCAAGCTTGCACATGGTCAGAAATTCGGCTTTGATTCATGTCCATTGGCAGGTCAGTTAGTTGGCATGTAAAATACCAGAAACTTGAAGAATAGGTGTTTATGTTTAGTTGGATGTCTGATATGGAAGAAATCTGTTAAACAATTAGGTTTGCACTGCAGTGAAATTCTTTTTTCAGCTGAAGTATTTTTTAGTAAATGTCATTCAGTAGTAGATTGTCTACCAGCAGTCAAAGGGTTGTAGTCAAACTGAAAGTAGGCTTCGATATTGCTTTTATGATACCTTCTCTAATATAGCTTTTCCCGTATTTTTAATATACATATTTGTATCTTAAGACCCATATGAAAGACTAGCATCAGGTATGAGTAGGATGCAATGTTTTCTAGCTTTTATAAGCTTTTGGGGGTTTTGGTGACAACAGCAGGTTGTGATTGGAGGGGGGTGGGAAGTTGTCAGTTTTCAAGACAATGTTATTCTCTTTAGATATCTGTAGATATCTAGTATGAATAGGTACAGATAAGTTAAAAATTTTCTAAGCTATTGAACCCAAAGTGGGACCTTGCATGTCTTGTATATATTGCACAGTGTTCAGTGAGGGTTACTTTTGGTTTATTGTTGTTTTTAAGAATAAAAAAAGGCAAGAGTGTTAAAGTATTTTAATTTTTTGTACTTATTGACTCAATTTTGTTTGTTTTTATTTTTATTTTTTATTTTTTTATTGTAGCTGGACAAACTCCCCCACGTCCACCTTTAGGTCCTCCTGGCCCGCCAGGCCCACCAGGCCCTCCACCTCCTGGTCAGGTCCTACCACCTCCATTAGCTGGACCTCCTAATCGTGGTGACCGTCCACCACCACCAGTTCTGTTTCCAGGACAACCTTTTGGTCAGCCTCCACTCGGGCCACTTCCTCCAGGCCCTCCACCACCAGTTCCAGGCTATGGGCCACCACCAGGTCCACCACCACCTCAGCAGGGTCCACCTCCACCTCCGGGTCCATTTCCCCCTCGTCCACCTGGCCCTCTTGGGCCACCCCTGACTCTTGCTCCTCCTCCACATCTCCCTGGGCCACCTCCAGGTGCTCCACCACCAGCACCACATGTGAATCCAGCTTTCTTCCCCCCACCTGCCAATAGTGGCATACCCACTTCAGACAGTCGTGGCCCACCTCCGACAGATCCATATGGCCGACCTCCCCCATATGACAGAGGTGACTATGGGCCACCTGGAAGGTGAGTTCTTTTGGTCTAATGTACTTGGGTAGCAGATTTTACTCCTCTTATAGGAAGCATTTGGTTTTTCCCTTTTAATGCAAGTGTTAGAAACAATTAGAAGTAGGGCCAGAAGGGATCCCAACAGCCTTGTAGTTTGCCCTTTTTTACTTCTCCAGGGGAGTGTATCTGAGAAACATGTTTGCAGCAGTAAGAAAATCCTGAAATGCAACACCAGTAATCTCACTTTCCCTTTTCAGCTCTGAACTGTTTGTCTTCACTGTATTTGGCAGTGTCATCATTCCATGTGTTCTACATGTAAACTTATATATCACTTCTTACGCTGCAGCTTCTAGTTGTGCTTCTGTCTTAACTTGAAATTCTGACTTTTACCTGTATCATCATGCTTTGCAGGCTGCCTTTTGAAAATGCTCTGGAGTTTTCCTTTTTGAATATGTGCATATGTTGAGATCATACCAAACTCATACCATTTTCATCTTCCAGCAGTATTGCTTGTCCCTTTTTCTTCAGGATTCAGTTAAAAGTTAGTGTTTGTCTCAAAAAACAGGTGTACATTTACTGCAAGACTTCTGTCTTCCTCTCCTGTCAAGATGTTTCTGCTCATTTGGTGCGATCTTGCTGTGTTTGTAGCGGTGGCTTTTCCTGTGGTTAATCCTATCTGGGACAGAGTTCTTAAGTGTCTGACTCGATTCGTCAAGTGTTTCACATCTTGTTTGAAACATCTTTTTCATCTGTGACTTCAAGCATCTCTGTCTTGCTGCTGTTTCTTAATTTTTGTATTAGTATTTGTCACAGAAAATTTTGATATAAATTGTAAGAAAGATACTTTTTACAGTTAGATTTGAATTTTTTAGTAGTAATTTTACTGCTAGCATGAGACACACTTCTCTGGCTTAACATGTTTTCTGCAAAGATGCTTTACTTTGATTCTTTTATCGTGACGTTTAAAAAACTCCAAGCGTTTGTACATACTGTGTTCATATAAAAAAACTATTGAAATTCAAGCTTTTGGCTTAATTGCCTGAAATATAAGAAGACTATAAGGTGTTGGGTGTTTTTTGATGGACAAAATCAAGGTTGTCTGCAGTTTATAGAATGTTTGGGGAGGGAAGGAGTGGGAATAGGACAGTATAACTTACTGTCCAGTATTTTCATTAATAATGTTAAAGCTATCATCCATAACTATTTAAATTGTCATTAATTATATATCATAGGCGTTTCACTGGAAATAACATGTCCATAAGAGAAAAATTACATATTCCATTCTATGGGAGGCACACGAAAAATAATACTCAAAACTCAGGGAGGTATGAATTTTTAGACATTTCCTCTTATGCTAAACTGGCTATAGGATCTTGTTCCACTTCTTGCAATTAAGAGGATAGCATTGCTTATTATTCTGCATTTTCTTTCTACCAGAAGAACTAACACTGTTCTAGAAATAACAAGCAGTGGGCCAGTTTGACAGTCTCAGCATTTGTCTCTAACACATTTCTCCAAATTTTCTATGACACAGAGACTGGCTAATAGGACACTGCAAAACTTTTGGGAAAATTTAGGTTTACTTCTGTGACTTTGTAAACCCTGTATAGGTAGCTGATAATTAAAGTGTAATGAGTATGAGGACTCTGCTTTATTGCTTCCTCCTTGTTGTGACTAGTTTGGAGATTAAATTGGAGCACCTTGAACTTGACCAGAAATTTTAAAAATTAAAAAAAAAAAAAAAATTGCTGTAAAATGTTGACATAGCATTCAGAAAATTGAGTGTTTTAAAGATGATAACTATATTTGTTTTTCAAAAGTTACAGCGTTCTGGTCTTAGTTAAGATCTGGGAAACAGGATCATATAGTTCTGATTCCAGTATTGTTATAAAAATTATCTAATTTTGCTCAAAGTTGCATTGCCTATGTACATGTATTTCCACATCCATTCAATTGGGAATATCTATTTACATACCTTCAAGAATTTTATGCAAATTGTAAATATTTGTAAAGCACAATATTAAGTGCTGATGAATGTTTGAACTAGATGGGATGAACAAAAAATAAGTCTGTCTATACAGCAATGTATTAATTGTTTTTTGGGGTTTTTTTGTTTGGTGGTTTTGTTTTGTTTTTTTAGCTTTCAGGATTTTATACTGTAACAGTGGTCCTTAACAAAAACCAAAACCAAACCCAGATCCTGCTTTCTTTTCTGTTTGTCACTGCTTAAAGTTGCAAACTTGGATTGTTGAAATTGCAATGATAGCTTCTGAAGTTCTGCCTAACCTTTTAAATACCAGTTTTATTGCTTGCAGAGAAATGGATGCTGCAAGGACACCTCTAAGTGAGGCAGAATTTGAAGAAATCATGAATAGAAACAGGGCGATCTCAAGCAGTGCCATTTCGAGAGCTGTATCAGATGCCAGTGCTGGTTAGTAAATCTCAGTATGTTTACTTTTCCTCCCAACTGAAAAGAATTTATAGGGTTCTTTTATTAGGAATCTGGAAGGCCTGAAGCCGCATTTTCCAAATAGGATGCTGAATTTAGGTACAATTTATGACTGATTTTGTACTGTGCTTCAGTTTCTGAGAATGCCTTCTGAATACTGATCTGGACGGTGTTTTAATATTTGGTTCTACAGTAAACTATCTAGATGGCTGTTGAAGAGAAGGTACTCAAAATGGTAATAATGTTACAGATAGAAATCTATGTTTTAATTTGCATAATTTTCTGACCCCGAGTTTCCATCATTTTCAGGGGACTATGGAAGTGCTATAGAGACCTTGGTAACTGCAATTTCCTTAATCAAACAGTCCAAAGTATCTGCAGATGATCGCTGTAAAGTACTTATTAGCTCTCTTCAGGACTGCCTTCATGGAATTGAGTCCAAGTCTTATGGTTCTGGATCCAGGTAAAACTTTCCTCTTCCATCTCCTCTTACACATAAAAGAGAAGGTGTAGTGCAGGACTAGTTCACAGAGAAGAAACTGAAACTAAGTCATGCAAGAAGCTTAGTGATTTCTGAGTTGCACAGGAAGTGTGTGAAAGAACCAAATAAGCGTTTCCTGAACTTAGAAAAGGTGCCTTTTAACTAGCCCTCATTTTAAAATTGATCTGACTAGCTTAAATTTAACTGCTTTATGTAGTGGTTTTGGCACGTACTTTCTGTACACAAATTAGCAACCATGTTGCAGTGTTCGTTTGAGTTATGGTGCATTTCCCCCAGCTGATTTCAGTCATCTCATCCTCCATTCTGAGCACGTACTTTCTGGCTTTTCTTTGCTAGATTAAAAAGTGGGTACCCCTTACTACCTGTAACTGAGTTCTTAACCACCACTGTTTATGTCAGCTATCTCTGATGTTGCATACAAAAACATATCTGCCTCATGGTAAACAGATATTGCTCTTATATCGGCTTTTGGTCAAATTCATACTCATAAGCAAAGTGCAAGAGTGGTACGTGGATGACTGGTATTCTGAAGAAAAATTTAATGAAGTAATTTCTTTTAGAAGACGTGAACGATCCAGAGAGAGGGACCACAGTAGGTCACGAGAAAAAAGTAGGCGCCACAAATCGCGTAGTAGAGATCGTCATGATGACTATTACCGGGAAAGAAGCCGTGAAAGAGAGAGGCATCGTGATCGTGACAGAGATCGTGACAGAGAACGAGACAGAGAGAGAGAATATCGTCACCGTTAAAGAAGGTGAGCATCTGTTTCGTGTTTTTTAACTTTACTGACTTGCTAGAAGTAACCACTCTAGGTTTGAGATTAGTTACACCATTGATGTCTGCATTTAAACGGTCCTGCAGTATGTACTGAATCACTTTCTTCTTGCAGCACCTGACATGAACACAGGTAAGTAACGACAGGTAACTGGTGTTGGGAGGGAGGAAGTCTGTGCAATTATCTTCTGCATTCTGCATGCCACTTGTTTTATTTTAGCTGGTAATAATGTTCCCACTTTTTATGAAAAGCAATTGAACCAGTTTTTAAAAAAGCAGTAAGCCAGACTGTTCTCTTTATAGTCTTAAAAGATTATATGAAATTTACTGTTTTATTTCTTAGTTGTATTTAAAAATACTAATTTTTTATTTTAAAATCTCCTTGTGTAAGGACTGCAGCATTTTAGCCCTTCGTAAGCTCGTGTGTGGATTATTTCAGTGTACGTGCACTTGTTGCCCTTGCACAAGTACGGTGGTGATTTTCTGGGTTTCAGTATTTTTGGGGGTTTTATTTTGTTTTGTATTGGTTTTGTTTTGTTTTTCCTTGTGAGTTTTAGTCAAATTCAGGAAATATTGCCAGATTTTTATCTTGATTTTATGAAATGTGACCTGTCAGTATCTTCTGCCTGCTAGCTAAATTTGTGTTTTAACCTTCAGTAAAAGTTATGACTGGTTGTTCCCCTTCACCTTGATTTTTTTCAATCCCTCCTCCATATGATAGTAAAGTCATTTTCTGAAGACTAGTAAAAATGTATGACACAAAGATTGATTCTTTTCTGGTTGTTCACAAACTAATGTGTTCTTTTATTTCATATATCTGAAGTTTGCATGCATCAGATGTCTAGACAACTGGAGTAGCATGCTAAACAATGCACTTTTTTCCAATGTATTGCTTTAAAATACATACAAATATTTATATTTAATATCATATACCATTTTGAGGATTGGGAATTGAAGCTACCCATGATTCATTATATTTGAAAATTGGGAAAAAGCCCTACCTAATAGTAGCGGTCTTTTCCCTTTTTAGAAGACTTTGCCACTAGCTTTACACTAAAATTGAAGCTTGCAGACTTGTCTGTCAGCCCAGCTTCCGTTCCTTAGATTTAACCTCAGATTTAGTTTCCAGATTTGCATGTGTTATTTATTCATGGAAATTAGTTTACAGAAGTTATAGAGCAAAATTTTTTAGAAATCATATAAAATGTAGTGTATTCCCAAGTGAAAATACAGTTTCATATGAGATAAATGTCAGCTTTTCAGTCAGACTTCTGTGTCACTGTCTGACTCCTTTGGGAGAGAATGAATTCTAATGCTAAATGCTGTAGTGTGTTGAGAATTAAGTGGGGTGTTGTATTGGGTTCATATACTAGCAGGGGACAACACGAGGAAGTAACCAGCCTAGAGAAGGGGAGTCAAAGGCTTAAACAGGAAGGTGAAACATGGCAAATGAAATAGAGTTGGTGGTATATTTCTGTTAATGCCACTTTTTGCCATTAAAAAATGTATTGGTAGAAATATTTTTGTAATTTAATAAAAAATAGTAACTGTAGTTCTTAATTGTAAAATAACATAAAAATACAGATATAACAAAAGTAAATGTAGTTTCTTTTATCGAACTGGATTTTTACCTTTTATAATAACTGCACATCTTTGATATTTGCAAATAGCTGTTACTAATAGAGATAACCATTGAGCTGAGTAATGGATGTATTTCCAGAGTGTTTTCCTTCTGGTGGGCATGAGCAAGCCATACTAAAAATTGTTAACAGCCTGGAATCGAAGATAATTTTTTTTAACCCTTGGCATACTTTATTAATTTAGCTATAATCTTTGTGTATTTAGTGTTGTGCATATAGATACGGACTTACTGTGCCAAGTATAGGCTCCCTACCCTGCTACTCCAAGAAAACATACCAAACAGCATTAGGTTGCCTTTTATAATTTCTAAAGAACAATTTTAAAATGAGGCTATGGTTTCAGTCTCAGTTCAGGTGGGATTTATATTTGCAACATCCTTCAGCTTTATTGTGTGCTGGGACTTTCTTTTCTTTCAAAGGGGTGTGTTGGTAAGATTCCCTTGTGATGAAAACAGGTCCTAAGAACTTGATTTAAAGGGACAATTTAGTATACTACATGTAAGTGAAAGCATTTGGTATTTTTTTCTTTTAAGTTAAGTTGTAAACATTTTGTCTTGTTGCTGTCTTAATGAAGAAGAGCTTTATTGTAGTTTTGTTTTTATATATTTACACACACACACATATAAAAGAAATAGTTATCTCCTGGTTTGTATGTTTCATTTTCACTAAGATGTATGTTGCCATACATTTTTTGTTTCATTTTTTACACTGAATAGTATTCATGAATGGATTTAATACTCAGTTATTTAATAAATATCAGAAGTGCTGAAAGGAGTTATTTCCCATAATACTGTGTTTTGCCAGACAACATGGAGTTGCCTTAGTGCCTGCACCCTATGAATGGCACCTTATACCTCTCCTAATTGTGTACCTATAGTCATAATTGTGATACTGTACTGGCATTTTTTCCAAAGCGTTACAAGTCTAGTTTAGAAGAATTTTAAAGGTCCAATGTGAATGTTTTTGTAAACAGTGAAATTCAGTTTGTACTGTATTACATTTATAAAGATGGGTAAAATTGGAGTAACTTACAAAATGTGTTTATAACAATAAAATTCTATAAAAAGTTTAGTTGTACCATAGCAAGTGTTTACACTTCTGTTTGTACACTTCATGAGGTAAAATTAAATTCTTGCAAAATTTTTGTGCCT
Source organism: Pseudotriccus pelzelni (assembly GCA_035584735.1). Classification (NCBI taxonomy): domain Eukaryota; kingdom Metazoa; phylum Chordata; class Aves; order Passeriformes; family Tyrannidae; genus Pseudotriccus; species Pseudotriccus pelzelni. Next base: position 33,745,179 of record JAWMRA010000041.1, read on the forward strand.
TCACTTGAGTAAGGCTTTATGTACATTGATAATGAATTCTCCTGAATTACTATAAGCTGAATATTTCCTTGAAACATCTTGCCTTTCCTTATAGAAAGCCTATAGATATAAAAGAGAACAATGGATTTAAGATAAATGTCTAACCTGTATTAGTTAAAATAACTAAGAGCCCAATAGAATGCCATTTAGAAGGATTAATAATGATATTAATGTGTACAAACAGAATAGTAACGTAACTTCATCATCATGAGTCCTGACTTTTTTTAGGCAGATTTTTTTTTAATTTAACTGATACTCAGTGATGTATTCCCAGCTGGTACATTGTCCCGATCTTAATCTGTCTGAATTTCTATAACTGCTGAATGTTAAATTTTTCATTTTATGTTTTTGTTATTGGGTTGATTGATTATTTCCTATTTAAACTGGATTTGGATTGAATTGCAAAGACAAAACCACAATATTGTAACAATTGATATGTATGTAGACTTTGTGCTTCATATTTCATGTTTATTCTCTAATTCTTCTGCTCTCAAACCACTGTAAGCAAAATGATTTGATGTCTGAGGCTCATATGCTCCTTCAAAAGCTGCTCTCGGTTCTCTCTGAAGTAGTTTCAGATTTGGAGTGATCCAAGAAGTAACATAGTTGGAATTTTTTTGGTGTCAGGAGGAGGGGAAATGGTACTCATAGTCTATGTAGTATTTATTCTATTTTTGCTTCTATAAGTAGGAACAGGCCTGTAGCAGTGCCAACATCAAGTGAAGTATGAAATTAGCCTTTTAAGAAAAACCTTGTAATTGAATAAGAAAATGCCTATTTTTTATAAGCTATTTTAGTAATAAGCTTCTAGTTAATATTAAGTGAATTGTGTGGTAGCATTGTTTGAGACTTGGGTATAAGTACCGATCTGGAATTAGTATCAGATCTTAGTATTAAGGTATTGCAAACATTACTTACCTAATCACTTTTTTTAAAATGTGTGTTTTTGAGGAAGCACATATGTGAAGCTGGCACTATTTTTCTGCATTTAGCATTCATCAGAGAATTTTGTGTATCTGATTCAGTATTTGAAATCCAGCATAGCGTCACAGAGGCAAGGAGTGCCACTGCTTTATGTGCTTCTTACAGTCTGTTTTATCACTGCTCTGGTGCTTTATGGAAACATAGTTTTGTTCCTTAATGTTCAGTGCTTTATCTCATTTTTCTTGAGGGTGAAATGATGATTTAAAAAATGAAATTATTATCTTATGCCACTTATTTTCAAAAGCGTGAATTTTATTACTTTTTTCCCCCGAATATATTTCTGTAATTTTATTGACTTCTGAGGTGTCTTTAGACACACTTATATTTTTGTGTTCCCCATATCCCATGCTTTTTTCTTTTATATGTGAAATCATTAGTTTTGACAGATTTTATCTGTATGAAAGTTCTCCAGGAAACTTTTAGGCTTCATAACATAAGAAACAAAGAAATGAAAATGTTGATTTGATGCAGTGTTCTCCAGAAAATGAACTAATTCAGTTTTTTCCTTTTGCTCATTGTGGTTTGAGAACTATGATTTCTTTTTACCAAAAAAATAGGACACATGAGAGAGAGATCTTCATTTTTATGTTTTTCTGTGGCAGCCTGATCTACCTTTTTGTCTCTTCCTCATATATTAATGTGAAAAGTACTTGACAGTGAGTCTTTTCTTTTTAATTTGTAAACTAAAGATTGAATTTTCTGAACACACCTCGCTGTTCATCACTTATTTTTGGTGAATAGACAGGCTGGGATAGTAGGAGGAAGATACACAATGAATGAAACTAGTTTGGGAGTTTTTCTTCCAGTGTAAAGTTATTTATAAAATCATGAAATTGTTGTTTACTTACACACTAAGATTGAACAAAGGTAGCAGGTAAGTATATGAATAATGGAGTGGGGGGGAATAGGCAAATGTGAGAAGGTGCTAGTGCTGGTAAAATAGTCTGTATGTGTATGATGAACACAATCATATGTATCTCGGCTTACGTGCAGAAAGACAAATAGAGGGTCAAGCTTGAAATTCCTTCTTTCTTACTATGTTATAGCTAAAGCATCAGAGTATTTGGAGGTTTGTGATGTTGTGGAATGTAGGTTAAATTAAAACAGCTTTCAAGCTGATACTTTCTGTGGGAGTTTTGGTTTGTGTATTTCTTTTTCTTTATGTATAGAATAAAATAAAGGAGAATTACATGAATTTGTAGGCGCTTTTAGGATATACTAACAAATGTATGTCATGCATTTTACTGAAATGTAAACATGTGAGATTGAAATTCAGTCTCTGAAAATATCAGAAATTAAACTACTATAACAAAACTTGATGGGTGTATGCACATACGGCTTTAGAACTACTGTAGAATTTTCACAATATTAAAAGATATTTAAAGCTTTTACATGCTTATTTAAATAATTGGAATTAAAGGGAAAAAAAATCAGAGTTGCTAATGCAAGATGCTTTTGATATATACAAGCAATCTATTGGGTTTTGTTGTAAGTGTGTCTTTGTGGGTAAAAAAATGGTCAAGTTGCATCTTGCATGAATACCAAAATATTCTATCACTCAAGTCCTGGGATTTAATTTGTGAAATGTTCTGGCATAAACCCCTAACTTTTGAACTACAAAACCTATTTAACAACTAAGTCTGAAATTTGGGTTTTTGTAGTAGAAATGCTGAGAAACTGGTTGCTGTGTGGTTTTAAATTGTACAAACCTAATAACACGTGCTTGGGATGGATAGCTTATATATGAGCTTGAGGCAGATGGAAAACAGTATTGCTAAGAAATACTGACTAGAGATTTATTATTTTTTTAAAATTGTTTGTTGCTTCAATATTCTACTTGCTCGTAGAATACTGAAAAGGGCTAAGCATGAAGGTATAATCCATACAGATTTATTTCTTTTTTTGGAACCACAAGGGTTTCCAGTTTTGCCGAGATATAGTGGCAGAATACTTGAAACCAAAATGTACACTGCTTTGGATTTTAGTTGGTCATGTTTTTAAAAATGAAGGTTCAGTGTGGTGCTGACTGTCTTAAAAGCCCTATAATGAAAAGCATTAATCCTAAATTCACTTTATTGTGCTTTCTTTAGAGTCCCTGTAGTTCCATAAGTACCCTTACAAATCTAGCAAATTATTTGCAGGAACTGAAGCTTTCTTATGCTAGTATTATAAATCATATATATGGTGCTTTGGATCTGTTAAGTGTCACCACAGAAGTAATAAAGATCCATAATTTTGGCTGCAGCAATTGTATTACGAGAGCAGCAAATTCTGATGTGCAATCTCACAGCTGTCAGTACTTAATTTCTCCACTAGAAAACTGAGATTCTCTCCTACCTATGCTAAATTAGCTTGCAACCCTGAACACGTTTTTCTTGTGGAGGCAGCACTTTGTCACTTTGCTACTAATTAATTTCAAAATCACATAACACCTATGGAAATATTGGCCTCTGGGGAAGGAACTTCCCCAAAAGTTGGTATGTTGATGATTTGGGAATGAAGTCTGTGAATAAGAAATTTCAGTGGCTGCTTTGGATTTGGATTAGTTTATGTGCCTACTGTAGTGTATAGAGCCTACTTGGTTATACTTTGGGATTCTTTTTGAAGTTATTAACGTTTACTTTTAGGAAAGGAAGAAGAAAAAACGAGTACCTAGTTTTGGAATTATTTTACTAGTAGAACAATATTTGACAGCTGTGTACTGTTGCATGGTCATGAAATTGCTTCTCTAAATGTCTTGTTTTTCAAATAAACAATTTAATGTGTTGGGTTTTTTAACAATTTGATTTTAAGTATTTTGACATTATTGAATGTTGAAATTGTGAATTATTAATGAAATTAAGGTAGCCGATTTGTTTTGTAATGGAATTCAACTGAAATCTAGTGTATGGAATTATACCACCCCAAGTATTTTGTGAACTTTTACGGTAATTAACTCTGAATTGTGTGATTCCTTAATTTGCCAAAATAGATGAGAGTAGGAAGTAGGGTTTGGGTTTCTTCATAGGGTGAGTAGGTGACAAAACCTACATACAAATACAAGTGTACTATATGAAAAGCGGGTTCTTGTGCTTAAACTGCTAGCCTGTATTTTTAGATGTGAACCCCATCCAGCTTGCCACTAGTCTGAAGATTTTGATTATAATGGTGTCAGATTCTGTGCACTACTAAATGTTACTGAGCTGTGAGCCATCCATTTCATTATACAATCAGCGCATTCCTTAAATGTCAAACCAGCTTAAAAACTTCTGTAAGTGGGCAGGTAAAAATGTAAAGATCTAATTGTGGCAAAATTACCTTAAATTCTTGTTCAGTTACTCTTGCAGAATGCATACCTTTAGGAAATGTTCTATATCAGTGTTGCCGTCAGTCACAGGAGCAGTAGCTATTTCTTTCTTTTTCATCAATACTTTAACTGTGAAATTTATGTTCTTTCAACTTTGTTGTACAACAACAATAATCTTATTTTTAACTGTTGTGTTAGAAAACAACACACAAGTAGCTACTGCTTCTGGGTATTTTGTGTTAGTTTACATCACGATGAAGTAGATGCACGACTTGTGTATGTATAGATAAGCCAACAATTTTCTGTGTATTATGGGGACTAGCAAAATCTACATCACAAATTTTGACACATTACAGCTGAAGGAAGAGGAACAGCGTGCAAGACAAGATACATTCTTCAAGGAAAGATGCTTGTCCAGCAGTTTGCTTCATGTGATTGAACTGAGCCTGTAAGGATTCATGGATAAAATGAACAGGAATAGATCTGAATAAAGCAAATCTGCATACATGGTAACCAGTAGCTCTTTTACTTTTTTATGTTGCTTAACTGTTTTATTTGAGGGAAACCTGTGTGATTTAAACCTTTAGCTTTTGCAACTTTATTACTGGTTATATACATTTGGCAATTATAATGTGCAAGCAATTGGAAAAAGTCAAGTAAATGCTTGTTTTTATAGTAGTTTGTTCATGTTAAACTGTTCATATGATAATGTCTGTACACAGCACCACTGATTACAGTAGATGTAGTGTTGTAATAAACTGTTTAATGGGGCTGATGTGTAAAGCTGTTCAAGTTATTTGATGTTTACACCTCAGGGAAAGTCTTGTGTTCAGCAATATTTAAAGATAATGTTACAATGAAAACATTGATGCTGTCTTCAAAAACATTGCAATAGTTCTTGCATATGCCTCAACCTAATCTTGCATTCAGCAAGTTAAACGTACTAATGTTGCGCTCTCACACTCAATTTTGATATGAAAATAGGTGGTTACATAAAACCTTTAATACTATTTTGCTTTCTAGCAGTGTTTACCTAGGTGGCTTGTGAATTTGCTAATTGACACATAAAACTGTAAAAACTGCAGCACTCTGTGGGTGGTTGTTTTGAGGAGAGATGGTCCCAAGTCTGATTTTTGGCACACCGAAAATTTTATCTTTCAGACAGCCTTGATCCTGATTGACACTACAGTTGATATAAACTTAAACTGTTCATGTGAACTTAAACTGCCCATAGTAAGGGGTAGAAAGGTTAGGTTTGAAAAAAAAAACACCAAAACAAAACCCTGCAGTTGTTTACAGTTTTATAGTAATAGTGCTTGTGTGTGTTCCCTCTCTACCCCCAAGGCCGTAGCAGTCTGTACATAGTTGTATATTAGAAATGTGCCAGAAGAAACAAGATGTTACCATTTTTATGACTTTATGGGTTTGGTATTTTCTTAATACTTTGGGGTTTATTCACACATGCATATAAAAGAGAAGGTACACTTGTATGTCCTTGTTCACCAATGGGCAATATTTAAATGTCTTAGCAAAAAATGACGCAGATTAAATTTGTCAGATGAGGTTTTGTAAATTTACTTAAAAACAAATTAATGGAGCACTCAGTGAAAGTTGGCTTCAAATTCAAGAATTTGTTTTAAATTTCATCAAGTGTGAAATGCAAGTGAATAGAAAGTTCATATAAACTGCAAAAGCTGAGTTTCTGGCAGCCTTGTGCAAAGGCTCACTTTTAGTCTATTGTAAATTGTTATGTAGTGACGTACTCTGGAGTTTCCACATATTCAAATAGCTGCACTTAATATTTAAGTTAAGTTTCAAGACCTCAGATGGCTTTACGAGGCAATTCTTAGAAAACCCTTGATTTCTTTTTTTGCCAATTTTAAAGATTTTACAGCCGACCTAAAATGTTACCCTGTTCAGGAAAGCACTTAAATCCATTTGATTTTCCAGAGCATATAAAGCACGTGCTTACATTCCATAGATTTCAAGGAATGTAAATATATGCATTAAGTTATCTTATTTGCATACATGAGTGATTTTTATGCCTTGAGTTGGGACCAGTAGCTTTTGCAACTGCCCAAGTTTTGCAGAAGTTTGAAATGCTCTGATATTTTTGACACCTACTATTCAACCAGGTTTCCTGCAGCCAGGTTGATGCTGTTGGACTTGGCTACAGCTTCACTCTCCCTTTTTTTTTTCACCCTCCTTAAATTGTGTACCTCAGTTCCTCATGCATGGGATCACTGGTGTTTATTGAACTATTTGCTACTGAGAAGATAATTGACGTGTTTGTTTAATCCTGTTGAAAAATGCCTTTAAAAATTTTGTAAAACTGAAAGGTGTGTCAAACAAGTCATGAATCACTTCCTGCTTTTTTTGTGAATAGGTGTTGGTTACAAACAGTACTGTTGTAACTTTTTTTTCTTTACTTAAAAACATTGTTTACTACTGTGTGTAATAAGTTTAAGGAAGAAATAACCTGCCTGTAGCTGTTACTTGGGGAATAGCTAATACTGGAAAGGCAGCAGGTAAGTAATGTTCCATTGAGTAGATATATGAAATTTTAAAATAAAAAGTAACTTTTCAAACATTTTATGCAGGAACTGATACTTTACTCCACATTAAAATAGTTTTAAGGAGACTGTTGCTCTTTTTACATAAACTGTAATTTCTCACTCACATACAGATTTCCATTGCTGGCAATGGAAATAGCAGGGAGGGAATAGCAGGGGGTAAATAACATAGGTTAAACTGAATAATCATTGTGGCTTGAGAGATGAGATCCCTGTATGAAGCCCATTATTTCTGCCTGTTCTCCAAATACTTAGTTTTAACTGATAAATGTACTGTGTTGCAATTTAGATAATATTCTCGTTACTGTGAGTGTCCTTTGTTAGATTTTTTTTTTATAAAACAAAAAAGAAATGTACAGAAAAAAATCCAAAGACCCTGATAGACACCAAAAAGGAATACGCCTAATGTACATCATGTATAACTGGATCTGTAGTAGAATTTTTACCAAGTTTTGGTTTATTAAATATTCTTGGTAATTTCCTGTACCTGCTCAGGAAATGGCAGTTTGGAAAATTATTGACTGGTGATGATGCCGTGATGGCTACTGCTCTTCTCTTTGAAACTCATTCAGTTCTATTTCATCTCCTTTTGCTGATGAAAGGATGAAATAGTCTGTGAGGAAATACTTTATTTCTTTCAAGTGTTGATTTTATAACTAACATTGAAAATATTATGTTAAGGCTGTGTTCTTTATCTTGAAAGACAAAACCAACAAGTAGTGACTTAGGAGTGGTGGTGCTTTAGCAACAGTTGTTGTTTTATTGGTGGTTTGGTTTTTAGATGTAGAGGGTGATTTATTTTTTTTTTAATAAAATTTTTATTGGACTATAGGTTTTGACAGGTCAAAAGTACTTCAGAAGAAGGACATAGCATTTTGGAAACTGTACAGTCTTTTTTCCTCATTCCCTTTTTGCTTTCTGTGCCAATAACTTTTGTTCTGATTACATTTTGAAAAATATTTGTCAGAACTTCAAATTTTTATTTACAGTGTGGCTTATAAGCTTGGATAGCTGTTGTTTTTGTGTTAAACAAGATATTTTTATTAAATTTAGACATTAGGGTATTTTTTTTTATGGACCGAGTGTGTTCTGGTTTTGTTCCTTTGAAATTGGTGAGGCTTAGTTTTTCTAACTGTATTTTTTTACCTGATTGTTTAGTTGCATACCCAAACCCTTGTAAATGTTTTCCTAGTTGTATGTGGATAATTGGAGATTTAAATGTTGTATATACTTGTCATCTGTGTTTCTAGTAAAATACATGGCATTCTTTATAGAAATACCTAATTCCTGATTTTTGTTTCTTATCCACTTGCTCTCTTGTGTACAGGTTAAATAGACTTTGCTCCTATTTTTACTTACAGAATTTTATACATAGCCTGTTAAAGTTGTCTTTGGTTCTTGTGTAAACTGAGATACAGCCTTAAATTTGCTAATACAACACTTGTTGAGATACTGTCAGTCATGTAGATTCAAATATAAAACATGCATGTTTAAGACTGGTACTCTTCAAAGATCCAAGACACTGAATTGCTTCTGCATTGAAATATAAGCCCTTCAAGATTTTAGGGAAGGAAAGTATGAGTCAGTGACCATATACTTGAAGAAATTTCAATTCTTTCCAAAATAATAATTTTGACATAGGAAAGAAGCAACATGGATTCACTTAGTATTTAAATTATTTTGGTAATTGACTGCACAGGTCTTGAACGTAATGGTTGCAGCATGCTAATGAATCATGATGTTTGTGCAGAAATACTGTCTCTTGCAATTATGATGCCTTGCAATTAATATTTCAGACTGGCTTGGGGTGGATGGGGGTGTTGAGGTGTTTTTTTGGTTTTGTAGTTGTTTCCCCTTCATTCCCTATACCCCCTGCCCCCCCCCCCCCCCATTAAGGTCTGATATCTCACGTATTTTTAGATTCATTTTAATTTTAGAGGATAAATTTACTGAGGAGCAGTTTGGAGCATAGTTCATCAGTTTGATGTTCTTCAGGGATTTGTCTTCTCTCATGTTGGACAAAGTACAATAAAGCTCCTCATTTTATTTGTACATGACACGCTTGTTAGTTCTGAACCCTTCCTATAGCCCCAATGATTGCAGTGGGTTCTAGGTTCTGGTGTGACCTGTCCCCGTGCTTAAACCTTCTAAAACTTCTTTGGAAATACACTAGTTTTACTGAAGTCTATTGAAAATAGTAAGCAGTATACCTTTGATCCCAATGGAATGGAGCATTTAAGTTGTAAAAATTCCCATCTATTTATACCGTGTAATGTGATTTTTACGTGATTTCAGTATATACTTTCAAGTATATTCACCTAATAGACTTCAGCCTCGCCCTCTTGTACACAGTATTTTGTAATAGAAAATATTTTAAACTGTGCATATTATTATTACATTATGAAACGGACATTCCCTTGATCTTCAAATGTAAGAAAATGAGGAATGTGTGTGCTTTTGTAAATACAAGTGATTGCAAATTCAATTTCTTTACTACTGCAGGTGTCCTTTTTTTTAAATAATGAAGAAAGGGAAAAAAAAAGTCAAATGTTTTAAAGGTGAAATACATTCCTATTTGGTAAATCTTAACAGTTTTATGACTATTATCAGCACTGCTGATTTTCTAAACAAAAGGCTGTATTGTCTTCCTGTACCATTCCATTTCCTGGTTCCCGCTTTGCTCAAGGATCTATGAGTAAACTATTCAAGAAATGGTTTGAAATACAGGAGTGGGGTTGTCTTAAGTTGGAATGTGGAACTGCAATACAAAGTGTAAGGAAATGGATGCCTGTCAGAATGCCTGACTCCAAAGGATTTTATATATATAATAAACAGTTTCCTGATGCCGGCAGGCCAAAGAGTCTGTTGAACACTGGAGTTTTTGGAGACCTGTATTTCTCCACAAGGTAAGATGGTAGCCTAGCAAATGCGGATTTTAATGCATTTTCAGAAGAGGTACTTAATTAATCTGTAAGTTTAGGGATCATTTCATCTTTTTTAGATGTTATACTTGAAATATTGCACAACTTTCAGCTTTCATGGGTTTCTTTTTTTCCAGCCTTTAGGAGACTGTTAAGCAATTTGCTGTCCAACTTTTGTGTTGGTCTTAAACTGCAATAGTAGCTTACCTTGTACTGAAGAAATAAAGACCGTTTTTATATTAAAAAATACTTTTGTCTGTCTTCATTTTAGCTTGTCTAATGTCTTTGCACTTCCCGTTGTCAGTCTTTTCAGATTTTCAGACATTAAAACTTGGAGCATGGGCATTCTAACAAAGTTATAGCTAGATTATGTGCTGCAGTTATTTCTGAATCTAGAAATAGTTTTATTTGTTATTCTTGTCCTTATCTGGTCTTCAAAGACTCTTTGCAGAGTTTACAATCAGTGGGAAGTGCAGACTTTTTGTTTTAAGCCAGCCCTTTTTTTTCTGTAAAATACAGTGACCTACATGTAATGTATTAACTAAAGGGGAAAAAATAAGCATGATATGTAAAGCAATTTCAATCACTTAAAATTATATTTTCAGAATCAAATATCAGTATAGTAATGTTTGGAGCTGTGGTAAAACTTATTTTAAAATAAGAACTTTTTGTTTGATCCTGGTTTCTTGACTTGTCAAAATCTGGCAAATGTTAATCATTGCAAGGCATGTGCTTGTTGAACACAGCAGTTGTAAAACATCTGTATGGTAGGTTGAACTTGTCAGCTCATCTGATGCAAACAGTTGGTTTGCTACCAACGACTGTCTCCATCCTCTGATGATTTAAAACTACTTTTGGTGCTGGGGTTTCATGGGCAAGTGTTTTTGCTGCTAAAGCAGAGCTTTGTGTTATATAAAACATGCATCTGTGTGTTACAGACAAAAAGTCACCAGCATTGCCATACTGTGCCATCCTAGGGGCGAACTTTCCATAATTCATAATACTTGTCAAAGTTCCTTTACTGTGGCATAAAATGAGCCATATCCATTATACTGTCTTAGATTAGGGGTACCATTTTGCAGTGCTGTCAGCTCCAGCTTTGGTCTGTGATGAGCCTCTAGCATTTGACAGCGGTAAGATTATGTGAGAATGCTGGTTTTCCTTTTGGGGAAAAAAAATTATAGCTTCAAAAAGAAGTCTGAAGTGTAATCTGATTGCCGCAGAAGAACGTAACATTCGTGACTGTGTTTAACTGATGAACCATTGTGCAGATCTCTGAGAAGAACCAATGCTCATTAGAAAAAGAACCTGAATTTCTTTGAGTAGTGCTCCAAACGTGCAATAATGGAAATAACATTCACTGAACTCAGACATTAATCATTTAAAATAGCAAGCAAGAGGATAGCAAAGTCAACTTGACCACTGAGTTGGCTGTTCTGTGTCTGAATTTCACCATTATAACCTGAGTTTTTAGCAATGTGAGTCTGTGTTGTAGCCTGGCTTCAATGACGAAGTGAAGATTCAGACTGAGATGGAAACAGTGTTGTGCTGTGGCTGGTGGGGCTCAGGGGACTGCAGGCTTCCTCCTGGGTTAAGCACACAGGGGAAAGTCATTGCAAACTCTTGATTTTGGAAGTATCCTATTCCAGTTTTCTTCCAGGTTAGGATGTTCAGCAGTTCCAATTGCTGAATGGGAAAGAAGTGTAAAGCATCCTATCCCCAAAAACATGGGATGTATACTCTAAGATAAACACAGTGAGGATTCAGTACATGGATGAATTCGTTATGGAGGTTTTCAAGCATAGGTCAGCTAACCAGGACGCAAGACCATCAAGGTATGATTTGAAATGGTATCGGAGAATGAGGAAGGTAAGCAGTCTGAGTATGGGTTTTGTTTTCTTCCACATGAGTTTCCTGGGGAGAATATTATCCCTTGAGTTTCATGCAAGGAAATAATTTGATAATGCCTATTAGGAGAGCTTTCTTGCTCAATTCTGCTTGCAAGAACCTTGCCTCCAACTTTTTTCAGTGTCTTCTTCATAGCTGCTGCGGATTGAAGGGCCCAGAGCCCATGGTGAGCTGGAGGGAGAGCTCGTGCTGGAATCCAGGCTTCAGCAGATTATTGTCCTTGCCTGTTCGTCTCTCCAGCACTTAGCAATGTGGAAGCTGGTACAGAAGCTTGCTCTCTGCCACCTCAGCTGCAGGCTGACTGGCCTTAGCAAAGAGAGCTAACTCTTCCCATCTACCATGTCCTCTAAGGGCTGCAAACGATGAAAAATGCCAAATGCCAAAAACCAAAAATTACCCACTCCAGGATAAACCTGTTCCTGAACATGGCTGTACTTGACTGAATAACATCACTGTTTGGCCCTTACTACTGACTGTCAGTTTTTTGGGAAAAAAGGGTGGTAGAAAGCATTTGTGAGGTTTAGCAGGGGAGGCTTAAATAGTCACTTTCTGTGAGCCTTGTGTTCTTGTGCCAACTGCAGTTGAAGGGAGATTACTGGGCTGTAGGAATTGCTTCTGTGAGGGCAGCTCTGGAGATCTTGTGCACATCTGCTGTGGGTTTTGCAGTCCAGGCAGCAGGACAGCTGAGTCTCCAGGATGTCCCTAAGGGAAGTCTTCCATTCTGCTGCTGCTGCACCTTTTCTGAGCCAGCCTCACTGAAGGCACTACTGAAGTTTTTCCTCTTGCAAAGCTGGCATTTTGCTTCATTTTCTGTCAGTACAGGAATTACTGATCAGGGAGAGGCTTTAATTTTGGAAATTTGTCTCCATGGAAGGGAGAGACATCTTAAACACTTGCTGGGAAGCAGGCATTCAGTAAGGAGTTGGAAGTGTCCTTCTTTGACCTTTATTAGTTTGGAATGGGAAGAGGTGCTCGGGCTCAGAGTATTAGTTCTCTGTCTTACAATTTTCCCCTGGTTCATCCTTCAAACAGTTTCATAATACTGCAGCTGGTCCGGGGAGATGGTAAGCTGTGAAAGAGAGGAGCAACAGAAAGTAAGTCAAATGCCAAAATCAGCAAAGTCAGTAAGACGCTGTGAAAGGCAAGTTTGTCCAGTGCAGGCTGAGTAAAGGAAGACAGAGGTATGTGTGTAGCATATGATCACAAAGATACCTTCTTACAGGCATTATTACATGAAATTCAGGTACCTGCACCTGAGTGTCTATACCCTGAAATGCTAGACTATAACAAATCATGACACACCGGGCAAGGAAACACTGGTTTAATCATTTTGGGGCCAGGTCTGTTTTGCATTGGGAATTGGCCAAGTCCCCTTGGGGGCCTGTGACATCACGCTTTCAACTGAGAAAGGAGTTTTGCCAAGTTAATATCTGCATTTTTCCAAAGACAACCACCTGGTTAGCATAGCATATTTATTACAGGAATGTAGTCTGCACAGTCAACACCTCTGACAGTGGGTTTGGCATATCCTAAAGTACTTGAAGCATGACACTACTTGATTTTCTGAATGCATCTTGACTAACAACAGCGATTAAATTCTTCTTCACTATGTCTGGAGTAGTTAGGAGTTTATGTTCATTCACGTTCTATGAGTGCAAGTAAGGCTGATGCTGCTCAGGAGACTTTGTTGTGTAATAGATGAACAGATTAACTGGAACTGCAAGAGGAAGAAAATGTATCCATCACATGGAATTTTTATCTGTTTTACCTCTTGGAAGATACAAAAGCAAGTGATTGCTTCTGAAAAATGTGAGTAAATGGCAGGAAGTGGGGAAGACAATAAGCCTGCTCTGTCCAAGAAAAGTAACTTGTTGGGAGAGCCTTAGAGAGGCAACTGAAAGAGACCAAAGTGAGAGTGAGGTGGGAATATATTTTCTTTCTTTGCCTGGAGATGAAAGGAAGTGAAAGATGCAGAAGTGGTGTGATGGAGTGGCAGCTGCAGAGTGCAGCATGTTTATTTTCAAGAATGCTGCAAACTGAGAGGTGCTGTGCTGCCCTGGGGCTGAGGGAGGGAGAAGAGCACCACTGTTAAGATTTTTTGCTTACCACATTTTTGATGATGACATTTGAGCTGGAAGCAAGTCAGAGAAGTAATATAGTGCAATGTAACGTGTAACGTGGAAAACAGTGAGATGCTGGTCAGCTCAGACTTTAATGCTGAGACACAAATTATGTGGTGTTTAAGGAACTAATCCAAGTTCTCACCTTGTTTACTCCGCTTTTTTTCCGCTCCTGGAGAGACAGCGTGAAAAGCAGTTGCAGCCCAGTAGAAATAGAGTTCTCTTTGCTGCAGATAGAGGATTGCTATTCTTTTTAATTATCTGCATCTGTTAATGCATCTCTTCTGAACAATTTGCAGAAGATTCTTAGCACTTTGCTTCCCATCAGTCTGCTGGAAGTCTTGCAAGCCGTCTGCCCTTTGTATAAATGGGAAGTAAAAATAAATTTCTGTTCATACAGGGCTTCCCAGTTTTACAGAGAGGATTAAGGGTAAACAAATGGTTTTAAAAATTAGATATTACTGAACATTTTTCAAAACAATTTGAATCTACTTAGCACTGGCAGCCATTGAGTAGATTTCTCTTTTTTTCTGTTTATCCTGTATATTAATGGTGAAGTTAGGCCTGTAGATGTTCTGTCACACAAGGAAGGATATGTTCAAAATGGGGTAGATGTGCAAATGGAGCATAAAAGGGCTCTTTCTGCCATCTAGTGGCATCAAAAAAACACTCCACTTAATTTATGATCTCATGAATTATTGTAGCTGCGTGTCAGCAGAACTGTGATAATCCTCAACTGTCCTAATTTTAAGCAGTCACTTCCCCACTGCCCTTTTCCACAAAATAAACAAGCTGCATTTTCATTTTCTTGCCTCGACACCTTGTGAAAAAGCTCTTGTTTATTGCCTCATTGTCTGCATATTATTTTGAATGCCTTTTGAGTGTACTGCTCTAAAAATCTTGTGTGTCTTTCCGTATAATACACTTGGAGTGAAAGAAATAGTTTAATGCTCAGAAACCTTTCTTTGAGACTAAAAACAGTGGAAAAAGATACTGTCCACACAGGCAGATAAAATGTTGCCTGTAGTGGAATGCATCTCTAAAACCCATCAGAAGAAGGGTGGGTTCCCATGTAGAACAGGCAGCATTAACCTCTGAAGGAGCAGCAAGCTCTACAGCTTAAAACTGATTTCTGAGGCTTGCTGGTATCCACTTCCACCATTAACTAATTCTTTGTGACAGGCAGCTACCCATGCCGCCTTTTACAGTCTGCAGACTGTGCTTCACTTAAAAAGTAAATAGCTCTGCCTGGATGTGTTACAGCTCCACACTGGTGGGAGGGGATGGAAACAGACCATTCATGCCAAACAGGATCCTTATTCATGGGTCAAGTTGTAAGGGACTTGGGCTCCCACCTCAAAAAGTTAATTGGAACCTATACATAATTAAAACTACAGTTCTCACTTCTCTGAAAGTCATGTAGCCTGGAATCTTTGTAAGATGTAGGTTCACAGCCCCCACTTTCTCAAAGACCTGTAGTGTAAGGGTAATGAAAATGGTGAATAGTGTGGAATGGCCAACAGAACCCTGCAAAAGAAACTGTTGAAAATAATGTCTAAGTTGTGTGGTGGCTTCTTTTGCTAATACATGAAATCCTTGAATCAAAAGGGTCAGAGAAGGCCAATGTTTTACTAGCAGCTATAAAAAGCTGTATTTTGAGCTTCTCTGTGTAAGTATAAGTTCTCCATAATGATTAAAGCTATCTACTGGCTGGTTTCCATCTCATCAGGAGAAAATTTTCATGGTGTTTCTTTCACTGTGGTAACAGTATGATACTTCAGAAAAAGAACTTTTGGGTTTCTTAAGTGGAATCCCAACTGTGCTCTCCTGATTTCAAGTTATCCCCTGCCTGTTCCATTTAGTTAAGTAATTTATAATTGTAAAATTAATTTTATGCCTTCTACTCAAAATTAATTTAGAAATATAACTTAACCTCTATGTTATCATCTTTTTTTTTTCTTTTTTAGTTATAATTACAGCAATAGCTAGCTCAGATTTTTTACTATGAGGGGCTTGGGTGCATTACTGAAGCAGGGAAGGTTTCTAAAAATTCAAGTCTTTATTTAGGAGAAAAGTATCACGCTGCCAAAACCATGTTATCACCAAATTAAATTGGTAGTTAGTTAAAACAGTAAGGGCTAGTGAGAGTTGGTGTTATACCATTCATTGCTGGAGCCAGGTTTGTGCCACCTCCAGCCGCACCTGATCCTTGGAGCGGGTGGCCTCTTCCCCCACTCAGTTTGTCCTTTCCAGGACAGGAAGAAGTTTGAGAAAAGTCTTACATGGCATTTCTGCAAGGTCCAGTCCAAACAATCCCATCAGTTTCCAGTCTCTCCCATGGCGTCTTGTTATGCAGATTTTTTTCATTGAACATATTCCTACAAAGGTTTTCCCACCATAGCCACAACCTGCTTGTGAGTCTGAAATTCATTGACTGCTCTGCAGATTGCTCCATTTAAGATTATTTCTTTTATTTCAGTAGGCACAGAGCATGTGTCCAGTGCCACTTCCTCCACTTCTTTTCTTAAATGTGCTTCCATTCTGGTAAAAACATTCAAATAATATTCAACATATCCAATATGAACATTTGGCTAATAAATCCATTAAGTATTCTTTTGGTGAACAAATCTTTGTATGAGGTTTAAAAAAATGGAATTTATTTCTTTTTCATTCACCTATATCTGTCTTCTCTGTGATTAGCCATGCTTGTAGATAAAACAGGTTGGGAATGGTGTGGGTGTCTTTTAGCCTTCCATACTTCATTGCAAGGCCCCACAAGAAAGCAAAGTAGCAAGAAAGACTGGAAAATGCTGCCTGGGATATGAAGCACTGTCCTGTCCTGGGGCAGCCAACTGCATCTTTTAACCTCTTCCATGATGATCTTACAGCCTCATAAGGTCTGTCTCAACTGTTTGCTCCTGCACTTCCTACAGGAAATCTATCCCACTCCTCCCATGCTCCAGGGGTTACGGGATTACAAATCAAAGTCACTCCCTGAATTTCTTCTTGGCTAGATTATATTAATTTGATTTTTGTGCTGATATTGCTCTCTATCTGGTTATTTCCCTTCCCGTTGTACTTAACCCCTTAAGGCATTCACAACAGCTAGTTAATAATTATTCTGCCTTTATTTAAGCAAATTTGTGGAAGGAGTCTCTGGCCTTCTTTAGGACACATGGTGTTTACACCCACTTGCTCTGTTCTTGCATATTTGCTTTTCCATTAATTTTTCCTATAAAAGGAGATAATACACTAGATATTAAGAAGAAATTTTACACTGTGATGGTGGTGAGACACTGGAACAGGTTGCCCAGAGAAGTTCTGGATGTTTCATCCCTGGAAATGTTGAGGATCGGGTTGGATGGAGCTCTGAGGAACCTGGTCTAGTGGAAGGTGTCCCTGTCCATCACCAGGGGGTCGGAACTAGATGGTCTGTAACCATTTTATTATATATTCTTTTAACAGAAAAAAGCATGCTGGACCAAATAACTTTTGGGACACAGCCTGGGGCTCTGTAAATCCAGAGGGGACACGGGGTGGGCATTTCCATTTAACAAGCTTTGTTAAAGTGAGCAGGTCCATGTGAATGCCAGGGTTCAGAGGTTAGGATGAGCATGGCCACATGCCAAAACCTCTGCTCCTGCCTCGGTGAGCAGCGAAAAGCTCCATGTGAGCATGCCTGGCCGCAGAGGTAAGGTGAGCAGCACTGGTTGGATATATCTGCAGTGGCCTGAAGCACCCTCAGCCACCTGTGAGAGCATCAGAGCAGGAGAGGAGCTGTTGCTGCAGAGCACACCCTGCCTGCCACTGCCCACCTGCTGGTCCCTGTCCCAAGAGATGCGTGTGCAGCTGGGCCACCTGCACTCACATGGGCATGAGCCAGAAAAGAGACAAGGTCATCTTTAGCAGAGTTTTTTTTTTTGGCCATGCCCAGTGTCTGCATTTTCACCCTTAGGACAGTAACAGTGGTGAGAGGGCCCTAACACTGTGCTCGTTTCCCTAGTTTTCCCTATGAAAGCTCACTTGCACATCATTTCTGTTCAGGAGAAGGTCACCATTGATTCAATACGGTCAGAACCGTGGCACAAATTGGGCCATGTAGCATTTTCCTCTGTCGTTTTTGTGGATATATATGTTGGGCTTGATTTGTGCTTCTGTATATGGAGAACAATGCACAGAAGCATACTGGAATTTATTTCTAAGAGTAGAAATACTGTGTTGGACTTTTTTAAGTTAAGACATACTGCATGTGGTTTTCGTATTTGGTTCAATTAAAGAATAAAGGGACCACTCCCTATCATGTGCATTTTCTGTACAATCATCTCATTTTCTGAATCAGAATCATGGCTTTTACAGACCAGCAGCTGCTGGTGGCACAGTGGTGGCAGGACCCTGAGGGCCAAGCACGTGCAATACCCCCTGCTCAGGTGAGCTCAGTTTCTACTGGTAGTGCTGTGATGGGCTGCCCTCTCATATTCCAGTTGCAAGTAGATTAGCAAAGGTTTGTTACATCTCTATCTTTAAAAATCAGAACAACATTCAAGCCCACCCTTTCCAATGGAAAATCTGTAGGGCAGTCATGCACACATGGGAGGAACAGGTTTCTTTAGAGCCCGAACTGCATCATTCCCCTTCTTGTTCATCTTGTTATTGACGAATAAAGAGTTTTCCACAGAAGCCATTTATTAATTAGAAGTTTGATTAACCTCAGAAAGTTTTTAAGACAGTGAGAGCTCGAACACTTGCAGAAGCTTCCAGTCTTGCCAACTTGTTTTGTTTTAACAGGAAGAGCTGTAACAGTTCAGAGCTGATCAGCATTGTCCACATGAGATCTAGTTCACGCAAGGAACAGGATAGGGAATTTTTTCTTCCTGGGAGTGGGTTCTTGTCTTCTTGTCTGCCAGGAGCCCCAGCACAGGCTTTGGAAGGCCACAGGAGGGGGGATGCTCTGGAGGATGTTTTGCAGGCACGGTCTGGCTGCAGCTCCCCAGAGAAGTCCCCTGAGTTCTCTGGTCCACCATAGGGATAAACAGAGCTGGGCTGACTGGAGGGTGCAGCTGGGGCATGGGGCAAATCTGGAGATCAAAACCACCCTCACTCATCTCCTGAAGTGGAGAAATGAATTACCTTTGGGACAGCACAGCTCCCAGTCTGTGACCCTGCTTTAGGCAAAAGACCTTGGTTGCAGATCAACCATACAATGGTAGCAGGAACTATTTTGTTGTCACACTGGTAACCTCAGTCCATATTTTATCTTGCAAAGATAAATGCATCTGAAATATATATCTATATGAAACAGATCTGAACACATATCTACAAATATATACATTTGAATATATATTTTAATATACATATATGAATATCAGCAAATATCTGAACTAAAGCATCCTCTTGCAGCCTAGTTGATTTTGCATCATTTGTGGGCTTGCTTCACTGCACTTACTCTGCTCACTCTGTAACTGAAAGCTGCTAGAGGAAAGTTCTTCACTTTTCCTCAGAAACTAAAAAGAAGCCCACAGAAATTGCCACATATCTCCAGCTCTTGGTTCTTGTAAACAACAAGATAATGTCCTACCAAAGAAGGTGACATCCTCCATACTCCAGAAATGTACAAAGGTTCTGGAGCAGATAGCCCACAGATGAAATATTTTGAAGTTCAGAGCAGCTACACAACAATTAGCTTACTTGCCACTGTCTTTTTTCCAATTTTAGTGACTTCTATAGGCATTTCCTTCCCACTGTACCTGTCTTGCCAGCACATACTATACCCTCACCAGGACTGCTTTTTTCAGGATGTCTCATTTAACCAGGCAGTGTGTGCGTCCCTGGAAATGAAATAGTGAACACCAAGACATTGCAGCAAAGGGTGTGTTTGAAGACAGTTGAAGTAGAAATACGAGAAGGAAAAGAGTTTATCTAATTCCCTTCTTCATACTTTAAGTACTACTGAGCTCAGACAGAACAGCGTGTGACCTGCGTGCAGAGGACTGTGAGTGATGGAAGTGGCACGAGTGTGTAGTATCTCGTGCATTTGTAGGATGTGGGCAGCCAAGAGAGAACACTTTGGGGTGTTGGTGGATGAGAACTTTGGCATGGCCCAACAGTGTGCACTTGCAGCCGAGAAAGCTGTGTCCTGGGCTGCATCAAAAGCAGAGCGGCCAGCAGGTCCAGGGGGGTGATTCTGCCCCTCTCCTCCACTCCCATGAGATTTCCCCAGGAGTGCTGCATCCATCTCTGGGGTCCCCAGTGTAAGGAGGACATGGACCTGTTGGAGCACGGAAGGCCATAAATGTCAGAGGGATGGAGGACCTCTCCTATAAAGACAGGCCGAGGGTTGGGGTCGTTCAGCCTGGAGAAGGCTCCAGGGAGACCTTAGAGCAGCTGTCCAGTACCGAAGGGGCCTCCAAGAGAGCTGGAGAGGGACATTTTTGCAAGGGCATGTAGTGACAGGACTAGGGGCAATGGCTTTAAACCGAGAGTAGATTTAAGTTAGATATAAGAAGGAAATTCTTCTCTCTAGGGGCAGTGGGGCGCTGGAACAGGTTGCCCAGAGAAGCTCTGGATGCCCCACATCACTGAAAGTGTTCAAGGCCAGGCTGCCCGCGGCGGGGGAGCGGGGCAGAAGGGTGCTGGAAGCGGGCGGGCTTGACGGTCCCTTCCGCGGCCTTCCCTTCCCTTCCCTGTCCGTTCCCGTCCCGTCCGTTCCCGCCCCGCCGGGCCCGGTGCCGCGCAGCCCCGCCCCGGAAGCCGCGGGGCATGGCGGGCGCGGGGCGGGAGCGGCGGCGGG
>JAWMRA010000041.1:33765896-33843517 GCA_035584735.1 Pseudotriccus pelzelni
GGCCGGGGCCGGTGCCGGGCGGGGCGGGCGCGGCACGGGCGGGCGGCGGTGGCGGCGGCGGGCGGCGCCCCCCGGCAATATGTTCAAGAGAATGGCAGAGTTCGGGCCTGACTCCGGCGGCAGGGTGAAGGTGCGGCCGGCGGGGCCTCGGCGGGGGGCGGGCCGCGGGGTGGGGGGGGCGGCAGCGCCTTGCTAATTGTGCCCGTCCGGTTGCCTTCCTTGTTTTTAAGGGCGTTACCATCGTGAAGCCGATCGTGTACGGGAACGTCGCGCGGTATTTTGGGAAGAAGAGGGAGGAGGATGGGCACACTCACCAGTGGACGGTGTACGTGAAGCCGTACCGGAACGAGGTAGAGCCGGGCTGCCCGGGGAAGGCGGGGAATCGTCATCCCTGGGAGCGTTCGGAGCGCCTGTGGATGTGGCACCTCGGGACGTGGGCTGGTGGTGGCCCTGGCAGCGCTGGGTTAAGGGTTGGGCTCCGCGGGGCTAGAGGTGTTTTGCAGCCCCAGCCGTGCCCTGCGCTGGGCAGGGGGACGCCAGGCGGGCAGCACTGGAACGGGATGGGGTCTGAAAAGCTGGGATTTGAGAAAAGGGCAGAAAGGCCTTGAGGCATAAGCAGAGGAAACTAATAGGCTGGTGGGTTTCCAAAAGGGAAAAAGATGGGGAAAACATATTTCTTTTTACGTTTTTGGAGTAGTCTTTCTAGTTTAGGGGGAAGAGTGGAGAGCATTCAGGGGGACAAAATACTGACAGACCTGTGTGCTGGTACTAATTTTTGGATTCACCGTGTTGCTTTCCATCTGTGTTTAAAGTCAGAAAAAGTACTGTGCTTGTGTCGGAAGGAATGGTAGGCATGTAGGATAGATGACTAAAGAGTAGGTCGATGTGCTGTATGAATAATCAGAAATACCAATGTTTCTGTTTTAGGACATGTCTGCCTATGTGAAAAAAATTCAGTTCAAGTTGCATGAAAGCTATGGTAATCCTTTGAGAGGTAGGTTTTGCATTTGGGCATTTGTTTCTAGAACTGGGCTTCTGTTCCAGTTTTTTATTCCTTCCTTTGTTCCACTGAGGCTTTGTCATTGGGTTAACTCTTCTGTGTTTCCTACTGCAGTTGTTACCAAACCACCTTATGAAATCACCGAAACGGGCTGGGGTGAATTTGAAATAATCATTAAGATATTTTTCATTGATCCAAATGAAAGACCTGTAAGTACATTGAACTTTTAACAACACTTAAATAATTACTTTGGCTTTAGGCCACCATAATTAAGTCCCACTGTCCATGGAAGTAATAAAGCCTGTTCTTGTAGAAAGTGAATTTAATGATTGGCCACATTTTCCTGTTTCTGTGCTTTGCCACTGGCATTCATAACTGCTCTTCTGCACTTGGCTTCTCTGACATTTACTAATATGTGACTGCCTATTGCATCTTACTTGGTTTGAGCACACGCTGAGGATTTCTCTTCCATGTAGCTTCCTAGTATTTAAATAGTTTAACCCTTTGTTTGTCCGTCGGATCAAAATCAGTCAAAAAGCAGTAAAGGTACTATGCTAGCTTTAGTCTCTGCCCTAGGAAAACCCGGTTAAGACGTTCCTGTAGTTGCATATAGCACTGGAATTAATTTTTCTTTCTTTCCTGCGTTTTAGATGTATCTTGTAGGTTTGTTTATACAGGTTTAGGTAGGAAACTTGGATTACCCTATTTTAGGGGAAGAGACTGTTTATTTCTGAAGGACTGAGTTGCTTCTGCTGTCGCATGAACTACAGCAATCCTTTTCTTCATCCATTTTTTGCTAAATGGGAGGGAAACTGAATTTTATGTTTTTCTTGAGTACGTGACGATCGATAGAAAGGGCTTCTTGTGCTGTTGTACTCAGTAGCTTCCTGACTCGTCATCCTAATTCCGTTCACAGCTTGACCAAGCTGTCTTAAAGTTGGTTGGGTGTTTTTTATTTTGCTGCTGTTCTTGGAAGGCTGTTTCAGAGCCTGTTGTGTTCTCCCTTTCCAGGAAGTACCAAGTGGGGTAAGGTATTGCTCTGTTCCATGGCCACCTGTGGGGCCTGTTTGTGGAAGGGGAGAACTGTGGCCTGTGTGTCCTTTACCCAGGCCATGGTCCAAGTGGTTAGTGGTTCCTCAGGACTGGACAAAGGGCTTCCATTCCTCTCCCTGCCCTGCCATGTGCACTGCAGTAATGGAAGAGGAACTCCATAAAGGGATATTTCAGGGAAAAGCTATTCACGGCCCCCCTGGTGTTCCTCTTTCACGAGAAGGGATGATAAGGTCACAGAAAGCACTTTCTAACTGATGAATTGGGAAAGTTGGCTTGCATTAAATCACCAGTTTGGAAATGTTTGAGAGAAGGTAGTAGTAGTAGTTTTTATACAACAGTCCTAAGCCACTTGCCCAGACGCTTTTAAAGTATCAAGAAACTTTTGGCTAGTTGGCATTTTTTAACACTTAATATTGAATATAAGTAATTCCACTGAAGCTATATGACATTTATTTTTGCATTCCTAAAAAACTTTTAAATCCTATACAACTGTTTTGTAGGAACAAATGCTACTTGTTGATATCTAGAACAAGATTTCTGTTTCCGTACAATTGTCAAGCTAATAAAATTCTGTCTTTACATAGGTAACCTTATATCACTTGCTGAAGCTTTTTCAGTCGGATACAAATGCCATCTTGGGGAAGAAAACTGTAGTTTCTGAATTCTATGATGAAATGGTATGAATGTTTTTAATGTAATCCTCACTTTATTTTGAAGAGTATTAGTGATACTGTGTATTTTTCTCCTTCATTAGATATTTCAAGATCCTACTGCAATGATGCAGCAGCTGTTAACAACATCTCGTCAACTAACACTAGGTGCTTATAAGCATGAAACAGAGTGTAAGTTGAAAATTAAAATATTTTCATTTTAGAAATAAACAGTAGTTGGTTTTGCTTTTATTGCTTTTCTTTTCCTGGGCTGTAATGGTACAGTGGATTTGGATGCTGATAAAAATTGATATTTTTACATTAAATTTAACTTCAACTTTTGCAAATATATTAATACTTATTTGAAGACTTTTAAGATTTTTTTTGATCTGTGTGCCTGCTGAACAATAATTAGGAATTACTCAGTATGAAGAGTGATGGCGTGATCTACACCTAGTTTAACATCACTGACATGAGTCAAAACCGAATATATGAAGGCCACTCTGTGGTACAGTTCTGTTCAGCACTGAAATAAGAACAGTTAGTGGTGTTTAAGTCCGAGCAGCAGCCCTTTGGGAATAAAGAGTAGCATCTGAAAGCTGTTCCTGTCATTTTCCCTTCTAATTCTTGACCTGTAGGTAGTTTCATAACATACTTATTCAGTACAGAATAATGCTTTTTGTGTCCTTTTTACCTAATTTGTCTACAAATATAAACAAAAATATTAAGGGAGTTAAAGAAATTAAATAAAGATCCATTGGTTCATAAATTGTAATGCATTTAGTGATAATTTGTGTTCTGATCTTCTGGATTTCATCTCTTATCTTCTAGTTTCAGAAAACAAATGTAATATTTATTGAGCCCAAATCCTACCTTGTTAATTACAAACTCTAATGCTGTCGTAGTCCAGCTCACCTGGCCTTATATTCACCTGACAACAAATGTCAAGTATTTTTTGGACAGCAAATGCCTAGAGCTAAAGAGTTGAGAGTGATTATGAGTTTGAAGCTCTTCAGGGTTCAGGTTCTGATTTGCCTTATGTCTGCTTGGCTGTGTGGATGTGTGAGCTCCATGTATTTTCTACCTCAGTTTAGCCAGTCTTGAGGTGGATTTTTGTTATATTGCATGTAATTATGGTTTTCATTTAGAAAATGTTTAATAATATGATTCATAAGAAAGTCTTGTCCACATTTAAATATTTCTCATTTTTGGGTGTTTCTCCAGAGAGTATGTAGAAACTTTTAGTATGTTTTTTGTAAATATGTTTCCTTAAAATGTGCCACTAAAGCAGATAAAATTTGCCACTGCCCATGATTATGTAATGTATGGGATATGAAGGGATCTCCGTGGCCTTCATGGATTTGTTGGCTGTACCATCTCTGTCCAAAAACTTGTACATGAAAAATTAATAAAAAAAAGATACTTGATCTCAGGGATTTGTAAAGGCAAAGGCAGCACCACAACTGTTTAGATATGTAGAATTAAACTCCAGTGAGACAAAGAGTAGAAGGTGGTTACAGTACATGGAAAAGGAACGACAGAATGGTGGAGACTTGAAGGGACTTCTAGTGCCATCATGTCCACCGCCTGCTTGAACAGGGCCACCTACAGCTGATTCCCTGGGACTGTGTCCAGACAGCTTCTAAATGTCTCCAAGAATCGAGATTCCACAACCTGTCTGGGCAACCTATGCCAGCACTTGGTCACTTTCACAGTAAAAGTTTCCTGATTTTCAGAGGAACCTCTCATGTTTCTGTTTGTGCCTGTGGCCTCAAGTGCTGTCACTAGGCACCACATATTCACATACTCATAGTTCTCTCTAATTTCCCATTTGCTGTCACCACGACAGGTTTTATTTAATCTTAAAAAAACCCTCTAGAAAATGATTTCATGAATTGTGTAACTCCATCCACAAAACTGATGGGCTGAGGCCTGAATGAGGTCACAAAACAAACTTTCTGAGTTTTTTTAAATCCAGGTTTGGTTTTGGATACCATTTTTATTACAGTCATTGAATCTCTAAGGCTAACAGCAATAGATTCTTTTTTTCAGGACACATGCCATCAAAATTACTGTTTCAGTTAAAAAAGAAATTACAACATTTCGTGGTATTTATACTATTTATTCTTTTTATCACCACCACAGTTGCAGATCTTGAAGTGAAAACCAGGGAAAAGCTGGAAGCTGCCAAAAAGAAGACTAGCTTTGAAATTGCTGAGCTTAAAGAAAGACTAAAAGCAAGTCGTGAGACCATCAACTGTTTAAAGAGTGAAATCAGAAAACTTGAAGAAGATGATCAGTCTAAAGATATGTGACGAGTGTGGACTTGATAAAGAGCCTATGCTGAAAATGGGAGGACTTCAGTCATGGAACTGTAAAAGTTCAATTTTGTAACTGAGACTATGAGAATTTCACTGGCAAGTGATTGAAGTTTGTGGCAATCAGCTTCATAAATGGAAGAAAAAAGAAAGAATGTATCCTTGTTTTATAGTTAAAATCTGTGGGTACTTAACAACTTATTTCAAGTAGAAGGGGTCTCAGACCAGACTACTTTTTTTTTGTTTTTTTAAACTGCATTTGAGTCGTATATGAAAACTTTGTATTAAGTCTTGTATTAGTTCAATGTTATTTTACAAAATGCTGGTGTTTACTTTTTTTACTTGTTTTTTTTCTACTGATTGTTTAGAGATGCATCTTTAGAGCTAAAAATAAAATATGCAATTTTTTATTTTAATATTTTTTGTCTCCATCCACCTCTGCAATTGTAAGGAACAATTGTAAATAGCATACCCTGATTTAAGGCAGAGGTTGAAATACAGTGGCACACAAATTGTTTAAGTCTGGTTACAGTGATTTTGGCATGTCTGTTACCAGCACAGTGAAAACACTTTCTGAAAACAGGATTTAAAATAACTTCCATATCTACAGGTAAGAGTTTCTAGCCTCAAAGCTGCTTTAACAAGTGCATCATTTAATAAGTGGATCAATTCTACAAGCTGTGCACAGAAGCAGATTATTCCAGTCCTGATTTGTAGGAATTTGTTTAATACTTGTACTGTACTACAGTCACTTCAGCAGACATTGTCTCTGCCGTTCCTTTCTTCTGCCACTCTTCCCCTGTTCCAGCATGGGTCCCTCCTACAGAGGACAGTCCTCCGTGAACTTCTCCAATGTCAGTCCTTCCAAGGGGCTACTACAGCTCCAGCCTGGGTCCCCTGCAGGGTCACAAGTCCTGCCAGCAAACCTGGTCCTGCATGGGCTCCCTTCTCCCCAGGGCTACAGGTCCTGACAGGACCCTGTTCCAGTGTGGGCTTCCCATGGGGTCACAGTCTCCTTTGGGCATCCACCTGCTTTGGTGTGGCTGCAGGTGAATCTCTGCTCCACTGTGGACCTTCATGGGCTGCAGGGGGGCAACCTGTCTCACCATGGGCTGCACCACGGACTGTAGGGGAATCTTGGCACCTCCTTCTCCACTGACCTCAGTGTCTGAACAAGTGTTCCTCTCAAATATTCTCATTCTTCTCTCCCCAGCAGGTTTTTTTTTCCCCTCTTCTTAAATCTGTTACCTCAGGAGCCCTACCACGGTAGCTGATGGGCTTGGCCTTGGCCAGTTGCAGATCTGTCCTAGAACCATCTCGTGTTGGCTCTGTCGGACATGAGGGAAGTTTCTGGCAGTTTCTTACAGAAGCCACCTCTTAGCGCCCCCACTACCAAAACCTTGCCATGCAAACCCAGTACATATTCTTAAATCACTAGCATGTTTGCCCCCTAAAAACAATCTTAGCAATGCTTTGAGAGCAAAACATTCATTTCTTCATATTTGACACAAGTAATGATTGGTTTTTACTATGGGTCAGTGAAGATTTAGAACAAACATTTCCATCACTCACTATGCAGATTTCAGCTTTTCATTAAGAACAGTAACAAACTTGGCATATTTGGTTTATGGTATGTATAGACATAGATGAGGAACAGCTTGTACCAGCAGTGTCCGCACAGATCCTTCCTAGCACTGCACACTGTCCACATTTTTCTGGCTAGATAAGTGCTTTGGTTTATTGATTCAGCAGACAGTTTCCCTTTAAGCAGCAGCTGAAGAAGACTGAGAATTTCACTTCAGCAGAATGCCATTTTCAGAGCTGTGCATTGAAAATAAGACTTGCATGGGTCACAGTATATTGTGCATGCTGAAACAAAAATGCACAAAAGGGAAAGCACAGTTTTGGTGATACTGGGCTGTATGCAGCATTATATTAATCAGTTAAATTACTACTAATGAAGACTAGCTCAGATGGAATATTAAACAAGTTAGGCAAGAGCTGTGACTAACACGAACAGGTCTGCTGAAACAGACTTGAACAGACCAAAAAAGAATAGAGATGAACCTTTTGAATCCAACTTCATTGTAGGAGCGTAAAGTATTCTTTTTGTTTACATCTTTAAAAACATCCAATAGACAGCCTCCTATCCAGCTTAACAGTAGCAATGATCCTGGTTCCATTGTTAGTAGCCATCGGCATGCTTGACCAGTGATGTAGTTTTTGTTTGTGGTTAGAGGTCTTCTTTTCCCTTGTTTTGCTTTCAACTTTTTGTGTTTCTTCTCCTTTATGCTCTCTGTAAAGATCACAGAAGCATCATTAGGCTCCTCTGTCAACAGTAAGGCAAGAAAACAGTCCTGTTTGTGCTGATCAGTTACTGTTGATAGACAACAGCAAGACTACCTTGTGCATTACGAAGTTCCCTCTTATGTTCTGTGCTTTCATTAGAAAATATTTTCTTTGGATGCTGAGAAAGCAATTAAACCCTGTGTTAGGCTGTAATTAAATTCTGGGAGAAGTTAATGAGAATTAATCATAGAACTATAGAGTCATAGAATATCCTGAGTTGGATGTGACCCACAAGGATCACTGAGTCCCAACTCCTGGCCCTGCAGAGGTCACCCCAAGAACTGCATGATCTCAATTAACAGATAGGTTATGTTTGGGCCTATGTGCTCTGCCTATAAAAGAGTTGTTGATACAACCACCTGAGTGTGTGTACACAGTACACTTACTGGAAGCGTATCATGTGTTTACTGTAAGTACGTATCATTTTCAAAGTTACTAGAACTGAAGTAGAGTGGGACACCTAAGGACACAGTTGCATTTGACCTCCATTGCCTTGAAGAAAAAGGAAAAACCCAAACATTACACTCTGCTTTACTGTTGGCAGTTCTACGAAGTTCCAGACAAATAGTTACAGTTTGTGATTACCAGGGTTCTAACTTAAATGCTACCTATTTTTATTGCTGAGACTGACTTCAGACTGGTTTCATCCTGAGTACAAGTTGTGAAACAAATATTTAAATCTAGCTTTGCAAAGGAGGGGAAAAAACCTCTCACTGTGCTGTAGGTACACTTTGATATTGCTGAATCACACAGTCATTTGTTCAATTTTTTACACTGAAGCTTTAGGCTCCACTTGTAGCCTGCCTACCTTTGGAAGGTAAAGATAAAACATGGTTACTCTCACCAGTAAGCATGGTTTACATGCGTACTGTTATGAATTTTACCAATGAGGAATGTTTACTTTAGGCATCAAATATGCAAAACTAGTACTGTCATTGCCTCTTCCACTATACAGACTTGGGGGTCTAAGACAAATTAACACTGATCACAGTAATTTCAGGCACTGACTGGTTACTCACTACCCAGTGTTATGTATGACTAGTCCTTTTCTTACCCAGCTCCATCTTGTATAATTTAGTTCTTTCCTTTTGGGGTTTGGCACACTGTAGTTTACATTAAGACTCTGAAGTTGTATAAGGCTGTTGCCCAGGAGGTTTCCCATGAAAAGTGCCATTGTCTGACAGGAGATGTGTAGATACAGTTAAGTCAAAGATTTACTTGAGAATTTTTGTAGTTAGTAGAGGCAGAACTAGAAGGACTAGAAAGACTAGAAGGAATATTAAGTCACCCTGTTCGTTTTCTTTCTAGACAGGTGCTGGTAATAACACCAACTCTTTGCTGTTTATGCATTTAATTCATAATAAATATACCGGTGTTTGTTTACTTCTTAATGGGGATACAGATTTAAGAGAATTTCAGGTTGCTTTCAGACATAAGGTTATTTCCCAAACACCAGGTGGCAGGTATGTCCAAAATATTCTCCAGTCTCAACAGCAGTTTATTGGGATTTTGGCAGATTTGTGATATCTCTGGTTGATCTCATTTTCTTTGATATTTGATCATCTGATTAGACAACTTGTATTTGTTTCTGTAGAGATGACCAAATTATCTCTTGCATGTTATGCAACTGTTTGGCAGCCTTGTCAACAAATCAAGTGTGATGTGCCAGGAAGCACAAAAAAAGTGTTTGTTTACAAATTTTGTTCATTTGTCAAGGAAAGCAGCTTTCAAAATGCAAATCTTAGGGGCTGTTTTTAGGTTTGTTGTGGTTTTGTTTTTTTATTTTTTTCCTTGCTTTTTCAGGCCAAGATTGTGTGACAAACATAATTTAGGCAGTCTACTGGACTGCATACTTTGCTTGCACTCAATTGCTTGTGCTTTAATTGCAGGTCCAAAATGGCAAGATTTTCCACAAGTAGAAGTAATTAATCTTTTAAACTTAATGTTAATCAAGGCAATAAGCTTCTTTGACTAATAAATGCTTAATGAATACTATGAATGAACCTTTGGCTTCCAAGTGTGTTGAAACTTCTAACTTTCCTCAGTATTGCAGGGAAGAACAGCTAAAGTGAGGGAAAGGAAAGAGAATTAGGATGGTACAAAAGAATAGCAACAAATTCCTGTTACATGTATTTGGCTGGGAATTATTTATTCATATTTATTCATTTATGATCTATTTATACTATTTCCATTTTAAAATATTTTAACATGAAATCACATAAGCTTCTAGTGAAACAGTCTTGCCTATGCAATAGCCAGTAAACATCCAAAATTAAAATTTACATTTAGATTTTTGTATGAAAACCCTCAAGAATGCCAAGTGATTAGGCCATAAAAAGAATTCACTAGCATTGCAGTATGCAGTATTTGTCCTACTACCCCCCTAATAATTACTATACTTTTTAAGGTGTTCATTTGTTAAACGAGAAGCTGGCCCTTCTTATTCCCACAGTTGTGGGGAGTTCTGTACTTTAGGACAGAAACAAATTTCATCTGATATACTGGTTTCTGCTTTGCTAATAGTTTCACCTGAAGTGTTCAACTTGTTTTTTTTTCTTCAGTGTGTTACTTCTGCAACATCTGGCAAATTTCATGTTTTTTTCAGTCTACAAATCAGCTTTATTTCAAGTAACACATTTTATTTAACCTCTGATCTAGAATGTTAAATGCATGGGCTTTATTTTAACAGGCTTTTAAGTTTCTCAATGAAGCACTGTTATCTTTATTCTTAGGATCAAGAAGCAGGACATATGACTAAGAAAGGTCTTCTCCACCTGCTGAATTAAGCAGACAGAATTGCACCTCAGTTTAAATGACTCCAGACAGTAGATCATAGAATCATTTCACAGTTAAATCAGAGTTTCTAACTTGCATCTTTAAGCACTACCATGCTGGGTAAATATAAGTATTTAAAGTGGGTAAAACTAACAAGGTTTATGTCTCTCTGCATGTAACAAGGGTGATTACTTTTGGACTCCAGATTTGGAGAAAGAATAGTGCTGCACCACTGTATTGTTCCATGCACTAAGTCTGTTGAATGTAGCAGGACCAGCATGTGGCTGCTTCTTCCTCTCTATGCTTACTAAAGCGAGAATTAATCCAGGTAATATTTGTTTTAATCACTGCCCTGATTAGAGTGATAACTGTGTCCCACCTAAAGCTCCACTCAGGTCCTAAGCCACCTGAACTCTGAGGAGGTGATAAGGGGAATGTCGAGAAGTTAGGTTTGAGGAACTTGCATTTAACTTTTGGTGTTATTTCCTGGTTTCTGTATGGAAGTTTATGCAGTAGTTGAAGCATTTTCTTGGTAAGCTAAATATTCCCAAGGAAAACTGAATGTGCATCACACAGTTTTAGAAGTTCTTAACCATGAGATCATCAGAGTGTTCCAGCGCTTCTGCCCACAGTGAGCTGTGACAGTAAGCTCTGCAAGACTTCTCTAGGACCGGATGGGGAACAGGTGAAGGAAAACTATAACCTCAGCTAGTGATTAGGGCATTGGAAAAAACAAACGGAGTGCTTTTTTTCAAGCTGAATAAAGCCACCATCTCAGAAGAGGGTTACATCATTAGTAAATAAAATATCGAAATTAGATGGAATTTTTTCCCATTACCTTCAGAAGTTACGTAACTTTTTAGTGATTGTAGAATAAATGCGTATATTGAACAAATTAGAATTTTTTCCTTCTTGCTACAGGTTAAGCATGTTTGAATGGTGAGGCAGGAGTAAACCAGACCTACTGAATTCCAGCACCCTACTACATAGTGTTTAAAGTGATCAAAGCATCCACTGCTTTGCAAAGCTTTGTAGTTGCTCTGAATCTTCCCTTTATAGTCCTTATCAGCAACAGCCAGGAGTTGCAGTATTTGATGAGCGTGGGCATTGCCCTGGATTATGACAAAACATTGTGGGCAATATCAGAGGGCAAAACTGATTGATCTGCACTCAACTGCCAGGCCTGCAGGTCACCGTGCTCCTCTCAGGTAGTAGTTTTTACTCTTTGAGTATCTCATCATTGATCAGTCTGCTAGTCCTGTGTCCTGATAGATTCATTCTACATTATTTAACAGTCAGGAGTCTATGGTTTCAAACAGCAAACACAAACTAGATGAATTTCAAATGAACTGTGTTTTCAGTTTTGCATATTTTTTATTAATAAATTTATTTTAATTAATAAAAAAGAAATAAGTCCTAGTCTTTAGATGAGAATAGAGAAGATAAATTTCTAAGACTGTGATTTCTTTCTAGTATCCTTTTCCCCCTCAAGAATAAAAGGCAGAAACAAAGTAATTACTTTTTTGGAACAGGCTGGTATGGTATGAGTATTTAAAAATGGATATGCAGTTAAACTTTTCATGGATTCGTTGTTTGAAAAGAGTTTCCTCATATTTTAATCTGATCTCATGTGGTACCAAATGCATCCAAGTGCCCTGCCTCTGCATTTGGAGCTGGAAATGCTCAGTACTTCACTAAATAAACCTTACCTTCAATCCTTGTGAAGTGAGTGGGTTTCCATCAGACCTCTGGTGAATGATGGTAATAAATAAGTGAATGAAGAAGCCACATTTTAGTAGTTGAAGGGTCACTTAGTAATGTTTTATATTTCTCGATAGTTAAGACTTTACAGCATTCCTTTACAGGTATTAATCTAAGGCTTTGGGACGTCTGAAAATACCCTATGCATAAATTTAAACAAACCCCCTTTTCAATTTGTCACCTAGCCATTGATACTGCATGCCCTCTTGTTGACTTTGCAGTAAAATTATTTTCTTGTTGCATATTTTGTACATTTGCCCAAAGATTTGCCCTTCATAAGTTCTATCACTCTCTTCATTTCTATGTTACAGCTCCTTCACCACTCAGAAAAGACTAGAGAGAAATTATATGTAAGACATAAAGCAACTTATAACCTGTTTTTTCTGCTGCTGTTACTTTGTGAGCTTTATCTGACACTGGTGGTGTAGAGTGCAAGCTTCAGTCTTACCTAAATCTAGAGACAGTTCGTGTGACAACTCCAAATATATTTTGTGACAATCTAACAGCTGTCCACACTCAACCTGTGTCACTTCTCTGTGGTCTTGGGTAAAAATAACCCAAAACACCAGAACCCTGTGGCTGAACCTCTATCATAGTATCCCTTATACAAAAAATAAAATTTGCTGATCTACTGTATTTTAATAACAATGTTTTGTAAACACTATCTAATGCTAAATCATTGATGTTTTGCATCAGATGCTTGTTATCATTACAGCTTTGGTTGGAATTTCTGTCTTAAAAAACCCCACCACCACATAAATCAACTCAGGTACTTGGGTTCATTCTGATCTCTTTACTGCTCCATACTCATGCCTGTTTTTTTGAGGACTGACTGTGGTTTACTCCACTTGGATTAGAATTGCATCCAAGGTAACTTCAGTAAAGACACTTTGTAATTGCGAACCAGAACTGGATTTGAAATAACATTCTCATGATCAAAGATTCCAAGAAGCTTTTGTAGTAATTGGAGAATAACAACTGTATAAAATGTGTTTGCTTCTCATATTTAAATGAAGCATAAAGATAAAATGCATGAGAGGCATATTAAATGAACACACAGATACTTAATCTGATAAGACTAAAGCAATTGAGTGGGATTTTAATTTAGGCATTTGACTGACTTTGTAAAAAAAAAAAAGTTTTTGAAGTGATGCTGGCTTTGTTCCATAATATCTGAGAGGTTCACTCAGTTGTGGATTGCTCCACTCGGCTATTCCCTTCCCTGATGATATATTATTATTTATATTGTACCCTGAGAATACTGCACATGTAAAATGCACAGGCAGAGTTCCAGGCCTGAAGGCCTGCAATCTGAACAGGCAATATAGGATGGGTGGTATAATAAATTGCAGTTCTTTACTTCCACTGTAAGCAACGTCTTTCAGCTCCAAAATTATACCCTTCATCCACTTTGATCTGAAGAAGTATTCAGGACAGTTTTCATCCCATGGCAACACAGCTCGTTCAGATTATAGCGGGTAAGTGAAGCAACTGCTGTCTATGAGTTTCACCATCTTTAACAAACTAGACTAATTTTAAAAAAATTAGTATTCCAGGAAGTACTTGCAGTGGTTCTTATGGAGAGCTGGAAACAAGACTTGAGCATAATTTTTCTGAAAATCTCCCTTTTGTAGCAAAAAGGCTTTGATCTGAGGTATGGAGTGGGCACGCAGTTGTTTGGTACAGGAACAAAGTAGCCTTGGGAAGAGAGCTTAAGAATAAAAACTCTAAGCATCCTGCTTCATTGCTTTGACAAAATAGGCCTGTAGCTGCCGTTTTTGAATGCAGAACAAAAAACCCAAATACTTCAGGCTGCTTCACAGAAGTTTGCACTGACAAGTGGGTCTTACTTAAGACCAGGATACCCAGCCTGCCCTGAGCTCTGACACAAACAACAACTATTTGAACATCTCAGGAAAGGCCAAGTGTACAACAGAGAGAAGGAAAAAAACATCAAAGATCATCTATGGTCCACAGTTACCAGCTTGGTTCTTCTGCCATAATAAAGCTCTCTGCCATGAGGGGCCTGAAGCTTTCTTAGCAGCGGAATGAACTTCCCCAAGTCAGACTCATAAACTTCAGCTTTTCTCACTTCACCTTGAAGGTCTCTTTCGCTGGGGTCCTTTAGTGTAAGCACAAGCCATTTTTTAAAAATGCTTCATTAAAGCAAAAACTGTTCTGTCATCTTTCCCTCATCCTGCTAAGAAGCAATATGGAATAACAGATGCATTTGAGACATACCTCTATCTATAATAGTTAGCTAGTCCTACTTGAATCAAACTGCTTTGGGAAAAATTTTATGAGCAGCACTTCCTTGGTCTCCACCCTTCAGACTCTTCCCCATACTTGTTTCTGCGTGAGGGAATAATGTTGATATATATTTTGATTTTGTTTCTAAATTGGCTTAAAATGTAAGCTATTATATGCTACTGAAGGGAAATCTAATTATTTCTGCTTAAAATAATTGTTGCTTAAAACATCATTACATCAACAAGTCTGCTTTTATTTCCCTTGTTTTGAACAACTATGTAGTTTGCTTCTACTGGCTTTATGTGTGAATTCAGGCAGTCCTGAAAGTGGGAAATAATATACTGTGGATGCAAAATGAGGCAGTGTAAAAGCAGCTTTACATTCTATTACCAATAATTCTGCTTTGCCATATTTCATCTTTTCTTCTTCTATGCTTCTTCAGAGGGAACGTGCCTGAAGTTTTCTCACAGACTTATGTTGGCTGTCTCAGCTCTAACTTCAAAAGTTATTTTTTCAAGGATTGGAGTGGTTGCTCACTTTGGATGGCCTGTTATCCTCACTTGGTGGTTTCTGCCCACATGGTAATAAAGTTCTTGCTTTCCTGAAGAAGTCCATTCCCCATATACTGGGGAAAAATAATTAAAAAAACCCCTTGCATTTATGCTTTTCTTCTCTTAAAACATCAGATTATGGTCAGTACTTCAGCAGCAGCTTCATAAAATGAGCCTTCCCCCAAGCAACGGTGAGACCCTTCAAGAGGAGGGCAGATGGTATCTTTCACAGTCCTTCCTTCAATTTTCATCTGCCTGTATAAATCACAAGGCTCAGTTATCCACTCACGTCCAGATGTGATTTTGGAGTACGTGGGACAAAGGCATATGAATGAAGGAGAGCGAAGTCTGCTCTACCAGTGTTCAGAACAGCTGATCATGCACTTTCTTTGACCACTGCTTTCACTAACAAATTATGATTAAGAGGCAGAAGAGTAATCCTGCCAATGTGAGCTTGGGTTCCCTCTGCAGATTTACTGCTGAGTAGGCAGAGTTGTTTTGGAAGACAGAGTGTGTTTTACTGTTTTTCAACATGACAATTTGACTCCTTCAGAGAAGCTTTTATTTCTTGCATGAAGTAATATATCCACCCCACAGAAACTGCATGTCACCTGAATCCGATTTATTTCACTATTTACACCAAAGTTAATATGAAGTAATGTATTTTATCTTTTCTGCTCTAGATAGGAAAAACACTGGACTAAAACAAACACATTATATCTGACTTTGCTAAATCAGGTCTATCACTGGCAGGGGAAAAATCCAGGTTGCAATTTTAAATGTTCCTTTAAACATTCTTCCTGATCATACCCAAAGGCAATTTTCTGGAAAAAGACAGGGTATCACTCCCATTGCACAGGACACAGTAACTTGTAAGAGAAAGGAGTTTCAGAAAGGCAGACATGTAACACTGGTATGTAATGTAGATTAGAATTTGACATTGAAAACCATTTCCCAAAGACAATTCATTTATTCTTGCAACTACAGTGTCCCTTAGTTATGCAAATGACCAAGTAGAGCAGCGATTATCTGCCTGTGATGGATGCAAGTTCTTCCACTACTGTTAACTTACATTTTTGAGAAGGTACCTGCTGCCCCTGTAGGCATTAGGTCTCCTCAGGGTCATTTTAATAATTTTTGTTCATGAAAAAGTTTATTTATCTAGTCCTGGAACCTGGAATGGTTGATTCATCCATTCCTGAAAAGCATTCTGTAAGCTGATGGCAAAATACACACAGGAAACGGCTGTTCTAGTAAAAGTTTACATCAGTTCTCTATTTTTCTTCCCTCACTGTCTCAGATCTTATATGTTGCCATGTTATCACCAGACTTTCTGCTACTACCATGCTTTTCCTGACTGGAAACCATAGCAGGACATATTCTTGCAAGGATGCAGCCCCAAGGAAAAAGTAGTGTTATTTTTAACATCTTCTCTCTAGTAGTCACTATTCGTAACTTACAACATATACTGTGAAAAGACTGAGAAAACCATTGATTGATTTAAATCTGCCTTAATTTTTGACTAAAGGCAAAAACTTCACACACTGGTGCTTAATCATACTTCACATCATGTACAAGCATGCAGTTTTCCATACAAATTCCATAAGGTGTTTAATCTGCTATTGCAAAAATACTTATTTGCATACAATCACACCCTGCTGTGGTTTTAAATGTTTTCTGAGAATACATTTTGAACCTATTATCTTAACCTCGCTGCCTTTCTACCCACATACAGACTAACAGACATGCAAACCCTTTAATTTTTATTCAGGCCTGACTGTAATTAAGTTGAAGTGCATTTATTCTTTAAAACGATAGGACTCAGCTTATTCCTTAAGTGTTGCTGGTGCATACACTTTTGTTAAGTTGCTGAGCTGTAGCAGGGTCTTCAGCATACAAATAGAAGTTCTTATTACAGCAGAAAACAGTGATGGGCAGTTGTGGGTATTTCTGCAGTGTGAATTGTTTGTTCATGCCACGCATGCCAGATGTTGAACAGAAGCAGTCAGCCACAAACAACACTACTTTATCTTTCAAAAATCTTAACCCAAGTACTAAGAAACACTGACCCTAGTTAGAGACATCAGGGTGAAGGATGTCTTATCACTGACTTTCTTACTGGAGACAGGTTTGATACAGATGCAGAGAATATGTACCTGCACAATCACATCATGTGACATGGCAGCACGTGCTATACTAGGTATACTCTTCCCCATCATTCAGCATCTGACAAATGAATTATATGTCATTTGTTTAAAGAAGACATCGGAAATAATAAACCCAAAAACTGTAAGCGTGGATGACAGTACCATTTACGGACTCCTGCTATAGCTGCACCATGACAATCAACTCCTCTTCTTGACATATTTTTACACAGTATGTTAATGACTACTGTCAAGCCACTAGACAGAAAACACCATAGCTGACTCTTGCTTGCTTTATGCCAAATCCAAAGTGTCTTTATCCCCACTATGTTCTTGCATTGAGTTTTAACATGTAATAGTTAACCCAGACCAAATATATTCCACTTGTGTCATCAACATGCCATATGAAATAATGTACAGCTGGGGCCCAAGCACGTGCTAAGAACCCACCTTAAGAAGCCAGAACCACATAGGTTGCAACGGGCCTCAGGAAGCCACCTAGGACAGCCTATGGCTCAAAGTGGGGCCAGTCAGTGCAGATTGCTCAGGACCATGTCCAGTCCAACTTAAGAGTATCTCCCTGGAAGGAGGGCACGCTTCTCTGGGCAACCTCTTACAGTATTTGACCACCTTCATGATAGAAAGAAAGAGAGAAAGAGAGAGAGAGAGACTGAAAGAAATAAATCCCTGTACCTAAGCAGAATATACCATGTTTTCACATGTGTCCATTCCCTCTCAGCCTGTCACTGTGCACTTCTGAGAAGAATTTCGCTCTGTTTTCCATGCAGGCAACAGCAGTAAGATCTTCCCTTATCCACCTCCTTGAGGCTGAACAGTATCAGTTCTCTCAGTCTTTTCCAATACACCATTTTTCCAGAACCCTGACCGTCTTGGTGTTTCTCTCCTATAGTAACTACAAAATGGCCATACTGTATCAGACTACACAAGTATCTCTAACTCACTTCTGAATGTAATGACCAGGACTAAACAGTCAGGAAGAGAGTATAAAGAACAGGTTGGGTATAGAGCAGTCATTCTCGATATATATTCACTTTTCAGTAAATCATTGACTAGGGAAAACCAGAACCAAAGGCCACTGTATTCCATTCAATTTACTAGCTGCCAATGCAATGCTTCCTTTTTGAGTTTATTTCCTTTTTGAAAGTAATTGACAGTTTTAGCTTCCACAATTCTGGAAGCAGTGAGCTTCATACTTTAGTTCTGCAGCATATGAAAAAAAAAAAAAAGACTACCTTTTGGTTGGTTTAAACCTACTCTCCATTATTTCTCCTGTATGCCCACTTAACCGGAAAAAGTGAGTGAGGGCTCCTTACCTTCTCTCCAAAAGACACAATTTTACATAGTTCAATCATCTTCCCTCTGTTGCCCAGGCATTGTCACTTTTTTCTTTTTCAAACTGAAAAGTCCAAGTGTTGGTAGTCATATTTTAAGGAGAAGTAATTCTCTGTGTTTTTTTATTCTTTTCTACCTTTACCTTCTTTCTGACCTGGAAAACCAGAGATTAACACTGTTCTCTAGATGGGGCCGTACCACCAGTATACACAATGTTGTCACAACATTTTCTGCTCCATTCTGTCTTTCTTTTTTAATAATTCCTGGTGTTTTTAAGTTGGAACTGAATCACCTATAGAGACTCTAAGAATTCATTCCTCAGCAATAACAGCATACATAGAACTTACCACTAGGCACATATAACTAAGATTGATCTTGCCTGTAGCCATTACTTTACGGTTACTGAGACTGAATTTCCACTTCTAGTTTAACACCCATGGTGTTCAGCACAAGAAGATCCTTTTGAAACTCTGTGCTGTCAGCCTCATAGGGCACTACTGCACGGAACTTTGCATCAGCAGCAAACTGTGCTGCTTCCTTTACTCACTCTCTTTCCAAGACCGTTTCTGAGTATGCTAACTAGTGCAGGTCCCAGCATGAATCCCTGTGGGAGTCCAATCTAACTCTCCCACAGTGTAAAAAATGAGTATTTATTGCTATCCCCTTAACCCTTCTCTTTCAGCTAGTTACTAATTCACGAGATGGGCTTCCTCCCTAACCTATGAGAGAATGTTATTTAGCAGCACTGTCAAGGGACTGTGCCAAAGGCTCTTTTGAAATCACTACAATGAATGTATCACCCTGGTTTATCAGTTTGTTGATTTCAGCAAAGACTTCATAACTATGACAAAGCTTCTCTATCTACAAAAACCTATGTTGATTTTTCCACAGTCTGACGTATCTGTCTGTATGCTGAAGCCTCACCCCAGCTCTGTCACTGATTTGCTTGTGTAACCTGAAACAAGGCTCTCACCAAAAAAAGGACTCAGATGCTGAAAACAAATATTCGTGAGCCTTAAATCCAAAATTACTGTCTTAAAAATTCTCATCCATGGAGCTGTCCGCATTCCATAAATTCTTATTTCAGTAAGGCTCCTAAAACATGTCTGACCGCTCTCACACGTACCTCCCAGCAAGTAAATTCTACTCCTAGAAGTCCATCCCAGACAGTCAATAAAACAATTTCAGTGGATAGGATTAACAAAGCTGTAATAACTGTATGATGGTTACAGCACACCCCAAGTGTGGGGGGAAAATATTAATTTGTAAGTTCACACACTGAAGATGAAACGATACCCAGGTTCTCCACATGCTGGATTTGGGAGTTTTTAATCACTGAACTATAAGAAAAGGACAGGCTTGTTTCTTCTAGTCTTAAATATTCACACCCGGTATAAAGGGGGGCCCCCTTGGGCATCTAACAAAAAAGAGTTCAGTGGCATGAATTCCAAGTAGAGGAGGCAGCTCCTTCCAACTCCATTAGTTCTGAGGATGTTGAGAGACACACTTTAAAGTTTTGTAGCTGTACTTGCCTGCCTCTTCTGCCTCTGCACTGAAACACCTCTCATGTAGCTGTGCTGGCAAAATGGACTATTTGTCAGTGTCCTGGTTATGAACTCACAGTATGGCCTTAACTGAACACTCCCAAATTAGCACTGTTGTGGCTGAGGTAAAGGTGCATAGTCCACCTGCAAGGTTTCCAATAGCAGGTGTAATATCAACTCATAGGACACAACTGACACAAGGCCAGCATCCAACACCAACCCCTAGTCACTGTCACTTCAGTCACACAAATGCCATTTCACAGTGAGAAGTTTAGCCAGCTTCTTTTTCAGAATGCATCCCATATGATCCCATTCCTCCACTTCCTTCCTCTATACACGGTATAGGAAACCTGGACAGGGAACCAGTTGTGATTGATTTCACCCACTACCAAGGTTCTCCAATGTTAACTGCCACAAATATGAGCAGTGTAGTATTGCTCGTATATACCTCCACACTTCCTTGGAAGTAAAATGAAACTATATTTCTTGTCTTGAAAAAATTCCACTAAAGCTAATGAAGTATGACAAATGACCTAAGAATACCTAAGTAGTTATCCACTAAATGAATAAATGAATAAGGCAAAGGGCACTTGCTGCATGCAGAGGTTTAAAATAACCAGCTGTTTTCTCCTGTGAGAGGTATCTGTTCTGTGTCCTGAAGGCAAAAATAGAAAAATGGTAGGCTATGATAAGCTACGTAATTCTACCATACTTGGTGCTCACAAGGGAGTCAAAACCACAGCTGCACAAGCTGCCTAATTTTTAAGTTTGCTATTGTGACAATGCTCTTTGAACACTGTTTTGTACATAGTACATAGTCAAGTGTGCACCGTTCCGAAGCCCTGAAACTCTGAAATACAAAGGGGTGAAGTAAGGTCATAGCGGCAATCTTCACTTGGAAAAAAAATGCTGTCAGCTGAAGTCAGATCTTGAATGTTACTGCAACGTACTGTATTTTTTTTGCATTTAATGATATTTACGACCCAGTTGGTTATTACAGGCTAGTTGGAAACAGACGTGTGTACATTCTACAGTCAACATATTGATGCTCCTCCAGGGAAACAATCACAGGTAAGTTACAGGAACTGCACGGAACAGCCTTTGTTCGGAAAATGAAACTGGCTCAACTTGGTTAAGTAAAACATTTGTGAGAAGAACTGAATGAGTATATATACTTGTGAGATCCAAAAAGCAGCTTCACTTGCAATGATGTTTTTCAGGCTTTGAATATTCAAATGGTAAAGCACCAAGTATCTAGCATCTCAAAGAGTAAATTACACAGTTATCTCAGACAGCAAACTCAGTCTAAAATGAGGTCAGAAAAAATACCCAAGTTTAAAATCATTGTATTATCTACCAACTGACTGCCACAAGAAGTACCCTGTCTTCCATAGAATACGACTTGCAGCTCACAGATGCCCTAACAATATCAGTGGTGTATTTGTACAAGGAAGACAATTTATACAACTGAAGAAAAACAAATCAAAATACAAATAGCCATCTGAAGAATTCCTGAATGACCAAGTCTGCTCGACATTTTTCTGGCTACCACTGGAATAAGAGCAGAAAGTCTGTCACATTCCAGCAGTCATTTCAGGAAAAAAATCACTATGTGAATTAAAATGTCCAGCTGCAAAACACATTTATTTAGTATTGGATTTGAACCTCTTTTTCACTTCTAACTGAAATCACAACTAACGATGACAATACTCAATGAAGCAGTGAACTGGTTAAAATGATTACCTTAGTCTTGCACTTCTTTCTGAAAAAAAAAGTTACATGTGCTGGGAAGGTGTGCTTTCTCAAGAAGCGCAGGATCAGGCTATAAGTAGCTGCTGTATGGGGTTTGTTTGGCTGTGAAAACAAAAACTTGTTGACCTGATATACAAAGTGTTACTCTACTTATGCCACATGAGGGGATGCAGAATGTAACATGACTGGATTGACACTCCCTTTCATGAAGAACTTCCTTCTAATGTCCAATCTGAACATCCCATGGTGCACCTTGAGGCTATTTCCTCTTGTCCTGTTGCTGGTTGCCTGGGAGAAAAGCTGACCCCCACCTGGCTACAACCTCCTCTCAGGTAGTTGCAAAGAGTGATGAGGTCACCCCTGAGCCTCCTTTTCTCCAGGTTAAACAACCCCAGTTCCCTCAGCTGTTCCTCACCGGGCTTGTGCTCCAGACCCTTCACCAGCTTCACTGCCCTTCTCTGGACCCGTTTCAGCACCTGAGTGTCTTTCCTGTAGTGAGGGGCCAAAAACTGGACACAGGACTCGAGCTGTGGCCTCACCAGTGCTGAGTATGGGGAAAAATTTGCTGTTAAAATATTGTATGTGACTGGACTGCACTCTTGCTTATAGAATTGAATACTGCCTAAATCAACATAGGTCATAGGCAAAAGCACTTCACCTGCAGACTTCAAATTTCATGATAAAAGCCACCACAACATGTTGGTATCATCTTGTAAGAAGAATCCAGAAACTGGAACAATAGGGGTCAATGAACCAACATGGAAATACCCAGTGCAATGAGCACTGGGAACAGAAGCTACAATATATCTAATGCAGTTGAATTCTACTTCATCTACAAAGACTCTTTCCAAAATATTTATATGACCTCATTTTTAAATAAAAAGGAGGTGTTAAACCCTGAAAATTTTCATTTAGGATGAAAGTTTAATTATTAGTAAAGGAGAAAATTCTAAAGAGTACTAAAATTTAAGACCTTTAAAATGACCATTTAACTTGCTAAATCAGTTATTAATCAAGAGAATGATGAAATGTATGATTACTTTTGTTGCCTCAAAAAGCCATGCATTTAGCACACCCAGTAGCCACTGTAAAAGACCCTATAAAAAATGCTCAAGCAAACAAATTGAAAGGTTTAGTTACTAAGATAATAATTTTACAAATTTTAGCTATGGGTTAATCACTTATGGAAAAGCTTTAAAAGTAGCAGCAGCATCAAATTTCTAAAGAGAGAGAATGTGAGCTACAGTGAAACAGAGGAAGCCTTTGACTTCAAAGTTGATGCAAAGAAAATTTAGT
Organism: Pseudotriccus pelzelni; assembly: GCA_035584735.1. Classification (NCBI taxonomy): domain Eukaryota; kingdom Metazoa; phylum Chordata; class Aves; order Passeriformes; family Tyrannidae; genus Pseudotriccus; species Pseudotriccus pelzelni. The sequence continues at coordinate 33,788,693 of JAWMRA010000041.1, forward strand.
AAGGTCTAAAAGATGCCATCAAAGGACTTGAAGCAATATAAGTTCATAGTTTGCAGAAGTCCGTAAGCAGTTATGTAATCTTTGAAAGACTAGTGATTGATGTGGCATCTGAAGACAGCTGTGATAGTCTCAGCTTGGCATGACAAAAACGATTATAGTTATGAGCAGCAACCAGTATGTCACAGATCCAAAACATCTATGAAGTGAGAAAGAGAAGAAACAACAAGGTGACAGCTAGAAATTCTCAGCAGGAATGCAACGCAGGACGGTCTTAAGAAGCCAGAAAATCACCTGGAGAAAGATACATAAAAGTCACAAAATGCAACAGAGTTCCAGTATCTAAATACTGAATTGTCTGTCAGTAAATCTGCGTGAGGTGGATATGGTAACTCAGGTAAGCAGTTAGGATTTCACATAGGAGCAAAACTAGCACTTTACCTTTGATGAAGACATTGAAAGTCCAAATTTAATACAAATCCTGACATATAATTTAAGTGCAGCCATTCCCGTGAACTGGTGACGGCATCGTGAAAGCTCAAGGGGGAGAAAAATAAATGACCCAGAAGAAGAGACATGTTGAAACTTTGTTTCTTGCTCATTCAGACACTGGTGAAAAGACTACAGAAAAATTGCAGGGTATCATACTTACTTAAATGTGGAATTGCAGATTGAGCAGACTTTAAGGCCAGTCTTGTGACCTAAAGGTCACAAGGAATCCTGCAGATGTTTGTCTTCAGAGCAGCTTATTGTTTTGTAGCCCATCGGTGTATTATGTTTATGGGATATGAGCACATACTGTATGATAGATGACAGAATTTGCTACACATCTTCACCTAGTACATGACTCAGCTGGAGGAAAATCCCATTTGCTCTGCTTTATCCATCCAGCTCTCTTGAGTGCTGACTCACATACACAGGAGCCAACAGCTGCAACGATACAGACGCTAAACCACAGTTGTGCTCTCTCTCGCAGAATCACAGAATATGCCGAGTTGGCATACTGGTAGGGACTCACAAGAATCACCATGTCCAAATCCTGGCCCTGCACAGGACTGTCCCCAAGAATCACACCATGTGCCTGAGAACATTGTCCCGACGCTTCTTGAACTCTGTCAGGCTTGGTGCTGTGACCACTCCCCTGGGAAGCCTGTTCCAGTGCCCAACCACCCTCTTTTTCTAATATCCAACCTAAATCTCCCCTGACACAACTTCAGGCCATTCTGTCGGGTCCTGTCACTGGTCACCACAGAGAAGAGAGCAGTGCCTGCCCCTCCTCTTCCCCTCAGGAGAAAGTTGTAGCCTGCAATGAGGTCTCCCCTCAGTCTCCCCATCTCCAGGTGGAAGAGAACAAGTGACCTCTTCCTTTTAGATATCATCACCTTTCTAGCACGTACATCTGAAGAAAATCTCTGCACAGACTTCAGCTTTTCCAGCTCTCACAACACCTATAGATTAGACAACTGTTGGGGTAGTGGAGTACTGTCATCCATTTGCTTCTAACACTTCTGCTACAAAGCAGTAACTGCCCAGGGAAGGGAAAGAAAGTGAGCAGCTCTGAGGGCAAGAATCTCCATTCTCCCTGTCATGAGATAACGGACACACGGTCAAAACAGGAGTTGCATAACCCCTGAGAAAGTCAGATACGGAGACAGACCTGTTCTGTGAAGCAATTCGGTGCAAGGCATTGTTTGGCAAAGAGGTCAGAAGTTAGATCAAGGCCAGAGAAGCTGGATAACAAGAGGAAAACATACGCAACACAATGTGAAACAAAGCTGAGTGTTTTGTGCAGGCTGCTGGCTGCTCTGTGAGCAATATGTTTGTGTGTCGAAACAAAAACTACATATTCGAGGTTAATTGTAGATCATAACGTTTTGGGCTGTAAACAGGGAACAGACACGGTGATGCACAGGTAAGTGACACCAAGAACAAACGTGTGTTTTTTTGTTTTTTTTGTTTTTTTTTTTTGCATTGGCTAAGAGCAGCATTTCCACAAACCTGCACAGCACGCAGGTGTGGCACCTCCTCCCGTTCTTCTTGTTTCCCACATTAATTCTGCTGTATCTTTGTTTCTAGTGTGCGCCGTGCCCACCTCTCCTTTCCGTCGCACGCAGTGCAACCTCACGAACACAGCGCGGCTCCGCCGGCTGCAGGTGAGGGGCTACCGCGGCACCGTCCACAACAACAGAGGTGACACCGAGCACAGCAAAACTTACATGGAACCAAGCCAATCCGAGCCAACGCTTCCCTGAGCTGTGCGCGGAACCGCAGCCTTAATTCTTTATTTTCTTTCGACCTGAGGAAGCAGTAACACTCGCTCCGCGGCCGCCTGCCTCCCCGCGGCCCGGCCCGGCCCCGGAGCCGTGCGGGCGCCGCCGCCCCTCCCGCCCCGCGGCGCGGCGGGCGCTGCCCCGGAAGGCGATCGGGCGGCGCTCCGGAAGCGGAGCCGGGCAGGGTCCGGCCCAGAGCGCGGCCCTGTCGCTGCCGCGGTCGGAGGCGCAGCCGTGCCCCGGCCCGACGCGGGGCCGCCGTCTCGCCCGTCACAGGCGGCCCGGCCCGGCGGCCAGCGCGGGGCTCATGGCCAAGGTGGGTGCTGGTCCTCGCCCCCTCCCCCGGCTCCTTCTCGCGGGGTGCCCGGCCCGCTCCGCTGGGAGGGGGCGGCAGCGGAGCCTCCCGGGCCCGGGAGCAGCCCCTTGTCTCGCCTCCTCCCGTGAGAGCCAGGGCTGGGATGTGCCCTGCGATAGGACCTGCTTCTCCTGCCCCGTGGGTCCGGGTGCGGGAGGTGGGTGGCGGCGGGGCCCCCTCGGGCACGGGGGGCTGCGGCCGGGGGTCGTTTGTGGGCGGGGAAGGCCGGGGGGCGGAGGGGCATCGCCGCCTCGCTTTGGGGCTGGGGTTGGGGCGGGAGCCGCGGTGGACGAGCGGGGGGCGAGTTTAAAAACAAAAGAGGAGGCGATAAAGTTGTCCCGGCGGTGGCTGTGCTGGAGGCAGGTCTGGTGGGGAGCGGTCCCGGCTGCCTGACCTGCCGCCTCCTCGGCGTGTCTGACGGTCTGGTCTCATCCCGTGTGATCTGTCAAGCGCTCGCACCTTCCGCCAGGTCAGCTGCGTCGGTCACATGCCTCCCGAGGCAACCGCGTTCGGTGTTCCAAATCGCCGGGCAAGCCCAGGGTCTTCAGAGGTGGAAGCCCTGAGACTAATTGGGAGCTCTGTCGGGTCAATGGGCTGGGACCAGCACACAGAGTCTGCCAGGGAAAAGGGCTTCTCCAGGCTTTTCAAAGTGGTGCTGTGTGTATGAATGAAAGTTAAATCTAGCTCACTGCGTCGTCGTTTCACACTTCCCTTCCTGACATATCCCTAGACGTGAATGCACCAGGGATAGATCTGAAGAGTCGGAGAGGTGTCTCAGTACTTGTTAGACTTGATTCTCCATCTAAACTTAATTTTTTCTTTAACAAAAGTGTGTCCTCTTATCTTCCTGGTCACTGCATCTTGTTGAAAGTTAATGCATAAGATGTGATAATCGTCATTAGAAATCACTAGGAGTGTTGTTGGACTGTGAGTTGAAATTAATACTGTTACTACAGTGAACACTTACTGTAGAAATCAAGGTTGGTTTTAAAAACTTGCCAACTTTGATATTAATATTTTTAACAAGTGTTTAATTTATGACTTTTTTGAATAGTCCTTGATTTTTTTTTTTAACTTAAAGCCCTAGTGACAAAGCGACATTTAATGTAATGAGCAAAAAAGTTTTATTGCTCTGTTAAAAATGGCTTGGTGTTAAGATACACGGGTTCAGATCCAATAAGCATCCTGTTATCTTGTTAAAAGTCAGCAGAACTGCCAGGGAAATTCATTGTTGGTTTTCCTTGGTTAGCAAGTTCTTTTGAACAGTACACCCACCTATGCCTGCTTGAACAGAAACTTGTATCAGTATAAATCACCAGGTCAGGCCCAAACACTGTTGACTCCATTTCACATTGAAAGAAATTAAGAACTTTATTCCTTGACTGAGATTCCCTATTTATTTCTGTGTCAAAAATGCTTTGAAAACATTTGTTGAAACAATATACCAGCAGTTGTATGAATATCTGGTTAAAGGGCTTTCCAGGGTTTTACTCACTTTCCAGTTCAGTGTGTTGTCTCAAATGGTGGTGGTGAATTGTAGTCAAGATAAACTGTTCTCACTTCTGTGTAATTTTTACAGGCAGAGTGCTTTGGAACATTTTTTCGTGCTACAAGAAATTTCTGTTAAAGAGAAGACCAGTTGTCTTAAATTGCTGCAATGGGCAAGTGGTAGTTTGTGGAAGATTCTAGCTTTGTGAGAAAAAAAAAAAAGATTCATAAACTGGAAAAATATAAAACATGGTACTTGGGAAGACTGGTTTGCAGATACATGCATCTGATTCTGCACTTCAGTTTTTGAACTGTAATGTTGATATGCCTTATCTTTTGAATTGATAGAATTGTTTCTTTTCTTTGTCAACTGGATGAACATAAACAGATATATTTGCTTCCCATGGAAATAGTTCCCTGCTAAATCTAATGACCCAGTAATAAATTCTGTTGTTTGGAAGTTAGCAAGATTATTGTAACAGTCTGTACTCCTACTTGTGATAATTAACTTAAAAAGTTAGCTTGAAAGTAGCTACATCCATATTTATTAGATGTCTGATTCTGAATGCATTGAAGTGAATTTTGTTCACTTCTGTGACCACTGGGACTTGTAGTTTAAGCAAAACAACTTTTTGAATAATGGATGAAATTCACTCCTGAGTAGAGAGGTTTGTAAGATCATTTTAATCACCATAGCCATTGTTTAAATTCCTTGTAAATACTAAAATATGGTTGTTTATATTTAACATGGCTGCAATAGTTTTATTTTGTATGTGTTGTTCCTGTGCAAATATCTGAGGTGATTTAATCAGTGACGTTTAAAAGAATATCTGGTCAAACTGTCATTAAGTTAGATAAGTAATGTTCTGTCTTTGTTTTATTAAACATGAAGAGTAAAATTGGTTAATGTAGTGAACTGGTCTCTCTTCCTGCAGCTTGTGTCCAAGTAGACTATGGCTGCCTAGGTTTCTGAAAAAATGGGAATAGTCTTAGGAACAAATTGATTAAAATAATCATGTTTAGATTTAAAATGTGGTGGTGTATGAGTGCGTTTCCACAGCATCACAAGCTGATCAAAGTTGTACCTCTTGCCTTCCCAGCCTCTTTTCTTCTTTTCCTTCTTTTCCTTCCTTGTGCTAGTAAGGATTGCACTGGGAGCTGGTTCAGGAAGCTGAACTGCCTGAAAATGAGCAACATTTTTTTTTTCCCTTGGTAGAATTAGTTTTTAGTTGACTCAGAACCCACTAAACCTGCAGTTGCATACCTGTCAGTGGCTATGTGAGTGAAGAGGTGGGATCCCAGAGAGGAAGGGAACAGTGGCACTTCTTAGGCTTGTGTCTGTCAGGGTGATGGTGCAGGACTTCAGCCTGTGACCTGCTTCTGCTGTGCATCAGTGTACAGCTGGTGTAGACCAGCTCCACCATTGAAAAACATGGTCCTGTTTGCTACCACCCCATACTCTGCTGCTTCCTCCTTTGTGCAGGCACATACTTGTATGGTTATGTGGTGAGCCGGGCTGAGGATTGAACTAACTTGGGGGAGGGGCAGGGGCAGGGAGGGGAGGGTTGGGTTGGAGCTGGATCAGTTTGCTGCACAAACATTTGTGCTGGCTCAAAGATGGGGGTGGAAGCAAGCAGTAAGGGGAGTAGGGTGTGTCTTTCTTTTGGTGACAGTGACACATTATGCCAGTTTAAAGTATATTTGATATTGGCCTTATTCTGTGAGGTTAAGCTGGTACTGCACTGAGAGTTTGAAGACATTGTTTGGTTATGGTTCATGGGCATATTTTACGTCTAAGACCCCTTAAACCACAGTCTGATTTCAGAATGTGCTTTGAAGGGATTTTGAGGGAAGAGTCTGGCCTTTTCTATAGTAACCGATTTTTAAAAATATTTCAATTTGGTATCTGTTGTTTCATTTAGAGGTACTTAATGCGAAAATATACTCCTGTTTATAACTGCTGTTCATCCATCAAATTACTGCAACAAATTTGTTCAGCACATATATTGAGTTCTTAAGCTTGAAAGACTTAAATAAGAAAAGATAGTGATCAGAGTGTCCACTAAGAAAACTGCAAGATACTTTGCAGTTATGAGTAGATAAACAAACTGAACAAATCTACAAAAATTATGAGGTGACCCTAAGACATACATTATAACTTCAGATGGTTTCTGGGGAGGCAGTCTGTAAATTCTTAAGTAACTATAATGATTAGTGGTTTTCAAAATCTATCTTAAGGCTTTCAGCCTATCACAGAAGTTGTACTTAATGTTTCAAGATATGAATAGGCATTGATTTATTTTTTTTTCCCCTCCCCACTAATATCTGTGAAAATGTGTCTCTCAGCCGTTTGTCTCTCCTTCTCTGCCATAGATTACCATGCTAAATGATCCTTTCAAGAGAAGCTGTGTTCAGTGTTATGTGCATTAGGCATAATCAGCAGTTAAATGGACAGTATGAGCTCAACCTGCCTTCACTGGTCAGTTACCTTGATTAATTTTTCCCAAGGGCGATTAGTGTGCTCTTACATGATTCACTCTGTTTCAGGTCTGCATGGGCGGTAGTCTGTCTTTGCTGGGTGGTGGTGAGTAAGTCTGGGCAGTAGCTTCTGCTGGAAGAGATGACCTATCTGCAGCCTTTAAGTAACATTTTCTGTAATGATTGTAATGGGTTTTATTTTTGTCCTTGCTGAATAACATAGTTTTTAAACAAAGGTACTCAAGGAGCTGTTGGCTAAAAACTGCTACCCAGAGATGTGTAATTTCACACAGTGCGTGCAGATGATATATTGGTTGTGTATAAGCTGTAGAACAGCAGCCCTAATAGACTTTCAGTTTTACGCTCTTAAGCATCATCTTTCTTCGTTGGCCCTTCTGTGTAATCAGTGTTCGATGTGAAGATTCTTTTTGAACTTGAACTGATGATAAACAGGTGTGTGGTGCTTTCTCATGTAAGTCTGTATGCATGTAAATTTCTGTGTGTGTATCATGTATTCTCCAAGTATGGTGTATTTTTCAAAGCTTCCTCTTCAATTTAGTTCACTCTTTATCAAGGTCCATCTTCCTGCAGCCATGTCATTCTCCAGAATTTCAGTTTTCCCCTCAAGCTTCAAATGACAACAGGAATTACTATCCCTTGGCTTAAAGAAAAAAGAACTAATAACTTATTTCTAATGTTTATACAATAAAAAATCATGATTATTGCACGTTTGGGACTGACTATATGGATTCTTTTCTAATAAGTGGAAGTGGCATTGTGACGACTGACTGTTTCCTTCTCATGTCTTAGAGTACTTCGATTTTGTGTCCTATTTGTTCTTTCTCTAAAATGCTTCCATATTGATATGTGGAGTAGTGAGATGAGAAGCTCCTTGTCACAGGAGTGACACATAATCTGTCACTGACTTCTCAGGTGCTCCAAGGTAATCCCTGAATTTTTTGCCTGAATCTCAGTCAACAAAGTAATTCTAGTGTCTGTGTTAGGCAGTATGTTCCTCTGAATTATTGCAATTGTAAAATCGTTTTGTTGCCTATCATTGCTATAATACCTGCCTGTGCTGAATGGCCACCTTTATCTACTTCAGTTTCCAGGGTCAGCCACAGTTACTAGACCTGCCACTTCTTCTCATTGAACTGTTTTTTGGTTTGATTTGTTTTTATATAAAAATTCACGTTCAGTTTTGGATGGTAGAAATACCTCTGTGTTGGTATGTTTTTGATCAAGGGTTTAAAAAAAAATCCCAAATGTAGGTTTTAGAATTATCCTTTTATTTGTGATAAATGTGTATCTTACGGCAAAGGCACTCAAGGATATCTTGCTATTCAGCTTTTTCTTGTACTGTGCCTGTTATTTTGCTGTTGAAGAAAATGTGATTCAGAAGTACTGTATGAAGTATCTATGCTTGTAGCAAAAGCTATGAACTACAGGGCAGTTGGTATATCTGAGATGGTGATAGTTTTCCTATACTGTATGCCCAGCTCAGGAGAGATTTGGGTACCTGTGTGTTTAGTCTGAAGAACTGACTTCTTTTCCTTTATAGTGATTTTTGGTCCTGGCAGGCTTGAGATGCTACTGCTGTCATTCCCACAGTGGTGACAGTTACTGTAACCCCCTGATCCACTATTGGATGCTACTGACTGAATGGTGAAAAGTTGCTTTGATTTCCTGCCTTTTCAAGGGTAAAATAAGCTCTCTATCCCATATGCCAGTACTGGATTCCTGTGTTTCTAATGCAAGATACAGGTCTTGGATCTCTCACAAGCTGCAGTTAAAGCTAATGTGGTGATATTTTCACTATTTTCCTGTTGCTGCTGCCAAAGAAGTTAAACTGCATAATAGTTCTTATCTGCTCCAGTTGCTCATCTTGACATGAACGAAACATGTCTTTCAAGAAGATTTACTTAAACGCTTTGTACAGGGATATTATCTTCTTGTGTGCTAGTATGACACTTGGCATGATATGCAGGTGGGGCATTCCATTCTTACCATGATTTAGTTGGTAAATGTGATTGTAGTGCTTGTTTAGAACCATAAAATATCGTGAGTTGGAAGGAACCGTATTTATGAACATCGGAAGGATACTCATCGGCACAATTCTAGATGTATTTCTGAGATTCAATGTCTTTATTTCATTACTTGCAAGATGTTTGACAGGGTATAGAGTTGACTGGTTTTGCCATCTTAGGACACTGTGACATCTTTTTTCCCAAACAGAGGTGTTGAAGCAGTTGCTTTCAAGCGGAAACTCCCACTATTTTTTGTCCTGCCAAAATGCAAACTTTAGTTTATATGTGAACTTGAAGTGCAAAATGAATGATGTAGTGCTGGTGTTCGATCTTGGTAGCAGTGTGTCTTACGTTGCGCTTTTCTGAACTGACAGCAGTAGCTTTTTGCTTAGCAGCACAGCAGAGCAAAACAGAGCTGACTGTGCAGCAGTTATGCTTCAGACATGGCTAAATTTTTCAGTCTATTTATGAGTATCAACAAACACTTTGTGCATACTTTTGCCATGCGTTGAATGCTTCTATTTTCCTTTAATTTAGCTTAAAACTAGTAATGGAATTCCTGAGGTTTTGAGAGGAATAGCTCTTGGCAAGCCTAGGGTTTTGAAACCAAAGGCAATTAAGATACCAAGCAAACACAGGGAGGGCTACTTCTTCGTGGAAGTATGTTAAGATTCTTCTGACATATAAGCATTTGTTGTAGTTTGCATTTTTTGTTTGTTTTTCTTTTTTAATCTCTTTGAATTACTCCTTTAAAGCACAGTTGTTTTTCTTTAAAAAAAATCTCACTGGAACACAAGGGGACTTTTTTTTCCCTTGATGTCACTTAACAAGTTTAGCCTTTTCAGACAACCATTACAAGTAGAGGATGTAATGTTACTTTCTTTCTAGCTGTCTGTATTTTTCGGTAACTCAAACACTGATTGAAGCACGTAGTTAGAATGCAAATTTTAGTTTAAATAAAATAAGCTCTTGCTTTTAAATCACCGCAATAACTGTAATTGAAAGTAGTTGTTACTGTGCATCTGTCAGGTACAATAATACAATTAAAAATGATTTAGGTTTTCAAAGTGTAGTTGGGCTTTCTGTAAAACACATAGGTCAGCTGCTTTAGTTTTGTGGGAACAAGAAGACATATGATGTAGGGAAACTTGCCTGGCTGTCAGAGCCTTGACCTCTTCTGCCTCTATCTGGTAGTGCTTGCTGCAAGCCTCTTCCCTCTTTTGTACCCTCTTCCCACTAATCCCGAGGGGTGCTGCATTCATAGGAACCTTGCTTGCTTTCTCCTTTATTTATGTTACTGCATTTCTTTGTAGAGTTTTATGGCTCTTTATGTGCCTTCATTTAGCCCTCCATTTCCTTGCAGTGTTTCTTATTAATATAATAATTTTGAATGTTTCAGAGCTCATTATCTTCCTTCTCAAACTTAACTCATTTACTTGCCATTTGGGATGCTGCTGACAGTGGTATAATCCTCTGTCTCCCCCAGGAAGAGCAGTTGTTTTTGGGAGTAGCCCTCTCTTTTTCCTCTTCTCCTTGAGTGCATGGTCATGTTTTATTCATATGCTCCTTCTTCCTTGTCCAAACAACATTTTCAAGACCACATTTTCTTCTTCTGTCTTTGCAAATGAAGTTTCTGTATCTGTCACCTGGAGTACTTGAAGTACCTTTTCTCTCTTCTCCTGATATTCTTCTCTCTGCAATCTGTTCAAAATACAGCCGGTACAATGTTTCACGAGTCTGAGTGCTAGTTTCCTCGTCAAGCTGAAGCTAGCTCTTTGTCTTTGAATTCAAAGACCCACATGGCCTATTTCTGCATCATAGTCTTCTTTCTCCGTGCTGCTTTCGGTGCTCAAATCAGTCTTTTTTTCTCCTTCCCCCCTCCTTTACTTATGTTTCATGTCATCTCCTTCACTTTGATTTACAAAACTTTTGAGCATAACTGTATGTTACATGTGTTAATACCATTACAAGAGAAAATGATTGCACCTCTACCTTCTCTTCTTGGGTATTAGAGTATCCTGTTGTCTGTTTGCTTATACAGATGAATTACATTTTTATCTACCCAAGCTGTTACTTTTGCATCATTTTTTATAGATACCTGTGAAATGTATGCTGCTGTTTATCTTTCAAGTCTGGTTCACTTGTCTGGTGACTATACATTGTACAGAGCACCAGTAGAGTGCTTTAAAGTCTGTTGTGTGAGTACACTGTCAGATTTTGTGGATTTTTATTATCCTATGTGATTTCAGTTAGTAAATGTTTTTTTCTGCACTTGGCAGGTTTCTTTGGTGAGGTAAAGAAGATGTAATCTGAAACTTTTATTGAAATTATATACAAATTGAATTTAAACTGGCAATCAAAGTAAGTGCCATGTCCCATGTTTGACTTATGGCAGAAATAAGCTAATATTAAGAGAGGTAATATTTTTTTCTTAATAAGGAAAGCCAAGTGACTCAAGTAATTCTTTTTGTGTCTCATGAAACTTTGGCTCACAACATTTTTGTGGTTTGTGTTTCAGATTTTGTTTGTGATTTTTGGGGGGGTTTATTTTGGAGAAAGTTAAACTTTTGTGGCTCCTTATTATTTGAGTATTTTTGGCTGGTAATACAATGAAAAAGTAAAGCAGAAATAATTGCTAAAATAAGAAGTTTTAACATGTTGCTTGTTTTGGGTGATGGTATTCAGTTCCTGAGAGAGCTTCCTCTCAATTTGCAGTATTATTAGGAAGGATACCATTATGGTAATCTTTGTTATTAAAAGGCATTTAGTTCACTCTTTTTGGATCTGAAACAGTAAAGAATGAGCTAATATTAAATGCAGTATTATCCAATAAATTGTTTTCTAAACTTGAACTTTGTGATATTTGTTTAGTGTTATTATAACAGCACCATTGTGCCTATATTTAGAGAAATCCTGAGTGATTCATGCCAGTTGATCAGTCCTGCAACTCCAGAGAGTGCTCCATTCCTAAAAACTGCTGGACTAGAAAAGAATGTATACTGGAACAGAAAAAGGGAAGGTGCTACACAGGCATCAGACAAACTGTTTTATTTTTTTATATTTTCTTCCCTTCTCCTTTTTTTTTGGTAAAGGGTTAGGTGGCAAAACCTTTCTTATACAGTGCTTACATCTTCCCTCCCTAAGTTCCAGAACTACTTTTGATAACAGAGGTGGGCAGAGCATTTCCATGTTGTCCTGTAGCTCTTTAGTTCTAGAGGAATGTGTGTTTTGTCTCAGAGGTACAACATATACCAGAAACTTAGATAAGCTTCTAGTTTCTGTAGGACTCTTTGGGTTTAAGTGTACATTATGACTGTTATTTTAAGATACTTCTGGCCACTTAGGGTCTTGAAATATTTTACCAGTAAAGGGCAACAAAGTTCCCTTCAAAATCTAAAGTTAAAGTTATTTGTCTTGGATTTTCTCTGCCTACAGTGTTATTTGGATCATCTGACTTTCACAAATGTGTTTTCTTTTACTATGACTTTAGTCCATAAGTGCAAGTACATTTGTTTAATAAATATTTCTTTCTTTCTGCCTCAGAGTTCTTTACTCTGTTAAGTCTCTATGAAGTAGTCCCATAGAGCACAACTTCGTGTATGTCTGCTAAATTTAAATTTACTTTTCTTGAAGAGTTTATATTTCTTATGTCAGCTGTAATACAGAATTTTATTTGTTAAATGGATGTAACTTAATAATTGTAAATGGTATGGTATTAAAACAGTTTCCTATCAAAGCAAAAAACAGTTTAACTTTGTCAGTAGTCTAAAATTATAACTACCTTTCTGCCAATACTATATCAGTTTAGAATTTTTCTGTGAATTCTTCATTGCTGATGTTAAAATAAGTCAATAATGCTTATTTATACTTTAACCTGTCCTCTAACCTGTTTCCCCCTTCTCAAGGACATAAGCACCTCTGATTTATGCTGAGGCTCATCCTAAGGCAAGCTGTGAGTGTTTGTGTCAAGGCTGAAATATTTAAGTGTTATGGTTCGTAGGTACAAGCGTGTAAAAAATCATTTGGCAAGGAGTTTTATGTTCACATCTCACCTCTGATAGCTTCCTATACTTTTATCTATTGGTAAGTAAATTGCAGCACAGTTTTGAGCAGCTCTTTCTTTAGATCCTGATTCATGTAAGATATTGCTTAGTGTTTTGGCTTCTCGTTGAACTGTAGGTGATCAGCTGCTGCACACTTGGCTGAATTGTTAACAGCTAAACTGGATGTCAGTAGGTTTGGGTTTTTGAAGTCAAAAATGGTGATGGGGCACTTTTTTCATTTTGTGCAATTGTGCAAATTATTTGTAAATGAGTTTAGAGTATGCCTTATGGTATTTTTTGTTTGTTTGCTTTAAGAGGCCATGATGTGAACTGCAGCAGTTTAGTAGCTGAGTTGTGAGTGCTTCAGTGTTTGTCTCCTGAATAAGGTTGGGATTTTGTTGGGAGGCTGGCACCTGGTGAGGACAGTGAATTTATCAGCTGACTTCTTGGTTGCTAATTCCCAGAACTTCATTTTATTTCCAAGAAAACTGTAAATGCTTCCCTATGAAGCATGTGCATTCATTAGACCTGTGCCTAATGTAATGAATTGTATCAGTGGATTTTACTGTGCCCTACGTTTTTCATACATTTTAAGCATGATTTATACCTCTGTTTTAGTACTTTTTTCTTTTTAACCAATGAAGCTACTAGATGTGCTTCAACTAGGGTTATATTTCAGTATTGATGGCATAAGTCTATAGTACTGACCTGGCAGAGATTTTAAACACTTTGCAAATGTAATTAAACTTCTGAAAAGTGTCCACTCTAGAAGATTCTCTAGGGAAACTCTCAAATGAGTCATGTATAGTACCATACAAGTAGCAGACTGAGTTCTGAGGATCGTGTGATTACTTCTTGTTCCCTAGGCTATCTGATGGCCATCAAGGAAGCCTAGATGTGCTAGAGATTAAAGAATTCAGCTCCTGCTTCAGCACATAGTAAGCTACAAAAATGGCTAAAATTAACATACCCATACAAATTTGTTTTATCTGGTTTGGCCATAGCTCAGTGAATATTACAGACAAAAATGTATTGCCTCAGCAGCCAAGAATTAATGCAACTTAGATTGAAAAATGTGAAAGTTACACCACTGGGGATAACTGATTGACGTGGCTGTTAGAATGGGCAAAGTTAACATGCTGATGATCCTGTTTGAAGTGGGCTAGTGTGATAGTGCTGCCTGAGAAGTCACTGTCTCTGCTGCAGTAGAATTTGTTTTAGGCTGCAGCGTTAGGCAGGTTTCAGAATTTGACAGCAGCCCTTCTTGCAGCATACCACAGCCTTTTAGTTGCTGGCACAGCAGAGGCAAAGGATGAATATAATCTTGCTGTGGTTCTGTCACATATTATTTGAATTTTCTAACTGCTTGTTTTCCCTTCTGCACTACACTTCGCTTCCCTGTCACTTGTGATTAGGGGTTAATGTACAGAAGTTGATCTGCATGTTCAGATAGACGATATAAATGGGTTAGAATTTATGAAGGAGCATAGGAATGTTGTGTCAATAATATTTGGAATGTTCAGAGTTAAATAATTTACTTGGAGTTGTATGGCAGTATCAAAACACGTATGTTTACAAACACATTAATAACTTGCTTATTTTAATGATCAGCTGTTAGAAAGAATACATACAAGTACAATGTAGAACTGGACCTGTGGAAACACAGTGTTTCACATAGGTAAGCAGCCTAAGAGGTTGGTGGGATTAAACAGAAGTTGTAGGAGCTGGACAACATAAGGTAAGGCAGTGGATGAACATAGGGAATTGAGTGGGAACTGCTAAAGAAAGGGGGACTAAGAATCAGTTAGGAAGAAGACTGATTTTCAGGAATATTCTGAATTTTTACTTACTTTATCCTAATATTGCCTATTACATATAGAATTTGAATTACGTTGTTTTACCGTATTAACATTAGGTAATTATCATATTTCTTAGTTCTAAATTACTTTCAAAATAGCTGCAGTATTGTTAGGCATGGATAAGGGTTTCTGTGCTTTTGGGTGTCTTCCAGTGTATACAAAAGGGTTGCAATAAACAGATAGCATATAAATGCATGATAAAATGCACTGTAAGTAGCATAATGATTATTTCACACTGCTTCTGTAATTGCATCTAAACTGATTTCAGTTTCTTTTTGTTTCTGTTCTAGAAAATGATGTAACTTATGCAGATTTTGTTGCTGGATTGCAATTTCTGTAATATACTCTCGTTGACTAATTCAATTATTGCTGGATGTAATGTGTTGCTTTGATAAAGCTTGTGTTTTGTTTACTTGCACTGTGAGACACATCATTTTCATTTGCTTTTGAATTTTATTTTAGCTGCAGAAGTACAGAGAGAAAGAATAGGACTCATGGTTTATCTTGGATATCCAAACTTGCTTTGGAACATTATTGCCAAAGGCGATTACGCTTAGTGATTATTATGTTTATGAAGTTGTTGTATTTTCTCAACCCACAATTCTTGTAAAAGGGTAATTATGTTAAAGCTTGGGCTATTCTTTGCAGATTTTTGTGCCAGCGCCAAAATATTTTGAGACAATACGCAGCCATCATTTCAAAGATACCCTTTTAACTTGAAATACTAAGTGTGCTGTAAGTTTTTAAAACGTAATATTCAGTAAACTAGGACAGTAGTAAGTTTAAAGTTAAAGCAAGTCATTTATCTTGCCCTGCCATCAGGAAGCAGATCTGAAATGTGCTACTTAATGTGATGGCTTAAAGGTTGTGTTCTTGCTCTCAATTAATTTTATGCTATTGATCTTTTGCAGAGGGAGGACAAAAATCTTGCCATTTTTAGCTCTCATTGCTGAACACATTAATGGTCAGGTTGAGCAAATCACAAATTTCCAAAGCTTTCATACTACATGTTTATGTAATTTAATACTTGGATAATGACTTGGATAATGCTTGAGGTGGAGTGTGTAAGGGTTTTGATATTTTTAACTGATATTTTAAAAAATGATACCAACTACTTCCATCAGTCAGCGGTAATAGCTTAACTGTCAGGTGCTTAATTTTAATTTGCACACTGAAGTGAAGTTTTGTGTTCTTATTTTAAAAAAAATTCAAAATTAAGTGGACTTCTTTAAAAAACCAAAATCGCTACTGGCTAAATGGTCACTAATTCTGTTCCTAAACATTTAGAAAATTTCTAAGCTGTATTTGTGCAGAATTTTTGACACACTGCAGGGTAAATGGAAGTTAGAAATAACACTGTTAGAAGTTGTAGAACGCCAACAAGCTGCTTGAATAAGTCTAGATTTAATAAGCCTTATCAATACCATCTTTGATGTTGCAACTGAAATACTGTGCATTGTATGTATGTAATTCTTTTCCCAGCTTTTAAACAGATTTCAGTATTTTCTTTTGGCACACATAACTGTAGCTTTAGGTGAACTTAGCTTTGCATAAACTATGTTGAAAGAAAGCAGTTTTCAGAAGCTACAGACTGATTTCTTTTCCCTTAGGTATTCTGTAGAAGTGACACACAGATGATTTATTTTAACAGATTCTTGTAGTATCTTCTTGAATTATAATGAAGCTGTGCTTATGACCACTTCGAAATGGTCCAAGTATGACCTGTTGCAAAAAAAGAAGAGTATGATTTCTCCATAGGCATCGTGGCCCAGCCTTCCTTTTGTTGGCAGTAGTCATAGTGTGGTGGTCAGATCTGCGAGGTCGGTGGAGTAGTTTGGATTGAGGCTTGTCTGGCTGATTAGAACATAGCCAGGGCAGGAAAGACCATGCCTTTCAGCTGCAGCCACCTTTAGATCCGCTGAAGGTAACACAAAATAGGATTTTAAAGAAGAAAAGCCGTTAATTTAAAATATTCCACCTTCCGGTAGCTCTTTAATTTACAAAAGGAAAACTTTACACTGCTCTGTAACCATGCACTTATTTTCTATACATGGGAGGAAACAATATGTCCTTTTTATAAATTGAATTTGTATTATCTCGGAAACACAGGCTTGGTTTTGAAAAAGGTGGGGGTTTTGTTGTCTTTGAACTCCTATTATGTCAATTCTAGTAGACACAATTCTAGTAGAGAAAATTTAAAAATTTTAAAGAATTATTTAATTTTTGCATTTTTGAGCTATAAAGAAGAACAAGTTCAGTGGGAATACGTATGTAAATATTAGTATTGAGTCATTTGCACTTGTCTGTGATTTCACAACAGTAGTAAGACATTATTTTAGTTTCGCTTTTTTTTCAGGGAAGCCAGCAGGGTTGGCAGTTTAAAAGTTTATGGAGTAGCCCAATATTTAATCTTTAGTGAGTTACACAACTGTTTTGTTTACCAATATTCAGTGTTTGGGCTTTTTTTCTTTTTTTAAAAGGTGTACGGTCATCTTAGTTACTTCCTTTATGTAGCTAATATCAAACTCTCTGGTTGAAGTACATAGATACTTCTCATAATGAAAATTATATATGAATAGAATATAACTGAATTTCTTCTGTATATGGGATTTTTTTTACATCCTTCTCCCCATTCATACCTGTATCACCTGTATCTAAGTATGGCTACTGGGACACAATTAATGTCATATGTTTTTTAAAAGGACTGTGAAAGAGAATATTTAAAAAAACCTCAAAACTTTTGGAAGTTTAGCTTTAATCTTGAGTGTAAGGTTAAAAGAGCTTTCACAATTCCAGCTGTTTTGAAGGCCGTCTGCCTGTAGTGACATAAATCTTTGACATAAAACACGGCCCTTATTAACATAAGCATCTGCTTATAAGAGTAGAAGTTCCATTTTCTTTTAATCTTAGTGTTTCCTTTTCAATACAAATACTTGTTGCTACCTACAAAATAATTGAGCTTTTGGTTACATTCTGCCCAGATTAGTGTTGTTCCTTTGACATGCAGAATAAATTAAAATGCAAAATTATTTGGGATTTCTCCTTACCGTTAAATTCAGAATGATGGGAAGATTACTACATGAAACGAAATTCTTAGTGTTAACTTGCAGCTTTACTGATTGTGAGGGTTGTTCTTAGACACAGCTGTTCATAGGACTTCTTTTCTCTGTTCTCCGAAGAAACATCGTTATCTATCCCCATTGCATGAAGATAACAGAAACCCCAGGTTTCTGGGGTTGCACTGAATCAGTAGGAACCTTGTGATGTTAATTAGATATTACTAACAGCATCTATTTGCCATTTCGCACTAGTGTCTTTTTCTAGATAGACTAAATAAGCAAGAACATTTCAGTATTTTGAATTTGAAAGCATTAGTTTCTGGTAACAGAAAATGTGGCTTTTAGGCAATGACTTGGAAAATACATTTAAATTTTAATGGCATCCTTTAATGGTTTATATTGTGTATATATGTAAATTTCTATGGGAAAATGTGCACAGAGTGTGATACACATGCCTGTGCTATTGTTAATTTTTTGGGCTGTTTTTAGTGGTGGTTTGAAGGGGCTGTTTGTTACGTCATTGTGAAATGATAATCTTTTTATTAGTTCTCACAGATCTGGTACAACTTTTCAAGAATCGCTGTTTATTTTTGCAGGTAGGAGGATTTATCTAGCTAGCACAGCCAGCAACAGCAGTGGTGAGATGGAGGCACAGGCAGGCACTTGGTGCCTTGGAGTTTCTGGAAAGTTTAAAGAGGTTATTCCTTTTTATGAAGTGAAGACCAACAACCTGTTTCAGAGTTAGTGGAGCAAACGCTGAATTTGAGACCATATGTAAAATCAGTCCTGCTTAAAACCAGTCACACTGGGAAACCGGGGGTTCTGGTGTATAGTAAAGCTTTGGAAAAGAGAAACTGCTCAGGAATTCTCTCTGTCTTTATTACCATGCCAGTGGGTACAAATGATGGTGTCCTTCTGCCAGTTTATTGTGTAGCTTTGGTAAAGATTGAACTTTTTGTGTTAGAGTCGGTTAACTTGGATAATTCTGTGTATTGTGGGACTAGGTAAGTAATGAGAGTTTCAATACAAATGAGAAAAGTGCTTTGAACCAGTCAAGCATGCTTTTCAGTGTGTTTCCAAAACATGCCAGTATCCAAATTTACAAGTTTGTTGGGCCACTTGGGCAGATTGATGAGATAATTTTTGTGCATTTGGTAGAAGTAAGTCTTATCACCCTAATGACTGTTCATTAAAGTTCTCACTGGTTATTTACAGTGTAATCCATAGTGATTAGTGTTCATTTGCCATGCAGTAAGTTTTTTGAAATGCTTGATGGGCACATGTTCTCTTGACCCATCTTCTCTCTTTGCCACACAGACTCCCTTGCATGGTCCTCAGACTGTAAGGAAATGGTGAGAGACTTTTAGACCAGGTACTTCATTTGCCTTTGTATGATCAGAGCTCTAAAAACAGTTACAGAAAATATTTTAATCTCCCATGATTAAGCCTCCTATATATATGGACCTTTGGACTTGCTAGTAGTTTTAACTCTTAAGAATACAGTTTCAGTAGGAAAAGTAAACTACTTCTGGTACAGCATGTCTTGAGGATGTCTTTATTTTGAGGTCTTCCACCATTATTTTCTCTTTCCTTGTCTCTTGAACTATTGCAAAGAAAAGCTTTAAATGTGAAAATAAAAAAGTGCGTTTGTCAGCACTGTGCTGATCGTAAGTAAAGTATAGCTGGAGTTTCTTAGGAAGCTTTGTCGAAGTCAAGTTTACTGACAAACTGTACCCTTTCCCCTTTCCAAGCCTGTACCCATCAGGTGTATATTTAGTGTCTTTACTGTTGAGGGTTTGAAGGGTTATAAGCAGTACAACACCAAGTAATACCTTTGTAAGTGTAGAATTGCACATAAAAAAACCCTCATAACTTGTACTTGAATTAAGGGTGAGCTGCAAGGCACTTCAATTATAGGATAAGCATAACAGTGTTTTAACGTAGCTGAAATAAGTCTACTCATTGCCAGTTCTTGGACAGAGAATATTTTCATTGCACAGGAACAGACAAAAGCAACAAGATAGCTGTGCCCAAAAATGGGGATACTAGTTTAGACTGGTAGAGATATTCCTGCCAAGGAATTGTGGCTGGACTTAGAGTTTTCATGTCTGTTACAGTGTGCGTAATGGTCAGCTGAAACTACATCTCTTGCGGTACCTGCAGTATAAATATTAGGGCAGGTATTACCATCTGTTCTGTAGGGTTTGTAGTTTAAATGGGTAAGATGGGCATGCAAAAAAAAAAAAAGTGTGCTATGTAAGTGATTGTAGGTTGACAGCAATGATGGTAGCATGTTCCTGGATGAGCTGAACAAAGAAAACGGAATAAGAGGCAGATAACTGAGATGAAGTGTGGTGAGAGGAGAAGGTGCAAGGAAGTGAGGTGGGGACTGTAACAGAAAGAAAACATTGCCAATGGCAGTCAGTGAGCTCTACAAAGATTCTTCCCAGTGTCCTGGAAACCAAAGGTCATGGCCTTACTTGCCTCTGGTCCTGGCCCCAGGGGTACTTGCCTGGCTTTATTTGACTAGCAGTCTCCACTGGACAGAATAATTGGCAGTGAGGTGATTATTACTGATCACCCTACTGATTAACTAAACCCAAAATTGGTACAAAAGAGTCAGTTGTTATTTTCAGGATATCTCCCAGCAGAGGTCTCCGTGATGGGAGATGGAACGCTATAGGAAAGACAGGAGAAAGTAATTAAAGTAGACAGAAAAGGTAGGAACACTCTGTTCAGTAATCATGCTTTACAAATCAGTCATCATATAAAGTTGTTACCTGAACTGTGTGCTTCTGGAAGACCTCCTCTTATACAGTACAGTGAGGTTTTTCTCCTTTATTGAATAGGTGAAAGTCATTATCAAAGATTCTAGATCAAAAGTACCAGTTACAGTAATGAAACCTTAAAGTTTACACTTCAGACTTTGTAGCTTCATTACATAGTTAAACATTTGTTTTTTCCATCCAAAGATCCACATACTTTCAAACCGGTGGTGTTCATTGGTGTTATTTCCATGGTTTCATTTTTTTAAGATACTCAGTAATCACTTCTGTAATTTATGTCAGTCTTGTATGTAACGAGGTGATATGCTAAATGTAGTCCTTGTCAGGAATATACTTTAACACCAAGTTCAAAGGGAGATTTTATTCTAAAACTGCTTTTGAGAATCTTCAAATATTGTAGAAGGGTGTTGTTTATTCTTAGTCTTAAGTTGCTTAAGGCTAGCGTGGATGAACCTAGCCTGACTCCTTTGTGTTCTGATAAGATACTACATCTCACCCATTTATTGCAAGCAGTTAACTTTTTACCAGAAAGTTTTTTGACCTTGATTTTGAAGCTCTTCAAGACATCAAAGCTCCACCAGTATTCTTGTCAGCTTATTACAGACATTAATTGCCATGTATTTATTCTATGCTTAATTATTTGGTGGTTTTTATACTTAATGGTTTTTAAAAGCTTTTTTTTTTTTTAATTCTCAAAGGTTCTATCAAGTTATCTCATCTTGAAGTGCAAACTTTTTTTTTTTCCATTTGACCAATGACTTTTTCAGTGTAAATATTTACTACTTCTAAACCTAGAATTTACTTGCTTAGGATAAATATTTGGCAATATTGCACATCTCATAGAGAAGAGAGCACCTCAAAACCCATTACTGCGTTTCTTCACAGAATAAAACACAGGGGTCTTGGGTGGTATGGTGTTCAGAAGAAATTACTTTTAAATAGCTATTTTTTTTATGATAACTAGTAAAAACCAATCCTCTCTGTGGACAACGCTGGTTCCGGTGGGGTGCTTTAGAATTTTTATATATCATTCTCTGGGTTTTCCTAAGCAGTTGAATTGTGTTGCAGGGAGTGAGAAGATCTTGTAACTACTTTATAGGAGTTTGAATATTAACAGTGGTAACAAGCAATTTCCCTTACTTCAAAAAAAACTGTTAAAATGTGTAGTTCACAGCAGAAATGCTAATAAGCTGGAGTAGAGTAACATGACAAAGGAAATCAGCCCATTAGATATTTTACTGCTTTGAGTTTTCTCCTAGAGAATAAATATAGAAGGGCTTAGTAAATCAGTTATCTGTTGGAATTGGTTTTTTAACTTGCAATCATCTGTACTTGAAGTCTAGTTTAAGATTTTGAATCATGTGTAAATACTAAATTTAAAATACAAATGTAGTTCTTGGAAATGAGCGAATTAGAACAGATTTTTGTTTTCTTTCCATTCTTGTCTAAGTAAGTGCCAGCGAGCTTTATGGGCTTGTTATTTAAATGGGTTTTGGGCCAAATCATATTACGTGACATGTTTTTAAATTTTAAATGGTGCTGGTTTGCTAGAGATGGCAGAGTTTTCACCCACAAGGGGCTGTACTTTTAGAATCTGCAAATGATTGGGGTTTGTGTCTTTTTTTGCATAGGTTTCTAATACTCTGAAGCACCAAATTGGCTGATTTAACTATGTAGTAAACTTATATGTTCCCTCCTTGAAAATTGTTGCTGTAGTGGGGTGGTAACCATTTTGCTTGTTGTAACTGTTTAAAAATTAAGCTGCAAGCCCCATGGATGGGTCAGAATTGCAACTTTTTAAATGATTTTGTTAAAAAGAACCTGCCCAAATCTGAATTCTTCTGTGTTCTGTCCTTTTTTCCCAGGTTTTCAGTGATTTTTCTTTGACAGTAAGGTATGATTGATTATTTAACTGCAATACAGAATAGAGTAACTACTGTAGGCATAGTTTCAAAGAACATTTCTCTTTTTGGTGCTGTTGGTATAAAAACAGTGCCACCCCCTTACTTGTGTTTGGGTGTTGATGTGGTGAACCTGATCAGGAAGCTGATCCAGATTAAAAAAATAGCTGAGCGAAGAAAAGAATGATTATTTTTAACCCAGATCTATTAGGAGTGGCATACTGATGTTTGGAAATAATGGGTAACTGAAGAAACATTTTTAGAAAGTGAAACCTGAGATAGCCAAAATTCAGGTGGGTATAGAATTTTCTTATTAGCTTCTGTTTGTATTTTATTTCTCAGTTGCAACAAATTATATTTTATATACGTTTAGGTAGAGACATATTAGATGGAGGAGGAACATAAGTCAGTTTATCTCTTGTTAGGTTGACCTAAGGAAGCTGTGATCTGGGTATGGCTTGAACTCCCAGCTGAGCCAAGCATGCAGCCAGTAGTCCTGCTCCCTCCTTCACATCCCTGCCTTCTCTTGATTGTGCCATCTCTGTCCATTAGGGCAGCAGGAAGGCAGCTCAGGAAGCTAAACTGGTTGAAATGTAGCCTTCCAAATATATATTTTCTACTGGCCTTACTCCTTGAGGCTGCTCACTGTGGAGACATGGAAGCCAGAGCTCACCTGTGGCCAGGAGCAGCGAGGGCCCATCAGTGTAGGTCTGACTTTTGTTATTGTGTAGCCTCCAAACACCAGGAGGTGTTCTGTGACAATTATTTTGCAATATGAATCAGAGATAAAATTAGTTTTATCTTTTTAGGAAGAATGGTATACTGAAATTCAGTGCAACGGCTTTCAGTAGGGAAAGGTGGTATTTGTTTCTGTGATATCCAAGTTACTTGGCACACATTCTCTGACAGATTTAGTTTGCTTGCACTCTTGTGTCTACTTGCCAGGCAACCAGATTTGTGCCCACATGATTTCGTCAGGGTCCCTTGTGAGTGACACAGGACAAGAAAAAAGCTGTAAAATCCTCATGGCCTCTCTGTGATCCTTATTGACTGGTGATGCTAAAGTGATTTTTGTATGATCTTTTACGTGTTTGAATCATCATCAGATGCTGTGATATGGTTTGTTCTAGTGTGTAGACATTGACATGCACATGCGCACACTAACACCCGCGTTTCCATTTACATACATTCTTGTGATACTACTTTTACAGCTCTTTAAAATACTAGGAAAAGAGTTATACAAAGTGGACAATTCATTATGGATTCTACAGAAAGGTATGTTTATTCTTTGCTGAAAGAAAATGCTGCCTGATGTTAACGTTGAACAGCAGTTGTCTAACGTGGTGTAAGTCATCTAATAAAATAAAGCTTTGCAGGACTCTGAATTGAGAGAGATCTAGACTACTACAGAAATTTCTGTAGTGTTTCAGAAGTGATCAAGAAGGACACATTTTATAAAACCCTAAAAGGGGCTTTTCTAAAAAAATGGAAATATAATACAAGGAAGCAGACCTTTTACCTGTGTTAATTGTAAAGGACTATGAATAAAGACTTTTTTGTTAAATGAAACTTTGCTCTCCATTGTACAGGTAGATCAAACTGGCTTTTGGTAACTTCCATCTGCAGTCGAAATACACAAATGTGATTATAATTGGGTTTTACTTAAATCTGCTGGGCAGATCCTAATAGTCAGAATGTTTATGAGTTGGTGTAGCCCAAAGCACAGACAGGCATCTATGCAGTCAAGTTACCATGATTTATCAAATTGGCTGCATTAAGTAAATGTTCTCATGCTCTTCTTCCTTGCAAATACGAAGAAAAAAAAATTAACCTAAACCTGCTTTTTGGCAGATGCAGTTCCGTGGTGACAAAAGATACTCTAAGAGTGTGGATTTTACTTCAGCGAACGATCTACGTAGTTTTGATTTAGAGGTGTAACTAGCTGTTGTTAATCTTTCCCTTTTATACAACAAACTAGGGCTGCGGGGTAGATAAAGGTAAATGATTATTAGAGTTTCTGCTTAAAGTGGGAAGAAAAAATGTGCAAGGAACACATGAAGGAGGCATGTAAACAGAACTAAGAAAATCACGAGTTTTGAAAGTGATGGAAAGAGTTCTATGCAGAAAATCGAAAAATGGTAAATATAGAAGGGAAATTATTTTTTAAAGAACACAGATTTAATGACATATTGGGAGGATGTGAATATCAGTTTTCCAAGAAATGAAAGCCATATAGAAAAGCTTGATGTTCAGGTAAGGCCAGGTTCCTTGTATCCAAGTGTTAAGAACTTGCTGATGGTGAAAGAACCAATGGATGGGTGAAGAAGGGCACGTATTGAGAATACATACTGAAATTATATATATACTTATTTATTTTTATAAAACACAGTGTCATGGTCTTAGGATAACATCTTACTGAATCTGCTTAGCATTTCAGTAAGAAAGACCCTGTAGGCTTTCCAGCATTGTTTCTATTAGAGTATTAGAAGACTGTGTGCAAAACATGTCAAAAACATAAAAGCAGAAGTTAACCTCTCCTAAAATGTTTGAGTGAACAGTGTTTCAGAGATTAAAATATTACAAAATATAAACTCAATGCCATTTACTTAATTACAAAATTTGGCACTTTGCTGGCTTTGAAAACTTGGCAAGACCTGTGGGCCTCAAGTTTTAGTAGGCATTTGTGGTTAAATATTGGAGAGCTGACTCACTGTTTAAACTATTTCAAACCAGGCCTCCTTGTCAAGAATTAAGCTAGATTCTCTCTTCTTCTTCGATCCCATTACTTGACTTAATTATTGTAGCCTTCCACTTTATTTTCCCATCTCCTTTCCATTCTCCTTGATCCTGTATCCAAAAAGCTTTTCCACAGCATTGCTCTTAAAACTTCAGTCCCATTTCTGCTGGTCTGTTGTTGTGTAAAAGTGATGCTTTCTGTGTATGCTATTCCTCAGAGGACATTTTAAAAGAGATTCAGAATTTCCAAGAATAAAATAATTTAGTAGTGCTTGCTTGTTTAACCTAATGTTGTGGTTTGGAGTTTGATGTTCTGGCTGTTTCGTTTAAAAGGATTTAGTTAATCTGGCAGACATTCACAGAAAACACTAT
The DNA here is from genome assembly GCA_035584735.1 of Pseudotriccus pelzelni. NCBI lineage: Eukaryota > Metazoa > Chordata > Aves > Passeriformes > Tyrannidae > Pseudotriccus > Pseudotriccus pelzelni. Next base: position 33,814,064 of record JAWMRA010000041.1, read on the forward strand.
GGTTTTGTGGATCTGGAGAAATTGTTTTACTAAGAATTTGAAAAATATTTCCCTGTGTGTAAGTTGTTTTAAAAATGATACCAAGTGAAACGTAAGTCTTGTTTCTCTGGAAGTTTAGAGTAAGAGGATCGTTTTTTTGGAGAGCGATTAAAGAGTAGAGCAAGGAACGATGTCCCACATCCTCAGAAGGATTAATGGGAATGATGGGCCAAACAGCTTTTGCACTCCTATTCAACATGCATGTTTATTAGAGACCTAGAGTCTTTGAAATGTGCTGAGGTGAAAATTTGAAACTCCGTTTAGTGCTGTATACATATATATGTATGTGTGTGTGTTCACCTGTTGAATACAACAGTTGTGCCAACCTAGTGCCTGAATGAAATGTGTGATAACCCTTTATATCACATTAGGATAGGCCAAAATATGGGGTACCACACCTCAGGATAAGGGAATGCACTTCTTAGAATGTCATGCTAGAGCAAAGTAGAAAGGTGTAGGATCAGTGTTACGTAAATTGGTTTTAAACATCACAAATTTCGCATTGGCGCAGCATTGCTGCCTGCTGCAGTTCCCTCTGTGTTAGCTGTTTGAGCTGGGCTTTAATCTTAAGTTCTGCTGTAAGTGTGAATGCAAAGGCTTTTCTGTCAGAACGAGCGTGGTTTTTGAAGGAATTACTGATGAACACTGTCCTACAGCTTCCTTCCTACCTCGCCTAAGTTTGAGCATTTTGCTCAAATGATTACTTTTAAGGAGAACTGTAGAGAGTTAATTTAATAGTAGCATATAATTTCAAAATTTTGCATAATGACTCTTCAAGATCAGTTGGTAGTCCTGAATTTAAACAAACAACAAGATTCCTAATTTGCTTTATGTTTTATTTTATTTTAATTTAATGATATTGGATATTTTTAGGTGGCACTAAAGCAGCGGGGGGTGAGCGAAAGAAATAAGAAGTTGCTGTTAATTTTGATTCTAAACATACAGAAACATACACAGCAAAACAGATTGAGTTGTGAGGTGATCTGGGTGTTAAAAAGCAGGAGTAAGGAAAAAAAAAAGAAAGCCTCCTGTGAGTTTGAGGAGCAGGCAGTTGGCAGCAGCAGAAGGTGCCAGCAAAGGAATGCTGCTGAGAGGGCGAGTTCTTGGTACAATCCTGCATCAGCCTCTCGCTGCGTGTTCAAAGAGGGTTCTGAGGGCAATGCGCCGAAACAGCAAGCTTGTGTGCTGAAGCTTGTGTGTGGTTGCAATAATTTTGTTTTCACTGGAGCCAGAAGGCTTTACAGCTTAACTTGGGCTTTGCCAGGTTTTTTTTTGTTTTGTTTTGTTTTTGTTTTTGGGTTTTTTTGTGTGTGTTTGTTTTGTTTTGGTTTTGTTCCTTCGGTTTTTGTTTTTTGGTTTTTTTTTTTCTTTAGAGGGGGCTAAAGAGAGAAAAGGAATGTATATTTAATACTGTGTTTTAATCATGAGTCTGACAACATGCTAATTTACTAAAACTCTTGAGGTAAAACTCCACCTGTTAGCATAAGCAAAGTTATAAAGTAGGTTCTGCAGCTTCACCTCTACCATTCATAGTTTGTTTTCCATAATTGCAGCCAGCGGCACCAAACTCTTTCTCAGCATGTTTAGTTTCTTCTTGGATCTCCTTCGTTGTAGCTTTTAACTCTGTTATGGTCTGCTAGTACTGCTGCTTTTTCATCCTTCTAGTACTTAGGACCTTCAATATTAATTTTCTTAGTAACCATTGTGAAGTGGAAGAAGGGCGAGGGGTGTGTCTGACCTTAGTTCAGTTTGCTTTATTATTAAAATGCCTTCTTCCCAAAACACATTCGCTGTTTGGGGGTGAATTGTTGTTACGTCATTGTCTGTGCAATGATGGAACCTGGACACCTGAAAGAAAATGAGTTGATTTGGGTGACAGTGGCAGGCACGGGCAGGCCAGGAGACCGTTTCATGCTCCTTTTGCTGTATCTCTCATGGGTTTCTTCCTGTTCTGCTGAATTCTCATATCCCTTTAAACCCCTGTGTTTCCACAGGAGGACATTCTGCCTTTGGCACCTCTTCTGTCTGTTCTGTCTCCAGACATTAAAGTCTTTGCTGATGTACAGATTTCCACCCACCCCCCCACTCCCCGAGAAATTATAAAGCAGAGAAGTCCTTTTTGTGACCATTGGGGAAATAAAGCTCTTGGATCTGACCACGCTCAATAATTACTAGTTCAGGGCAAATGCTTTATTTTGGTGCTGCATCTCTTATGTACATGTGAGGTCTGGTATGTGGGAGTCCCCTGTTCCAGAAACCTAAGTTTTGTTTTCCAGTTGAAAGAACTTGGCTTCATGGCAGTGAAGATACGCTAGCCAAAATAAACAGAAGGTCAAAGTATGGGTTATTTTAAGTCCTAAGTAGGATACCAGGATTCTTAAATCATATAGAATTTGCCACCATGGATTACATCACGACTCTGAAGATGCAGGATATGCCACATCAGATAAATAGGTTACTCATTTAATCCGTTGTGTGAGCCACTAATGAAATGAGCAGTATTCAGCTACCAGCAAAACTCAAAGGACTGATTGCAGTACCATTTCTGCCTCCTTCACCTGTCCTCTGGAAGGAATAACATGCAAATAAAACAATCGTTATTTTGCTGAGTAACATTTTTCTTACATGGTAAGTTGGTTTCTCTTAGTTGTCTGTTTGCTGTCTTCCACTTTCATCCAAAATTTGTTTTGTGCAGAAAGATTAAAGCTGCTTTGCTGCAGTGACAACTCCAGTTAATGAGCAGAGGGTGTAATGAGTTAGTTAGAAATTATCTATGTATAACCTGAAATGTTCAAATTTATTTCTATTTAATCTCTGAGGTAACACTCTCTAGGTGAAATTATTCCCTGTAGAAGAACCACTGACATCAACAAGTGCTCAAAAAGTCTTGAGAAATTTAGTTATTATGTATCTGCAGGGATTTGACTGTGTTTTCTTCAAGTATTTCCAATTGTGGGACTTGAAAAGAGCAGAAAGATGTACTGGAATGAGCTTCAGGGAGGGGCAGGTGTGGCTGATCATAGGGAAAACAGAAAAACAAAACAAATTGAGTGAAGTTGCAAGTGTTCAAAGCAATTGAGTATGCAAGCTTCAGCTGCTGTCATAAGATTTTGGGTTGGTAAAAGTAATGCAAATTTTGGCATTGGTTGGGGTGAATTTTTAAATAGGGGATTTAATTCCCAATTCATGCAGTCTCTCTGGAAGTATGTTTTCCCATGGACATACTATGTTCTCAGTATTCGTCATGAAGGATCTAGAAAAATAGAGTGCTTTATAAATGGCATCCCATTCTTTCCGCTTATATTTTGCAGGGTAAAAGTCACTGTTAAACAAACATGAATGCACCAGTTTTAAACAAAAATCAAGAAATATTTAATATGGTGTGCAAGGGTGGAAATGATGAAACGTGAATGACAAATCTGAAATAAATAAATTTATATTTAATTTCATTCATTAAAGATTTATAAGGAAAAATAGGTCCATAAGGGAAAACTGAGGGACAGGGAGAGAGATAAAAAGTTGCAAAGTGGTATCTGTAAATGTTTGACTAGTTTTGTTTCTATATACTGAAAGCCATTAAAAAGATTATAAATAACTTCTATTTTAAAAAAAATTGGTGTTAAGACTTCTATAACATTCCTCTAAGAAGCCACTCATCCAATTATGATGAAATCAGAGTTCTTGCTTTGAATAGGTCATCTCAGTCACCAAGTAATTTGTGTGCGAGATTGCAGTGTGTACTGGGCAGGTGTGCTGATAGTCACTGTGACACTGAATTGGAGGTGCTTCTGCTCTGAATCCCTGTGCCCATGTAAACATCCAAACACTTGAGGGCCACGAATTTTGAACTTTGGGAGGAAGTTATCAAAGTTAGTTTTTCATGTTTCAGCTGTCTAGCAAATTATTTGTCATATTCACTCCTAGTGTCTAGGTTACATGCAATTTAGATAACCAAAATTTGGATCTTGTTTCTTACACACTAAATGGGAAGATTTCAGTCTCTGTGGGGCAAAGGCACTGGTTGACAGTGTTTGGCTTAGTGACCTAAAATACAGTAACCTAATACAGTGACCTAAACTCTGTATTAATTAAGACTCGTATTAAGTAAGTCTGTACTTGCAGATCTGAGAGCAAGACATAACAGAGGACCTAGCACAGTGGCAGGTGTGAAAGGCCATAGAAAAGACTGTGTGTAAAACGTGGGCTTACAAGCAAGATACCATTGCTTCTTCCAAATTCTGCTGAGGTGTGCTACGGTTTGGGTTTTTTTCCTTCCCTCATTTTTAGGAGGTATGGAGAGGAGTTAATGTGTACAGGAAACATCCCCCAAAGTTAGTGTTTGAGTCTGCAACCAGAGCATGCTTCTGCAAGGTAAAGACAGCTTTTAGATTGGCTTAGCAACTATGAGCTGACTTTAATGAGCAAAAGGAGGAGTACGATTGCAATGTGTCTGAGTGGCCTTTCTTACACAAGGGGAGTGCTCACCTTGTTCAAACCATTCCCACCCTGGGCAAAACTACAGAATTTCAAATCTTAGAATTTCTGCAAGTTTTGACTGTGTCTTTTTTTTTTTTCTCCCCCTAAGTATCTACTGTTTTTACACTGATGCCTTGTCTTCCTTGACTTCTGAGAGATTAGTCTAACTTGTTGCTCCTGCTAAGTCTATGAAGGAAAGGAATATGTTTTACTTTACAAAGCCCAGTAATAAATCTTAGTGAAGTTACAGCAGTTCCTAACTTTCACTCCCATTAACAAGGTTTAGATAAGTGGTCCTGGTTTGTCTTGCCTGGGATTTTTACTTTGCAGTGCAGTAATGAATGTGTTAGGGAGAAGCAGAAACTGCTCTCCATCCTCTTCCCCCTCCTTGCATGACTGCACCCAACCACCACTGATGCTTCTTGAATGGGAAATCACAGCTCCTAAATTTGACACTGTAGACATAACTGAAGAGATTAAGTTTTAGAGTTGTATTTGTGAAAATGTCTACTTCTCCTTATAGGTTTAATTTTCGGTAAATATTTTGCAATCTGGGAAGATTTAAGAAAATCCCAAACTGAGTAAATAGCCAACTTGTAATTAGAAGCAAGTGACTGGAGAATTTTGTTACTGCTTTACATATAAAAAAAGTTAACTGCTGTAAAATTGTGGGAAAAAAAATTGTGCACTTTTTTTTATCCATCAGGAACTCTGCTTAGATTGTTTAAGAGTCATTCTTAGGGCACTGAAACAGGCTAGTCTGCTTTAGGTAGCCAAACCATGTGAAATCTTTAAAACTTTGCTTGATCAAGACTAGTGCAAACATACCTTCAATAGGGTATGTTGCCTGTGAAAATTTTTTATTATTTTTCTAATGACTGCCTGTAAAATTCCACCAAATTGAGTGGGTCAGGCTTTCTGCTCCCTCTTCCATTCTCATGTCCTGAAAATTTTAGCAGGGAATTTGGTAAACTTTCACAGTGAAGGGGCACATTTTTTGAGAGTTGGACTGAGGTGACTAAGGCTGTGGTTCTGTCCCCAGCTGCTCTGGCACTTGCTAGGCTCTCTGCTGAGCTGGTTTGGTACAGTAATCAAGCAGAAGTCTAACCTGACAAAAATCATAGTTAAATAACACCATTTAGATTGGGTAGGGCCAACCCAGAACCAGAGCCCGTGCGTGTTGCAGAGGAGTAGATCCTAAATACAGCTATATGCAAGAGTACATATCTGTCAAGCAGTTCAATAAGGGTGTTTTTGTGTACCTTTGTGAAATCTAGGGTTTAGTTGCAAGTTAAGTATAAGTTGCTAATTATTTCTTTTTTTAGTGTCTTACGGCAGTGCACTCAAAAATTTACGTGGAGTTGATGTCCTCCATTTACGTTAACTAGAATGGCTTTATTGGGTTACACTTGAAGTATCAGCTTGTCCAGTATCCTATTTCTAATAGTAAATAGTAAATTCTGACAGTAAATAGTAAATATATAGGGAAGGGAAGTATAAGAAGAAACATTTTATTATCAGTCTTTCAGACACTTCTAAGTATCTGCAGCTTAGAGACTTTTTGAGCCAGATATGACATCCTTGAGTTTAAAAGCTCTTCATGGAGCTTGAATTTGTCCAATTACTTTCTGAGCCTGTAAATTTTTGGAACTCATTCCCACATGCTGTTGCGGATCGGAGTTTAACTACATACCATGTAGAGTATTTCTGTGTAGTTCTTTGAACCTGCCCCTTGATGTCAACTGATGTTCCCTAGTGCTTGCATTTGGAAAAGAGTTGTGCTTTAATCTTCTCTGTCACCTATAATTCTGTACTCATTTTTTCTGACCTCTGCTCAGTTTTTTCAGGCTGAGCCATATAAGTAGCATATTTCTGGTTTTACTCTGTCTTTTTTGACAGGGGAGGCTCAACTGCATACATTACTACATCTGGGGGTGCACTGTGGATTCATACAATAAAATGTGGGTTTGGTTTGGCTCTTTTAGTTCTTTCTAAACAGTTATGTTTTATTTTCTTTATGCTAGATATGGAGCTGTCCTCTTGCACAGTCCCTTTGCAGTAAAGTTGTTTTGCAACTGTTGTAATGATGCCTAGGACCTTGTATGATTTTGGGGACTACATTACTCTTGATATCATGCAAAAAAGAAGAGTACTTTGTTTTCCCAAGATGATTTTAGTCCAGGTGCAAGGCAGAGGACAGCAGATGAGTATAAATAATTGCAGCAACAAATTTATAACCAAAGCTGTAGTGGTTTCAAAGAAGTTTGCTCAGACATCCTGAAAGACTAATAATAAAGCATTTTTCTGAGAAATTAGCCCTTCTATTGAGTTTAATAAGCAGCATCAAAGGAAACATTAAGTGCTTGTTTGGCAGTTTTACAAACAGAGAACAGAGGCTGCTAACTGTTACCATGATGGAAGCAGCAGTTGAGTTTTCAGTGTTAAATGTGAGTGGATAGCTGGTGTGAAAATAATCCGGGGGGTGAGGGGAAGTAAAAGCAAGCAATTTATGGTTCATATCATGGAGCAGGAATCATAAGGGAAGCAGAGAAAGGGTGATGTGTTAGCCATACAAGTCAGCATTTGTGTATGTTCACTAGAATAAGCAAGGGGAAGTTATACAGAGTAAGTCGTGTGTGTTCTTCTGTTTGTGTGCTGTGGTTTGGTTCAGTCTGTACTGAGGATAACGGGAGCTTCGCATCCGTCATTTCCACACACTAAATTGGGTAAGCAGTGAGTGGAGAATGAATGGAGTCTGCAGTGTGACAGGCTATGTTGCAGAAAGGAATGCCAAATTATTTTCTCCCAAGGCACAAAAGCTCTAAGAGATCCGTCTTGTCTAAAACATCACTTCAGATGCCTCTTAGTCATGAAGACCTCACTTGACATTACACTGACAAAATAATAATAAACAGAAGTGTGTACTTTTCTTAGTGTACTAACTAGCATCTTAGAAACAAGAAAAAATTACATTTATTTACTCTTCTAGTTCTAGGTCAAATGATTAGTTCTGTGACAAGACAGCATGACACTTTGAGTATGACAGAAGCCCTGATGCTGCAGCAGAGGCTGGGAATATTAATGGCCAAATCTAGGTGAGTGATTTTTAATTCTGCCAGTTCCCTAGCTGTTTAATTTCTTCCTTATAGCCTTGATTCATATCTCTCCTTTGAAGCAGCATTGCAGTTCTTGGTTTTCTGAAATATTAATATTAGAATATATTTGAGACAAAATAACGAGCTTGTATGATTATTGATTACATAGCCTTTCTTTGTCATTCTTGAGATACTGAGGCTATACATCTTCATATACTACAGCTTTCTTCTTGCAACTCCAGTGATCTTTTTTTCCCCCAAACTGCTTTGCAGTTAAGTTTTGAAGGTTATTTTTGAAGTTTTCAGACACCTGCCCTCAACGGATTTGATCAGTTATTTTATGCTGAATGTATAGAAAGTTATACAGACATCATGCAACTATCTAGTTTTGTTTACACTTTGTCAAAACATTTGAAGAGGTCTAAGTGCATGCATCTATGCCTTAAGGCTGCAACCTGTTGTATGGAACACAGTTTGAAAACCTTTGCTGCAAATTTATGTATTCACTGTTAATCTGCATTGCAGCTATTGTGACCTGTTGCTCTTCATAGCAGTAAATAGGGCAGTGGCAATAGGCTAACAAGAACAACATCTGAACATTATTGTAGTGAGGCATTGCGGGGTGCGAGGGCAGGAAACCAGTAATAACTATTACTACCTGTATCTCCCTTTCTAAATAGAACAGGAAAGAAATAATAATAATAAAAAACCGAGTAGTTAAAATAACAGCGGGATGTATGTGTGAAGATTGTTAAAAGTAGCCTGGAACTGATTGATTGGACTGATTAATAACATTCAGAACTTCTCCTCACTGGGCCCAATCCTTTTTATTGTCTTTACTGATGATTTGGATGAGGAGTCTGAGTCCACCATCCGCAAATTTGCAGATGACACCAAGTTGGGGGTGTGTGTTGATCTGCTGGAGGGTGGGAGGGCTCTGCAGAGGGACCTGGATGGGCTGGATAGATGAGTTAAATCCAACCGTATAAGGTTCAACAAGGCCAAGTGCTGCATCCTACACTTCAGCCACAACAACCTCATGGAGCACTCCAGGCTGGGCACACAGTGGCTGGACAGTGGCCAGGCAGAAAGGGACCTGGTGGTTCTGATTGACAGCTGTCTGAACAGCAGTGTGCCCAGCAGTGTGCCCAGGTGGCTAAGAAGGCCAGTGGCATCCTGGCCTGGATCAGGAACAGTGTGTCCAGCAGGAGCAGGGAAGTGATCCTTCTCCTGTACTCGGCACTGGTGAGGCCACACCTTGAGCATTGTGTTCAGTTCTGGGCTCCTCACTACCTGAAATGGTGGTGTGCTGGAGCGAGTCCAGAGGAGGGCAACAAGGCTGGTGAAGGGTCTGGAGCACAAGTCCTGTGAGAATCAGCTGAGGGAGTTGGGGTTCTTTAGTCTGGAGAAGAGGAGGCTCAGGGGTGACCTCATCACTCTCTACAACTACCTGAGAGGAGGTTGTAGTCAGGTGACGGTCAATCTCTTCTCGCAGGCAACCAGCATTAGCACAAGAGTGCACAGTCTTAAGCTGCACAGGGAGGTTTACATTGGACATTAGGAAGAAGTTCTTCACAGGAAGGGTGATTTGGCATTGGAATGGGCTGCCCAGAGAGGTGGTGGAGTCACCATCCCTGGAGGTGTTTAAGAAAAGACTGGATGTGGCACTTAGTGCCATGGTCTAGTTGACAAGGTGATGTTAGGTCATAGGTTGGACTCCATGATTGATTTCAGAGGTGTTTTCCAATCTAAATGATTCAAATAAAAATAAGTTGTTGTATGTGACATAGCATCTCCCTGCAGCAGTAGAAGCAAACAAGGAACCCTCCAGTTTCATATTGATTTAAAAAAAAGGTTCTGTCAAATTAATGCATATTTTCATGTTATGATGAGAAATGACATTAAAGAATCCATGATTTTGAGTATTCTGCCTCTTTCTGACTGGGTTAATTCGAGACATTGTTACACTTTCTGCTAAGTTCTTGCTTCACCTCTGCAAGGGGTTGGTGGCAGATTTATACAGGTTTATACAGTCTCTAAGGTAGAAGTATCTCTTGTGAGTGGCTTTTTTGATCAAGGAGAGGGGAAGAGTTAGATGCTCTTCACTGTATTCCTTGCACCTTATTTCTCAGCAGACTAAAATACTTTGTGGATACTACTTCTGAATGCTAATACAAATGCCCATCTAGAAAACAAGTTTTCTTAAGGTGGCATGGTATTTTTTTCCCTCCTCAGTCAGGAAGTTATCAACCCATTCTGTCTTCTTGATTCCTAATGTCATATCTCTTGTTGGCTTAATAGGTCTCTTCCAGGATTTTGCCCCATTTTTCATTTGTGTAGTGGAAATTTTAGTTCTTATCCAATATAAAGATGATGTAAATGGGTTAAGTCTTCTTATGTCTGACTTCTTCATATTTAAGAAATAGAAGGCTTACTCCTCTCTGCATGGTGATAGAGGGAGAAGCAGCACATTGTGAGACTTCGTTCTGTGAACATTTTATCAAACTGTTTTATGAAAGTTTTGCCATGTATAGAAAAATCTTTAAATGAAAATATTAAAAAAAATAAAATATTTATTTTTGGTTTCATTAATTTAGCCATGCTGTTCTGTGTTAGTTGAGTATTTTACTATTTTATAGCAAAGATGTATTTGCAAATTTAATTCAAATGGTACTTAATAGAATTCCCCCCTCCCCCCTAAGTTTAAAAATATTTGTGTTGAATGTGAGTTTTTTTCCTTCCTTTGACTTTGATTACACAATTTGATGTACATTGCTATATGGGAAATATTCAAAAGTGGAAGCACAGAATTTCACTGCATGGCTGCCAGCACAGGGCTGCCTCCAGGCCTGGAATGCCTCCACCCTCTCTTGCAAAGCAGCCCTGGAGCTGCCAAAGCCAAGGCAGCCTTTCAGGATTGCCATGTGGGCTCTTTGTGTTGCCTGTGCCTGGTAACCTCCTACAGCCCAGGGCTTTTAGGGGCGGCACTAGGGCTGTGCTCAGCAGCCTGAGCCAGGGAGTGCTCGTTTAGGCCCCGGTTTAGGAGATGAAAATCATACTCGGTAAGTTGTTGGATTTTGTTTTCCCCCAAGCTGCTACCATGGGAATTAAGGTGACAGATCAGATGTGTCTGTTTGGTAGTAACCTCAGGTTGAATTAATGTAGGACTTCAACAGCTCAGTGTTGCCACTCCTTAGTGCCAAATCTAACTTAACTTCTATACTTGTAGTAACTATGTTGGTTTTTTTGTTGCTTATGGTTGCAAAAGTCATCATGAAGAATTGTAATTTCAGAGAGTAATTTGCACTGGGTTGTTTTGTTGATGTTACTCTTTTTTTTGTTTTACTTCTTCTGAATGATCATTTTGTTTGTTGGGTTTTTTTTCCCTTTAGAGATCAGATGGTCTTCTAAAGAAGTCATGGGTAGCTGTTGTAGCTGTCCAGATAAAGAAACTGTCCCAGATAACCACCGAAACAAGTTTAAGGTATGCAACTTATGTGGTATGTTGTGAATAATGTTGTTGCTTTCTTGCAGAGTAGGTCTGGAATTGAAAAAATTAAATGAAAATAGAATGCAGATTTCTGAATAGTTGAAACATTGCAGAGTTGCAGGTGTCTGTGGCTACAGGTTTCTCCTGCCCCTTTGAGGGATCCTCTCTTACCAGTAGTGACAGGAATTCCCTAGATAGGGTAGGCTTTTTGGGACAGTTTTGTTCTTTAGGAAGAAGAAGAAGCCCTGTGCTTTGATCCATCTCCACTTCAGTTGGTAGGGGCCAAGTAAGTGTTGCTGTCTCTGGGAGGGTACAGAAGTTAGGAAAGTAGTTGTAAGCGTAAGGGAAGAGCTGTTAGAGAAGTGTAATTGTGAACTTCAATGCAGAGTCAGCAACAGAAAATTTTAGGACTGCTGATTTTACTTGAAGGTCACTACTGATTGTAGCATTTTGAGAACTTTTGCCCTTTACTTGGAAGAAATTTATTTCTAAATGTGCTTTTGTCCCATATATCTCTGGAATTTATAAGCTTGTGAACACTTGTTCATGTGCTTAAGGTGCTAAACATGAAGCTGCTGAAGTCAGTGACTTTAAGTAAACATACCTTTGCGTAGTCACACAAGTCAGATTTGCTTCTGTACTCCAAACTCTCAGTGAGCTGACAAAGGAATGTAATGCTTCCATAGTGAAAAATGATTCACATGTTGCCTTAGGGAAATGTTTAATATTGTCAGTAAAGAAAGCTGAAGGATTAAATATTTCTCTGTTTTCTTGCTCTTTATGCATTTGACATCACTTTGTGTAACTAGTTCCTAATTTTCTCCTTGTAGAATTTCTCTATTGTTTGGATTGCTGATTTAGCAGCAGGAGGGAGAAGATGAAAGAATGCAATTTGCAAAATGAGGAAAATTGGCATAACCCTCAGTGGCAGATGAAACTATTCCTAATTCTTTTCAATTGACTAGATTTCAAGTCAAAAATGTCTCTTTAAGGAGTAACATTAATTCCATAGGGAAAATTGTTGGTAGCCTTTTTAGTGAATAACAAAGAATCCCACTAAAAGCAGCACTGTGACATAAAAGACATGCAGGGGAAAATAAATATTGTCCAAATTCCGTAAAGGATGCAGATGATCTCAGAATGGTTTAAAAGCAGAAAGGAATAAGTGTTGAAGCTTTATACTCATGTTTTCACACAAGGTAACTATAGGGTATTTGAATTATTTGTTGACTTTAAAAGGGGAGCAAAATATCTAAAATTGTTGGGTGATTCAGCACAGCGCAAGGCTATACACGTATGTGAAGGAAGCTTTATCTTGGAGCCGCTTACCCTTTTTCATTCCTTTTCCCAGCTGTGAGAGGGGTTATATGACAAAGCAAATACCTTTTTTTTTTTCTAGGAATGGGGCTCTGAAAGATTCCATTATCTGAGGAATGCCTTATGCATGTGGAAATACTAGAATACGTACATAAAGGCAGTTTAAAAAAAAGTATTTGACATATGAATCTCTTCTACTTCAAATTTCTTATCAGATTTTACAGTAATGTTAGGCAGTCTCATTCATAGTGCTTTTAAATAAGTATTATTTTAATTTTTTTAATTCTGGGTTGGGGAGCAAAGGAACTAGTTTGAGTTGTTCTTTTGTTTGTTTTTTAAAAAAACCTTTTACTTCAAGGATTGTAACTAGATTATTAGAAATGGTATTGTTTCTCAAAAGAGTACTTACCTAATACTTTTTCACTTCTTTTTTTTTCTAGGTTATTAATGTGGATGATGATGGTAATGAACTGGGTTCTGGCATAATGGAACTTACAGATACAGAATTGATTTTGTACACCCGTAAAAGGGACTCTGTAAAATGGCACTACCTCTGTCTCCGTCGCTATGGCTATGACTCAAATCTTTTCTCTTTTGAAAGTGGTCGAAGGTGTCAAACTGGACAAGGTATGTGGAAATTTTGTGTGTAAAGGTTTTGGAAATTTATTTGATGTTGGAATATATTTACCAGTCCTTTGGCAAGGGTTGTAAAGGCTATAGTTTTATATGTGAATGTGGTTTCTGGAAAAAAATTACCTTATGAGGAATGAGGATTTGAGTTGCACATAGTTTTTGGTACTGTAGGTCTGGAGGACTTGAAGCTTCTATGTGTGAATACTTTTGGTCAGCTTAAGAGGTGGTTTTGACAGGGAAATTCTTCTGCCTCAGAGGTTGACTTGACTTTCAGGGGGAGGCAGTGGAATCTGGAACGGTGGAGGAATCTCTTCAGAATTCAAAGAATTCTCTATTTTTACATTTTAAAAGACTAGAGCGCTGATATGAGCTTGATGTCCCAACATTATTATTATCTTCAGTAACATACTTGTGTTTCATCCTCTTCCTAAAGCAAATACCAGTTTCATTTATATCAGTGACATAATTCTCAAATTTTTACATGTTTTGGTATGAAGTGTGCATACTTCAGCTATGCTCAGTTATTTTCTGTGTGGCTTTCACTGGAAGACAGTTACCTTTCTAGTTCCCAGACCATGCCTGCCTTGGCCAAGGTTGGCAGCCTCTGAGAAGATTCAGGCTTTTCTCTCTTCGCTGCAACAGTCCCTGGGGAGGATGTTTCAGTTGAGGTCTTGGCCTTGTTTTGTACCTTTCTACTGTGAAGTAGCTGTGTGTAGTTGGAATTCTTATGCATTCATATGTTTGAAAATTAAGTTTTTAGCATTTACTAGTGTTTTTTATCAGTAACAATATTTAGAAACTAGAATTTTAATTTTTTTTAATTTCACTGTAAAAAAAATCAGGAAGATGAAAGAACTTAATCATAAATAAACCTGGTCAATATTCATTATCCGAGCAGAGGTAAGGGCAGACGAATTCTCTTTTGTAAGTGTTTTAGAAGACATTCTCAATTTGTCTCCTAATGAGAAATGGAGATGTTTTCAAATGTCACAGTACTAAAATAAATTTTCAGAATTCTAACCAGCAGATAATAAACTTTGTTTTGAAGATAATCACTGTAATTGATTTTGAAGGTTTAATTTATTGCTTCTTTTAAACATTGAAGAGATACTAATAATATTTAATTGAAAATACTAATTTGAAGGTTCTTTTCCACAGTCTATTAGCAAGTGTGCAAAATTTTCCACCGAGTCTAATTGACTTCTCTGCTTTCCTCCCAATTGCTTTATTCATTTTTTTTTTTAACAGAGAAGATTAAGCAGGCTGTGTAAGCAGCAACTCTTTTGTGTCTTGACTTCCTTATGTAATATTAAAATACTGTGAATATTGAGAAAAAAGAAATCCAGCAGAAAATGTTCTTTGCTGCCCTTTTGCAATGGAGCATTGTTCCCGAGACCTACACTGGGTTTTGTGGGCACAGTTGCAAAACCTCATCTTCACTTTGTGTATTGACTGAGTTTTTCATTTGAGAATTCACTGAATACTGCCCAGCAACTTCTTAGTCAGTATTCCTATTTGTGTTTTCCCGTTAATCTCAAATTACATGTATTGAAAAGTTGTCGGAGTGCACTGATGGTGAAACATTGAGTTTGTGCTAGGTGTTAAAAAACTTGAAGACATGTTTTAGGAGCACAGCAAATAGATAATTCAGGATGGAAAACTTGGAGAAGCTGGTGTGTCACCATGTTGTGTGACAGATCACATTGTATTTAATGTGAATGTATTTAAAGGCAGCTGAATTTCTTGGAAACATACTGGGAGCTTTACAAGCTAGGTAAAAAAACCTAGATATTTTTTTTAAATTCTGGTTTTTGTCCGTTAAGATTTAAGTATCGAGTGTGAATTTTCAGAAATACACAAAATAGTAAACATGGACTATTGTACTTGAGCTGGATCATGGGTCAGAGAAATATAGTAGTAGAAGCTCTGTAGCTGCAGTGTTGGAAGCATGAAGCTTATTCAGTGCACCAGCTCAGTATTAATCATTGAGTGCCATTCCTCCTAGCCCACTTGGTTTATTCCCAGCTGGGTTTTTGTGAACCTCTGCCACGTGGACCATTTCTGGTAGTTCTGATCTGTCACGGTTCCGCATCCCTAAATAAATACATGATGGTAGTAATTGCCAGTATATTCACATAACTGTACTTGCAGGAGGAGTAGCTGTATAGGTAGGTAGCTTTCAGTAAAGAGTGTTTTGCGATTGTAATACTCACTTTGAAAAATGAGCACCTGCACCCACGTTTAACAAGCATGTCAACTTTAACTTCATGCTTTCAATGGAAGAATAATCCAAAGCTGCGACTTTGCTGGTGAGGGTAAGTTGGGATGCTCCCTGCTGTTCAAAGGCAAAGTGGCACAATACACACGCAAAATACACGGTATTGCTGCTAACTTTGTGTTCTGTGTCTATTAGCCTAAAGCAATTAGTTTGTTACTGTCTGTTTCACACGGTTTGTCTTACTAGCTTTTCATTTTAATCCTCTTAAAGAAACTAAGCTTTTGCCCAGTGTTTAAATCTTCCTTTTGTTGTGCAGGTATCTTCTTCTTTATATGGTAATTTAATAGAAATCCAGTTTAGGAAATATGACCTTGTAGCACCACTGTAGTTTCATTTAAAGAATTTTTAAAATTGTATTTATTTAGTAGGTATCCTTTTTATGAGCTTAAAAGAAAGAATCTTGTGGGTTTCCCCCCCTTCCTCCCATTTAGCACTCAAAACGTAGTTTTGCTCTTAACTGAATCAGTTTTCTGTTCTAATTTAACTTTTGGTGCATGGGAATCTTACTCTTCTATGAGATAACCAATTTAAAGGTTCTCACAGTAACTTCATGTGTTTTGGTTCAATAAAAATTTCATAACGTTTTTGCTTCTTTAACAGGTATTCATTATGTGGATTCCAGTTCTATTTCTTGAAAGTTATATTGTAAGGCATGTTTCTTAGTTAAAGGATTTTTAATTTTTTTGTGTGTCTGTATTTGTAGGAATCTTTGCCTTTAAATGTGCCCGGGCAGAAGAGCTATTTAACATGTTGCAAGAGATAATGCAGAATAATAGCATAAATGTAGTAGAAGAACCAGTAGTAGAAAGGAATAATCATCAAACTGAATTGGAAGTTCCGAGAACCCCTCGAACACCTACCAGTAAGCATGGTTCTACTGTCAGATAACATACCTGAATAATGTAATGTGGTACTTAGCTGAAAATAGCATTTGATTTGCATTTAATCTTTAAGTAATTAAAAAGAAAACTAATTTAAAGCTGAGACTAACTACCAGTAATGCATTCTCTTGTGGTACTTGCTGATGATTCTGTTCTGGGAACCCTAAGTCTTGGAAGCAGAACTGCCATAGTAAAGCTCTTCATCTCGAAGAAATAAGTTTTGGGAACTTAGTTGTTTCATGAGAACACTTACAAATACACCTTTGGAATTGCTTTATAATATATCAACGTGTTTTACCTGTAGCATTTCTGAGAAATGTTAATGTTGGGCAATGTTCCAACCTTTTAATTATAGGGGCAAAAGTACTGATAAAATCACATGTACAGTGGCTTTGGAATCTTTCTTTTGCTCGGAGTAGGTGAACGGGCAGACTGGAGCGCTTTCAAAAGTACCAGAAGATTTTAGGTAATCTCATGCAGACAGCTTGATATTTGAAACTAGGAATTCCAGGTTATTGATGATTTTAGAGAAATGGAAGGTGAGTTAGATAAGTCCCTGTTTGTCAGGGAGACATGTGAATGATAGAAAGTTGGATAGGGAGCTTAGTGGGAGGACTGCAGTGTGTAATACACCCAGGTTTCAGTCGTTGCTTCAGACATGTTTCCCAGTAAATACTGGGATGCTATTCTCTGCTGTCTGTTTCCTTCCTCCAAGCAAAATTGAGCCTTGTGAATATTGAATACTGTTTTACATATTTAAATTTCCCTTTTGAAATTTGAAAATTAATATATAAAGCATCTTACTAATATACAGTAAAATGTTCTATTTTAATATGGTTTTGCTTGTTTTCTAATTGAATCAGCTCCCGGGTTCAATGCACAAAGTTTACCTAATGGCTATCCCAGATACCCATCTTTTGGAGATGCTTCATCACATCCTTCCAGCAGACATCCTTCTGTCGGAAGTGCACGCCTCCCCTCTGTCGGTGAAGAATCAACACATCCTTTACTTGTAGCAGAAGAGCAAGTGAGTGGCTTTTTCCTCTCCTACAGCTTAGGTTCCACATTACTTCAGATTTTTCTAATGATTTTTCTGCACACTTTCAATTATGTTTTTCAGTATCAGGTGTAATGTATTTCTACCATATTTTAACTACCGCAGAAAAGTGTTAATTATATTATTTTTATTATATTTTACCTCTTTAAAATGATACTTTGTAGGATAGCTTTGTATTTATATACAAATAAAGATATAGAAAGTATGTATTTGCATGATACTCTTTTCAAAAATTTCAGTAATTATATTTAAACACAAGTAATTGAACGTTATAATAAGAGATCCTGCTCAAAAAGCTTCTTTATATATAAGTCTTATATTTGGCAAATAGAAATCATGGAATATTTTAGGTTAGAAGGGATCTCTAGTCCTCTAGATCAAATTTTTAAGTTAGAGACCGCTGCACAGAGCCTTGTCTTGGTCATGTTTTTAATACTGCAAACAAGGGGATTCCACATAATCTGAGCCATGTGTACCAGTGTTTCACCACCTTTGTTATGAAAGCATTTCTCCCTAATATGTAATGAGATTTTTTCTTCTTACAGCTCTTGTCCACTTCCCCTTAGCCGTTTGCTGAATATCTCCAAAAAAGGGTCTGGCTCTGTCTTTTTTATATGTTAGATAACTGAAAACAGCTATTAGGTGGTTCCCTGGCCTTTTCATTAAGACAGAAAAAAGATGGTGCTCTCAGCTTCTCCTTGTGTGTCACATGCTCCAGCCCTCCACTGGACTTGCTCCAGTATGGTGATGTCTGTCTTGTACTGAGGAGCTCAGATTCAGTCTCACAAGAACTGAGTTCATGGTAATAATCATGTTCCTTGACCTACTGGCTGTGCCAGTGCCAACACAAACCAGTGCAAGTTTGGTTTTTCATTACTGCCAGAGCATGCTGCTAACTCACATTTGACTTACCATCCACCTGGACCACCAGCTTTGCCGCAAGGCTACTTTTTCAAGTCAGTTGGTGCCTAGCCTGTTGGTGGTGGTGTTCCATACCAGGCACTGGACTTTGCATCTGCTGTTGCTGGTTTCTATGAAGTCAGTTCTCCAGGCTGCTGAGATCCCTCTCAGGGGAAAGCCTACCAGTCTGGGAAAGACTGAAAACTCTCAAAGGGTGTGTTCTCTCTCATCATTCAGGTTGCTGATGAAAATGTTAGTCAAGTTTAATAATGTCATGTGGTTTAGGAAGATTTTTGTGTGTGACAAGAAGCGGTGTTGGAAATCAGAGAGGGTAACCAGAACAGAGTGCAGTGAACTGTCTTGTGGGAAAGGATTTGTTAGGAGCCGCCACAGAAGAGTTCAGGTGTTATTGTTGGAGTTATTGAAGAGTAAATGAGTTAAAGTATTGGTGTAGGAGTCAAGTGAGCTGTAAATAACACTTCAGCCTGGAGAGCTTGACAGAGAGGGTTGGAAGGCTACATGACTGCTGCTGTAAAATATTACTTTTGCTGTTTGGGTATCCAGACATAGAATTAAAATTTAGGGGAAGAATCCAGTCTTTCCCATTCAGCCTTGTGTTGATCCACTTCTGGATAACCTAGTAGTGTATTTCTGCCTTTCCTAGTGACATATGGTGACAACTCCTGCTTCTATTTAATTCTGAGTGCCACTCTTCATACGGAATTATATATTTTTCTACTTCAGTTTCTCTTATTAAGAGGCTGTTGACTCTTGAAGAAAGAATGGACTGTTCTTCCAGTAGACGCAACCTCTCTTTTTGTTGCTGCAGTAGTACATAAGGCAAGAGCCTGAGGGTTCTTTAGGTCTCTGGTTTTTTTTTTTTGTTTTGTGGGTTTTTTTTCTTTTTTTTTTTGCTTTTATGGACAGTAAGTTTCCTTTGCACTGTGGGAATTATAAAGACAATTTTAGCAAAGTAACTGTTGGTCACTGTCATGGTAAGGGACAACAAAGCAAAGCTCTCACTGATCTGTCCATGGGAAGTAATGAGCTAATGGATATAATGAAGTAAGGAGCTGCCCAAGTTTGCCCTGATCAGAGCAGAGCTCTAATAAAACCTGAAAAGTGAGAATTAGAGCACAACTGACATAAAACATCAAATAAAGCTAATTATTAATCTAAAATATAAATTCTGTTCTTTTGTTATAGTAGCATTAACAAAACCAACAACAAAATTTCAGGGAAAAAACCCAAAACTGACCACAGTTCAACAAAATGTGAGAGGTGACCTTACACTTAAACACCTGCCATAACAGGATTTTATTTTCCGGTATTTTTATTTGAAAAGTAGGGAGCTAAGAAAGAAAGAAATTTGGAGGGGGAAAAAAAAAAGGCACAAAGAGCATTTGAATCTCCTCTTTTTTTCTTCCTCTTTTAGGTGCACACTTACGTCAACACTACTGGAGTACAAGAAGAAAGAAAAAATCGATCAAGTGTGCATGTGCCACTGGAATCAAAGCTTTCAAACACTGAAATAACTAAAGTGAAAGAAGATCAGATGTGTACTGATGACAGAGATGCTCAGGTTCTCCTGGAGCCTGAAGGAGTCAAATTTGTTTTAGGACCAACACCTGTTCAAAGGCAGTTAATGGAAAGAGAGAAACTGGAGCAACTTGGGAGAGATCAAGTTAGCGGCAGCAGCACAAACAACACTGAATGGGACACTGGGTACGACAGTGATGAACGTAGAGAAACACCATCTGGTAATAAACTGGTGTATGAAAATATAAATAGGTTATCCATCCCTAGTGCCTCAGGGGTCAGGAGAGGTCGCTTGACATCAACCAGTACCTCAGACACCCAGA
The DNA here is from genome assembly GCA_035584735.1 of Pseudotriccus pelzelni. Classification (NCBI taxonomy): domain Eukaryota; kingdom Metazoa; phylum Chordata; class Aves; order Passeriformes; family Tyrannidae; genus Pseudotriccus; species Pseudotriccus pelzelni. Next base: position 33,834,092 of record JAWMRA010000041.1, read on the forward strand.
ACATTAACAACTCTGCTCAGAGGAGAACTGCGCTGTTGAACTATGAGAACTTGCCATCCTTGCCTCCTGTTTGGGAAGCCCGCAAGCTGAGTAGAGATGAAGATGACAGTTTAGGACCAAAGACCCCATCTCTGAATGGCTACCACAATAACCTAGATCTAATGCATAATTATGTCAATACAGAGAATGTAACAGTACCAGCAAGTGCTCATAAAGTAGAATTTACACGACGTCGGGACTGTACCCCAACAGTCTTTAACTTTGACATTAGGCGTCCAAGTTTAGAACACAGGCAGCTCAACTATATACAGGTTGACTTGGAAGGTGGTAGTGACTCTGACAACCCTCAGACTCCGAAAACCCCCACCACTCCACTTCCGCAGACTCCAACCAGGCGCACAGAGCTGTATGCTGTGATAGACATTGAAAGAACTGCTGCTATGTCAAGCTTGCAAAAAGCACTGCCCCGAGATGATGGTACTTCTAGGAAAACTAGACATAACAGTACTGACCTGCCTATGTGAGCCTGGGAAGCATTGAATCATTTGCACCTTTTGTGAAGTTTATAACATTGAAGATGCAAGTACTTTGCATTTCTTAACACTAATGCCTTTTATAAACTAATAGAACTTTTTCTGCATACTTCATGTACTTGTCTAACTAAAGGGAATTAATGTAGAGCAAGTATTCATCTAGGTAACACTATTTCATTCTACAGTAGAAGTAATTACTGCATAGCAGCATCACCACCTTTCACAGTGCCTCTTTAATTGATTAGAGTCTGAGTGACATGCTGGTTTTGAATTTATAAATATTCTGGTCTGGTGCCTATACTCATTAATGGCATTTATAACACTTTTTAAAGCCTCTTGATATGTGCATTATTAGCAGGTAAACCTAATCTTTCAATATACATATCTTACGTTCATTTCTCATTGAAGTGGTTCCTCCAGAATGAAATGTATGTAATACGCTAATTCACTCAGTTTGACACACACAAGATACACTGGTTCATCTCAAGGAATATAAACACCACACCTTTTTTGTCTGTGGGCAAGAAGGCCTCTAATTCCTGACAGTTTTCTCAACTTGTGTGATTTTTGAGAGGTCACATTGATGCTCGTTGATAAGACCTATAAACACATCTAAATCCAGCCTTAAGCTCCTTCCGCTAGAATAGAATTCCAAGTTGCATATCAAATTCCCTGTGAAATCTGGCAAAATTTTAATCCCATTAGCGTTTTGGGGTTTTTTGTGAAGGAATTCACAGGTGGGCTGTATGAATTAAGGCTCTCTTGTCATTTCTTAGTTCAGTGTCTTTTCCTTTCTTTGCATTTGTATGTTTCTTTTTTATTTGTTCCATAATGTCTTGTTTTAAAAGTCAAAATTTTGTACATAGCTTTAATTATTGATGGTCGTGTATGTGTTTGTCTTACTCTCTGCATTTGACAAAGAAAGACTCTTGAAGGTCAAATATGGTTGTCTTTGTCCAGTGTTCTACTTTTTTATGCCTGACAGAAATATCCCAGCTCTCCAGCAGCATGCATTATTGCACAACTGGAAAGGTTTATTATGCAGTTATTGTCTTCCTCTAAAGCATCAAACACAGGTTACACGGGAGGCAGGGTACTGGACTTCATAATTCTTTATAGAAAGTTGTACATTCTAGCAGTGTGCATCCATAGGTGATAGTAGACTTTAATTTAGAGAGATATGTAGTAAATTATCTGAAGGTAGTATTATCTACAAGCATAATTCTTTTCCTTTTGCAGTTGGTGAATTTGGTCACAATGATGGCTGCTCAGTGTTACAGGTACATCCAGGTAGAATGTTCTTTGTTGAATATGCCAGATGCACCCTTAGAAGTTTGTTTTGTTTTGTTTATTAATACTCTGAATAATCTTAGAATTCTGGCAGTATTGCAGGCGCACCTTGGTACTAACAGTAGAAGAGATTGTTCTTGAGCCTGTGATTGCAAAGGAACTGACACTTGTTTGAACTGGTATGATGTAAAATAACTCCTGAACTGTGAGGAAAAACATGCACGAAAAGCCATTCGGAGATCTGGAAAAGCATTAAGGGTCTTCATGCAATATTTGAATTGAAGTTTTATAAAAAAAACCTAGTTATTTTCAGTCTTTTAAATTGGTGTGTATTTCTGTTCCTCTTTTTTCTTTGGTCTTCTCTCATTTAGTAGTGGCATCAGCAGTAGCACCTGAAATACATGTGTCTTGCCACACCATTAGCTGGTATCAGGCAACCCTTTCACTCTGACTTTCATTATTTTTTACAGACTGTATGGTACTGAAATACCAGATGCACAAAGACCATAATTTGCAGAAGTCAAAGATGGGAGTCGCTGAGAGCATTATGAGGACCTTAAATGAGATTTAAAAAAAACAAACAATCCTCATTAATGATTTCGCGATTAGCCTCTGCATATTCTTGTGATAGGCTTGTTGACTTGTGGGGAGACCTTGGTACTCAAAAAGGTAATGACTACCTAAAGCTGGGCATTTTACAGGTCTGCAATCTCTTGAAAGGAGCCAGGTGGGGTCAGCCTCTTCTTCGAAGCAAGTAGTGATGGGACAAGAGGACATAGTCTTGAGCTACACCAGGGCAGGTTTACGCTGGACATTAGCAAGAAATTCTTCACAGAAAGTACGATTAGACATTGGAATGGGCTGCCCAGAGAGGTGGTGGAGTCACCGTCCCTGGAGGTGTTTAAGGAAAGACTGAACGTGGCACTGAGTGCCGTGGTCTAGTTGACAAGGTGGTGTTCGGTCATAGGTTGGACTCGAAGATCTCAGAGGTCTTTTCCAACTTAATTGATTCTGTGATTCTGTAAGTGTTTCCACACATCTTTGCCATTGCCTCACCTTATGCTATGGACCAGTCTTGGTCTGTACTGAAGAGAAATTACCATGCATTGCAAAATATTTACTGGGTTAATAATACTGGTGTGATTCTTGTTCTTACTGTATAGCTCACTTAAGTTTGTGAGCTGAACTAATGCTTCTGCCTGTGTTTTGAGGCAAACGTGTTTGATCTAACTAGCTGCTTAGAAATATTTGGTCCTCATCTGTATAGTTTGAATAAATTAATTAGACCCTAAAAACACACCTGTGAGTCAGGGAAGTAATATTCTTAACTGCCAAATATGGAAACAGGTTTCAGGTAGATTGTAAGTGACCTGCTGAAATTTCAACAACCAGGCGTATCTCTCCTTACTTGCAGTGCACTGTCCTATGCATTTAGTCTCCGTAGTTTCAGATAAAAGGAATGGTCTGAGAATTTTTTTATGTTATTGCAAGTTTCACAATGTTTTCCTAGCTCTGGTCCCCAGAATTGAGAACATACTGAAATTTCAACTTTTTGTAGCCTTAATTACACTAATAAGTCTGATGACATATTTTCCAGGACTACTTTTTTAATCTCTTTCTTTTTACAGATGAGATAATGATTTCTCATTTTGTGTATGCTGCAAACATATTGAGTAGTCCCTGTTACCCACACTACTCATCTTTAGCATTCCTTATTTTCTGCCCCTTGAAGTAGATGCAGTTGCAATGCACTTTACCCTTTTAGACTTGGTAAATATTTTTTTTCCAATTTTTCTTTTAAAGGCTGTGATGTTAGATTTAGTTTCTGTAATCTAGGATTCAGTTTTCAGCTGAAGTCTCTCCACAGTATTTAGATCATATTTATTTTGGGCCCACAGGTGTATAGACCGAGAAACTACAAATATGTAACTATTTTCTTTAGTAAATGAGGCATGTTAAGTTTACATAAACAAGGTCCTGTAAAAATGGTAGCATCTCCATCAGTTCTGTTTTTCGTCCATAGCTGCTGCCCTTCAAGCACATTTGACAAGGGAAAGTCTTTTAACTGTAGCTATTCCTTTAATGCAATGATTTGGGAAAGATATACATTAGTGTATCCTTTAAACAAGGAAACTGAATTGGTAAAAAAGATGAAATGGTGACCAAAAGTACATAATAAAGATTGTACTAGAAATACAAGTAGTGAGAATTTAATCCATTGTTATATCAGGAAAAAAAATCTTTTGTTTCCCCCAGTAAATACGTTTTGTATATGACAGGGGTCGAATGTGATGGTGTGCATTGAAGCACTATTCCTGTTCCTATTAAAGTCTGCAGAGCTTTTATAGAAAACCTAAGTGTTCAAGGAGACATTTCATATAATAAATTGCTTAAATCCCCCCATTGTGTGTGTGTCCCTGCCCCCAGATGTTTGGATGTCTGTGTGTGTGTTTGCACCTCTGACTGGAGCCTGGGTGTAAAAAAGGTCACAGAAATGTGTAAGCTGTACAAAGTCCAAAAGAGTGTCAAAACAGAGCTGCTTTGGTATGTGACAGACCAGCAGCTGATTTTGCTAGTTTTATAACAGTCTGTATTGGCTCAAAATCTGGCTGTCCTTGTTTTTGTTTTATATTTAACCACTTCTCAATGAGACAGAGTTAGGAGAGAGCAGATTGTTTTTATTCACTGTCGGTGAAGTGAAAATGGAAGTTCTGAATAATGTCAGTTACTACTTTGAACATATAATGATGTATCTGATTTGGACCTCTATTTCTAAGCAGTATTCTCTTCATGTAAGGTGGGATCAATGGTGATGTTCCATTTCTGCACTGCACTAATTTATTTAATGGATGCAAATAAGATGAAACTGATGGAGCAGGAACTAGTAGTGGACTTAGATCTGAAATTCTTCTGTTTCCCCTAAAGGAGTTCGGTCCTTCAGTGTGATAGATAGAAGTAGGTGGTTTTGGAATTTAATGATACGATCTTTCCCATCTCTTCCTTGAGGTAGCAATTCAGGCATTTATATTGACAGTATTTACTTAATATAAACCTAAGTTCATTTATTATATGTTTATTTTAAATTCATGTACACTCCAAGAAAAAAACAAGTCCAAAAGAAATTCCACCACAAAAAACTGCATTAAGATGGAGTCAGGTTTGTTGATGTTCTTCTTACAGAGCATGTACAAAAAAAGACAAGAAGTCATGAATTGAGGTTCTTTCACAATCTTTAGGAATTATTTCCTCTTTTGGAAATGAAAGCGCATCAGAAGAAAAAAAAAAAAGAAAAAGAGCAACCTACATCTGCAGCTCTGACCATGTATACATTATTTCTTGTGGTACTGAGCTATAAGGTATGTCACTGAGTCTGTCAGATGTCTTAGGAGGATATTACCCTAACACAGTGTTTACTCCAGATTAATGCAGTATTTTGTTTGGAAAATATGTAGGTGTACAGATAGAATATGAGAGATAAAGTTGATGAAACAAGTGTTGGACATTTCTATATTTTTATATATTATGAAGGGCATTTTTGAAATTTTTCTTGCAGTTTTATTAATTATTTAGCGTGGTAATATACATATATTGTGACAGCATTTTCTGCTATATCCATTACTTTGGTGTAATTCTGTTTTATGTAGCAAATATGTGTATATACAAAGGAGATTATGTAAAAATTATGATTAAAGAAATAGGCTGAAGCCCTTCAGAATAGGGACCGTCTTCCTCTGTGTCTGCAAAGTACTAAATGCCTTGGGGTCCCAGCCAGAGCTCATGTCTGAGACCCGTGGTGACCGAATTGCCAAGTGATGAGTGGGGGGAAGCAGTTCCTCTGCTTCCCACGAGAAGCCTTAGTGCAAAAGGTGCCATGAAGCTTACCTTGCCAATCCCTGGTGCTGGGGCTGCGCTGTTCATGGTCATTCCCAACACCACCTGCCAAGCAACCCAGAGAGCCCAGAGCCCATGCATCCTTTGCTCTGGTCCTTCCCTTTGACAGTAGGAAAGGAAGTCTGAGGTGAAGGTTTGGTGTCATCAGGGAAAGTTCCTTGTTAGCAGGGTGACCCTTCCAGAGCTCATTGGGTCCACATGCAGCGTCCCTTGAAGCTGAACAAATGATTTGTGCTGACTTCAAGGGCCACTGGGTGTGTTCCTACAAGATCAAGTTCTGCAGACGGCTCTGTTACACCCGAAGACCTGATGTCAGGTTCTTCAGGAATGGTCTAAAAATAATGTAAAAATATAAATATATTTAATTACCTGTACTGAAAAACAAATCCTATTTGTTGTGGTCAGAGTTCAGATAATTACAGGAATTTTGATTTCTTGGTCATACTTGCGTATATATTGCTTTAACTGTTGTGTATGAAAGAGGAAGTGATTCTAAAGTGTGTGAAAGATTGGGATTACACCTGTTTTTTAATGGCCATGTTATTTAGGAATGGATGTCAGCGAATTTAAGTCCATAATAATGCAGTTTTTTGCATTAGAACATGTGTGTATATCATACACCCACATTTTATATATAATATATATTTGGTACTAACTTTGTATTTTCCCTGGAATTTTGCCAAATCGCAAACACAGATGTTCTCACTTGTAAGACTTCGGTACTTAACTGAATGTATAAGAAATGCTCTGGTATGAAAGGAAAGAGCGTTATATGGTGTCCCACAGTACAGGGACTCGACCAGCAGGCACGTTGCCTTTTTCACGTCTCGCTTCATTGCAGCATCACCTTTGGTCTCCTCAAAAGCAGTGCCGTGTCTCAGCCAAACTGCAGACAGCCGAATACTGCCCTAGCATGAAAGCTGACTGGTAGGTAGTAAGAATACAGTAGACACCAGTGTGCCACAAAAGCATTTATTAAATGCAGAAATAGACATTTCTACAAAGGCCAAAATCTTATGTTGTATGTTCCTTTCTTGTCATTACATTGTATCATATTGTAAGATTATTGTATGTCCTAATTTGCATTATAAAATGTTTTTTCCTACTTAAAGGCATAAATATAGCAACTTTGTATAAAGGTAGCTTTCTAGATTTTTATTTCTTTTATATGAAAAAGTCTAAACAGTGGGAGTACCATTGCCAAATTGTTTATAAAATTTCAAGTAATTTTCCCTGTTAAATGAATTTGTTTTTACAAACATTCCGTATTTCTTATACTATGCAGAAAGAGTGTATTTTTATGTCATTCCACATTAATCTTAAAAAATTAATTTTACTTGTTTTAAGCTGCCATTATTGAGAAAGCTTACCAAATGTGCATTTTTAAAAAACGTGTTAGGTATTATGACAACATTTTTCCCCTTTACCAGTGCCAACTTCATTTGAAAAAAAAAAAATAAATTGTAGCATGGCAATAAACTATTGATTTTACATTAAAAATTGTCTGTGGGTTACTTCAGTAGTTTGCAGGGTTAGTGTGACTGTATTGTCTTTTTTTTTTTTTTTTAATAACCTAACATTGTTTCAGGTACCTGCCTCTGCCCTCTTCCCTGCCTCCGTATTGCACTCATTACTCAGTAGTAAAAAAACAAACCCAAAATTGATCATGATGACCTGAAGTCTTCAAATTTGTCTCCAAACTTCTCTTTCATTTTCTGCTAGTTTTCTGTCACATCTTTGTCATGCCCGTAGACTGAGATTTTTTTTGTCGTGGTAGTACTGTTGCTGTCAACTACTGGCTAGTGAATCACATGCCAGCAATTTCCATGTGCTATGATTTCAGAAAACCCAAAAGGAATTTCTTAGCATTCCAAAAGAAAGAAAGAAGAAAATAAAAGGTTGAAGTCCAGGTGGCCTTTTGACTTTCTTCTGGAGACTATAAAATATGGTGGTGATTTATCAAAATTCCCTATTTCTGCTTTAATCCTTCCCAAATCAGTGTTTTAAGGCATAAAACTTGATCTTCCAAAGGCTGTAACTCAGATTATGGTCGAAGGCACTTTAAAATCTTTTTTCCCTCAACTCACACTACTGTAGAAGCAAAAATGAATTAAAATGAATCATTACTTCAGTGAAAATCTTTATGAATGCTCTGATTCTGAGACAGAAGCTGTTAACATTGTTTTAGTTGGGTTATTTGCCCTAGCCAAAACCTAAACTTTTCCGCATACCTATGAGGAAAACTAAAGATGCTAAAATTCAATTAGTACTCCAGTTTTCAGAATAAGGTTGGTGGGGGGAGAACATACCTAACTCTGTGAGGAAAACAGAGCAAAAAGCCCAAAGTACTGAAGAACTAATACTGACCAGGTACTGTCATACTTAAAACCAGTAATACAGATGAAAGTTGGCAGAGTTTTAGTTATGTTCTTTTTTGCTGTCTTCATTGGGATGGATTTCTGCCAGTTTGAATCTAGAACAACTTGGCACATACCTGAAGTTTTCTATCTGTCAGCAAGAACAGGAATGCCAGCTGGAATTCATTCTCGAGGAATGAATCCCACAAAAGAATTCTGGGGATTTTTAGTATGACCAGTAAGTAGGGGGCTTTTTGTGCGCAGGAAAAGCAGTGACAAAGCAAGGCTCGGATGTTGTCTTACACTGGCTAAGCTGCCAAGGGAGTGGTTGCCAGTATTTCAGTATGGAAATGAAAAGGGTATTGAGTGGGATTGTGCTGGGGCATCTCCTGTGCACTGCTTCTAACTGGTGACATGGATCTCATGATCCCATAGCAGCTGTATGGGACGGTCTGGCAAGCGCACTGGAAGCCAGGAGCAGTGATTTAAAATGTTTTTGACTCGTTTAAGAGTTGACCTCCAGGAACGTAACTGAATCGTAGAATCACAGAACGGATTAAAGTTCATCTGGTTCCAACCCCCCTGCCGTGGCCAGGGACACCCTGAACTAGACCAGCTTGCTAACAGCCGTATCCAGCCCGGCCTCGGACACTTCCAGGGACAGGCCATCCTCAGCTCCTCTGGGCAACCTCTCCAGGCTCCCAGGGCAGGATTTCCCCCGGCAGCCCCGCTCCAGCCGCAGTTCCCTCCGGCGGGGCCGGGCTGCGCTCCCGGCGCTCCGCGCGCGGCCGGAAGCGGCGTTGGCCGTGACGGCGGTTCCGCTGGGCTGGGGCGGCGGCGGGGCTGGTTGTGCGGAGCGGCGGCGGGTCCCGGCGGCAGCGGCAGCGGCACCATGGTGAGCGGGGCGGCCGCGCCTCGGCCCGGGAAAGGGGGAAGGGCAGGGCCGGGCAGGGCCCGGCGGGGCGGCGGCCGCTCTCCCCGCCGGCACGCGCGTGGGGCCCGGAGGCCGCGCCCTTCCCTCCCCTTCCCTTCCCTCCCTTCCCTTCCCTTCCCGTGCCGCGCGGTACCCGCCGGGGGCGCGGAAGGTTCTGGAGCCGGGCGGGGCCGGGCCCCCCGGGAGCTCCCCCGCTCCCACCCTGCCCCACTCGCCGAGCAGCGTGGATACGATTGTTCTTGTGGTGTTTGATCCTTTTGCGTTTAAGGCCTTGGGTGCTTTGCAACTGTTGGTCCTTAAAGGCACGTGTTCGCCACTGCGGTGATTAATTTTCGTTGAAACGCAAAACAACAAAAAAAAAAAAAAAAAAAGAAAAGGGAAGATAAGTCTTTTTTCGATCCGGCTGGTTGTGCCCGTCTTT
>JAWMRA010000041.1:33843617-33855894 GCA_035584735.1 Pseudotriccus pelzelni
GGGGCCGGGCCCCCCGGGAGCTCCCCCGCTCCCACCCTGCCCCACTCGCCGAGCAGCGTGGAAACGATTGTTCTTGTGGTGTTTGATCCTTTTGCGTTTAAGGCCTTGGGTGCTTTGCAACTGTTGGTCCTCAAAGGCACGTGTTCGCCACTGCGGTGATTAATTTTCGTTGAAACGCAAAACAACAAAAAAAAAAAAAAAAAAGAAAAGGGAAGATAAGTCTTTTTTCGATCCGGCTGGTTGTGCCCGTCTTTGGGCTGGTGGGGTCTGATGGGCGGGCGGATGTTGGATGTCGGATGTTGGAGTGAGGTGCTGGGGATGAGTCTCTCGGTCTCAGGGGTCCCAGCAGCGAATGTGCTCTGCAGCTTCTGGGAGTAGGTTGCACTCGGTCTTGTAATCCCTTCATATGACTGTGAGATTGCAAGACAGGCTTTTAAGGTGAATTTATCTTAAATATGCTTTTTATCAAAACCAAATAGGGTATATAAGTCATTTTAATAATAAAACTATTGTTTACGTTGTTAGCATAAGGGAGTTGTTTTTAAAATGCATAATTTTGTTAAAGCTAGAGGAATATTCTTGTGTTAACTGTGTTTTAGGCATCCATTTCTCTTGCTCCAGTGAACATTTTCAAGGCAGGTGCAGATGAAGAGAAGGCAGAAACAGCTCGGCTGGTAAGTTTAATTCTTTTAAGAAACGGCTAGTACTTGACGTAATTAAACTTTGTCATTTCTAATGCTAAAAATAATTTCTGTGTATGATGGGGTGGAACTTCTGTTTCTGTCTTTCCTTGTTATATGTGTGAACAGAAGGGAGGAGGAGTGTTGTTAATACTGACAATTAGATAAACTTCAAGAACTTAAGTAATTCATTACTATCGCTCGGAAGATCGGTGTTTTATTGGAAGGCATTTCTTCTGGCTTTGAGGCAGGCTTTTTTGGTTTCTGTGAGAATTAAGTATATTTGATCTGAATATCAAAAGGTAGCAGTCAAGAAACTTGGACCCAGCCTCCACTGAAAGAGGTGTGGCTGTCGAAAGTTTCGTTAAAATGTCCTCTTGAAAGCTATGGGATAGTGTACAATTCTTGTGTGAGAGTAGAAATAAATTGTCCTTGAGATATATTTATTTTCATTTCAGTCATCCTTTGTTGGTGCCATTGCCATCGGTGACCTAGTGAAGAGCACCCTGGGGCCTAAAGGCATGGTAAGGCAGCTGCAAGCTCTCAGTAGTCATACCTCTTAATTGAGCTTTAATAGTTACAGTATGTTCTCAACCGGTATTCAAAATCTTGCATCTTGTAGGACAAGATTCTTTTAAGTACTGGAAGAGATACCTCTGTGACAGTTACCAACGACGGAGCAACCATCTTGAAAGCTATTGGAGTTGACAACCCAGCTGCCAAGGTTTTGGTTGGTGAGTTCTTAAAAGCATGATACGGCTTCAGTTGTAACTTTATTATGTAATTTTTATTTGTTCTTAGAAAATTATTCTTGAAATACTGTGAAAAATGGAAGGGAGGGGGAGTAGAAATCCTGAAGCAAGGAGCACAAGGTACTGCAAGAGTTGCAGAACTCCACAAAAATAAGGTTAAGATACATGCTGCTCTTCAAAACTGTTCTGGGATGTTCTTGTTTTCCCTCAACCCTGGTTTGTTCCAGGAGTCAGAAGGGACAAAAGACAGCTATGTGCCCCTCTTTTTTCACTGGGAGAATTTGGAACAGGAATCTACAGGGGAACAGACGTTCTCTCTGGTTCTCCCTAATTTAAGTCTCTGTAACTCAGTGAACATTGTACTCTGGACAGAGTTTACCTTGATCGACTGTCTTTCTGCACCAGTGGTCCAGTTCTGGTGACAAGCAGGGGCCTAAACAATTGGGTGTTAAAATTCATAATGATTTCATGTTTGCTGGGTCCCAGTTTATCAGTGGTTCATGTGGCATACTTGGTTATTATAGTTTCTGATGCTGTATCTATACCTTAGAGCTTCTGTCTGGCCATACTTCCTTTTGGTGACCATCTTTAGGATTGGGGACAGAGGGGAGTAGCTCTTGACCATCACCAGGCTGGAACTGGAGCAGGAATTTAAAGGATGCTGAATTTGATTTGCATCTTATGTTCTTCTGTGGTTTTTTTAACAAATAGTAAGATGTGTTTTTCTTTTCCAAACTGGTGCAAGAGAAAAATAATTGTATCAAATACTAGTGAGCATGTTACTTTGCATCAAAACATTAATACCATGTCTTCCTTCTTCAGATATGTCAAAGGTTCAAGATGATGAAGTGGGTGATGGAACTACATCTGTCACGGTGTTGGCAGCTGAACTACTGAGGGTGATGTATTACAGTTTTTCAGATGTGTTTCTGTATGGCAGTGTACTCCTCTGATACCAGCAGTAGGAGGTGGGTTATCCTATGTTGGTGAAGAGGGCTCCCAAGGTATGGAAGGAATAGCTTGCTCGCTTGCTGTTGAAATTGATAGGGGAGGAAAACAACTCTTAGGTATTGCATTATCAGTTTTTTTACTGTTTTAGACTATTGTTCCTTATATTATTTATAAACTCTGAAGTATTTTAAGTTGGTACATCCTAGAAAATTGTATTCTGTTATTTCATTTTGAAAGCGAAACAGAGAAGCATCACTCTTATAGGTCACCTCCTGGGTATTGCACTGGACAGCATGCAGCACTGCTTAGTTGTGATGCTCAGTCCTCCAAAATCCTTTTCCATGACATTAATGAGAAAAAAAAACCTGTTAAATTCTGTTCTTTGTATGTAAAAGTTTATGCTGCAAACTTTAAACCTGAAATTACTATCAAAAAGACTTGAGAGGTGAGTAATTCTTGTTAGCAGAGCTGTGCCAGTAAGGCTGATCATCTCAAATCCAGGAACTGTGATCAAGAATGTCTTAGAAATGATCAGCTTGCCAAGTTCCTCAAAAAAATGAAGATAGCTTTTTTCCAACTATACATTAAGTTGCATCTGTAAGTGAACAAGAAGCTGATCTCAAACATGAAATGAAAGATTGCTGTTTTGAAATATAAGTCTGACTGCTCTTCATATTGGAGTTAATTTTTTTTTAATTAGAATTTCTTGGTGAACTTACTCCAAAGGCAGATCATATTTGTCTAGAATGGAAAATACCTGCCAGTAAGATGACCTTAATTTTGGTTTTGTAGGTCTCTGGCTTTTACTGCTTTTCAGAATTTTCTGTTTACTTAGAAGTGTCTTTCCTAGTTAGTGTAACTGTATCTTGGGTGAGGGGAAATAATTATTCATTTCATTTAAATAGGAGGCAGAATTACTGATTGCAAGGAAGATTCATCCCCAGACCATCATTGCAGGCTGGAGAGCAGCCACAAAGGCTTCAAGAGAGGCACTTTTGAAAGCAGCTGTGGATCATGGGTTAGTAATGTCCATCTGCTGTAACTCTTTATAAAAAACTACTCAAGATCAAAACATCAGTGAGAATTGTAGACCACTGGTAAATTCTTCTCTCTCTATAAAGTTGTATAAAGGTTGGGTCAATGAATTTTAATGGTTAAGAAAAAAATACTGCCTTTTTTCAGGTGAATTATAGAAGCTTTATGATACTATTTAAAATACGTAGGATGTGCAGGAACAAAATACAAGCAATAATTTGCTTCCTGGAACAAAAATCTGAGCTGTTATTTCAGAGACTTCATGGTTGGATTTTTAAATGTGACTATTTTCCTTGCCTGACACTTTGAGAGCACAGACTTTCTAAAGTGGAATACAAAAGTTCTCCTAACGGAACTTATGTTTCAAATAGAAGGTTATATTGTGGGACAGTGGAGGGATTCCGTGCAGTGTTCCTCAGAACAGAGCATGGTACATGGAGATACAGACTAGAAGAAGTGGGCAGAGGCTCTCAGGGGTGGCTAATGATAGTAAGGCTTTCAGACTTTCCACTTTAACTGAACTGTCTTTATTTTAGTAATGATGAAGTGAAGTTCCGTGAAGACTTGATGAACATTGCGGGAACCACTCTTTCATCAAAATTACTTACTCACCACAAGGACCACTTTGTCAAGCTAGCTGTAGAGGCTGTTCTTAGGTTGAAAGGTTCTGGTAATTTGGAGGCTATCCATGTCATTAAGAAACTTGGTGGAAGTTTGGCTGATTCCTACTTAGATGAAGGTAAGTATTTGTATGTTGACTGTATGTGCATTCGAGAAATAAAGCTGTTAAAAGTTGCACATCTCTATGCAAATTTGGTCTAGGAAACATTGTTACATTGTTATTAAAATGAATACTAAATATGAGGGGATTTTGTAGTAATTTAAATGAACTGTTCTTCTTTTTAAATTTGAAGTCTTACAAGACCTTCTATTACTACAGGCTTTTTACTTGACAAGAAGATTGGTGTAAATCAGCCAAAAAGAATTGAAAATGCAAAGATTCTGATTGCAAATACTGGTATGGATACAGACAAGATTAAGGTGTGTGACAGAACTACTGTTGTGTAACTGTGTTCTTGTAAATGAAATTCTGAGGCTGAACTCTGTTTTCCTTGATTTAGATTTTTGGCTCTCGCGTTAGAGTGGACTCTACAGCGAAAGTGGCAGAAATAGAACAGGCAGAAAAAGAAAAAATGAAGGAGAAGGTAGAACGTATTCTTAAACATGGGATTAACTGCTTTATTAACAGGTATGTATTTCTTGGGAAAAGGGGGGAGTTACAAAGTAGCAATATTTTAGTATTGTATGAGTGTGAAAAACATTATTTATTCCTGTGTCTGTAGTATTATGTGCTCTTGCCTAGTGTTTAATTGAGTCACCTGGCTGATGCCAGTGCTATTTTCTGTGCTTCCCCTTGTGTACCATGGCCCCCTCTTCTTTGTTGGTTTTAGTTTAGTTTTGTTTGTTTTAAAGAGGAAGAACTGATGATATCTATTCAAGGAGCCATGTCTACATCCAGTTGAAGCAAAGTCACTTTGCTTTTATACTAACAGATTTATTTAGTTATGAATACCAGCAGCATTGTTGATACCCACGTGCCCCCTTCGGGGGAGAAATTGCTGCTAAAAGAGTCTGTGCTGCTCAATGCATTTAGTTCAGATTAAACCTGCTGTGCTTTTTTGTGCATTAAAATGCAGGTGCTGGAGTGCTGCTCCAAGTTCAAGAGTGTTTGGGACATGTCTATGACCCTGTTGTGAACCTTTTCCTTTATACACATCTTTGAAAGTATGAAAGATAGCCATTTTCATATCTAGGTTACTTTTCTTTGTTAGCATTGTGCTTCTCTCTTGAACTGTCACAGTGCAAAACCCCATTTTTTTAATGATGAAAAACACTTCTGCCTTTCAGTAGTTCTCATTCGAGTGAAACTGCCATAGGTGCAAGCAATTTGGTACCTGCTGGTTCAGCACATCATGCAGTCTGCTGGGAAGCTGATCAGCTAGTACTGCACCAAAGGGTAGGAGTTGTAAGAGTAGCACTGTTTTCCACAGTAGCAAAAATATGCACTCTGAAGGCATAGTGCATCTTCTAACTCACTTTGAAAATTTGTGTTAAACATCTGTAAGAATGATGAATTAGTCCCTCCATCTACGTCTTCACATGTACTGTGTTCTAGTATAGGCAAAATGAGCACTGTCCAGTGAACATGGTACAAATACAGAGTGCAAGAGTTGTCAAATTGGTGGAAGAGTCCTTTGAATTATGCAAAAAATCTAAATCCATAGCTGACACAGGTAGTTGTTCTAAGGAAGCCCAGGCTAGAGGTATTGCAGTTAGATTGATGCTTAACTTTCAGATTTATTCCTGGGTAAAATTGACTTCTGCTTATAGGTAGATCAACTTCTTATACTGTAAATGTTAGCCAGGTAAGTTGTGCTGAGGAGATGTTTAAGAAAGGTCAAGGCCGTGTGGATCTAGAGTAGGAAGAATCTTCTCTGTGTATACCCAGCAGCACCAGTTTTCTCTTTTGAAGACAGATTAGAAACATCTGTTTTTTGATGGAGATGCCTTCTCCCAGCTCCTGCTGAATCTCTGCAACACTCAGTCTCTAATTTGGAAGGGAAAAATAATTTGGTATAGCACTTCTGAATGGTCATTGACCATTCAACTTTAGGTGACTTCATTCTAGAGAGAGTAATACACATATTAGTAAGGGAATGTGTGCTCTTCTCTGGTCTGTTTGTGTACAAGACTGGCCATTTATTGTTCCTGTAGAGTTGTATACTGTTTGGGTTTTTGATGGGTGAAGGAATTAAAGATGCTACTTCACATGTTGTTCTAGTACACCCTGCTAGAATAGGCAGTTAAAGGATCAAAGGACTTAGAACTTCAAGCATGTGGCTCCCTGTGCTTAGTGTGATAGTGTTTCTTCAGGGGAAGGGTATTTCAAAAATATCATAGTTTGAATTAATTTTGGGGGTTTAGCTTTGTATGTTTTCCTGTCACTGTGCTTGCTTCTGTGTGGTGTAACATTCTGTGTGTCCCTCATACATTGACTGCTTTTGTAGCTTTCAGAAATTTGCTCCATGTCCCTGCTGCTGAGAATCCAGTGTTACTCTGGTATTTTAGATGGTTTGTTCTGTGTGTAATGGAGAAACGTGTTTTAATTGCAGACAGTTGATCTACAATTACCCTGAGCAGCTGTTTGGAGCTGCTGGTGTCATGGCTATTGAACATGCAGACTTTGCTGGTGTAGAACGTCTGGCTCTTGTCACAGGTGTGTGGGGTATTTATCTTGTCGTGTGAAACTTGGAAGGGCACATTATTTGTTTGATCTTTAGTAAATGTTAAACATACTTAAATATGCTTTTTTCCCCTCCAGCATCTTTGAATAAAGGATCGTAATGCTAACTGTGAGATATAATTTAGCAAGTTAGTGTCAGTTATTAATATTCTTTCATATTTTAAAAATATTTTCATTTAAGTCCCTCCTTGAAAAGCTTTTGAAATGCTTGTTTTCTAGGGAAAAGATGAAACTTAGCAATAGAAAGAATGAGATGGTGACTCCACAAATTAGCATTAGTTTTTGATTTGATAATGCCATCTTGTTCAGAATGGCTGGGGTTTTTATTGTAATGATAGAGAAGACTAAAGAGTCACCCTTGGTTAAAAATGTGGGCCTGAGTCATCAACTTGAGGTGGACCTCAAATGACAAGAACAGCCTGGGTATTTTGAGTGGCGCAATAAGTGAGCATGCATTGAGAATGCGTCCATGTAAATAGTTTTTTAACAGGAAGATTAAAATACTAGAACAGTAGTCTGTTCAGAGACATTTTGGTCTTTGTAGTACCTGTTTTGCTTACAGTATGGCAGTTTACAAGTTGTGCACAACACTGCTGGTACAGCATGCCATGACACTTGTGATTCAGGAGAGTGGTGGCCTCTGGTTCTCAGCCATCATCAGGCAGGCAAAATGAATACTGTCACAAGCTCAGGTTTTAAAGCATAAGAAACTCAGTTTATTATTTTCTAAGTACTTCATCAGCAAGTACTATGAAAACTTGAAAAATACCGACATTTTAATTCTAGCAAAGACGAACAAAGATGAACAGACAGAACTCAAAAGCATTGTAGTCCGTGTGATGTGATACAAAGCATTGATGTTTTGAGAATTTATCAGCGCTGGTTGAAGGTTTCTGGTCCTGTATGCTGACATGAGAAAGTCTTGGCTTATTGGTGTTGTTAATTTAAATTTATTTGGGGGCAATTATGAATATGTTTTTTTAACAAACCCCCTGCCCCCCTTGGTTAGACCTTGTTTGAACAGATACTTTCATTGTGAGCTCTGATTTCTGTGTGGTCTTACATTTGGAGGTGGTGAAATTGCATCAACTTTTGATCACCCTGAGCTAGTAAAACTAGGAAGCTGCAAGCTTATTGAAGAAGTCATGATTGGAGAAGATAAACTCATTCATTTCTCTGGAGTAGCAATGGGTAAGCGTTTAATCATCAATGGCATGTTGTAACCTTTGTATTAACCCTCTGCTAATGCTGTTCAGTTACCAGTGGGGTATAGGAATTTTGTAATAATTCATGTAACCATTTTTATTAAAGCCTTGCTCTCCAGTAAAAATCCCATAAAGACATATGTTCACGGTTGAAATTGTGTATGTTTAGTGTTATGTAAGTGAACATAACCATTTGTAAGGATGGGAACCAAGACTTCTGCTTTGGGAAATTAAATTGACAAGAAACGTAGCAACTTTAAGAACTTGAGAGCTTGTTCTAGTAAATGCCAATACTATAAGTTTTCATGGGGTTGTTTTGAGGCAATATGAATTTTCTGTTAAATAAGGTGTTGTGTAACAAAATCAATAGCATAGTGTGCATAATTTCATTCTATCTGTGAAATGTCATCATGCTTTCCTTTCCTCACAAAACTAAGCGCGATAAACCTTGACTACAGTGATAGCAAAACCTTTACAAATGCTTTGTGATAGCCCCTTTTTGTGTCTTCGGTTCCTTTTTTTAAATCTTTTTGCATTTGTGCTTTCTAGGTGAAGCTTGCACCATAGTTTTGCGTGGGGCAACACAGCAGATTCTAGATGAGGCAGAGAGGTCTTTGCATGATGCTCTCTGTGTTCTTGCCCAGACTGTGAAGGACACTAGAACTGTGTATGGTGGAGGTGAATATTACATTCCTTGTACTTTGTATATGATACACGTTCTGTGTTACTGTTCATCAGATATGTAACATCTCTGTGTCTGCAATGAACAGGTTGTTCAGAGATGCTGATGGCTAATGCTGTTGCAGAACTTGCTGTCAGGACACCTGGCAAAGAGTCTGTTGCAATGGAGTCCTTCGCTAAGGCTTTACGAATGGTAAGTTTATTTAATCAGATTGCTGGATTAAGAGACAAAGTTTCACGATATTTACTCATTTATGACATCAGATAGTTGCTTCAATTTAAAAATTTTGGTTGTTAGAAGTAGAAAAGTGAAGTTTAGCAACACATCTTGGATGAACAAAGGGAGAAAACTTGTTTTCTGTCTTAGAGAAAAAGTACTGGTATTTTAATAATTCTGCGTGTTACAGAACTGTGAATGTTCACATGCTAGCCTTTCTCTAATTGTTTTTGCTGCTCTTACCTGCAAGCTAAAAGTGCTGCAGAAATAGCACATAAAAATCTCATCTTACTTAGTTGACATCTGATTTAGAAAAGAGCAGCTCTTCTGTTCCATTAGTGCTTTACTGCTATTTGGGGGTATTCATACTCTAGTACTATCTAGAAGCTTCTAGGCTTGCATTGGAGATTGCATCTTAGTACGAAATAAGAGTGTCACAAGAAACATTTATAGAATTGTGCTATTTGAGAAAAAATTGCCTTCCTGTAATTTAAATTAGGGAAAACCTTTCTTAGCAAATGAAAGACTGTAGGAAAACATTTCTGCCAAGAAAATAAAATTCAAGAGCATGGTAACAGGTGACATTATTTCTTCAGTCAGCACGTGCAAGTTTGCACTGCTGTCACTGCAGCAGTGAGCGGAACGATCAGGTGGTTAATGCTTATCAGCAGGCTTATGTTCTTAAAATGAAAATGTTTCTCCAGTTGTAGTTTGACCTGATGAAAGATAAGATTAAGGTTTTTTTTTTCAAATAAAATGAACTGACAAATATGCTAACATGCTTCTGTCTTCTCTGCTACTTTCCTTACAACAGGGTCTTAAACAAAATCCTTAGAAAGGTAGTTTGGTTTTTTTTCTTTCCCTGTCTTCTGATCACTGCAATAGATCAGCTCTCATGTTTTTGAAGGCTCTTCTTGAAATTCAGTTGTAAACTACTAATGTCAAAGTATGTTTCATGTTTACTAGGAATCAGTCCCTGCATTAATTAAAAACAACCTGTGTTTATCCTCTTAGATCCCAACAATAATAGCTGATAATGCTGGCTATGACAGTGCTGATTTGGTTGCTCAGCTCAGAGCTGCTCACAGTGAAGGGAAGACTACTTACGGACTGGGTAAGGGGCTCAGTATTACTTCTGTGATTGAATTGCTGTTTGGCAGGCTGATCAGGCTCACTAAAGTTCATCACATGTGTCTGTCACATATTCAGCCAGAACTGAGTAGAGTGATTTCTGTTTGCTTTGCATAGCCCTTAGGTGTACAGTGCTACATTCCTTTATCATTCTACCAGGCTTTTGACAGTAGAATGAAAACCTTTGTTTTTGAAGTGGAGAATTTCCACCTCTCTGAAAAACATTTTCCATGCTTACATTAAATCTAGTTACGTGAAGCTTAAAAAGAAAAGCATTGTTTTAAAACCAACCAACCGAAAACCCAGCAGAACTAAACACATCCTCCTCCCTGCTCCCTCCCTCTCCCCCCACTCCGAAAAGAAAACAGCCACCACAAAGTTGCGGAAAAGAACTCTGAAGTTAATATACCTAATTAAATAGTGCTGAGAGTACTGTTGGGATCTTGTCTCCTCTTTGCAGTGTATACAGTTTTCATCGTTAATTTTTTGTGTGTAATTGTAACATTAGGCTTAAATCAGGAGCCTTGAGGTGAAAGACTTTATTTAATACTTCCCTCACTATCAATATGGTTGGTTTGAGCAGGTAAGTTACTATGCTCTCACCTTCTTGTAATTTCCTTTAAAAAATGCCAAGTTAAGAAAAAAACACAGCCCTTTAATGTGTTTCTTCCAGATATGAAAGAGGGTGTCATTGGAGACATGGCAGTTCTGGGAGTAACAGAAAGTTTCCAAGTCAAGAGACAAGTTTTGCTGAGCGCAGCTGAAGCAGCAGAAATGATTCTTCGTGTAGATGACATCATTAAAGCAGCACCAAGGTATGATCTGAGTGTCTGAATGGTCAGTTACAGTGGTATAGAGTAACCTCCTCCTGTGGAAGACTAACAGTGCAGAAAAACCTTGTTCTAAAAATACTTTATTTGAAATGAAACCTGACATATTTGATGATTTTATTGCATTAGTAGTATGACCAGGCCTTTAGAGCCATCAGTGAGCTTATATTGGTGTGTCTGAGTAATGCCTAATTAATCTTAGGTCACCAGCTACTCCTGTCATATATAGCACTGAAACATCTGCAAAACTGGCTGACCAAAATGTAATGTATCATGCTGCTTTCCTCTTTTTCTTTTGGCAAGAATTGTAATGAAATGCCCAGCTGCTTCTGAGCTGGAATCTGCAGCTAAAGCAAAAACGTGTTTGTTAAAAAGTTTGGGAAGAGTTGCTGCTCTTGGGCAGGTTATCCCACGTGTGCCTGCTACCCGGTAGTTTGCACTGCTTACTGAATCACAGTTTTTTTTGTCGTGGTCACAAGTGGTGTGTTAGCTTTGAGGTGATACTGCCTTTTGTGCTGTGAGATAAAGCTGGCACTGAACACAGAATACCAGCTAAAGATTAAAAATAGGGATGGGTGGGGAGGGGCTGGTGTACATCAGCGTGGGTGGCAATTTTCTGATTTTTCTTTTTCTCTCCAGGAAACGTGTACCAGACCATCGCCCATGTTAAATTTTCTTCGGTACCTGAGGATGTGTGGACCAGATCTCACCTAGAGTTTTTTTTTAATGATGTAGTTTTCGTGAGGTTGTGGAACAGAAGCTTGAGACAAGCAGATCTCCTTCAATGGCACTGTCATCAGTTAGATTTAACTTACTGGAACTTAGACATGTTGTGGAGAAGAATTCACTTTCAAGTAAAACAGGGGTTTTATACAACCCTATTCCTTCTGTTCCTCTCGAGGTTCCACTTAAAATACACAGAAATAAAAAAAAAGGCATAAAAAAAATTCTGATTCACTGAAGTTATGTTTCTTTATGTAGAACCAGGAAGGGCAGTTCCATTAGGACAGCTGCAGTGCACATTCCTCAGTCCTCAGACACTTCAGGCAGTGACCAGGCCCTTGCGACTTGCTGGTTCAGGTTGACCAGGTGCATTTAGTTAAGTGGTGTATTCCAGTCCTGGCTGCATAGGTTTTGAGTTGGGATCCTTGAAACAGGCTCTGAAATTAGATAGTATCTTTTTCTAGTGATCCTGGAGTATTACTCTTTTTTTTATATAATGAAGAGAAAAAGCTGAAGAGGAACCTTAGTCAATGCTCAGAACTACAGCTAGGTGATTTTACTGCTTTTTACACCACAAATTTTACACAGATAGGAGTTCTGCTGAGGGGAGTTGAGAGGAAGATACAGTTTGGGAGAGAACAACATTCTGCACGAACAGTCTGCATGTTTAACTATGAAGTACTGGCCTCTGGTAAATGGCCAGTCTTCACGAACGAAGAACCGGGGAAGGTCTTTACACCTTCCAGCCTGCGCATTGGATTTTTTAGG
>JAWMRA010000041.1:33863487-33884585 GCA_035584735.1 Pseudotriccus pelzelni
TGGACATCACGATTTGCACAATCCAGCGGTTAGTCTGAGGGTAAATTAATTGGTTTTCTGCCAAAGCACTGACCTCCTGCGATTGACTGACCTGGCGAATGGCCCTCTGCTGACAACACGCCATAAAAAAGGGACTTCCGAGCAAAAGAATGTCATTAGACTCTGAGCCACTTGGAACCATGAGAGTGATACTGTTGGCTGTGGTTTACATCCCATTCATCCTGGCTATGGAACGGTAAGAAAACACATCTGGCATCATGTCTCAGCTGGCTTCCTGGGGTGACCTGTGCTTGTTGCTACTCGAGGTCTCACAAAAGAAACATTTTTTTTTTAAAAAAGAGTATATGAGACTCCTAGAAGGAAGAACCAGTTATTTTTGGTGTGTTTATTTTATTTGCGTAGAATCCCCCTGATTCGATTCAAATCTATCAAGAAACAGCTGAAAGAAAAGGGAGAATTAGAGGACTTTTGGAGGAATCACCACCCTGATGTCTTTGCCCGGAGGTATCTGCATTGCTTCCCTGCAGATATTGCTTTGTCGGTAGGAACTGCTTCAGAAAGGCTGTATGATTACATGAATGTAAGTACAGTTTTGGTAATGCAACCATTAGACCTCATTGTTCTATTGAAGGCAGATTTTTTTCCCAGCACATTTCAAATCTAGTCTCTCAATGAAATTGCAGGGCTTGAGGTGTCTCGTTGCTCTAAGCTGTAAATCAGATCATAAAAAAATCAGTTTGCCAGTCTGCAAAATAAAGCACATCTAGATCTAGGTTAGCTTGGGACCTGGGTAGAAAGCTGTTGTAGCCTAGCACTGATAGTCCTGTGAAAAGTTTTATTTTTGTGTAGTTCTGTATTCAGCTTGGTTGGGTCCCCAAAGAAATAATGGGTTTGCCTGTATCAGTCTTGGTGAACTATTAGGTTTTTGGTAGCAGAATCTGATTCCTTCATTTAGTGGTATTCTATTTATCAAAAAATTGGATGTTTGTGTGTTATAAAAAAATATTCCCCAAATCTCATTTATTTTATCATGTGGAATCAGTGCTAACAAACCTAAGTAGAGTTTTTTATTTTTCTCCTTTTATCTGTTCAGTGTGTATTAAATACTGGAGACTGACCTGGGCCACATACTAACCTGGCTGAATTTACCATCTAAACTTAAAAAGAAAATATATGAGGTTCATTGGATCTCAGGCAGGCAAGTCAGCAGGTCAACCATTTTGTGTCTTTCCTGGGTTTAGCATTTTGTCCATTTGAATAGTATCTGTTTTCTGTTCTACTTGGTTCTTTTGTTGTGCTTATCTAAAGGAAAACTTAAGTTGCAGAAATGTTGTGAAGGCTGCATCTGAACAGGGAACAGAATGGAAGGGAAGGCTAAAATCATTCAGCAAGAACTTCTGACACTTGAGGGCCATAAAGAAATACCTATGTGAAGAACAAACGTTTCAGTCTGCTTTAAAGCTTATTTCAAAGAGGGATAAATCTCAAAACGATGAAGCATATCCATGTAGCACCATGTAGGAACAGTTTTGTGGAGGTTTTATTGCAGCGTGTTTGTAGGTTTTCTGGTTGTTTTTTGGTTTTTTATGAACATCCCTTAGAGTTGCCTCAATTTACAAATTCATTGATAAAGGTTTGTTTAATACAAAAGGGAGTAAAATTCTGCTGCATAACTGGATATTCTCTTAAATGGCATGCTTGCTTGCCTTTTCAAGATTATCTCATTCAAATCATAAACTGCGGGGTCAGAAACTCCAGTGTATTAATTAAGAAGTACGCACTTGAAGGTACATATTCAAATATTTGTACTGCTGCACAAAGCTTGACACTAGCTATTGCTTTCCTATCTGTGGTTGAATTCCAGAAATGCCTCTTCCTAAAAATAGGTCTCTTAATGCTGAAGTGCTCTTCCAGGGCCAGATAGGAGCACTTAAACACTTGTATAGGGGATGTGGATAAGCACTGCGCTCCAGCATTCACGTGTTCACAGATTACATCGGTCTCAGTTGGTAACCAGGGATGGGCAGTGGTTTCTTCATCCGCTGGATGAACTTTGTTCAGTACATTAGGAACAGTTTGTGCAACACAATACTTTTCTGACTTGCTAACAGCTGCTAATTAGAAGGGAAAAAGACTAGCCACGTGTGACAGTGTTTGTGCCACTGGTCGGAGCCCTCTGAAGCCAGCAGAGGCAGGTTGTGCTGACTTTGCAACACTGATTTTTTACTGGCACCGGTAAGCAACAGCCTGAAAGACTGTATGGTCACGTCTGAAACCGGTGCAAGAGGGTTTGTTGACTCCGCAGGGAACCCAATTGAATATTTGCTCAAAAGGCTTTAAAAATGCCTCACCGTTGTGCCTTCAGCTGGAGTGAAATCTGCTGCCTGAAGCCACTCGTGGAATCAGACACACTTCCCTGAGGTGTGCATTTACAGTTAAATGAAATTGGACAGACCCCCCTGAGAAAGCACTGTGTGACGCTCCCGAGTGTGCTTCTTCCCCAGGAATAGCTCGGTGGAGGCAGCCGGGAGCTGACGGGGCTGTTCCTCCCCCAGGCGCAGTACTACGGAGTGGTGAATGTCGGCACGCCCCCGCAGAGCTTCACCGTCGTCTTTGACACCGGCTCCTCCAATTTTTGGGTCCCTTCCGCTTATTGCATCAGCGAGGCGTGCAGTAAGAAACATTATTCTCCCTTACGCTCCTCATGTCTTGGATACTTTGACCACTTCTCCTTTCCC
This sequence comes from Pseudotriccus pelzelni, assembly GCA_035584735.1. Classification (NCBI taxonomy): domain Eukaryota; kingdom Metazoa; phylum Chordata; class Aves; order Passeriformes; family Tyrannidae; genus Pseudotriccus; species Pseudotriccus pelzelni. The sequence continues at coordinate 33,866,226 of JAWMRA010000041.1, forward strand.
GAGGAGCTCGCCTGCAGCAGGGATTTGGAAGGGAAGGATTTGGAGCATCGATTAGGGCTGCTCTCCTCTCCCCAGTTTTCTCCTCTGCCTCTGCCCCCTCATGTCATCCTGCAGCCGGGGCAGGTGCCGGCTGCAGCTGCCAGCTGTCCTTGCAGACCACAAGGTGCCTGATGTAAAAGGCATGAAAATAGACCTGAGAGAGCTGCTGGAATTGGTGGAAATGCCTATTTTTGTTTTAATTTGTCTTTAAAATGCAAAATAACCTCTCAGGTACAGAAAAATTGGTGTGCCCTGCAGGGGAACTGAGGTGCCTGCAGTATTTCAATACACACTTTTCTCATAAGAGAAGCAAAAATCTCATCTCTGCTGGGACCTCTCCTCAGTGCAAAGCTGTCATTTGTTTTGTGTAGGGGTGCACCAGAAATTTAAGTCTTTCAAGTCGGATTCATATGAGCACGGAGGGGAAGCCTTCTCCTTGCAGTACGGCTCGGGACAGCTTCTGGGCATTGCTGGCAAAGACACACTGCAGGTGAGCATCCACCTAAAATGGGTGTCAGCCTCCAGCTCAACTGTTTTCAGGCAGTTCAGATACTGGCCTTGCCATGGAAAACCTTGCCTGGTTTAGGCAAGGGCAGGGTGAGGTCCCACCTAGCCACATACTGAGAGGTGTGGGTGCTGCTCCAGCTTTCGGCTATCAAGACAAATCCCCAAAATTTTATTTTCATTTCTGCTTGTCTTCTTGGGTCTTTGTCTGTTCCGGGTTTATGAACAAGGAGCCTCACAAGTAAGGCATTCTAAGGAATTGGTGCAGCCTACCTGTCAAATGGGCACCTGTTGTATTGATGCAAGTCACACAAGGATATCCAGATTTTATAAACTGAATGAATCCATTGATATAGATCTGAAATGTGGCTAGTTTCTTGTAATTGATGGTGTCACTACTTTCAGAGGTTTCATATATTTTTAAAATTTATTTATTTTCTTTTTAACCAAACAGATAAGTAACATCTCCATCAAGGGGCAGGACTTTGGCGAGTCAGTGTTTGAGCCAGGAGCAACTTTTGTCCTTGCCCACTTTGATGGTGTGCTGGGCTTAGGCTACCCCTCCTTAGCAGTGGGCAATGCTCTGCCTGTGTTTGACAGCATCATGAACCAGCACTTGGTAGAGGAGCCGGTCTTCTCTTTCTATCTGAAAAGGTCAGTCTTTAAAATGGCACTGCCAAAAAGAAGTAAATTTATTTTAATTGTTGATAGAAACAACTGTGGCTCTGTATGAAGCTTCAACTCTAGCAAGTAATTTCCCTCATTTTTTTGGTTCTTGGTTTTGTTTTTTTTTTTCCAATTTGACACTGAAAAATACGGCATAAAAAGAAAAATTGTTATGGGGTGAACCATGCCTTTTTGGACAGAGATTTATTCTTGTTGAGCTGGTCATAAAGAAAAGTTCCCAGCTCAGACTCACTACATCTGTTGCCAGAGGTTTCCTTCTGGCCCATGGAGATGAACGGAAATGCTGTCCTACGCTCAAGTAGCCACATTCCAGAAAAATGTTGTTCCCTCCTCTGGACCTAGCCACAACTCCACTGATGTCTTTAGTGTTTATTCTGAGGCGAGGGTAGTAACTGTCTCAACCTGCTCCTAATGCCTACCTTGGCAGCCTCCAGTAAGTCTTCTCAGATATTGTTTGGGACACATGTAGTGATAATTTAGGAATAATCCCTTTCGTCCATCCATTTCTGAATTTGTGAAGGGATGTGATTTGTCTCTTGCATTTTAAGTGTAATCTCATCTGTGCTGGCACACTCCCATGTCTGTGTTACCTTGTCTTCTGCTTTCAGAGGAGATGACACTGAGAATGGCGGTGAGTTGATTCTGGGGGGGATAGACCATTCTCTCTACAAAGGTTCGATCCACTGGGTCCCTGTCACCGAGAAAAGCTACTGGCAAATACATGTGAACAAGTATGTACGTCTGTCTGTATGTCTGTATGTCTGTCTGTCTGTATGTATGTATGAAAAACCTGGTGAAATCTGTCTCCCCAGGTAAAACCTGCAGGGACAGAAACATCTAGTGATGTAGATGCAGAGGACTCAGCTGCAGTGTTTTACCCTTGTGCCTCTCAAACGGGGGTACACCAGGATGAGACCGGGGTTTGTTAGCTCTCTAAATCTGCTCTGACATGGGTGGCTGGTTTCTAGGAGAACAAGTTAGTATGTTTTAACTGTTAAGTTAGGAGGTTAAGGCACCCGCAAACTGAATCCAGCTCTGGGTCCTGCTTTCACCTTTCCTGCTAACTTTGAGCAAAGCAGTCAGTGTTCCTTTGTTCTTCCTCTAGCATGCTGCCTAAATTGATGAGAACACATCCCTGTGGGTGAGGACAAATTCATCAGCAGGCAGCAAATGATTAGCAATTAGGAGTCCCAAGAGAGAAAAGTAGATCCACAGACATTCTTGTCTTTAGCAAAGCTTGGCAGCTAGTTTTAATCATTAAGGTTGGAAAAGACCTCAAAGATGATCAAGTCCAACAGCCAGCCTAGCACCACCACCATGTGCAACCCTAAACCATCTCCTCAAGTGCCATATCCACATGTCTTTTTGACACTTTCAGGGATGGTGATTCTACCACTTCCCTGAGCAGCCTGTTCCAATGCTTTACAACCCTTTCTATGAAGAAGTTTTTCCTAATATCCAATCTAAACCTACCGTGGTGCAACTTGAGGCCATTTCCTCTTGTCCTGTCACTTGTTACCTTGGAGTAACTTCAGTCGGTACTGGGGTACTTTAGCTAACAATAATATGATGTTTCAGTCACAGTGCATATGCCATTTGCTTAAAGATGCTTTGTTTTTCACTTGCAGTATAAAGATCCAGGGCCGGGTGGCATTTTGCTTCCATGGCTGTGAAGCCATCGTTGACTCAGGCACTTCTCTTATCACTGGACCCTCTTCACAAATCAGGAGATTACAGGAGTATATCGGGGCAAGTCCATCAAATACTGGAGAGGTAAAAACTGTACGGACAGAAAACAGCCAGACGGGAAGGGAAACTGGTATTTGGTGCAAAGAGCTTATAGGGTGAGAAAATAAGCAAAGTAATTGGTTAGAAAGGTCTCAGCAAAAGCCTTGCTTCCAGAATAGCACTGAACTCAGAGCCAATCTGTTTTTGACCTATCTGCCTTGCCCCAGGCCTTCTCCCAAACAGTCACCTCTTCTCCCATACTCAGAACTGTGTTCTAAGGAAATAGTGAGTACATTTGTTTGAGGAATCGATCTGTACTCTGCATGAGAGATAATTTTCTTTTGGAAGATCAGAGGATTTTCAATGTCCCCAGTTACAGCTGTTGGCTCTCCCAAGCCAGGAGGTGGTTGGTGCTGATGGCCAGCCATGTCAGCATCAAATGGAAAGGGAATGGTATTTTAATGACAGCCCAACAGTGGCTTCACTGACAGGACCTCTCATTGTCAGCCTGCCATGGAGCAGGTGGCGCCGTGCAGGGCTCCTGTGAGGGATGCACATCAGTGTCACTCAAAACAGTGGTTCCTGGCAGATGAGTCACAGGGTGCAGGACAAGATTTGCTGTCTCTTATTCTTCCTCCTGAACCTGATTCCTCTTACCCTTGCTGTTTTCCTCTTTGCCTGCTGCTCTCTCCTGGATCCCCCCTGCTGACACTCCCCACCATTCCTTCCTGTCCCTGGCTCCAGGGAAAGAGCAGCTTATTTCTACTGTGCCTTATTGCTGGCCCTTGGCTGATTCCCACAGATCGCTAGCACGTTGCCACAGCTCCAGTGCCCCAGGTAAAGCTGCCACATACGGGTTCTGTTAACTTTGCATTTGTCTTTAACCTGACCCAAAAACGCTCTTGGAAGAAAATTAAGAGTATTACAGTTGCCCAGTGCACCGAGCAAAGAGCAAAGATGAAAGTGAACTCTTAATCCACCTCACTTTGTAATAGGAGGACTCCAGTGACATATGTGTGATTCCTGAAGCTCCTGATTCTGTCTCAGTTATACACTTTGATTTTGTTCAAATTTTCAGACACATGCCAAAGAGTATGCTTTGATAGCAAATTGGTTTTATGTTGGTACACACTAATGAATATAGAGACAATACACATCTCCAATGTACTTACACTAGCATAGTATAAACAAGGAACAGGTCATTGCAGTATAAATTTATATACTCCAGTGCTGACATAAGAACACTCAGCTGGCATCTCAGATTCTGCAAAAAACTATCCTGAAAATAAGGCTTTCTATGACTGGTCTTTCAGCACAGACAGGCAGAGTAAATTGGCTCAAATTTATCCCAGAAAAAGTGAGTGTATCCATCAGTGATTTTACGAGAACTTTCATCTCTTTCCGGCAAAGATTAATTTTTTCTGGATGTGCTAGCTATGTAAAAGAATTATGTCTTGCTTCTTGTATCCTGCAGACCATTATACTGGTGTTTTCTACCCTTGTCCTCTGCATCCCATGGTTTATTTTGTTTTAATGGTATGACACCTGGTACATGCACACAAGATTTAGTGTTATGGTTTCATAAAGCAAATTGAAAACCAGCAAAAAGCAGATTCTTCCTTCTAGGATGCCTCTAAAGCAATGACTTTAAACACTACAGTTTACAGCAAAGATCCCTCTCAGACTTGGAGCATTCTGCAGGACCATTTAACACACTAGTTATTTCATGAAATAACTAGAAAGGCCAGGAAATTATCTTCTGTGTTACTGTAAGGGAATGTATTATTTATGGAAATTGATAACCATGCCAGAATTAAGTCCTTCTGCTCTTTAAATCCCATTCTAAGGCAGAGTATAATTATAAAGAGCTGTATTCCTCACTAGCTTGTTTTTTCCCTAAAATGATGGTGTTATTGGAGGACATGTGGTGAGCTGCAGCCATAGGGTGCTTCCTGCATGGCTGGAGGCAGCTTCCTCCAGCTGGTCAAGGCCGGAATGTTGGTGGACTTTTGCTCAGCAGACCTTGCTAATGCAGACTTGCTGGGGATCACACTCTCAGTTTTCTTTCTGAGTTGTACAGGGAGGACACCAGAGTCCCCTTCACCTCCTTCCCTTTGGGATTTGGAAGGATTTTCATCAGCCCTGGGTCGCTAGGGGCTTTGGTGCAGTGGTCTGGGCTGCTAGGCTGGTTTGACCAAGTACAGGAACTGGAAAGCCGGAGGGCAGTGTTGGGCTATAAGTCAGCCTGATGCTGTTTCTCTGTAGTAAATTCACCATTACCTGCTGCAAAAGTCTTGAATTCAAAGGACAATACTTAAAAAGAAAGACAGACTGATCCCATCTCAATCAGTGCATCGCGTACAGTTTCTTGTAGACTGCAGAAGATTGTCAAGCCTGCCTCACATAAGCTTCACAATCGGACACCACGAGTACAAGCTGACAGCAGAGCAATACATCCTCAAGGTGTGTATCCGCAGCCTCCCTGCTCCCTATTCCTTGCTTCCCGAGCTGGCCTGGAGCAGGCTGCTGCAAGGACACATGCTTTCCCTTCCAGGAGTCTATTGACGACCAAACCTTCTGCATGAGCGGCTTTCAGTCTCTCGACATCCCCACTCGTACTGGCCCACTCTGGATTTTAGGAGATGTCTTCATGTCTGCATTTTACTGCATTTTTGACCGTGGGAATGACAGAGTGGGATTTGCAAAAGCTGTTCATAGGAATGATTACTACTGAGTCATAATAGCATCTATTCTGTCTTAACTCAAATGCTAATGTAATGATCTTCAATACTGTGTGAAGAAGGGATTTTACTGAAACTTTGGACCTAAATGCATGCTGTGTTGTCCCCCTCCAGGTTTTAGGGACTTTGCAGTGATCTTTGTCCCAAATGATGTAGTTTTGTTCAGTATCTATATGTTTACAGCCAAGAAACAATATCTCCTGAGTAACTGATGGACACCACAGCTCTCAGAATAAAGCAGAAACAGCTCAGCACTCAGATTTGCAAAAGATCAGGAAGAATAAAAATGCTGAACAGTGCCAGTCTGACAAGATAGAAGTTATGAGTGGGGGAAACTAATTCCAGTCCTGCCTGGTCTGGCTATCCTTTTTATCTTCTTGTTTGCTAGTTTCCACCTCATTTCCTACAGCTTTCTTTTTCCTCATTGTTTTCCATGCTTAACTTTGTTTCCTTAGTGCCAAGGAAATTCCCTTTAAATTAGCTTGCTCCAACCAGCTTATATAAAGGAGAATTTGACTGTTGCCTGTGTGACCACTAATTTTCACTACGGTTCCTTGCACACAATTTCCTGCTCCTTACACCATCACTCAAACCTGCTTTTTCCTTTAGGTTCATTATCGCTGGATATTTTTCTATTCCTCTTTTGAGTCTCAGCTTTTAATGTCCATGTCTTAGGTCAGATGCTGCTTTTAGCATCTGACACCTCTGCCCCTTGGCAGCAGGAGCAGCTGGAGCTGCATCTATTCACATTACAAAACCCAGACCGCAGCCCGTGCAAAGGCATAGCACAGTTCCCTCCACCTCAGATGTGCACCAGCACTAGACATCTACTGCCTCTTGCTCAGCCACTTCTTGTCAGCCTTGACAGCCATTTCAGGTGAAACAGCCACAGGCAGCTGCACTGATGTGGCAAAAGAAGATTCACCAAAATTATACCCTTTGGAATGTTTGTTTGGATTGCTAAAACTGATACTGCACCAGTACACATGAATAAAACTTATACAAGCAAAATCTGCTTTGGTCCTAATGCTGTTTCAGCTACATTTTGTATTTTCTTCAGTGGTTCCAGTGCTGGAGAGGAAGGGGAGGAGAGGGTGTAACAGCAATTGAAAATTCAGGTTGCTCTGTGTCCTGGAGGGGAAAGATGTGACATGTTGGCATGTGTCTTCCTACGGCCAAAAAATGTCTGCAGCCCCAGCCCTGCGCACTTGGCACCTCCCCAGCAGGGCAGAGCCATGGGGATCTGGAGACTGGCCCCATGGTGGCATTGCTGGAACAGGGGTTGGTGGCCCCCAGGGATTTGCTGCTGCCATCTGCCTGGATGTGCTTAGCACAGACCAAAGTCTGCTGGCCTTGGCAGCATTATGATCACAGCCCCTCAGATTTTGAGGCTTCAGTTGTAACACTCAATAAGTATTACTAAAGCAAGACAGTTTGCCTGTAGGTATCTCTGACATGCTGATCTTGCCTTCCAGTATGAAGTATTCCCTCTCTCCTGTGCCTGTTTTCATGACTCTCCATTTGCAGCCACACTGTGTTACACATTTGGCATCCAGGCTATCAACCTGCAGCAAAGAAGACCCTGCCGCCAGCTGTCTCCTTCTGCAGACAAGATTGAGCTGTGTGAAGTTATCATGTATTTTAGGCCAATCTTGCCTTGATTCCCCTTTGTCCTTATCACTGTTTAAGAATGGATAACTTATATGAGCTAACTTATTTATCTAGAAAACGTCATTTGTTTGGTCATAAACCAAGACAAACAAACATCTGGAAAGCTCTATCCCTCATTTAACAGTAGGAGAGTGTTTTTGTTTTCTCTGCTATGCAGCAGACTTAACACTCTGGTAACATTTCCATTATTTCTAAAATACATATGTATTCCTCAGATGTGAGCTTGCAGTCAGAGATCTGTTATTTATGGCAAAGGTTTTAAGGTTGCTGAGACATGTCCCTGTAACCAATCAGTCCCAGCACTGACATCTTGGCTCTATGAATTTCAGTGCAGAGTGTGAACACAGTCTAGATAGAAATAGGTGAAAAATCAGGCATCATGTAGAGGGACTGGCCCTCCCTTTCTTCTGATATATCTAATCCTGTTCAAGATTAACACCATTTGATAGGAGCGAGCTACTACTCTGACCTATTTGGCTAACCTGGCCCTGTTCTCTCCTCTTCCAGCTTTGCCAGCTTTTGTAAGTCTGTGTCACTGTTCCTGGCAGACATCAAGCTGACTTGCATGGTAGGTCAAACCTTTGTCAGAAATGCTTCTTGAGAGTTCAGTACAATCAAGATGATGGTGTTTCTCAAAGTGCCTTTATTCATGCAGTAATTCAACATTGCTTATACCTTTGAAAGTGAATTTTAGATTGTTGGGTCTGCTAAAATAATCCATTTACCATGCTAAGGCAAATAGTTTACTAAGAAAAGAGAGCACATAATCCCAAAAGATAATGTGGTACAAATCAGAGTCCACATGTGTTTGCAAAAGTGAGATAACAGATTAAATGAGGAGAGGAAATGTTTCTGGTAACTCATCCCAGAACTAGCTTCTTTACAAGCAATGAACAGAACATTACAGCTAACTTGGAGCTGGCCCCCTGTGTGAAATGCTAGTTGCTTATTGCAGATTGCGTTGTGTGGCCTCAGAGCTGTCATTCCTAATTTAACATGCATCTACATGTCTGGTAGACACATCCATAGGACTGAAGCTTTTATCAGTCTAATGGCTGCTGTGTGGCCACCCTTAGCCTCCATCAAAGAAGGAAAACAGGGGTTGCTGGCAGAGGGAGTGGGAGAGGTAGCAAAATCATTGCTGATGTATAATGAAATGAATAATGTCCTGGTGGAAAGCAGCAGCGTGCATCCTAGAGACTGACCAGGCTGAGAAGATAATGGAAGATGAGCAGAGCTGAATGATGAGAAGCTGGGGAGGCTCTTTCATGTTTAGCAGTGCTGAGATGAAACATGCAGACGTCTGGGTTGAGGAGGAAGAGCACTTTCCTCAAGCACCTTAAACCCTGGTGGAAGCTGTGTGAAGGATTAGTGAGGAGGTGTGATGGGACTGGACTCTCAGTGCAGATTTGTTGGGGACACTTGACAGTCATCTCTAATTTCTGGCTTAAATTCCCTTACAGTGGGAAGCACTGTTCCTCAATCTTATGTACTGTAAGGAGAAAGCTTGATAATGGGCCAGACTTCCTTTGCAGCAGCTGAAAAGCCTTCCTATACATGCACAGCCAAACTGTGTATGGCCAAACTCCTCAGAAATTTGTATTGCTTTCCTGACTTTAACAAAGTGCTACGGAGTGGAGCAGCAGTTAATTTTACTTTGTTTCTAGCTGTGCTACTGGAGCTGTCTGGGTATCCTTAAAATGTATTGTTTATACTTAAAATTTACCATTTGTTGAAGTTAACCTCATTGGTAAATGAAGTTCCTTGACAGTTGCAGATGTAATTAAATGGAGAAAATACTGAATAGAAAAGTATGGCTTCAGCTACAAGAAGGAACAGGGAATCAGGAGGAAAGAGGCAATGTTTTCAGAGCTGGGTATTGCCTAGGAAGGGCCATTCAGAAAATTGGACTGCTAGGCTAAGGTGCTGTTTATTTCAATATAATTTCACTTCACAGAGTTTCTCATTTTGTTGTTCAAACATGAACATAAGAACTTGATTTGCCTGAGGACTTGTTGTGGAGTGGCAAGGGTGAGGTTGCACCAGAACGCCTCACTCCGAAGTGTGATCAAACTGCACTAAAACTGCTGTCAGACACCAGGGTCACCTCATCTCATGGTGTGAAGAAGTGCCTCCAAAGGTGCCTGGGAAATCTGTGCTTGACTTTTCTGCATACATAGAATTCACATAATAGGAGTTTAAACAGCTCTTCCTTGGGCCAAGTGTCCTCTGCTTTCTAAACTGATGAGGATATATGTGCTTTTTCAAATGTCTTTGAAGGATTTGAAAGGGTGCCTCTGCTCATACTCTGCCTAATATACACTATCAGGATCCAATTCCCAGATTGAAATAATGCTGGAAGAAGTAGAAGTGGGGAGGGTAGTTGATTTTTGTTCAAGGACTACCCAGATGAGATAGCAGAGTCCTGCTGTATGTGATAGCCTGCTGGAAGGGCTCCTCACCTAAGTTGTTGGCCAGAGAAGCAGGAGCTCCTTCCCAGCTTCAGGGAGTCCTAAAGACTCCGAGAAACCACTGGGGCTACAGTTAGCCTGTCAGAGATGCTGGTTTATTGCCTGAAGTGCAACCTTCTGGGCAAGAGAGCTGGGTGGACTTGCTGTCCATACAGTCCATACTGCTTTTGCTGGCTGTTGCAGACCCATAATTTTCTGTGTCTCCCCTTCTCTCTGTTCTTTCCACCCCTTGATCTATCTGGTCTCCCCCTTTTCCAGGGAGACCATCTACTTGGATACTTACTCAGGGGAGAATACTGGTGACATGCTCTGGACTGTGTTTTTGTAAATGTGGGTAAAGAGCTAAAACCAAGGAGCTGCTGCTGCTTTCCTAGCCTGCTTTGAGACATCTTGCAGGAGTGACAACTGAAAGGCCAGGTCACTACCAGGAGGTTTAGGGTGGTGGCTTGGCCCTCCCTGGAGCAGCAGGAGCCACCTGATGCCAGCTCAGGTTTGAGTTAATGAAGAATGTGTATGGTGTGTCTGGAAGCATGGGAATGGGGGCAGGGGAAGGAAGTGGAAAACAATTTTGCTAGTGGTCCTGGGCCATTTTGTTTTCTGCCTGGGATGACTGTAGCCTGTGCACTTCCAGCTGAAGAACTGCACAAGACTGGAGCTCTAAGCTCAGCTGCCCCTGCAGCTCCACCACCTCCCGAGAGAGTGCCACAGCCCTGTCATCTCTAGAGAGGTCACCTGGGATCCTCATTTTACACTAACCAGCCACTGGGTATGCCACATACATGCTCCAGGGAGCAAAGACCGAGACTAAGACTTCCCATGCCCTGCTCATCAGCAGTTTTGCCTCTTCCATTTTTCTTAATGAACTTAAACATTTAATCCTTTTATTTTTCCAGTGGCATAGCTTCAGCAAGAGTGGGACACGATATTGTCACACAAATGAGGAGCCCAATTTTTCAAGTGTTCCTCCAGGCAGTAAGAGATGGTGGGCTGAATCTCTCCAAGCTGAGGAGAGAATTGAGCCCACACCTCGCCTTTGAGCCACTTGAATAGAAAACAGAAGTCTTCATAGATCTTACAAGAATGTCATGGACCTTCACCTGATGGAGTGGACAAAGGCAGCAGTGTTCAGTGTGGATTCAAAGTGGACAGAACTGCCTCCACTTTTCTGATGACCTTAGTTTTTAGACTGTTTGAGCCCACACAGCTTGCTGTCCTGTGCATTGATGGTAAATAAGAGGCACCACAATGCCTCTTATTTAGGTCCCAAATCTTCTGTTGGATCTTGCTCAGGACTTGTCTGAGCAAGAATTCTGCCCTTCAGCACTTTCAGCAAATCTGTATGAGAACCACGTTCAAGAGAAGACAAGAAGTTCAGTCAAACCCAAAGGAAGCATGGTCAAAGTTTTCTTTCACTTTCCTCATTAGAAAATTCTACTATGGCTGTTTCTTTACTGTCCATGTTTTCCCATAAGTGCTGCATCTCAAACATCTCTGGTGCAGCAGCAGAAGTAACATTGTCTCCATCACTGAAGGTCTTTTGTTGTGAAGTTGTCCTGGAATCTGCTAAAGGTGGTTCACTGTCAGCTGTAGGAGGTGCTGTACTAGGACTGTGGAAGCTTGGTAAACTCCATCGCTGAAGGTTTCTCTCGGGATCTGTTATGAGACCAGCTATGTTACTACCAATGGGCTCATGTTTGGGTTCTCCTATCACACTAGGAAGTGACTGATGCACCTCTGAGCTTGAGATGTATGTAGTCATTTCTGGGGGGAAAAAGGGTTGGTTCAGAAGAGCCACATTTGCCTCAGCTAGGATCCTTTGGAGCTTCTCTTCTGGCATGCTTGCGGAGCGCTCTGTTGGCAGATCTGGTTTGTCCAGCATGCCAAGTGCATTTTCCTCGGCTTCAGAGATGATGACCTCAGGAACTGGCTTGTTTGTCTCAGATAAGGTGTCACTGTCGCCGAACTGTGCCTCGTTCCTTGAGGTTTCTGTTATGGGTCCTAGATCACGGCTACTATGAAGCCTGTTACTTCTGTCAGCTCCTTCATGTTTCCTCCTGAAGCTCGAGGCAGAGTGCCTCCCTCTTGTGTGCATTTCCTGCAGCCGTCTGATGTGCCCCTTTTCATCTGCTGGGAAAAACACCGAATTCTCACTTGTCTGGCGACTGTAGCGCCGCTGAGTGGGGTATGCAGGACCCTCGTGGACACTGAGAAATCTCTTGACTCTTCTCAACACTGAATACTGTCTTCGGTGTTTCTCCTCTTCCCAGGGCCACTCTTCCCCATAGAGGAAATCGGTATCAGCCAGCCTGCCAAATAAAGCCAGGTAGTAGGTATCACTTATGCATAGGAAGTATGAGGTCTCTGTGCACATATATCCCGCTGTCTCCACAGGAAGACATAGGAACCAAGGCCCTAGTGTGTCCCTAAGGAAGAGCATGAAAAGGAGGAGAGTGCCAGGAAATAATGCCTGTGCAGGATCACACAGAGTGCTCTCAACATCCAGGTGCCCCTTCTCCTGAGGACCAGGCTGAGAGGGCATCCAGCCAGCCACCTGGCACCATTTCATATTTGGGCTGCAGCCCTTTGCGGCAGCTCCACAGGGTTACGCTTGTGCTTAGAGTGAGGGAAAGGGAAGAAAGAAGTCCTGCTTGATGCTGTAGTTATTTTCAGGAGAATCCTTTGGGCAAAAATAAAACCAGTGAAAAAGCTACTGCTGGAAGCAGAGTGCGACAATTTCAAAAAATGTTGGAATTACTCAGATGGCCAAATCTCACTTCTGGGGCATGATAGTGTGTCTGAAAGTGTCACCTGTACCCGGTAGTCTCCTGCTGCACAGGCTTGGTGGTTCATGAGAACAACTGTTGCTGCACCTGCCAGTCAATCCTGTACATGTTACTGACTCAGAGGACAAGCCAAACTGGCCTAGTTATCTGTCCTAAGGGCAAGAATGGCAAAGGGACTCAGGCCTAATCTAAGGTAAGGCGCGCAGAGAGGCAACACTACCCTGGAGGGACAGAGGACTTTCATTCAGCATTTGTGAAGATCATAGAATAGTTTTTGTTGGAAGGGACTTTTACAGGCCATCTAATCCAACCTCCCTGCAATGAACAGGGACAGCTTCAACTAGATCAGTTTGCTCAGTGTCCCATCCAACCTGACCTTGAATGTTTCCAGGAATGGGACATCTACCACCTCTTTGGGCAACCTGTTCTGGACGTCTGCTTGAGGTGACTGAAGGAGGCTTTGGAATTGGGGTCAAGTTTTGTACATTTCCTTTGGGCTTGGATGAATCTTTAGAACTTGTTTTTGAAGTCTGCATAAGAACTACCCATTATTTTTAGAGATATACATAAAGAAACAGCTCAGATGAGAAAATAATAAAAAGTTAACACATCAGAGCTGTTTGCATTTCACAGGGCTAACAGGGAGCTACTGTTTATTCACTCCTTCCTTCATATTTTGTGAGAAGTCCTTCTTACTAAACAAATTTTTGGCAGACGTAATAATGTTTCTTCTTTGCCACCTTTTCCCCCTAGCAATTGCAGTAAAATAAATTATATTGTATGAGTTTTTCTTCTTTACTTTTTTAACTTTTTTCTTTACTATTCTCTTTGTGATTTTATAGTTTTTCCAGAAGGAAATCACTCTGAAGAGTCTGATTGTAATAAGAGGAACTCATATGAACTCATTGTCCTTTGTAGTAGAGTGCATGCAAAAATGAAAAAAGTAAGAGGAATAAAAAGGAGAAACCAGCAATTTTGAGGCCAAATGAAACAAAAAAATTAAGCACCTTTTATTTTGATAAAGGCGGGTAATGATGGGGAAATTGTAAACATCTTGAGATAATTTTTGAAGCTAACAAAATGGCTACTGTAAAGTTTTAGAAAAAAATTTCAGATAAGAAAGTGTCACAAGTATTTAAAGTAACAGCTTCTAAACCAACTGGCCTATCACTGATTTCTCAGATAGATCCCAACAACAGGGGCAAGTCCTATATCCTCTATATGTTTCTTTGTAATGTGTTGATCTCTCCAAATAAATTGTCTCCATCCCTTCACAAAATCTGACCACTCCAACTTCCATGCCCAGATTATTAGTCAATGAAATGTCACACAACATTTAAAATGATTTGTTGTTGATCTTCACAAAAATCTGGACTGTTTTTAGCTGTCATTTGCTAACTAAATAAGCAAAGGAATAGCTATTTTGCTAACTGGGGGTGTATGAAGCAGCTGTAGTGAAGAAAGTATTATTAAGAAAAGGCAGTCACTGTCTTCAGGTGCCATCCGGTGCTCAGAGACTGGCAATAAACTCTCCCTGCAAATACGCTCTATTTACTGATTATATAATTTAGCTACGTGTGCAGGATTTGTATGTACACATGGACCACTGGAGACATCATCCCACCAACACCAGCCTGCCCACTCCCTCCTAACATCACTTCCCATTTCCATCTCCCCCCACTTACAGTATCGTCACAGCCCTGTGCTGACTGTCTGTCAATCAGCGTGGGCTGTAGAGGTGGTGATCTTCCTGATGGCATTAAGGACCTTAGTACCACTCACCCCATTTCAATAGTTGATCCAAGAAAGGAAGGAATACAGTAATCAGCAGCTGCTTTTGTGTAGGGAGGCCGGGCAGAAGAATCATTCCAGTAAATATCTTTCTCCATCCTTGGCAAATTCATGTGCATCTCGTCCACCGCCAGAAGTGAGACCTTAGATTTTTTTTGGTATAAATCATGTCACTTTCAGCATAGTACAGTATATGAAATGACCTGCTTTATATTCCCTGGATCAACATTTCTTTCAGAACCCTTTAACATAAGCTGTGTGAGATGCCTGGGCATTAGGAAGAGACTCAGTATTATAAAATAACCCCCCTATATCCACCTATATTCATGAAAGATAAATTTTATTTAATTGAGTCTTATGTACTGCAAAAATATTTATGTCAGATTGCAGTCCTTTCCACATGCGTGATGTAATTAAATGTGATCCTCCATGTGCTATGAAAAGTTTGTGTAAAGTATTAGCTGTGCTCCTTAAAATGTCTGGAGGTCAAGAATCTTTCTGATATGCTTCATCCCCATTTTAAGACATTCAGAACCAAGTATGTGACCATCCTGTTCTAAGGCCTTCTGATATATTTTGTACAAGAGGCTGTAAGGCACTGTAGCAGGAATACCCCGAAGTAGTGCTAAGCCAGAGAGCATCTTTGGTAGTGTGAAGTCCTTTCCCACTCCTGTGCACACCTGCATTGCTTACTTTGCTTAATATGATGGTTTGCTTGGCCTGCCCTTGCTCCCTCTGACTCCTGGGCTCTGCTTTGCTGTCTCAGTGGTCCCCAGCTGAAGTGGAGTCTGACAGCAGCTCAGTGCCAAGCCTTGTGTTTGGCTCTATCCAAAGGGAGTGGCAGGTTCCTTCTTGTGTCATTGAGCTCCTTCACGGCACAACAGACAGGGGCTGTTTGGGAACTGGGGGTATCTGCAATAAATGTGTACCCTGGTCATCTCACAGGTCCTGCCACTAAAGACACTGGCTCCTGTGCGACCACAGATGCTGCTGTGGGTGGCAGTGTCAGAAGATGAATGGTACTGGCCCTGCTCATTAGTTCAGGGCCCTGTTTGGTCTTTTTAGCATTTTCACTGCCTTTTTTATTTTAAAGGAAAGTTTGTATGTAGTATTTTAATCTCAAAACATTCAGATTAGCAGAATGTGTTTTTATCTATGTGGGAATGGCTTTTGGATTTTGCAGGATTGACCCACATTACATGTTTTTCCAGGCATAAAGTGATCTTATAGTTTGAGGTCAGTGGTTTGCATGTTTTGTCAGGCATCATAAACACCAAATACCAAAATCAAGATGAATTAGCTTGTAGAAACAAACTCTGGGGATCACAGGCTTCAAGGAAAGAATTTGATTTGCTGACACTTGTTGCCCTAATTTGTACCTCAATTTAAGAAATAGGATTAAATGTAATGATAACCTATAGTACAGAAAAACTGGAAGTAGAAATAACAACAGCAACCTGTAAATTTCTATCGATGCACCAATTAGTTTCAAAATCATCATCATCTTCTCCAAATGGATTAATAAGCTGTTCAGCAACCTGAAAAGAAAATGAGACAGAGAAGAGACGTTGGCATGCCATGGCAGGACCACTGCTGCAGAGAAAGTAAGATTGGATTTTTCTCTCTCTCCCTGCCTGTCACTTGCAATCATAGCTTGATCTCCTGTTTGATGGTTTTGCCGGCCTAGCGAAGGAACAGTTTGCTTTCCCTATAGATTCATAACTCTGTGCCTTGCTGGTGCTGTCAATCATGATTGTTGGTGCTGGGCTACTGGGAACTGAGACGTGTCTGGCCCAGGGTAACTGTCGCATAAGATAGTTATTACCTTTCTTTGTTGTCTTTGGCTCACTTAAATGAATGGTTTAGCAGCTAGGGGCTCTCTTACTGCACTGTTGTCTATGATAGTCTACCAGCCCATTGGGTCACTATCCCCAAGCCTTGCAGCTGGAGTTTGCTGGATGGAGTAGAGCTTGTCTCTCCAGCTCAGCCCTCAGACCCTGCTTCCTTATCGGGGTTAATCCTATCGGCAACATTCCACAGCTTTTCAGGAAAAACAGCCCACAAAAACCTTGACTCAGGCAGACTCCATGCGTCGTGCTAGCCAAATCCAAGAGACAGAATCAGAGTCTGTTCTTTAATTTAGCCTGCTGGCTTGGGTTTCTGTACCTGAAGTGATTGAAACTGCAGGGCAGAAGCCCATCCTGTGGAGGAGATACTCAAACAATTAGCTCAGGCACCTTGGTGGTGAGGTACCTTAGTCTGGGAACGAGTCTGGGAAGAGAACTCTCTCTGGCTGCCCACATCCAGTAGAAAAACAACCAGAGACTGCCCCTTCATCCCCATGATCACCAAAGAATTGTGGGGAGAAAGAGCACAGCCACTGAGGGTGGAAAAAAAAAGATGAAATAGGAAAATTAAAATTAAAAAAAAGGTTTTAGGAAATACAGTCTGCTTCTCTATTTCTTTACTTCCTTGATACACTGAGGTTAAATATCCTTTCCCCTCCATGCTTTTCTCCTTCTGTTTAACTTTTAAACCCTGCTTTTGGAGCCAATCACACTCTTGATGACCTTTCCAAGCCTTCCTAGTGGTCATTATGGCCACGCAAGAAGCAGCAATCAGGTCCTTGATTTAATGTGTATATGGGTAAAGAAGCTGTATGATTAAACAGCCCTGCTCATTAACCTCACTATGAACAGCTATGATCTAAACAACTTTTAAGAGTAAGGCAGTTGCTCCCTGGGTATTTTTCCTCTGTACCTCTAGGTTGTGCCCAGGGGTAAGCTGACTGTCCCAGGCCACCACTTCCCAGGCCAGCGATGGCAGATAATGAAGGACCTGCTGAGCAGACCAACCCTACGAAAACACGTGTAAGGAGGAATGAAGGAAGACAGGGGGCACCTCTGCTCGAACTCGTTGACTGGGCCTGTGGTATTAAGTTCTGGGTATAGCTATGAAGGTGCTGCAATAGGAAGGAACCAGAAAGCAGTCTGTGCTGTGGCTCTGGATCAGCTTCATGTGAAGCAGAGATCAGCACCCAAAAAACCTATCACATGAGCTTAAAAAAGCGAGCAGCATTGGGACAGAAGGAACAGCAGTGGTGGCCTTTTGCTTGGCTGACCTGATCCTGGAATGTGAGACACGACTTTATTCTCCAGAAAGGAATGTAGTGCTGGGCAACTAAACTCTGTATTTGGACAGTCCATCTATCCCTGTAATGAAAATGGGGATTTAGAAGTGTCTCACATGATGTAAAACTTTGGCCCTGTATTGTAGATATAACAAACCAGGCTTGAGGCCAAGGAATGAGCTCACTTTAGCCATTATTTCTGAGGAATTGCCAAATTACTGGAAGTCAATATCTCAGGGTCCATTTTGCTGCCTGGCAGCCAAAGCCCAACACACTCAGCAGGAAACTGGCTGTAACCTTCAAGACAGAAATATCCTGACTCGGGGCACTGAGGGTTTGGACAAACCTGCGGTCTGAGGGAACACTGCTGATGTTAAATTAGCTTTTTAAAGCTTCTTCTCCTCCCTTTCACTTCCTTATCCAGCAGATTTTTCAGTTACAATGGCATCTCATACCTGCTGTAGCCAGGAGTTGGCTGGTATCCCTGAGCCTAACTGGAAGAGATACTACTAACATGTTTTGGTGCTGATGAAGGAGAAACCATTTCCCCTCAGGAGGACCAGAAGGGCAGTCAAGAGGAACAGCTTATAGTTTTGTAACCCACTAGTAAAACCCTGGAAGACACTGCCTAGAGATAAAGCTTCACTTTTCTCCAGGAGAAATTGCTACCCTCAGTGCACCAGCCTGTCCTAGTTAGAACAGCTGGGACCAATTCATCACTGGGTGGGTGTAACCCACATCTATGTATTCTATAGCCCTCCATGCCATTTCCCAGAAACTGTCATCAATAGAGCATTCACACCCTCTGCTCAGAG
>JAWMRA010000041.1:33884685-34003578 GCA_035584735.1 Pseudotriccus pelzelni
AACCAATTGTCTGTCTGTATAATCGCACTTACTGTATTATTTTAATAAATTGTTATTCTGATTTATAATCTCTCTTTCGAGTTGAGTTCAATTCCCCTGCTGGTTAACTTTTAAACCAGCACACAGCTTCCCTTCCTCTCTTTCTTGCTCCCACCTGGGATGGTCCCTATGCAGCAAACCCCTTTTTCCCCCTGATTTCCTAGGATGCAGGACTAGATGAGCTTGCCCTGCAGGCATTTTACTTTCCCTCACAACCTGCCAGCTCAGTGTGCTGTCTTCTCTACCCTTTGGAGCTGGCTGGAGGAAGGGGGCTCTAAAACTGGCAAATTTTGTGCAATTTATATTCTAATGGAAAAGTCAGAAGTATCATCTAAGTTTCCAGCCATGATAAATAAACACAAAAGGAAATATTAATGTGCACAGACCCTAATGTACCAATTTGATTTTTATTTGAAACCTTTTTCCAGTTAGTCTACTGCAGAGGAGAGAACCACCTTGAGGTACGTGGCTTAATTACTCAACTATCAGACTGATGGTGATATGTTAACCTAGCAGTCATCAATGGGCTGGTGGGCATCATCCAATTCCTTCTGTAACTCTTTTTAATTAACGTTTTTATGTGGTGCAGTTGTAGCCAATATTGGCTGTCACTCTTTCATAGCCCCCTGGAAGTGAAGACCTTTAATTGCCTGCATCTGGTGAGGTTAACAGCAGATACTAGAGGCTGGCTTTGATTACAAGAAGAAAGTATCATTCAGTCCCTTTCAGCCAATGCCAGGTCTGCAGCAGTATTTCCCCACTGAACAGTGGAGTGGGAGAAAGGTGGGTTTTTTTAATCTTTCATCTGTCATTTTACAGGCCAAGTCTAGATTTTTCTGGAGTTATATTCCCTTGGGGAGTTGTGGCCGCACTGGTGCTACTCAAGCAGGCTCTTTCAGGTTCTTTCATGTTTCTTACTGTACAGTCAGGTGGAATTAAAAATGTATTGCATGATGTTTCTGTATGACCACAGAACACTTGGGGCTGAGTTCAGCTTTGGTGTAACTCCAGGGATCTTTGGTGATTTTACAATGTGTCACAGATCTGACACCTTGACCAGCTCCATAGAGAGGGTCCCCCCATCACCTTTCCAGAAAGCTGGTTTACCTTGAGCCATCCTGCGTAGAAGAAGAACTGTAACAGTGTGAAGATTGGAATGTAAATATCTAAGTCATGGCCTTGATATCCTTGGTCAGTATCCAAAAATTGGCGCCCTATCAGGCAGGCAAAGAAAAAAGTATAGACTGCGAGAGTAACAACCTGCAAAGAACAGAACTTCATTGAAATAATGGAATAAAACAGTCTCATGCACAAAGCTACACGTATCCAAAGACCTGTGACTGACTTTCGCCATATAATTTATGAATCTGTAGGGAGGTATTGCAAATAGAAAGGCCCCAGGTATAATTATGGCCAGGAAGACACCCAGGAACATAAAAACATTTCAGTGCTTCCCTCCCCTCTTCCAAACTATGCAAGATCTTCAAAACTTCTCTGCATTAACTATGACTTAAATAGTTAGCAAGGCCTCCATGGTTCTCTGGGAGTGAACCAGTGCTCCATAGCTCAGAGACTCTGGTTGAGACTATGAATGTTTGGTACCAACTTCCCCTTTTATGGAAATTGTGTTTTGAATTTGCTAAAGGAAAATAGCTCAGTACCTGGGTATAGACCAGTGGAATTCCAACCCAGTCATATCCAAACAAAAGACTGCACCAAGAACGGTATTTATTCATCTCCTAAAGGGGAAAAAACAAACAAAAACCAACAAACCCCAACAAAATAGAGTTGCATGGCATACCATTATGAATGATAAATATTTTGTGACAGTTAATTTTTGCACATATAAAAGGACAGGGAGATATGGTAGTATATATAAATTGATACCATAACTATATCTAGCACCCCTTTTGAATATTCACTTGGTTTATGGAGTTGAAATGCTTAGTATTTTATGTATTTCTTCACAAACCATCTTCTGTTTCTATCTTATCCCTAGTCTAGTGATACATGAAAGAGAATATATTATATCATGAAAAGGATGGTTTACCACTTAATGAAATATTCAGGGAGATTATCTTCCATGAAACCGATATTAAAATCTTCAAAATGCTAGATTATTCTTATTTCTCATATTCTTAGCAATGGAACAAGTATGAATTTACAGTGACGTTACAATAATATTTAGCTCTTCAATTTGTTGCTTTTTTTAATGCCTTCTTAGTCATATAAAAAGAATCCCAGAGGACTGCTACTCTGTGTTTTTGAGTGTACATTGGTACACAATGAAAACTGGGATAAATCCTCAGTAAGATAATTTAGATGACACAGGAGATCTGTGGACATTAAATAAAATCAATTATGTAAGTGAAAAGCTACCATATAGCAATATCAGATTGGTTTTCTGTAGATTTATTCTTCTACTTACATTCATCAGTGTCTGCAGATCTACACTGTCTCGAATTCTTCCTTCTTTTCGTGCCTTTGATGCCAAATTTCCAAACCAGACAAATGGGACCCAGTATTTCAAGTGGGGAGACTTGAGTTCATCAAAAAGTTTTCTTTCATATCTTGTCATAAAACCTGTTTATCAAAAAAGAAAGACTTAATTTATTCTGTGCTTTCAGCGCTACTGATACTATAAATTTTGAATATGTTTGAATCTGTTTATGCAATATTTGCATAGAACACTTTTAAACACAATTTATAATTCTAATTAGTAGCCTACTCCTTTTTTTTTTTAAGCTTTTTTCCTCAAGATAGATCTTGCTTGAAACAATTTATTGTTGCATTAACTATCTGTGCAAAATTCCTCTTTACCAGTATAGGCAATAATTTGCTATTACTGTGTTCTCATGTCTGATTGCTGACATATTGTAGATACATATAATACTAAGAATTGTACAGATTACTCTCTAGTTTCATATTCTGCTTTCAGAATAATAAGGAACAGGATATATCAGTCAAGAAACTATCACTTTTCAGCAATAACAGCTTTCAGCGGCATCTCAGCATATGTTGTAAGGGCGGTTACCAGACCTTCTGATTCTGAAAATTTTTTGGTAAATTTGCAAAGCAGTGAGCAAGCAACAGAGGATACAAGTGCGTTCATGAAACAGGGCTCAACAGAGAGTGTGCCTTCTGCCAGTGAAATACTTCCCTGCCAGATTGTTTCATGTTTTCTTTGGGGTTATGAAGGCATGCAAAGAGATGGAGGGGGAATCATGAACAGGAATCCCACTGCTAATGGGACACTGGGCCAGGTGACATGCTGTGGGGCTGCAGGCTGAAGCTGCTCTCTGCCTGGCAATTTGCCTTGCTGGGGTGCTGGGAAGGTATTATGTTTCCTGAAGAGTTCCCCTGCCTTGTGAAATCCTTCTTCTCTCTGCTGCAAGCAAGTCCATGGTCAAATATCAGGGGAGCCAGGGCTGTGTGTTACAAAACCTGCATCAGAACCAATCGCTGCCTGGGACTTGGCAAGGGAGCAGCTGGGTTTTGGAGCAATACCTCTACCCCACTGGTGCAGAAAGCTCTGCTCTGCTGTCCTCCTTCCACCAGCCTTGGATAAAAGCAATTTCAGAAAATTCCTATTTTACTTTGTCCAAATCCTGCATTTTCTGGGATTGGAGCAGGTTAGGAGGAGCCCAATTTTTGCTCAGGTGCGTGTCATCTAACAGGGTGGGTATAAAGCTTCTTTTGCTGTGTTGACATTAGTTCTGAAAGAGGACAAAGTTAGTAATGTGACAGCCCCAAAAATAAGTGGCTCAGCCAATCAATTACAAGTTTGAATGCTGAAAATTCAATAAAGGAATTGAGAGTAGACTCCAGTTATTAACTGAGAATATGTCCGTAGTTGCTAACATTGCTAAAGATACACGAGGCAGCAAAAAAAAAAAATGTACAGAAACTTGGTTGTGTCATATAAAAATGTGAATAAGGATAAAGAAGATTTGCTCAACTCAGTGACCTTCTTAAATATCCTGTTGTTGAAGAAGATGTCACTGTTGTGCAGTTGCAACAAGT
This sequence comes from Pseudotriccus pelzelni, assembly GCA_035584735.1. Classification (NCBI taxonomy): domain Eukaryota; kingdom Metazoa; phylum Chordata; class Aves; order Passeriformes; family Tyrannidae; genus Pseudotriccus; species Pseudotriccus pelzelni. The sequence goes on from JAWMRA010000041.1 coordinate 33,888,748, forward strand.
CAACACAGGAGACTTGAAATACTGCAACTACTGAGAAGGAAGGCAAGGACAGGACAGAATATTCTGTGACAGAGGGTATGTTCAGCAGCAAGACACAGTACTCCTGCAGTATCCTGGAATTTGAGAACAGAATAAGATAAAGCTTTTAAAAGGTCTCTGGGCAGTTTGCAGCCAGCTCTTATAATCAACTGTACAGAAATAATCAGTCAACCAGACAAATTGACCTGCTAGTCATGACTCTTAAAAGTTCAGTCTTTCAGGCTGCCTTCCATTTCTGCCTGACCAGCCTGATCATTACAGGACAGGAAAAGATGGTTTTGTGAGGCTGAAACAGAGACAGGATAAGAGTCTGGGGTAACCACTGGATGCAAGTCACTTGGAGGCTCTGGGAAGTCATTACGTGGAAGGACGCAGCCTTAAGGAGTGTCACAAAGAACGGCAGAGCTCCAAGGATCAGTTCAACTTTCCACTAAAACTGGGCACCTTTTGTTCAGGAAAGCTCAGCAAAGTCTTGTTGTTTTAACAGTAAAGTTCAATTTGACATTAGACCTAGTATTCTTATTGCAGAAAATACTAATTCTGGATTGCTCTTACTGCTGGTGAAGGTGATGGCAATACAGACAACCTGTGGCTCAGAACCACTTGCTGTTAGTGCAGTTGTAAAGAAACATTTTATATTTCACCAAATACAAGGGACGATATCAAACCTCAGTTATTAAAATTACATGATTTCTAAATGTGGTCATACTACTTGTTTTTAGGAATATTTAAAGAATTAACTGAGAAACTCTCTAAAGAACACTGGTTTTGACAAGCACTGGAAGACTGGAGCAGCTCCAGAAAACCAGAAATATTTGTCAAATATTGTGCCAAGATCTTGAAAAGGATGATCTAAGGAATGGCAGGGCACTGAAGCCTTGTAAAAGTATGAGAAGATTGACATGGGGTGCAATCAATAAAGAATCAAAGGGCACTAATGTGAACAGTGCCAACCAAAGAGATCTTATGGAGTAATTATTGATGAGAACACAAGCCTGGCTGGAAAAAAATAAATCACTCGTGTTCTTCCTCAAGTGATTAGAAGAGTATTCAGTTCTCCTAAAAAACCTGAATGGTTTGAGATAAGACTGGTTCAGGGTACCTATATTAAATACTTTGAATACTAGTGGTTACAGAAGAAGGAACAATGAGCAAGTAGATAAAAGTTACACTTTCTGCTTCTGTGTTATGTGGGAAAGGGTTAATCTAGATGCTTCTTTCCAGGGGAGGATTTGAGACTGCAAACTTCAGCCATCCTTAGGTATTCCTCTTGTTGAGTTCACACCTCATGTTTCTCATGTTTCCTAGCAGCTCTTTTTGGTGGCTTTCTGCCCAGTGGCTCACTCTTTACTCTGTTTTTTAAGACTTGTGATCTTGAGCATCCAGCTTCCCCCTTGCACCTTGCAGCCAACAGAAGTGCTATCTCAGGACTGCTGCTAGGCGTTTGATACTTATGGTATATGTGCTGCAGCACTCAGCATCACAACGTCATGAATCTACCTGCATCTGCTGCCCACAGTTCCAGAGAAAATGTTAGAGTATAAAAAAGAGTTAGGAGGAAGGTCCAGCACTGAAGACTGTATCCTACAGGGAGAGACTACATGTGGTGAAGCTACTGAGTTTTATTCAAGCCTTTATGCACTCTGCCACCAGGTAACTATTGAGAGAAAAATGGTGTTTTCATCTAATTTAAAAAAAAGAGGAACCTAAACCCATTACAAAATCCAGTGAATAGAAGGTGATGCTGTGCAAGTTCAGACTGAGAATAAAATTGCCCTCTTCAACAGCAAGTTAACTGAATGTCTGTTCACCTAGGGTGCAATGTAGACTCCAGTATATCCAGCTGAATTTTAAATCTGGGCTGATTGTATTTCTAGAAGATATTACAGGTTAGTCAGAAATTTCAACATGATAAAGGATGCTGTTCGCAAGCTTTTGTGTCTTGTGTTATGGATGAGTCAGACTAGATTATCATGATCCTGTTCTCTGATTTAAAATCTATGAATTTAAGCAGTTCATTTGCTGAAAAGAGAAATGTGTAGCAATAGTTATGCTGTGGCAGTTCCCAGTTTGACAGCAAAATGCAAAATTGTCACAAGTTGTTTCAATGATGACTGTGCTGTAAGTATCACATTCTGCTGCTCACATATTAAATGCCTCCCTCCCATGCAGTCTGATATGGAATGCCACAGGGAGCTAGGGAGGGGATGATTGCAGAGTACTGTCTAAATCACTGGATGTTAATAGGAGCAAAATATACCCTGAAGTGCTCAGTACTACATCAATAAAAATTCTGCATCACAATATGCATTAAAACCTACAGAAGAAGAACTCGAATCCAGAGCTGACTACACTATCAATACTTAGATATACAATTTATGGTGGAATATTTTCCACCGTTAAAAAAACCCAACAACCAAAACTTGTTTTCCAGTCTACAATTTTTGTACAACGCTGTGACATTCTGTCTCTTTTGGAACAGATTGTCTTTAGCAATAGGGAGGCAGAGCTGGATTAGCTGCCTGGAAATGCTGTAATTTTCCAGTGCGTAGTAGAAGCAGGTTGCTGGGGAGAGCGACAGAAGCTTCCTTGACCTCTCACAGGCTCAGGTAAACACTGTTGTTGCACAGCACAAGAAAAAGAGCTTCAAAATCCAATTAATCCAAAATAAATGATTTTTTTTTTTCCGAATAAGATTGGTGCATTCTGCCTGGGCTTTTTTTTTAATATCCAAAGGTTCTCACGCATATTTGAAATATGCATATGTATATATACACTGCATATTTTAACGTGCTGCAACTTTGCTTATTAATCTCTGCCAGAGGAAGAAACTTAAGAAATGAAATACGTTCAGTAAAAAACATATGACTTCTCCTATTTGGAACAGATCCCCACATCTTTGCACTGGTGTTCTACCTCTGACTCTGACCATGCCAGTCAGAAGGCACAGTGTCACACCTCGCCTTTAAATACCCAGTCCTTCATAAACAAGCAAAGTGTTACATGACTGAACTCCCTTCACCATCATCACACTCACTGTGTTATCAAAACAAACAGAAAACGAAGACATGCTTAATACTTAGGACATTTATCACTGAAAAACTTAAGGTAAGTTTTTAAACTTACTTTATTAAGGTAAGGTTTTAAATTTAAAGACAAAACCCTTGGGGTTAAGTTTTTTTTTAAGTAAATCACAACACTTAAAATGTCTACTTAAAATGACTTGGGGTAGTGTGGGGTGCACATGGGGCCACAGAGGGAAAAAAAAATGAGTCTGGCTCCTTCTCTCCCTGTATCCCCAACCCTGAGAGAAAGGAAAGCAATTTTGGGGGCAGGACTCTGATACCTGCTCCTACCACATGGTCCATGGTGGGGAACCTTTTGTATACGGCTGTGCTCACAGAGCGAAAGATCAGCAGAGACGTTAAATTCACATAACGCATGAGAGTCCTCCTTAACAAGCGCCCGTACTCGTCTCTGCCCTGGACACAGCTAGAGATGAGGAACATCAGGCGATCTGGCCATGGCAAGTTCACAAACTGGTTCCACCAGCGATTCACCACCAAAGTGACGTAGAAACCTGGGGGTTAGAAGAAGAAAAAAAAAAAAGTCCAGCGCCTATCAGGATTTCTGCTTGGGTTGCTTTGATTTAGTTTGCAGAGTATTATTTGTGACACTAAGATACTACTTTTCCCAGAATAAACGCAGTAAGTCGTGTCAAAGTCCAGAATGCAAGCAATGCTAATTATTTAATAGACACTGCAACTTAACGGCACATTCCAGCTGAGTGTCTCAGACCCATGAACTTCCAAATTTCCTCTTCTGTAGTGAAACTTAGGTGGATTTAGTGCCTTGAAAGATCTGGCATAATGTATCAGTGTTAATTGGCAATATATATACATATATATATATACACACACATATATGGAAACATTTTTTGTTAATACATTAAGAACATCAGCATAAATGTTGATGTCACAAAAGCAACTTGAATTTAAGGAGACCTGTTGGAAGCTGATAATTTATTACGAGCCTCTAACATCCCACATGCCCCTCAGCTCTGAAATGCTTCTGTGCATGGACATTCGCAAAATGCATAGACAGAGACAGCATTGGAGAATAATTTCACGTGTAACTCGTACTTACCAAGCACAAAAGTTACCGGGATTTGTTCAGCATATTTGTCACAGTAAATTGATAATTTTTCAAAGAACCGTTTTTGGCTACCTGTAAGAAAAAATCTGCAGCAAAAATAAAACGTATTTGTCCTTTCATAATGTTCTGGCACTAGCTACAAAGTGCAAATATGTATAAATAATCAGGTATGTGCAATGGGGAGCAACCTTGGCTAATGTCTTCAAGCGAATTCTTAAAGGTAACGTGCTGGACACTTTTGGCACGTATTAAAGAAGCTGGAGAAGACAGTATTATTCCCTGGTCTTTGCAGCTTTCTTATTACTAATTTGACTGGCACTACTAATTAGGATCAATATACCTGGAAAGAATCAGTTTGCTGCCTCATACTGAACAAGGATGATAGTAAGCTGTAAGTCTGCAAGTAGAGTTTGCTCTCCTTTTTCAGAGGGGTACTTAATGAAAATACTCAGGTCTGCTTGAATTGCAAAAGGTTACCAATCTGTAATTGCTCTTATTTGAAAATGTTATGTTGTTGCAGCAGTTTTTTACTCTAACTCCTATGAAATTTTTCTTTTCTATAAAATTAAAACCACAACAATGATATTTATTTTGCAGTGAGGAAAATATTCACCAACTTATAGCAAATGAGTGGACCATGGCAACTTCTGCCCATGGGAAAAGATATGTACAATACACAGCAAGCTTAAATATAAGTTTTTTAAAAAATTTTATAGATGAGTATTATTACAGTTATTCTTTGATTTAATAGAAAAGAAACATATAAAAAAATTTGGTGGGATTTGTTTACAATTGTGCAATAAAAGCTGGAGTATATATAGAAAGCTCTCCATGGTGTATTTACCATGGTCTTCAATTGCCTGACATTTCAGTAAAACTAGAGTAACTTAAATGAATGTGAGACTCTGTTGTTTCCTTGCATATTAACACTGTAATTTTCTTTTTGAGTTTATAGGTATAGATTACTGAACATTTTGGAAAATTACTGATTAATCACAAACTGATTTTCTCCTTGCTTCACATAAAAAGCAGACACAGGTATAATTACGGATCATGGTAAGAGCTGAATCGTGATTTTGATACTTTTGTGTAGTGTACTTCATCAATTAAAAGTTTCACTGCACTGATTGATGCATTCCACCTGTCATACAGCTATTTAATTCACACCTTGGTGGAAGAAGCAACTTTTCTAACTGATCCTCCCAGGTGTTGGATGACACACAGATAATAATCATGTCTGGCTTCCATGCAGTTTTCCTTGGCTCTCTGCAAACCTAGAAATAAGGTTTGCATGCCGTCCTATCTCTAAGGAAAACTTTGATTTTCCCAGCTATATAAGCTGACTCTCAATTTATTACTTCTTGGGGTTGTTCAAGAAATTACTACCAACTAACTGAAGAGTTCTGCAAAGAGAATAAAAGGTCTATACTGATTGTCTAAAGCAGGGAGGCACACTCACCTCCTCTAGCTCAATGTCAGAACAGCAGAGGCTGTATAACCTAGTCTAGCTATGAGAGTTTATTTAGTGTAGCTTCAATAGGATAGTTGCTCAATGCTGGGCTGAAAATACAATCAGCTGAATATGATAGAATTTACACTCTACATACTTTCTCTGGAACAGTAAACTAAACATGGAAAGGAAAGCACATTAGAGAAGGTCCAAGGAAAAGATAATAATTATGTAGTAACCTCCCCCCATCATTCATTGGCCTAATACTAGGAAGTGTGAAACTTCAGTATAACATTTAATGAGATGTGAATTGGAAAAGAGTGTACCTGTATAATACACTTATCGCTGTGTAAAGAGTAGCAAAAACAATAAATTCTCTGTACAGCAATTTGTAGATGCTGCCTTTCCACTTTAGGAGTAATCTGTGAAATCCAAAGAAAGTGGCATTTGCTACTTTGCTGGAATAAGTGACTGTCATCGTCTTGGCAGGCTGTGCCTAGAAACAGTAGAAGAGAATCAGGAAACCAACAACATTTTAGACAGCATATCCTAACCTGAATGCACCCTTGCATAGATAGATACATAGATACACATGCATATATATACATATCAAAGTATGTGTACATAAATACATGGTGTATGTATTCATATATATATAGAAAGAGAGGGAGAAATAAAAATCTTGTAGTTACAAGCCCTATTGAGTCTGCCCCTGCAGACTGAGCGATGCAAGGCTGTATTTGGGCTTTACCTCAAAGACCACCCAAACTCAACAGTTAGCACTGAACGTGGCCATTTTCCTGGGTGGCAGCGGCAGAGACATGTTACACCTCTGAAGTCTCTGGTTACTCTCAGTTTGCTCCAGTCTGCTGCGAGCAAAGCATAGGAAGTAAATTTGCTTGAAATTTTTTTCGAAACTTCTCAGCTTCTTGGTGAAAGAAGTAAAGCTAAATTACACAAATGCACCTTCCTCCCCAGCCAGTATTTTTAGCTGGCTTGGTAATTATAATAATCTAAAAACCAAATGAGATTTGGAGACTGCCTCTTTCATTAGCAATTACGACAGCAGCTGAGATCAGCTGGGGAACTCTGTTCACCTTGACTCATCAGACTTACTCATCAATATTTCAGCATTGCATGTCCATGCAAAACAAGCAACGAGGTTGCTCAGGTAGGCAGGGTGCAACACAATATAATTAAAGTACCACTCAAAGTACACAGGTAAATACTTCGTTTGTTACTTGTTTACCCAGTATAGGGAGACGCTACAGAAATTTTGACATGCTTACAAAAAAAATCCCAGCTCCAAAAGGGGGTGAAAGAAGTTTTATACAGCACGCCAGAAAGGGAGTAACTAAGATGAGCACCTGCAGATAGTTATTGTGTCTCACAAGCATGATTCTTGTCTATATTTTCTTGATGCCACTGTAGGACATTCATACTTGGGGCAAAAAAATCTGAACCTCTAGTTAATAGATGACTTGGTAGCATTTTACACAGCTTGGCTCTGTCTCTGATGCAGAGCATAAAGTACGCCATTAAAATTCAGCTGTAAAAGCGCCACTTTTTCTTTCAGCTGCCAAGGAAATCAGTAGGGAAAAGACACCATAAGCCTTGTACTGCTGACAGGCTGTCTCTCTTCCTCTGCAGAATGGCTGCTTGAGGTTTGCCAGTATGGGATTGGAGATTATTTTTTGTTATTTTTTTTTAACACACATGGGTTTTATTCTTTAGCATCCAAATGATAGCTTTCCTTTCCCTGACCTTTAGCACAGACCTTTAAATTTTTTGTTGTCATTTCTGTACTCCATGAAATTCAATTCAGAAGCCAAACTGGCTGACCGGAATGCAGAAATGCAGTCCTGTCTGCTAAAAATCCTGTGGTCAGGATTCAATGCTTAAGAAAATGGAAAAAATGTCCATCCTCCATCAGAAATGGGGCTTTATAAACAATGAAAGAAATCTGTGGCTGGGCTATAGGGGAGAAATAGGGTAAAAAATACTCTTAAAAATGCACTGAGTTTCCTGGGATTGCTCTAGGAGGCTTTAGGCCTTGGCCGTTGATGCTGTGGAGTACGTGTGTTCAAGCCACACCATTAATGAGTGTGTCTCTATCTCCCCACTAATATGCAATTTATAATGGAAATCTCCAGTGGGACTGACTGTATGTAGGGACTTGGATTTTGAAAAGATGTCTGATAATGTGAAAGCTTACAGCCCAGTAGGAACCCAGACCCTCAGTTACCACAGTGCCATGATGGGAGGATGAAGTTAGATAAACACAGGATGAAGTAAAACATAAATTGCTAACTGTGGGGCCAACCAAATATCAGAACTGGATAGACATCCAGTTGTTTAGGGTCTTTAAGCTGAGAGCAGATAATTGGACAGCAGATGACCTTCAGGAAGAATTCACAGAGCTGAGACATATAGGGTTGAGACTGAGGGCTTTGCTTGTCTCCCCTGGTATCTGGGCACCTGTTAAACTTTTGTGTGGCTTCTTCTGTTGTGAATCATGGAGGGAACAAGCTTGCTTGCAGCACTCTCACAGCACCTGCAACTCTGCAGGAAGGCAGTGACTAGTGTCAAAAACACAATTCTCAGTTTCTGTATGTGGGGATCAGGAAGGATCATTCCTCCCAGGCATCCCAGTGACTGGAAGTACCAGAAACTGGTCAATAGCTAAACTGGACAAAATGAGTCCACCTCCTCTACTGAAGCAAATCCTGTTTTGCGAGGCCTAGTGGATGGGTTTTGGCCACAAATGCAGAGCTGTAATGATAATAGGATTCTCCCTGCACAGGACTGGGAGATGAGAGTTTTATCCATGAAGTGCAATTTGCTTGATTCAAGCAACTATATTTTACTTAACCACATCCCAGCCATCTCTCTTAGCACTTAACTCAATGCTATTGGCTCTGAATAGAAACTCTTCTCATTAACTTGGGAGGCACTGGATGCCCCTGCTTTTTCTTTCTGCCTCTGAAATGGGGCAAATAAAAGTGGGACTGTAAGAGCGGTTTTAGGCTTTGGTGCCTTGGCTTCCTTGCCTTGTTGCCTTAGTGCACTGTGTTTTAGTTTCCTGCTAAGCAAATGCTTTGTTTAACATTTATCATTAGGTTCATATAGAGACTTCAGGATAATATAATTCAATAGTTCTAAAATAGGTCAGATAAGGTGATTATAGAATGCTTTGGACTGTACAAAAAGATATGGACTATGAAAGACAGAATTCTGGAGAATTCTGTTGTCTGGAAACAGCTACAACCACTTGGGTATGGCCTCCCCATCCAATGGGATGTTTTGGTGTAACACCTTGTGCTGAGCCTGGCTCTTGCACGGTGGTCCCAACCCATTGGTTCATGGACAGCATGTCAGCTGAGAGTCCTTCCAACATTACCTTACTTATGGCCACAGGAAATGAAAAAGCTAAAACTGAGATGAACCGGAAGAGCAAAGCGTAATGATGCCCCCCAGCACATTCCTTCCTGGGCACTGTTTTGGCCAGGGCCAAAGAAGGACAGAGCACATTAGGTTAGATACCACAGACACTGGTGTTATGGAAAACATTCCTATTAATTGTGTTGCCCTTAACTTCATTAGCAGATGGAGGGCTAGGCTGGTGTGGATTTGTGAGTTTTGGGGACACGGTACAAGTTATGCCCATTTGCTGCCTGTAGAGACCTTGACTCGTACCTGTGATGTTGCTTTTTCTTTTGGTCAATGTTTATTCCCTCTCTGAACTTTTCTCAACCACAGGCTGAAATGTGAGCTATATATTACTCCTCTACTTTTGCTAAGATCATTAGAAAATATAAGTGTGTGTCCCCCCATTAATATTAAGCCCAACTGTAAATGGGATTTTTGTCTAGCTGAGAATTTCAGGATGCATTAGGATTCAGAGAGAAACCACAGTAAAAAATAACAGCCATCAGTGTTCCCTAACTGACCATGAAAGGCACATTACAGAATGTATAAATAAATAGTCCTCTCTGCACAAGACCTACTCCTTGCCATTGTATCACCTTTTTTCTTGGTGCATGGCATAGGAGAGAAAGTGAGTGAGAGAGATTTGAGTTAAGCCAACTGTAAAAACATATTAAGCTTACACTATATCCACTGACCTGCTATCTTGATTCGGCAATCCAAGCCCGAAAGTAAATCCTGGACCCTTCCTCTTTTTCTCAGACGTCCCAAACAAAGTCCTCTTCAGATCTGCAATAGTCACCTTGCTCTTCCCTTAACCTGAAGCAAGGGGTTGCTGCTGCCGAGCCCCAGGAGAAGTGGACTGACAAGAACAGGGGTTAAAATGTCTTTCCACTTCTGGAAGTCTGTTTTTGCCAAGTACTCTGTCCTGTCAGTTACAGAGGGAACAAACGCAAGCAGCAGCAGCAGCAGCAGCTGCTGATCTTGCTTTTTTCTAGTCTATAATTATAACGCCACTTGCCATCAGAAGGACCTCTTTCATTTGAATAAAGAATCTTGCAATGGTTTGGCTGGCACATACAGGTTTTTGCATTTTATTTTCCTCAAAATGGGATGGACAAGAAGGGAGCATTTTGTTGTGAGACTTCTCTCGAAAAGCATGATCTCTCTAAACCAGCTCTGTGAAGACACATCAGTGAATAGCACTGACTAACTGCATCTAAATAGGAAGATCGAAGACAACCCCAACAAACCTGAGTTTCTGCAGCCACAGCTATACCTTGATCCCACCTTGGAGCACACCTTTTGCTACACTGCTGCCTTGCTGATTTGAATTGGGAAATCAGGACTCTGGAGTATGCTGTAGAAATCAGCCATGCCTCAAAACAAGTGGAGTTGCTGATATCAAAAGTCTCAGTGAACCTAATCAAAATGGTAGATTTCAGCATGTGAAAACCTTTCTGAAACTGGAGGATCTGCATAGGACTTATTTCCCCCTTCCCCTTTGTAAAATGAGATAAACTCTGTGTTTTATGGCCCATGGCATTAAGAGTGAGCTGTAAAAGATGATAGGCAGTGAAATCCCAGGAGATGTCATATAATATTGTTATAAATCTCTACAGAGAATGAAATAATGTGACTGTGAAGTAAATAAAAAAAATTGCAGGTGGAGAGAGTAAGCAAGATTTATAGATTTAATACATTTTATGATGAAAGGTTTTTCCCCCTGCCTTAGTTCCACTAAGCTATTTGAGGCCATTTATTTAATTAAAACTCTCTCAGAAAGAACAGAAGTTGCTGCCATTGTTTGCCTTTCTTCTTGTTGGTAATGGCTGAAGGAAGACACTTTGATGTCAAAGCAGGCGAGACATTAGACTGTGGCATGTGTGTGTCAGGCAGTGGCCTGTGGCAAAAGATGACAAATCATTTTAGCATTCAGTGACTTGGCATGAAGAAACATACTGCCTGATCCCATTACAGAGACTGCCCTCTGCAAGGAAAACTAACAACAGGGATATTTTAAGGTCATGGGTAAAATAATTACTTAGACCTAAAACATTTTTCTTCACTGAGTATAATCATTTGCTGGTCTCGCTGAGCAGTAAATAATAGCACCTCTGTGTGTTAGTGGGGATCAGGTGGTTTTCCTGGCAGCTCTTCAGTTTTCCTGCAGATTGGAGTGACTGAGATTGCTCTACTGGCTCTGAGCTGTTTTGCAGAAGACATGAGATTTAGAGCTCCTGTGTTTTCAGAGGCAGAAATAAATACAGGTTCCCAGCTGTGTAGCTCCATTGTGACTGGTTCTATGGGAAGTAGTCCTTTTTCTATCATTAAGGTGTCCCTAATTCCTTGTTGGATATTTCCTGAAGACAGGTGATGATTTTATTTCTCTTCATCTGTTTCCACCCTCCCACAGACAAGCATACTTGAATGGTGTAAAGCCCTTTCTAACAGTGGCTGCTGTGTGATTTACTGCACCCTCTTACTTGGCTGGGCACATCCTTTCATGGATAATGACGTTCCCATTTTAGGAGAATTTGTCCAGTCCCCATAGATTACCTGGGTCCACCTGAATGTGGAAAGAGAAACAGCTTGTAACTGCTGTAGCAAAGTTTCCAGTTAATAACCTTACTACCTTTTCTAGCTGATTCTTGTATCTGTGTTAGCATGAGCAAGTGGAGACTTTTACTGTAAATTTTAAGTTAGTCTTAAGTTTTGATGCCGCTTTTCAGTTTAGCTTTGTATTGATATTTTGAATCCACAGCCTTAACAACACATTGGTGGCAGTCTCCAAAAGCTCATTTATTACAGAATGGGTGTGAAAGTTTTTTTTGGTCCATAAAGGACTAGCTACAGAATTCTGCAAAAATCCATTTTTTCCAAACATTAGAAGCTTCCTTCTGCTTTAAGGACAGAGGATAAAGACAGGGACTTGTGAGGAAGGAAATGGCAGTGAAAGCTTTTCCCAGTCTCTGTCAAAAGTCTCAGCTAAACCTAAGGATTGAGGAACTGTTGGTTAATGATAGTCACACTCCTTTGGCTCTGTATGATGTTGACATGTGCAATTGGAGTGATCCCCTAGCACTTTAATACACTACTTAGTGAAGGTGCATATTCAAAAAAAGGGTGCCAGCTGATTAACTGTCTAATAGGCAGCTGATGTATACTATACAATAGAGGAAATGAAATATATTTTTGAAGGAAAATAAAGAAAAATTCCTATAAGAATCTGTCTTTTTATTGCCTATCCTCTGTGTGACTATTTCTACCATAAGGAATAAGGGTAACTATGACCATTTATTTGATTTTGAACATAACTGAGTCCACTGCAACAAATGAAGTTTTACAGCAAATTCTTACAATCTCGTGGTAATAAGCAAAGACCTGAAAACTGTTGCTGGAACTCCAGTGCTCTTTATATTATAAACCATTAATTATTTTATCCTTCATATACAAGAAATTATTTTGCAGATATCCGAGACCATTTAAAAGCTGTATGCAATCTTACTATGGACAACAAATTCAAATGAAGATCTCTTTAAGCCATGATAAGTTAGTTATATTTTGTTTAGGTATTCACACCTTTGCTATCACATGTAGTTATCTTTAGCATGTGTCATTGCAGATAGCACACAGAAATTTTGTTTGTATACGCTGTGTTCCCAAATGGTTACCAAAAGAGGAGTAAAATATGTAAAACAATATTTCCCATTTGCAGTGAATACCTTAATTTTATTGCTCCTTGTCCTTTTTCTGACCTTGCTCTGATGGACATCCTTAGCAAATGTTGCATCATTGTGAAATAGGAGGAAAAGGCGTTCTTTTGTTCTCCAAGGGAATGAGGTAGACAAAAATAGTTTTCAGAAGTTCTTTTCTATATGCAGTTCTACTAGTGTTCATTGATAATCCTGTATTTTGCATTAATTTTCTCTTGATATACTTTGAACACACACATATCACACAGAGACAAAACCATTTTGGCGTTGTGTAACTAGACAGCTTTCCACTACCATCATCCGTGGGTGTTTAACAAGACAGTTCAGTGCAACACATAATAGAAATCCATAAAATAAAAGTTATTTACTTTAATAATGCTTCCTGCTTCTCTTTCCTCTTGATTTTTGAACCTGTTTATACTGGAAGATTTCTGGTAGAGACACTGGAATGTGTTCCAGTAATCTACCAGATTTCTGGAAGAAAAATTCATATTGTGTGCTAGTGAAGCTTCAAGCAAACACTTCAGTATCTGTAATAACAATACATAATGCCAATATCCAAAGAAATTCCATAATAACTAGGCTAAAACGTGGTCTGAACAACATGAAAGAATGTTCTTATTGAAATGAAGTGAATAATTAAAGTGCTGGGAAGAGAATAGTATTAAAGGAGTTACTGTCAGATTTTCTCAAATGAGAATATATTGAGTTTTGCTACACTTTTCTACTTACTGTCACTTGCTGCTGTAATTCTTGTCTTAAATAAATCAGTAAATTAACATAAAATGTCCTCTGCCCATAGAATGAATGTGTAGAGAGCTGCTGTGCTATCTTACAGTCTCTTTCATGAGAGAAATTGCAATAATTAGAAGTTAATTTAGTGGGAGAGATACCACTGTACTTAGCATCACTCAATGTGGGTTGTGGAAATACACTTCAAAGGAGGCTCTTTTATCTCCCGAAGTCACATGGTAGAATACTTGAGAGGATTACAAATGAATGCATCTGCAGGATAAAGCCTGCTCTCCTGACAGATCAATTTTTGGAGTAGTGTAAAACTGTGATCAGAAACACTTAGCTTTGTAACTTTCCTGCCATGAAATAAACATCATTTGTTATGCGGTAGTGCTGAGTTCGGTATTAGAAATATTATTATTGTGACTGTTATCAGCCTCAATGCTCCTCTTATTACCAGAAGGCACAGACACATAAAAGCAAACTAATGTCATGGCATGGAATTTATCAGACAGAAGATGAGATCAACAAAGCATCCAAGAATGAGGTGTTCAGGAACTGGGCTCAAAAGCCAACACCTGGATTGACTGGGAGAGGTTTCTCTTGACTTAAGATCTACATCTCCACAGTGCTCCTTACTATGTTCATATGAAATGGTCTGCGTGGGTTATTTAATATATGCTAACAGCTTAAGTGAAAGCTAAATGGTAGAAAGGCAATCACAGAAGGAGAGGCGCTTGATTTTCCTCTATGGACTGGCTTTTTTGAAGTCAGTGTCATTTTGCTTTGCGAGAGGATCAGAGTTTCAAAACTTCTTGCACAATGTCAAGCATTGGATATTAGATAATTTACCTACGTAAAAATCCAGCTGATTGCACAGCCATTTGCATAATCATCCTTTTGTACATGCAGGATGCTGCAAAACTGTAATTTCTATTCTTTTTAACAAAGAAGTTATGTTAACAAAATTGTTGTAGACATTGAAGACTATTGATGGTTTATGGTCTGTGCATTATAATATATGCAAATGTGTCCTGCACTACTTAAGCAGTTAAATTTGAGAAAGAAGGATCTTTTCTCCTGCTGGAATGTTTTTTTATAAGAACACTAAAAGTGTTTATTTGTACTAGAGTTAATAATGCATCTTTGTTTGTACAACAAGCATGTTTGTGCTCTCAGTCAAGGTTTAGGAGGTACCACTGGAAGCCTCATAAATTCATACTCTTTATGGCTTAAGGGGTCAGGTTTTCAGTGGGTGATGTTACATGTCTGAGAATAGCAACTGATAACTCTTGTTCTTTGCATGCAAATATAATAATAATAATAAACCCAACAACAGCAATAAAAATAAGAAATATCAATGGACAATACACACAACAGTACAACCAAACCATTCTGTTTCTCCCATTTAATTGTTAATAAGGATGCTTATTTTTTAAGAAATTCTCTGTATGAATGAATGTATTTTTACTTATGTATATGAAAATCCACCTGCAAGAACCATGATTCAGATTGTGCACTACTTTTAAGATAATAACACCATGAAGGAATGACTGATACAAAACTGTGCTGCATTTTACCATATACAACACTGTTAGAGGTCTGATTAAACCATGTTGCAACTCATAGGAGAAAGTACACCCTCCACTGTCTACACTCAAATTAAAGGGGGCCTCAACACAAAATTTAGAGTCACGTTACTGGGAAATGAGACTGGGACGGTAAGGATGGAGGATTTTCTTGAGCTACCTCTTGGGCAGAGAGATTTATGGGAGTATCTGCTTGTATGAGAGAGGAAGGGAAAGATGAGACAGAAGAGATTCCAAGAACGAGATCATGGCTAAGAACAGACAGAAAAGCATTTGCAAGAAAAAGTGTTTAGACAAGGCAAATTCTTTTGAATTAGTTATTGTCTGGAAATCACTTGGAATGGTTGTTGTTGCTGTGTTTGTGAGAATAGGATTATTGGTATTTGTGCATAAAATAGGATTACATCAAGATGGCAGACCACCATGAATTTCTTTTTGTAAAGGGAACAGCTCATATGAGGTCTTTTCCTTATTTAGCTAGTTTTATTTCAGAGAACCATAATAATACTTCCGGATGTTAAAAATAGCAGTAATACACACGTGGAAAGGATAAAACCAAGGACTTTACTCCATGAGTCAGGTGGTTCTGCCAGTCCTGTATTAAAGCTAACTCTGGTTTTCCCCCCTTGCACACTTCAGTGCTAAACATTTCCCTCAGACCTTCATTTGTTCGCTTCTCAGATGTTGATTAAGAGGGGGAAAAAAAGAGACTATAAAAAGAGAAAGTAGCATCCCAAAGAAGAATAGTGAGTTTAGTGAACTAACAGTAAACAACTGATTTTTTCTATGGACAAGCCTGAGCATTTCTACCTGAATTGCAACAAACCCTCTCATTCTCTGCTTCCTGCAGCTTTTCACTTACAAAAAATGCTTAAACAGCATGTAAAGTCTCATTGCTCCCCCAGACACAAGGTTCAATCTGTGAGCCAAGAACAGATGAAAAAAAAACCCCTGTGCTTGTTGTGTTGCTGCTCGAACATGGCCCAGAACACACACAACTGTTGCAGCTGGGGAATTTATCCTTCATTCTCCCCTGGGCAAATCCATGCTTTGACTATTTCAGTGAGGTGATGGGAAACGTTTCCTGACATGGTAAGTGTGGGAGAACATTTCCAGTCAAGGTAACACAGATGTAAATGATAATGGAGACTAGACTTCTGGGAGGCTTAGCACTTTTAAGGTCACTTTGGTGCCACTGGAACTGCTCTGGTTTCAATACTACTTCAGCATTTTTTACCATCTAGACAACAGAGTAAAGGATTCAGATTACTTTTCAGAAATTACTCTCTGCTGTGCTGAACTTGCAGAGCCTTGCCATCACGAGTGTGCCAAGCTGGAGGAAACAGAAAGAGACAAGGAGAAGAAAAAGCCGTTCTAAACTGGAATGCCCAGTGGTGTGATGTCCATATCAACTAGGTAATGCTGGACAGAAGGTGAATAAAACAGTATTTCTATCACACAGGGAAATGGTTGATACCTGTAAAAACTTTACCACATGCTAAATTTCCCATCATGGAGCAGAACGCAGCAATAACTGGTAGCCTTGTCTGAAGTCTGGTTTTGAATCTCTGCGTCATTGAGCAAAAATAAAGAAAAATAAGCCCACTAAAGCCTCTTCTTCCATTTTCATAGCCACTTCAGTCTGAAAGAATAAAGACTTTTCAAAATTTCATTATTTAAACTTGGTCATGTGACCACGTGTTATGGAGAAGGAGGAAGAAGTTTTATGAATTTTGTTTAGAGACAGATAGATTAAGGTACAGGGAGAGTATCCAGGTCCAATGCAAACTTGTGAATAAAACATAGGATTTCTGAATTCTCACCCAACGCTTGTCATTGCTTTTATTTGCAGTATTTGGTGGAGATGTTTTGGGAGTCTCATCACCTATAAGAATTCTTGAGTTTTAACTGCAGGTATGTCAGGGCTACAAAGTTTGTTTGGATTTTGGAGAGTTAATTTTCAGGTGAAAATGTATTTTGTAATTTTACTTTCTGATTTCTGAGTTCAGGTTTGGCATCTCTGCTGTCTTCCAACTAGAGATGAACATGTGCTATTTTTAACCACACTCTGGATCCGTCCCTGGCTTGCTTCTAAAGATAAATGGAACCACATGTCAATCCTTACATAAGTTGGTAAGGCCATTTCAGTTTTTATGTTTCTTGTACTTAGTATTGTTACATTTATAAGCACCTTCAAAAAACGTAGAGGCATTATTTATTTTATATTCAACAGCAAAATCTATCTAGTTGGGCAGCTTGTTTGCAGAATCAGTCTCATAGTCGAAGAGGACAATTGTAAACTAATGTGCTTGAAAAGGAAATTTCTTATTAATCCTTGTCATTTAATAGTTAATGATACTTTATTAATTTGTATCTTCCCTGATGAGGCTGTGCTCTGTGTATTCATACAAGTGTGCTATTGTTGGTTTGTTTTTTTTAATCAGTAAAGAATATGCCATTATTTTTATATTGTGTCAATGAGTTCTGCAGGCTGCGTATAGATATATGCTGTGTATAAATGGAATTTATTTCCCAAGTTTATATTTTTTGGTATTCAAGCCTTGACTTTCAGTTAATGAATACAGAGCTTTAATTGTAGACATCATTTTAAGCTCTTATTTCTGACACTGAATTGTTGCATTGATAACAGAGGTGATAACACTGATAACAGAGGTAAAGACTATGAAGTGATTTGAGGATTTGATGCTGTAACAGATTTGTTGCACGATCTGAGCACATCATTTGAAGACAAATAGGAAAGAATCAACATACCTACAGATAGAGTTTTGTAAGGCTTTTGAAATTCCCTCCTATGACATCTCATAAGAAAGGGAGGGATATGCTGTCTGGCATAAACTACTACAAAGACATGGTTTTAGATGGACAATTGTTAAAGAAGAGAACCTCAGCTCAGACGTTCATTCTGGTTCTGATAACATGCAATATTAACATTTTTTTTCAGAACAAGATCAGAATTCTGTAAGACTCAATGGATGTAGAAGAAAGCTCACAAGTGAAGTCACATGTTGGAGAAGGACTGGCTAAGCAGCATTCTGCTGCCAAAAGAGAAAAAGCAAGGGGTCTTTGCTGTGATGTATAAACAGGTGTGTGAGACCCTAAAACCACTGCTGGTCAGACCTCAGCTGGAGTGTTGTGCCCAGAATTGTGCACTGTTCTGATGCAGACCCACAGGAAGAAACACAGAGAGAATAATGAAAACAACGGCAGGTCTAAAGAACATCATCTATGAGGAAAGATTAAAATAACTGTATTTTTTGAGAAAATGGAGGGGATGCTATCAAATACCCTGAAGATGGTTGCTTCCTGTATCCACTGAGATAAGCTCATTACCTCTGTTTCTACACTGCAGCAAAGGAGAACAGGTTAGACTTTGAAAAATATTTCTAACTCCAAGGCTGGAACGCAGTGGAATGCACTTCTTAGAGAGGCTGCATTGTCTTCCACCATTGGAAGCTTTGAGAAGGAATTTCAGGAACAGTTAATATCCATCTTGCTTGTTTTCTTTTATTTGGGGGCTTTTTTAGTGGGTAGATTTGAAGAAAAACACAGACCTCACTGGTTTTAACATTCTATCAGTTGAACAAGGAAAGCAGCACAGAGATAAGTTTTTAGGACTGTCATAAGCTGGATGCTTATGTACTGATTAGATTTACTTTCCAAGAGCTTTGGTAAACACTGAACAAATGTGACTGACTGGGCAACTATGGTTCCCAAAACTGCTAGCACTAGTTCAGCTGATCTAGTAGAAGTGGGGAAAAATTTCTAAAATAGATAAGACATAGTCTCAGTACCTTTCTTGTATGTAGTGGATTATTATTCCTTTTCACTGTATTATGGGGTTGCAATGCATGTGTGACTACTATTAAGAGATTCAACCTTTAGTTTTCTTGAGTTACTTGGTTTATAACATCTCCATGGAATGGGAGGTAATAATTACAATTTATTCAATATTAAAAAAATAAATAAAGCAAAATAAAATAAAAAAGTAGGAAGCACCATAAGCAAATAGAAAATGAGATTTCAAAGTTTATTTGCTTTATTTACCCATGAAATTGTTGCGACATCTTTCCCTACCACATTCCATCTTCTACACGGACAACAACCACCCCACTCTTTTATTCTTCCCAACCTGTAGGAGGAAAAAAATTATTGGCATTTTTGCTTCTGTGTACAGATGAGAAATGAAATTTAACTAAATTCAGATCAAAGAGAAATGATGCACTTGGTTTCTTTAAAGCCCTGCAGCCATCCTTGCCTTCAACAGAGAGACCTGCCATGGTCTGGGACTACCTTCTGTGAAACACCTTTGTCTTTTGTGTTTTTAACTCCCTGAAACAGGTTTCTGAGGTCCAGTGGACTGTGACTATTAGGAAAGGAAACAGCCACATTTGAAGATACAGTCCCTCAGATAGATGGTTCAAATGCAACAGAAGACATGGACAGACAGAGATGCAGCTTAGGGGAACCCTGTGCAGTACAAGAACTGTTTCCAGTGATGTTTGTCATGTCTTGCACCAGTATGACTGGAGAGAAGCTATACAAGTGAGACTGTATAAGTATATAGATGTGGCCAAGTCTGTGCCAAGATATCTATTCAGCATTCTAGCTAGCTTGAGAATGTCTGATTTGGGGCAGTTAAGGAGTTCAAAATGAACAGACGAACTGATTTAACAAACCGAGTGAATGGATTTGATGGGAGCAGCAAATGCCACCATTCACTAGAAACAACTCAGTTTCAGCAAAGTCCGTCCTCCAGATTTTGTACATTGGGCAGTTTTGTTGAATGGTCCTGTCACATTACATCTATTTAACTGGAGCCGGCACCTATGGCATATGTTATTCCACCAAAGCTGCAAACTGTATATCACTTTCTACCAACAACAGTGACTTTGCTCATTTAGAACAATAGTGATGCATGGTTTTGTTTCTGCAAAGGACTTCCAGTTTTCCTGATTGCCAGGGACCCAAGGGCACTAAAAGGTCTCAATTGCTAGGATCAGCCTCATTTAGGGGGCAGATCAACCTCGCTTAGTGGGCAGGGACTCCAGGGCTACATTTAGGCTCAAACCCAAGCCACCAGGATTTGCCTGTACTTTGTCTTGTGTGAGCCTGTCTTGGTTGATCCCTCCTTGGATGACCCTCAGACCTCCATTACAGGTGTAGATCTACACATCTACAAATCTGACTTGATTTCACATGTTACTTTCTGTGATGGTGACTAAGTATATGCCAAAGCTTGTTGCTATTGCCACCCTAGCCCTTCTCTTGACTGTGCCCTCACTGGTGGGGTTGCTCTTGCCTCAGGTAACTCTAGGCATCTCAGTTTATGATGCCTGGAGGAGTAACCCTGCCCTGACAATGATGTGCAGCTCATCCAAGGGCTGAATAAAAATAGAGTATTAAAATATCTTTTTCTTCTCCCCCCCAAATGCTACTTCTCTTATTTATGACTCTGAATTTAAGTCAATTTATTTAAGTTTTTAATTTTAACCATGTAAATTATGCTTTTTTAGTTTGGTGCTGCCTGACTCTCTAGAGTATTACACAGAACAAAATACAGGAGTACTTGACAAAATAAATCTGTTGGTGATTAATTTTAGCACAGTCAAATGTCTTTGGAAATGTATTGTTTTTATTTCTTGAAATGCAAGATGTCTAATCTGGTTAAGACAGCAGATTGTCATGCCAAGCACAGTCATTGTACAGGATTAAGAGCTATAGGATTACAGATCCTAATTATAGACTCTTGTTGGTTTACTATGTCTTAATAGGTTGTTTTCAATTTCTGATTCCACTTGTCACGCCTCTTTCGCAATCATGTTTTTAACGAACTTTGATGCACCTAATTTGTCAAACCTGTATTCTGATAGCATTGCCTGGCTTCTATTGCTTGTCAATATTAGCAAATTAAATAATTTAAAGGTTCAAGCTCCTGAAACTGAACATCGCTTCTCTATGAGGCTTCTCATGACAAACTTCCAATTATAACTGCTATTTGAATATTCCGCTTCTTGCACTGCTTGGTTTCTCGTTTTTCAGATAGCTTACAGAAAAGCTATGAAAGATTATTTTCTGTAGCCAGTTTTTCTGCCTGAGCCTCCTTGTAGTCAGTGCAGACTTACATACTGAAAAGTAATTTAGAAGATAATACTATTTATAGGTATTGTATTTACTTTATGAGGAATGGCATTGGTACATTTGCCTTTTGACATCTTCTTTGTCGTATTATTTTGCTTTCAATGAACTTCTTGCTTGATGGGGAATGTGCCACAGAGAGCATTATTCATCTGCAGCTATGTCCTGCAGGACTGGCCAAACAGGATTCTTTCACGCTCAGTGGAAAGCTGTCAAGATAATTAAAGTTTCAATTATTGAGTGGAATGCAGCCTCGATTCCTTAACTGATGAATGGGATAAGATCTTGTTTACATTAGTTTTTTGCTAAAGTTCCTCACAATGCAGCACACGGTTCAGTTCAGCTGCACTAACAGCAAGGAAAGTATGTTGTCCAGCTAACACTGCTGTCACTTGAAGCGTATTTTTTGGCACTGTAATCAGACCAGTGGTAAAATGGAGTGTTATTTATAGCAGCTCTACAACATTTTGCCTATCACCTTTAAAGACACAGGACACACAAAACAGTACAGACCAGGACTTCAAAAGGAAAAATGTGAAGGCTGCACATTAACCTCTGAAAAGCCGGAAAATTGCACTAAGTACCGTGCTTGTGTCAGGGTGGCAGTAATGATGGCTTAAGGCAAGCCAAGATGAGAGGTTGTAGTAATAGGTCTTTATCAGACAAGCTGTTAGAGCTCGAAAAACACCTCTTTTTAGCAGATGAGTCCTTTTTTAGCTCTCTATATGGCCTATTTCCAGAAATTTTGTGTGTAGAGTTCAGTCTGAGAACCTGATCTGGAGCAATGCACGCCCTGTGAATGAAAATTGCTGGATAATCATCCGGCGTATCTTTCATTTTCTCATTTTTAACTGTGCAATCCCGTGCCCTCTGTTACTGCGTGCAGAACTAAAACACAGAATTATTAACTTCCTTGTGTCGCCTCCACGGCAACAGAACACCCAGACTTTTAACAGCCCTGTCCTCGCCTGCCCTTGAGCCCAAGAGACGTTTTATCCCTCCCTTCCAGGGGATGAGCGGATCGCCCGCGGGATTCTCGCTCCCGACGCCGCTGCCATCACGGCGTTCCCCCCGCCCCCCGCCACCAGGGGGCGCTGGCGGGGCCGAGCACACCTGCCCCCCCGTCCCGCCCCGCTGCGGGCGGTGCGCACGCGGTGCGCACGCGCGGCGCGGCCCCGCCCCGCGGGTCGGCTGAAGGGACGCGGCGGCGGCTCCTTGTCCTCTTCTGTTCTGCTCTGCTCTGTTCTCTGCTCTGCTCTCCCGCGGCTCGGCAGGTACGTGCGCCGGGGGCTGCGCGGCCCCGGCCCCACCTCCGGGCACCGGGACCGGCTGCCCGGGGCGCGGCTTCCCGCTAGCGCCGCCGCACGTGCGGGGCCGCGCCTGCGGCAGCCCGTGCCCGCGCGGGCGGAGCGCTGCCCCTTGGCGGGGCGCCGTGAGCGGCCGCCGGCGGGCTTTGGGGACTGTGGGCCCCCGCCTGGAAGAGCGTGGGGACGGGGGGGCGGCCCGGGCCGAGCCGCCGTGTCCGTCTGCGGCGGGAGAGCTCTCCCGGCTCCGTCGACGTTTGCGTGGGCGCCAGAGGGGCAGCCGACGGCAGGGATGCGCTTGGCTCCGAGTCCGGCCGCGGCCCAAGGCAGAACTGGGCAGAAGTAGTCCTCGGGGATCGCCCCGGGAAGTGCCGGGCGCACCTGCCTCGGGAGAGCCGGCGGCGGACAAAGGGCCGGTGTGTGGGAGCTGGCGCTGTCCTGCCGCGGCACTGCGGGCGGCGGGGCCGGGGGCACGGCCCGGCGGGAGGGACTGGAACGAGGAAGGGAGGGGTGCGAGGAGAGGCTGAGCTGGGGCTGAAGGCGGCACCTCCGCTCACCTCTCGGCCGGCGGCGCGGCCGGTGCGGGTCAGGTGCGAGCGGGGAGGGAAGGGCCGGGCAGGGCCCCCCGGGGGCTTCGCAGACTTCTCCCACCTCCAAGGTGCCAGGGCAACGCGGGTAGAGACCGGAGGGCGTTCTAAAGTGTGTGACAGTGGAGCTGCGCTCGCCTGTGACGCTCGTGGTTGCTTTATAGTCCGTCAAGCAGTGTTTAGAGTAATACCTGGTCGCCGATAAGTGGTTTTGTAAGCACAGGTAGTTAAGTAGCAGATCTCAGCCTTAATTTCTAATGCAGCTGATTAAGAGAGTAAGGCTCAGAAAGTAAGTTCTCGTTACAAGTTGATTTCAAGTGATGAGCTGTGTGGAAATTCGTGCCCCCGAAGTGCTGATGGTCCACTAATTTCCCGAGAGTCGCAGGGCTCTGAAAGCAGGAGAACAGCGAGTGGCCAAAGCCTTAATGATGCCCTCGGCGTTCATCTTGCTGACAGAAAGCAACAGTATTTTCATCAGTTTGGGAGTGTTGACTGTTTTGTTTGCAGATAGGGTATTAAGTTTTATGTTGCTTGTGGTTTTTTTGCTGTGTTCATCTGTAAACATGTTCTTAATCTCAAAAACAGTGATCTAGACAGATAAAATAATTAGTCTTCCACAGACTTCCTGTAACTGTGAAATTGTCAGCTTCCCTTTTGAAGCAGATGCAAGGTTATTCAGACTAGAACATGTATTGGCAGCTACCATCTGTTCAAATATTTGTATTCTTTACTAAAGGACAAAACCTGAAATCTTGTTGCTTTAACATTTTTGTTGTTGTTGTTTTTATTATAGATTTATCTAAGGAGTTCTGGGAAGGGTTAAAGTTAGGCCTTCTGTATTTGTGTCTTGGCAGTCATTCATCTGTTGTGCTTGGTTAATGTTACCTAGTGAGCAAAGAAGGATAAATAATTTACCATTCTCATTATGCTTTTAATAAATAACAAATGGGAGTGCACCTCACAGCTGTGACTGCAGTATCTATCTTGTTACACTTTATTTAAAAAGGGGAATTTTTTCTGTAGAAGAGTCACAATAAGACTTTCGATTATAGGCTTGCAGCTTTCTTCATAGCTTTTTTTTGATTTAAAAATTCACATAAAATATCAATGAGCTTTTTGCTCAGTGTTCCTTTTAGGTTTATGGATTTTCCCAGAAAAGAAACATGTACTTTGGATTCTTATTTTTAAGACACTTTTTACTGTGGCACTTAAAATATGACCTTACTGTAACTTGACTGTTAAGATTTGTATTAGAGACTTTATTGCACTTAATAGTGTGCTAGCCATTTTTTTCATGAATTAAGAAAATATTTCTTGAAATACATTTGCAGATACAACATCATGCAAATCATCGTAATTTTAACCTAAGTTTATTTACGGAATATTTTCAGTGTTAAATGAAAATCAGTCTTTAGGTCCAAGTCTTGGCAAGAATGACACTACAGTCACTGTGGTCAGGCTTAAACCTGAGATGAGATTGTGAAGTTGTTTCCAGGATAAGGCTCTGCCTTAAAAAGAACAGTGTCTGCAAAGAGAATCATATTTTCAGTTTAATTAAGTTGGTTTAGAGAGTCTTTGTGAACAGAACAGCATTCTTTGAATGTTAGTTTGCAATAAAAGTTTGCAGCATTCTACTTTGCAAAGCACTGACTCTTCTCTATAGTAAGAGGTGTACTATCAACTAGACTCTGAACTGTGTTTATTTATAAGTTTCACAAGCACTTCGTAAATGTAGGTCATTGAATCTTGTGTATGCTCGTTTCTGTAAGAGAGAGACTTGTCTGCACCTGTATTTTTCTAGTTGAAGATAAATCTATAATAAAGTTTTTAAGACTTTTTTAAATCATCAGTTCATCAAACCAAAAATTCCTTTAACTTTATAAAATCTTGCTATCAAGTGGACTATGTGGGTTTTGTTTTTTGGTTTTTTTTTTTTTTTAAACAGTGTGAAATAGTGTTTTGAATGCCTAGCATGAGAGTAAAGAATAGGAAAGAGTCCCACATCATAGCGTTATACGGCAGCACTGGAGGAAATGCTGTAGAAAAATATTCTCATGTTGAACCAAGTGTAGTTTTGCTAGCTGTTAAATTCTGTAGATTTGCCTAACTTAAAATTTACCTCCTATTTACCATCTTCCTAATTTATCAGGGTGGTAAATATGTGGTGTAATTTCACCTGTAAATAAAAGTAGAATATTAAAGACTGGATGGAGTGGTTCACAGTTTTCTTTTCTCTTATATCTTACCAGTCCAAAAAAAAAAAGGGTTGTGTATTTTGGTTCCTGAAGCAGAAACTCCTATCATAATTGCAAAATTGTGAGAGTGGGAATTGCTTTTTGCAAACCTAGAGGGAATTCCTATGCCAAATCTTGAATCGTGTTCGTGCAATCAACTGGCATCAATAATGGTGTTTAAACTTGCTTTAATTCTATGGCTGAGCTTGATTATAAAGCAGTTTAAGAAAAAAAAAATCCAACAAACTTCTTTGTCCTGTGCCTACATCTGATGAGTATTTGATGATACTGGACAGAGGTAAGTGAATTGGTTTTGAACTTGAAATTAATGCTCATATATGCCTTATAACAATTTTAATTTTAAACTGCCTTTTTGCATCTGATAGGTATGAAGTAACTGTACGTCATACAACTATAATGCCAAATATTTCAAAATATTTTTTTCCAAACCCACTCAGAAGAATGCAGACCCAGTGGTGGGCTAATGCCAGTCTGTTTGAGAAACTGCTACCAAAAAATCCGCTTTCCTGACCCTTCCCAGATTAACTGAAGCAGACATAGGAGTCTAACAAATGAAGTCTTTGGGACTGTTATTTTTGAAAGGCCTGTGCTGCATGGAGATTAAACCAATGTAGCTAATAGGCACCTTTTTTGCTAAATGCCAGCTACAATTTACTCTTCATCAAAATGTTTAGAAACATTAACTTGTTCCTTGTGGGATTTTTTTTTTTCACTTGAGCAGGTAGCCATTCTGTTGTGATGGTACGTTTGACCATCAAAACTAAAAATGAAATTTCTGATGCCTGAAATGTTTGGTGTTTGTGTTGCTTTTAAATAGATTATAACAGTTATGAGATTATTCAGAGTTGTCATCTTCAAGATGTCTTGTATTTAAAAGCAGTCTGTGAAAGACAAACTCCAGAGTTTGTAGTAAGTGGTTTTCAACAATTTTTTCTTATTTTCTTTTTTTTTTTTAAAGGAAACAAACCACAACAAATTATTGCTTTTTAGGGAGCTTTTTAGTATTAAGTTATTGGTTTAGTTATTGATTCAGTCAAGTAGCTAAACCCCTCTTAGAGTAATAATAGAAAAATTAGATTAAGCATTTTGTTTTCACTGCTGTTGAAAATGTTTATGGTTCTTGATTCCTGTTAGAAGCTATAGGAAGTGTTAAGCTGACTGTTGATAAATTGATTTCTTGGTAATATGTTTTAGTTTACTATTAGATAAAATAACAGATTTGAGCACAGTTTCCTCATGAAGTTACGTGGTTAGTCAGCAGTGCAAGGGTGGCAGTAATAAAAAGCTACAACATTTTGACAGCTCCCACCAAATTTGCATTATTTCCAGATGAAAACATAAGGAAATTATAGTTTATTTTGTTGTTTCATCCTGATTTATTACAGTACTTGATTTTTTTTCTGTGATCCAAATTATAATATCAACAAAGACAAATATAATCATGTGTTTGGTAGGCACTAATGCAATTCCAAGCTTTCACCTCATATTAACGTGGTAGAAAAAGCATTAAGAAAATTCGTTATTTTATTTAATAAGTAGGCTGCCCTGAAAAGTCAGAATATCAGCTTTTGTTCACAGTAGCACAGAACTACTGCTAAAGAGTGCTGTGTCAACACTGTGGTTTTTTTACACACTGTCAGCTTGGCTCCCAGTAAAGCTCTCCACTTAACATTTGCTTCATGTTCGTTCACAGCAAGGCTGTTCATCTCTGCCTTAGTCAAAAATACGAATCCCCACCCCACAAAGTCTTAAGGAAGCCTCTAATCTTTAATGACACTGAAATTTAATGTGCTTTTTCTCCCCTTCTTTTGCTTACCATAACTTCGAAGAATTCTTTTTCTAAAAGAGAGCTTTTATTTTTAGAACCACCTGGCTTTTTGCACGTATGTTTGGTTTCATAAAGGTGTAATGTGTCTTCAGCTGGTGCCTTGGTAACAGCCTAATGGTGTTGGTGAGTCTTGAAATGGAGATATTTGATCCGGGCTCCTTTGTCTTGTCTGGGTGGTGTACAGGGCTTCTGCCTGCTCACTGCCTAGTGAGAAGTAATGCTAGGAAAGAGGAAAGTTGTGAGTGGAAAGTGTTTTGCATAGATGCTTTGCTTATGAGTGCCCATTTGACTGGCTATACGAAAAGCTTATCTGAGGGACTTTGTTTTTTGCTCTTCCAGGAAGAACTTTTGTAACTTTTATACTAACTGTATCAGAAAGAGCTTGTTGTTTGATAGCTGAGAAGTTATGTGTGGATTTAATTACTCATAAATCTCTCGCCTGTTTAGGGTGACATAGATCTTTAATGCATAAGCAGAGTGGTAGTCTTGTGAATAAAATTCCATAATCTTTTTGGTTAGGGCTTTTTTTTTTTTTTCCCTTGTTAAAAATACTGCAGGATATTTTGCTTATCGTAAATTGATGTGATGGTCTACAGGGACAGCTAGAAATGCATTTGAACATTTGCAAGATACTAAGGAGGCTTCCAAATGGTTTTTTTCTCTTTGTGAGCCAGCATGACCTCCTGCGCTTCATAATTTAGCTGGATTTGTCTGTTATCACAAATATATGGAATGGTGTATCTTTTATCCTGTTGCTTACTCAGTGTACTTAAAATATTTGCTCCAAACAGATAGCCCTAAGGTTTGTACAGAAATAGTAAAATACATTAAAAACCAACAAACAAGCTGTTCCTGAGCCTTTTTTTTAAAACTTGGACAAAGGCTAAGTGGTGTTTTCTAAAAAACAGTTTTTGGAAAAAGAACTTTCATAGCAAAGTTCAGCCCAACAGGGTATGCAACTGAAAACCATCAGTGGTACTAGTGATGTGAAATTCTGTGGTACCTCTATTGAATATCAGGGGCGACTGTGAGTTTTCAGGGCAGCTAGGAATGTGTCTTTCAAACTTGGAATAGAAATTAGTCAACAGAGTGGAATATGTGGCAGAAGAGTTGTTCCTGTTTTGCTGTCAACCAGGTCTCAATCTTTACTGCTGTTGTGTGGATTTGGATGCTCTTGCCCAGGTGGTGTAGACTTAGAAAAGGCATCCAGGCAGCCTTTCCACATCCCTGTTCAGAGCCTGTGTCTTTTGTTAATGGTGAGGACTGGAATCCAAAGAATCAGGAATTGGAGTGGCGTTTTGGTGTTGTTGCTGGTACGGTGGTGTTGGCTACAGCTTAACTGATGGTCAAAAAAGAGGAGAGTGGTAGAAACGTAGAAAGGGAATATCTTTTTGTAGATATGAACCTGACTTTGAGACCTGCAAGATGAGTATTTTTCAGCTGGGATGGTGAACTATAAAGAGTTGTTTCTGTAACTTTTACGTTTTCAAGATTGACAGTACTTTGGCTTATTACATGTAGAATAATGGCATGTAATACTTGTACTATTCTTGAAAGTTAACTTTGAAAAAATGTCCTGTAGCTCTGTCAGTCCCTTCAGTTTAATTTGTTGACTCAACAAGCCATATCATCATATAGAGCATGTAATTACAATGATTCTAATAGTTAAGAAGAACTATTATGAAAACAAACAGCAATGTTTGCCAAAGGTACTTAAACTCAAAAGTAAGCTTTTCATCTCTGTGTTATGGTAGAAAAGCTCCAAAGTGCAAAACTGTGACAATGTTTTTATGTGTAAATCATGCTTGTACAACTGGTTGTGGTAGTTAAAAATAAAACAAATTTCTGCAGAAAAAAACCCTGACCTAAAATGTCCCTGTTTATTCATATAAGGTCGTTTTTGTCCTGTTAGTCTGGGCAGTTGCTTAGAAGGGGCCTGATTTTTTTTTTTTTTTCCTGGGAGGAATTAACAGAGAGAAAAATTAATAACATATTCTTGCTATCTGAGCAATTCAATTTCTTCCACGTATGCCTACCAGTGTGGTAAAGTTACTTGTTTAGCACTGGTAAGTACACACCAGAGTCCTTGGGATTCAGAACAGTTTTGAACAGTGTTCTTTGAGCTTAAGATGACCGGAAGGTATTAATGTAACTAAAACACTACTTAATATGTAATTTGGGGATTCCATTCGTGGTGTTTTCTGTGTGTTTTATGAAGTAGCTCATGAACTAAATGTACATGTAAGCTGATGTTAGTCTCTTCATGGTTATGACTGTCATCTTTCAGTTGCAAGATCCAAACAACTTTCTCTGTAAAATGCAATGTATTATTTTGTTTCAATGCACAGATTGGGGTTTTTTTTGCATGTTCAGTACCTTTTTGAAACCTGAATTTTCTCTCTTCTGTATTTCAGTAACATTGAAAATTTTTTGGGTTTTTTTTTTTTTTTTTTTTTTTTTTTTAGTGAACAAGCACTGCTAAGTAATTACTTCACAAATTTCTCTATACAACTTCCAACTTAAGTTTTGTATTATGCAAAGACTTCTGTCATCTCTGATAAACTGCTGGAAAATAGGGCTTCTAATATCCACATGCTTTACTTATTTTCTGGTGGTCTTATGAAAAGCATGTGTAATTAAAAATAAATTGAAAGATATTGTCAGTTAAATTGCCAATTCATAGTACTTTTCTGCCTGTAATATATTTTTGAGATGATACTTATTCATATTTGTCATGATCACTTAATTGTGTGGTGTATTAATTATACATCATCATACTTCACGAGAAGTCTTATTGGCAAAGTCTGTCACTTCAGTGAACTCTTACAAGATCAGATGAGTCATTTAACTAAAACTCCTGTGGACTGTAATTTATTTAAAGGTTCACTGATTTCTGTCCTAGATTATTTGCTCCATTGAGATTAAAAATGGAAGCTTTAGGTTTAAATTTTTTTTTTCTTCACTGATTCCCAGGTCTTCCCTGATTTCATGAATGAAATATATTAAAGTTTACTTTGTTTTATGATATAGAATGTGTTCTTGGTTTTATCATCCCATTTAGATGCAATCTGCTTTAGATCAACAGTGCACTGTGTGGAAAAAACCCCACCAGCATTTTTGGTGTTTGAAGTTCGTACTTTAGCGAGAATAGTCCACAGTTTCCATTCTGTCATGAAGTATTGTGAACATATTTGAGTGTTTTTTTAAATTCAAATAGCTGTCAGATATAATTATTTCTTGTTTGCATTCTGATAATGTGATTCTTTCATTCAGGGTTTCATATGATGAGGCTTTTATTATGGCCAGTGACCCCTTGGAAGGCTTTCATGAAGTGAACCTCGCTTCGCCTACTACACCAGATCTTCTTGGAGTAAATGAGCCAGGGACTCAGGAACAAACTACCTCACCCAGTGTCATCTACCGACCACATCCTTCTGTTGTGTCTTCCACACCAATCCAACCCAATGCATTAAGTGTTTCTGACCTCCCCACACAACCCGTTTATTCATCTCCCAGGCAACTGAATTGTGGAGAAGTACCAGGTGTCAGGTAAATTCCATTTGTCTTTTTATTTAAATTGATGATGTTTGTTGCATATAAGCTGTTTGCTTTATTAAAGATAAAATTCTAAGTTTACTTACAATTGTGTAATATTAAATTGTGCCCATAATTATACATTCAACACCACTACTGCCATTTCTAAAATATTTATTCTTAATGTGTTATATAAATAAAAAATGTATTGCTCTCTTTACAGCATCAATGTTACCGACGCAGTACTTTGTTCTACCTCTGGACCCCAGAGTGGGTCATTCAATCACAATAATGCCAGGAAGGAGAGCAATAACGTAGAGAGAGAGTTTTTGCAGGGTGCTACAGTAGCAGATGTTGCTGAAGGAAACGAAGATATTTTTGGGTTGAGTACAGACAGTTTATCTCACTTACGGAGCCCATCTGTACTGGAAGTAAGAGAAAAGGGCTATGAACGATTGAAAGAAGAACTTGCGAAAGCTCAGAGGGTAAGGTTCGTTGTCTTTTCCTCCTGCTTTTTCTCTCTTCAAAGTGTTTCTAATATTGCAGAATAACAGGTGGGCCAGAACGTGCCCACCTTGAAGTCTACTCATTTCTTATAGATTTATTATGATGTAATTATTTTATTTATGTAAGTTTTCTTAATGTGGGCAGTGCTGATGACTTAGAATTATTCCTTGATGATGTTGTTTTTCTAGTGCTGCTGCTGCTGCTACTTAGCCATGGAAGCTTTTCCTGCAATATCATATTAAACACACTCTCTCTTTGAAATGTAGGCCATTCCTAAATTCTGATATTTGAGGAGTAATTTTCTCTCATTCTGTTGTTAGTGAATAAGTATTCCCTAACTGATTATATACCTTTCGAGTCTTCTTTCTCCTAAAGTATAAAAGTTAGCATGTTTAATGGAATTTATAAATGCTTTAGAAACAGGGATGTTTCAGAAGGGAATGCCTGCGTAGGAAAGAAGCAATAAAGATGTCACTGGTGTTCTTTAAAGTACTGTTACACCACACTTCAAATTGAATACGGATACCTTTGAAGACACTGTGGCTCAATTCATTAATATTTGTAAAGCGCTTTGTCTTGTTTGGATGGATGGTGCTATATAAATGCAAAGCCATTATTTATCACTTTAACATTCCTCTGTTCTTAAACCTTTAAGTAGATTTTGTGCTGGTTGTATCTGTGCTTTTTGTATCTGTGCCCTTTTCTTCCTCTAAGTGATTCCATTCTTGCTTAGATTTAAGCTCATTTTATTTTGTGTTTGAACT
This sequence comes from Pseudotriccus pelzelni, assembly GCA_035584735.1. NCBI lineage: Eukaryota > Metazoa > Chordata > Aves > Passeriformes > Tyrannidae > Pseudotriccus > Pseudotriccus pelzelni. The sequence goes on from JAWMRA010000041.1 coordinate 33,920,793, forward strand.
TGTTTCCCTCTGTTACTTCATCTCGTTGGATGCAGTCATCATTTCTGTCATAGTTGCATTTGCCCCTGTTGATGTGAATCTTAAATACGGATTCTGACATTACTTCTTCTGTTGATTGTTTTATTGCTGAGTAGTGGCTTCCTTTGCTAATGTGTGTATTGGTTAGCTTTTCACCACTGAAAGAAAACGTTTACATGAACTAAGTTTGAGGACGTGCATGTGAACATATAATCCTAGCAGTTAAACTTGGAACCTTAGAAAGTAAGAACAAATAAATGTTTAAACTTTAGAAAAGCTCTTCTAGCTCCTTATGGTATATCAAATGACAGCTCATGTACTTGAAAACCACAACTCGGACCTGCTACTGTTACCTTGGAATTATCTGAAAATCCTATTCCAGTGTATTTGACTTTGTCTCTTAGAGATTGAAATATTTCCTATTTCACTCTGAAATTTGCTGAGTCTGTTCTGAAGGAAATGGCTTGAAGGCTGCTAGGACATACTAACTGCATGTTAGGTATTTTCATACTCTTTGGATGGTCTTAACAAAAGCAATTCAGCACCAACTTGAGACTGTTGATGTCCAAGTTCTTGCTAATTCTCAGTTCCTCATGTGATTCTTAACGGTGTTATGCTGGATGGGTAACTTATATTTTGTCTGCTTGTCTTTCTAAACTTGCACTGTTTCTGAACTGCACAATCACAGCAGTAGTCTGTACAGACTGTACAACAATAAACCCTATTCCTTCTGTTATATCTACTTTCTTCCCCCTGCTGTACGAGGACTAGTTTTTTCTATCCCTAATTCATCTCTGGTTTCTTTCTTCCAAAAGTCATGGCTGTTCACATAGTACAGTGCCCACCCTGTGATACTCATGTGTCATGAAATCTTTAAACTTCTATTTTGAAGTATATTCACTTTCATCGATGAGTACTCAGTTCGAAACCTGTAGGGATGTATTTAATAGGTGGTGTATCTGTGTAGCTTATTGTCTTTTGCTTAATGGCTTTAAATTCTCTGTAATTCTCCATGCTGTTTATTAGGAACAGTAAGAAAAATGAGAATTACAGTTTGCACTTGAATTTTGTTGAGCTCATTAAGCCTGGAAACTTTACAGGCTACAGATTTCCCAGGAGTGAGCAAAGTAAATGCAAATTTCTATTTTGCAGTTTTCATTTTTTCTGAATTTCCTACCCTAACTTTATGTGATTGTAATATACATCAAAAATTTGGTTTAAAGTGTTGCAGTTGTGATCAGAAAGGGAACTAGAAAGGAAATGGAAATTTTGAAGATTTTTTTTTTCCATGTCTCGGAGTTCAGCTTTTTTCTTGATGTGCTCTCTTTTTTTTTTTATATTAGGTAATGTATGTATGGTGTGTAATCGTTAGACATTTAAATAAGATTCCTGAATAAATTATTCAGGAATAGAATAAACATTCTTTTTCTTTTCTGCTTTGTGCGTAGTTTGTATTTCATAAGACTGAAGACTTCTCAAAATAAACAGCATTGCTAACAAAATTGTTAATTAAAAAAGTCTTTCAAAAATTTGTTTGTTGATGAGAGAAAACTATACTTTCTACTTTAGTCTAGATCAGTTGCAACATCAAATCATAAGATTGGGAGAAGGGTTGTGTCAGAGGTAAGAGCAGGGTAGTATTCTGTACTAGTGGAACATATAACAGTTTATAATTTTGCCTTTAAAATGCTCCCTTAATTAAAACGATGTAGATACCTGAATTGTCTCAAAGATTGAAAATAATTTTTTGCTTATTTTTCTCCTTGACATCTTAATTTCTGGCCACGTTCTGATAGTAGAACTGAGTAGTCTTTGCTTTAAGATGATTTGGACCTTTCTCCTTCCTTCACTGCCCTTTTAAAGAGCATAAGGAAAACTGAGAAGCTGTCAAAAGGCTTAGTGATTCAATGCCTGGGACTTTATCTCCTCATGTCTCTATGCAGTTGTATTTTTTCTGCCATGTTTGCATTGAGCCGTGTCACTGTGGTTACTGAAGGCAGGTCAACCACATGTAAATAGCTTCGGAGACAGCAGGGATGGTATTTTGGAATATGGTATTTTTTGATGTACGGACTTAGCAGAGTCCTAGCAAAGGAATACCTTTTGCTTTTCATCTGGCTTAACCAGCCTGTTGCATGCACTTTGGACAGCTTGCTTGTAATTTTTGTAGCAGTTCATGTTTTCTGTGATTATTTTTTTTTTTGGTGATTTGGCCCAGAGTTATTACTGTCAATACATTGATGTCATCCATGACTGTAGAAAGAAACTTGGGTTTCTGTGTTGATATGTTTGCTCTTGGAGAGTTGAGATTATCTTTGAGGAAAGAGCACTCTACTGGAGCTGCTGGTTGCAAATAATGTATTTGGTTTTCATGCCTCCCATGGTTTTTAGAGTAAGACCTGTAGAATTGTTGGTAAGAAGTAAAACAAGTTTGACTTTTTGTAATGGAAATGCGAATTACTGATATTTTCCTAACAGAGTTGAATTGAGGCTTTTTTCCACACTGATTCAGTGATTCTTGTTCAAGAGGTGACAGTACAGAATGTGTATTGTCAATTTCAGTCAATAGTTTGAGAATTTGATTCTGAGATCAAGATTTTTCTTTCAAAGGCTTCAATTTCTGTGTGTATTCTTCATCTCACAAACAAACTGAGTATTACAATTTGATCTTATGTCTTCAGATCAGTGGCAAAACCTGACATTTTTAAAACTTTGCATGGATTAATCAATAAACAGGTTCACAATGACTACCCACGAATTCCTTGTACCATCCAGTACATTCAGCATTTAAAATCTTTTCCTTGTTAGTTGCTTATAAATTAACAAATAATAAAAATGAGAATGCTCTAGAGCTCCACTGAAGAGTATGCTTTCAATTTTTTCTAAAAATCCAATTGTAGTTGAATTGCAAGACCACAGGCTTGTGATTGTTAAAGATGTGTTGGTTCTCTGAAGGTGTTTGAGCAGTTCCTGTCCATCTTTAAGTGATGAAAGTTTTCAGTTTCCACACCTCTGATGCTGTTGAAGTGTACCGTAGGCATAGAAATTTTCTCAGGCGAGTAGCAGACTGCATGCAAGCAAAATAGAAGCATTTTACCCATGCCATAAAATGATAATTCCATAGTTTGTGAAATACTGCTAGCTCTGGGAAGATATGGTGGACTTTCTGTCACATTTAATAGCCTTGTGAATGTGGTTGCAATGGACTGGGTTTTATGTAGCTCGTTTAACTTGTGTGCTGAGTGAAGATGAGTCAAATAGGAATGCATTCTGCTTTTTGGACAACTTCAGAATTCAGCAGTACCCCACAGTTCAGAATTTAGGTGATATCTGTAGAAAATGTTCTTTCCTTGGTATTATGCATCTGGTTCTGACTTGGTTAAACTGCTGAATTAGATGTAGGATGATCTTCTGGAATTTAAAGTGTGAATCGTTTTGAAGCAGTAATTTGCGTTTTTTTATCTCACTGGTTCTTCTTAAAGGCCTACCCTGTAGTTTGTTTGAGAAGATCAAAGTGAAATAAACAACAATATGACTGTTTGATGCAGATTTTTTTTTTCCATGTGAGTTAAATTTTTTTATTGCTTACTTCAGTAAGAATATTTGTAGTGTGCTTTATAAAATAGTTCATCATGTTTTTTCGAAACAGTATTGTGTGAAGGACTGCAGCATTAATGGTTAGTCTAGCACACAGAGTTGTCTTTTCTGTTGGTTTCTTTGGGTATGGCTGGGAAGTCTCCAGTAATGACTTTGACACAGGCAGTAGTAAAGTTTCTAATAACTGCTAAGCTTTTTGCTTAGCCCTGCCTAAAAGACCTGAGCTTAAACTTGCTTGACAAAAGTCATGTATTATATATGTGCTTCTCCTGAATCATGTCATGGGAACTTGTGCAGTGTGTGACAAATCCAGCTAAGCAGCCATGTAGTAGACTGCCTGGTGCTTTCTCCTTTTTGTTTTTGTTGAGTAACTTTACTCATCTGCCTAAATTTTAGTCTAATCCCTCCTAACCTTTCTGGTTGCAGACAAAACTGTAACTGTTTTATGTAAATAGTGTATTGGGAGTGATAGCCCATAAGTGACCCTGGGCTAGTTTTACTTCCATTGCTAGTTTGACAACTCTTGACCTGAAGATTAATATAACCTCTTTTAAGACGTATTGACGTGTATGTAGAATCATCCTTACAAATCTGTGAAGTAAGCCAAAGGAAATGTATTGATGTTTTCTCTGCATTTATAGGAAAAGTTGAAACTTGAGCTTTAAACATTTTTCATCATAATCTTTCATTTCCTGATTAAGAACCATACTTCATATGGGAAATGCTTTAAACCAATACAAAATTAATTAAATTTTGTTTCTCCATTTCTTTTATGTCTTCTTTTTTCCATTTTTTTTTAATCTTTGTCTTTTTGTATTCATGCCTCCATCTGTAGCTATTTTTCTGCTTTTTTTCTTTTTTTTTTTTTTCCCAGAAAGAAAGGAATAGGTCACTGCACGGAATTGTAGCTAGTGAGTAAGAGTTGAGTACTACTTGAGAAATACCTTGTTTGGAACAAACCCCATCAATTAAGTGATACCTATCAAAATATTTGAAAAGTTGCATATAGAAAGCAAAAAATCCAAATGACAAACAAACTAGACTAAAAATCATTCAAAATATCCAAACTGAAAATCAAACAAAAGAAGGGTGAAATGACACATTTGATCTAGATGAGCCTAGAGGAGTCGTTAAGCACTTGTCAAATCTAGGAGCTGAAGTCAAGTTGCCCATTTCACTGCAGAAATTGAGAGCAAGACCTAGTATCAGCATGTTCCAAGGCAAGATGCAGTTTCCCACAGCGTTGTGTGCAATGTTACTTCAGTCATGAAGACTTTGGGAGAAATACTAACCACCTCCCCAAAGGGAGAAACCTCCTCCACAAGGAAAGCTGCCATTTGGTCCTTTTTCTGTGACTCTTTAGTGACTGGCCTCCCAGAGTTTTCTGAAGGCAGATGTTTTCTTGGCTCTTGTGGAGGTTTTCGGAGCAAATCATTGCTGTATTTGAAGTCTTTAACCTGGCAGTGACAGGGTCTTGCATTTCAAAAGTGACAGCAGTGTAATAGCTATCTTAGCAGGGGGAAGAGGAGGAAGAGCTGGATGGGAGTGGGAAGGGAGTTAAGGCAAAAAAAAGTTTGAAAGGTCAGAATTGGCTGTGTGCTACTTTTCGTTCTTTTACTTTTTCTCTACATCCTACTCTTTCTACAAGAGATTCCAGGGTGTAATGGTTGGGGAAGGGGAGAAGAGCTTTTCTTTCAAATTTCTTGTCAACCCTTTTGTACTTCTCTGCAAATTACCCCATTTTCTCCTCAGTACAGATAAGATTGGGCATGTGTAACCCTTATATTGCCAAATCTATGTTAAAATCTTACTGTAAAAGTGGTAATGGTCAGACTTTTGCTCAAATTTTAGTGGTGTAGACAGCATTTTGAATTTCATTACATTGTTTCATTTATATATCTGCATAAATAAGAGCAAGGATATAATTACAGTATGATTTTGGAATTGTATTCTTTGTAAGGAGATATTCAGGAGACAGTATTTGTAGTAGAATATATATTAAGATTTGTTTAGAATTGGAGATTGTCTTGAGACAGTGGTTTTTGATTTTTAATTTTTTTTTAAAATTTATTTTCTAAAAAGGATTATTTTATTTTTAAGGAATGACTAGACAGAACTGGTGTTCTGTCTGTCCCAGTAATGAATTTGATCTATATTTTAAGTGAGTTTAGTCTTTCATACTTTCAGGAAATAAGTTTTTTTAACTTCAGAGTACTTTGGAAATGTTGGTGTCTGGCTAAGGGATACTTGAGATTGGCCTGGTATATTTCTGTACAGGAAGAAATAGCTATATATGCATAGCATTAACTGTTTTTAGTGTTAAGATGGCTATTTTGAAAGGCTTTGTTTAGCAAAGGTTTTATGCTCCTCTGATTTTGTTTTTTCTTTTGTCCACCCTCTCTTTTGGTATTAGCTTTAAAAGGCCAAATTACTACTCTAAGTCAGAATAAATAACTTTCAATTTTCCATAGGAGCTGAAGTTAAAAGATGAAGAATGTGAAAGGCTTTCTAAAGTGCGAGATCAACTTGGACAGGAATTGGAAGAACTTACAGCTAGTCTGTTTGAGGTTTGTTGGAGTCTTCGATGTGATATACTTAAAGGAAGCTGAGCCAGATGTTTTATGTAGAACCAGTATATTGTATGCTGAATTTTTCTGCAAAAAGCTTATAAAGGGGTTTGTGTCTTGGAGACCTGGGTGTTGAAGTAGGAGGCTTAAGAGCAAGCAGCAGACTTTTCACTTAGATGAGAGACATCTTACTGAGCTTGTCAATCTGCCTAGACACAAAATGAAGAAAATAAGGAAAATATATCAGCTTATTTTTTGGCATTACTATTTTGAGACAGCTTCTCTGTCTGACAACAAGGCTATCTAGATAAGAGCTAAATCTGGGGTTGTCATGGTGACTAAATAAAAAAAATAACGTTGTTCCATATCAATGGAGGTAGCAAGTACATAACTTAACCATGTTTTCAGCTTCTGAATTTTGGGTCTGGCAGTATGCTACACCCACAGACTTGAAAAGAAACATTAGTAATGAGTGATGAACCAGGGTGAAACCTGGTTACCAAGTGAGAAGCCTGAACTTTAAGTAGGACTCTTTCATTTGGGGAAAAGGCAGTAGTGCCAGCAAAGATTGTGAGATTGCATTATACAGAAAGAAAACCTAAATCCATACTTGAAGAAGGATCAGTTCTCATTTTATCTTAGGAATATATGTAGGAATGCGTCAGGCCTAAATTGTGATATCTTTAACTGTCAGAATAAATTTTGTAATCTGTGGATGATTTATATGTTTACTAAATCATAAGTATTGGCTTTCAGCATACGCATAAAGAAACAACATTAGATATGTTTTAGAAGTAGTGTTTAAATCTATGATGTATTGGTATAAGAGTGCTATTAAGAAGCTTGAAAATACTGACATGCAAAAAGCAAATTAAAAACTGCTCTATGGGGGTTTTTTCATCATTCTGGCAGGGCAAATTTACTTGAAATATTAAGCAGTTGCTATGTGTAAAAAACAGATGACAGACTGGAAGTGTACCTTCTAGCATAAAAACCCTGTGTCTGTTGGGGTGAAATTTTATTTTTATGACATTTCATAACTTAGAACAATAGTTTGTTAAAACTATGTTTGAAATACAGTGTATTTGTAATAATAGTTTAAGTTTGCGTTGTTCAGAGTGTTACAGGCATGTTAATTGAGTTTTATTTTGTGATTTGATTTCACTAAGAGGCCCTAACAAGACACAGTGGTGAGGTTTATTGATTTTATTATTTTATTTTTTTTTTTTGCACTGGGGCTATAGCCCTTGAAATCATGTTTTATTCTGAATCCCACTAATTTCAGCAACCATGTAAGCGGATATGCTAGAGCTTACATTAATGCATCCCAGTGGAGGATTGAGACTTGTTTTGCACAGCTGGATTCATATAATACATTATTACACTGTAATAGCACAGTAACATGCTTTGCTTTCAAAGGTGCATCACTAAGCAGAAACTGCATGATCAATGTTAAATGTACTTGTACACATTGTATAAATGTGTATGTTCCCATTCCTGCATGTGTCTTGTTACTTAAGAAATTTTTACAAACCCATATTACACAGCTGTGTTGTATGCCAGTGGGAGCCAGATCTCTTGGTATGATGATGTACAAACTTTATTCTATTTATATAGCGTCCAGATGTGCTAGGCGCTTTACAGATATGAAAAGCATCGTATCCCAAGTAATTTAGTTGGTGGCTCTGATATTTCAATTTTTGTTGCCTTCAGTAAGTATCACATGAGAACAGTAATCTGATCATAGGTGCAAATTGCTGGATCAGAGCCTAAGCAAATACATTATACAGAAAAAAGGCTTAAAGGTATGAGGTAAAAGGATGTTCAGAACACTGTCCTTTTGTGCTTTTTTTCTTTATTGGCTTAGCCTTATTTCTTTACTTGGATTGTTTTTTTTTAGTGTTTTTTCTGTTCTACTTAAGAAATGTTTATTAAATGGCAAACTATTTTTATGCTGTTGCTTTGTCTGTTTTACTGTTGGCAAGAATTTAGACTTTGTAGTTGTTTGACTGGTTCCTTCATCTAAAACTGGTTTTTCTGGTTAGAAGAAGGTAGAGGTTGTTTTGAATGTGCTACTGTGCCGGTGTTGCTTTTGTTGCTATTGGTTCAGTCTTTCTCTGGGGATCAAGGAACTTGACTTGTCACCCACTGAAGCGTGACTGGAGCCTGGTGTTCATGACAGGTATTGTTCCTGCTGGAGGGGGGTGGGTGGAGTTGCTGAATTTCTGAATCTGGGCTCAGGACCAAGGGGAAGAAACTTGGTGGGACAGTGATGAATCCAAATGATAGATTTGTAGGGTTTTCTTTAAATGTAACTATTTCATTTCAGACTGTTGCACAACTTAATATTCACAAGTAGTCTTCGTGAAGCAAAAGTATGTCCTTAGTTGTTGGATTTGTCATAAATTTGTGTGAGGCATTTACACTAGATAAACATTTTTTTATAGGAAGCACACAAAATGGTTAAAGAAGCGAATGTCAAACAAGCTGCAGCAGAAAAACAGTTAAAAGAAGCACAAGGAAAGGTGAGCTTTTTGCTAGCTTGCTTGCTTTGTCTTTTCAAATGGTTTTAAATCTAAAGCATGAATCATATAGATGTAATAGAAGATTACCTGTATATGTTATATTAGAATATATACTAAGTGGTTTTGTGTTGCTTGACATATTCTGGGCTAACGCACGTGGACAGGGTATTTTTAGCATCATGTCAGATAGCCAACAAGGAAGCGAGTGTCGCTACAATATACAAGTGCATTAGACATCTGTGTGCTAGTACTGTTGGAAGGTGACATCTTGATTTGAACCAAGATTGCTGGAGATTTTGTTAATAGATTCAACATATTCTTAACCTAATATATTTTTTTGTTTGTTAATGACTTTTTTCCTCCGGCCGCCCCCCTGAAGATTGATGTCCTCCAGGCTGAAGTAGCAGCATTGAAAACACTAGTACTGTCTACTTCACCAACGTCTCCAACTAAGGAGTTTCAATCTAGTGGAAAAACTCCTTTTAAGAAAGGCCATACAAGAAACAAGAGTACAAGCAGTGCTATGGGTGGCAGTCATCAGGACCTTACCATGATGCAGCCAATTGTAAAAGACTGTAAAGAGGTAATAGTATAAGGATTGTTCTATATTTGCTGATAAGCTGGCTTTGTTGTTTTGTTTTACTCACAGTAAATTTAGTATATATTAAATCTTCATGTAATGCTGACTATTTTAGAGGTATTTTTCATTAGTGAAAGAACTTTACTTACATAGCAATAGGTGGTAGTTTTTCCAAGTCTTGTTTACCTTTAAATCATTAAGGGAAAATGAAATAAGATTTCAAATATTGAATTAATAATTTAAAGATGGTAATTAAAAAAAACCCACAAACAATAAACCAAAACAATAAAACTGAATGATAAGTCCTGGTGACTTTTTACGAAGTCCTTTGATGAAAGTTCATAAACTTCCATAAATGTTGTATAAACTATCATAGAAAAGAAGAATAATTTTATATATAAATAATGGGTGAAAGAGGCCAGGGAAAAGACATAAGCAATGACTTATTAGAGAACAGGAAGAGAACTACCACTGGAATCACGGGGACCTGTGTGATTTTTTTTTAATTTTTTTTTTTTAAGAATGTACTTGTGTATGTGAAAATGGGGAAATAATGAGGTAAAAGGTTGCTACTTGAGTCCTTGGAATGGTAGTAACAAAAATTGATCAAAGAGTCGAGAGGGAGCTTATTTCATAGCAGATTAAATTCTAAATAAGTTTGAGAAATGAGGCAAGTAGGGAAAAATGCAACTAACAAGCTTGCAGTTCTGAACTTGGAAAGAGCTACATTGTGGTGGAAAAAGAAAGGTAGCATCCTTGTTTCTCACTGTCTGCGAACACCATTTCAGTGCTCAGTGGTCAAAGACCAACAGATACTTAGGAGTTTTTAGGAAAGGAATAAATAGCAAAAGAAAAAGCATTATACAGCTGTATAAATATATAGTAAATCTGTGTTTCTATGCATGCAGCTATATCATCTTCATCAAGGACGTAAAGAAAATGTGAGGAAGTGTGACATAAATGCTCAAACCTATGGAAGGATTTCTGTGTAGAGAGAGATACTTGAGGTAGAAGAAAAATCTCTGCCATCTCAGGTGACATGGGGAAGATGAATGATGAGCAATTATTAATGAATTCTTGTAATAAGAAAACTCTGGAAGCTAAAAGGAAAATCATTTTCAATCAGTATATAATAAAACTTTACTGATTGTCACGAGGTAGTAAGATTAAAAATACATCTTCAAAATATAGTCACACAAAGTGACAAAAGAAAAGCCTCTCAAGGTATATAGAAGATAGATATGACACTTGGCTTAGGAAGCTTCTTTAACTACAAGGTTGCTAGAAGTTTTGGGGCTGTAAAATGAATACATGTCACTGTCTTTCCTCTCATATGTCTCTTCAGCCAACTGTGTGGTTCCTGGCCGTTGTCAGAGGGGAAACAGGCTGACTGGATATCTAATGTGGTTCACAGTGGCCATTTTTATGCTTTATTTTGCCAGTCATCAGTAACTAGATTTGTAGTGGACGCCTTTTGACAATAAACGTAGAAAATAAAAGCATCTTTCAGTTTTGGTTTCATACTCAAAAAAAAAAAAAATTTAAATCAGAAGATTTACAACCTGCCTGCCCACTTTCAGTGGTATCCAGTGTATTTTCCTTACTAAAATGGAATCCTTGTTGCCGTTCAGAAGAGGGGAGAGCTGGGATGGAATCCCACTGCTTTGTAAGCATCACACTGCAGTCATGACTGAATGAATTTAAGTGTTGGGCGAGAGTGAGAGAGGGGAGAAACCTGTTTTACCTCAATTTCTTGTGGAGAGAAGGTGGTGAATGTGAAGGATATGCTGTAGAAGAACCAGTCTGCCTGACATTTTTCTTTAGTTCAGTCTCCTTTTAGTTGGCTGCTTAAGGAGACGCTTTGAAGTTGCTCAAGGCTGCTCAAACCGGTGACTGTTCTTCTCATGACAGCAGAGGGAATCACTAAAGAAACATGTGGATTTTCCATCCACTGGGACTTGAGTCTTCCTGTTTCTTTTCTGAGCAGGAGTAAACAGAATGTAACAGGGGGTGAAGAAAGCTAGACTGCCTTTGGCATGGTGGCTAGGACATCATTTTAAGCAGGAGAGACACCTTCCCAGCTGCTTTTGTTATCCAGTGCTTTGTGGTTTTGTTTCCTGCTTTTGTTTATAGTAGGTCTAAGATAAATGTTTTTGCATTTCTGGGAGCTGTGTCTGATACCCCAGTTCTGTCCCCTTCTTGCTGAATGTTCTTGCCACTGAGTTAAATTACCGTTTTCATGTCATTGTAATGTTGACTGACTAGATTTCAAAAGGGGGTCTGACAGTTCCCTTGCACGGGGCTGTGCAGTGGCCTTTTGGTGTGGGGAATATAGTTTTGGACCTTTAAGGAGAGTCTGTCACCTACAGATGTTGGATGAAGCTCGGTTAAATACATGTCAACTCTCAGGTTTCTGTGTGGAGTGTATATGAAGTCAGGAGCGGCTGCCTGTCCACCCTGAGTTGCAGTGGAACTGGAAAGGTGCCAGCATCCCAGAGAAATGTATCCTAGCATGTGGTAGTAACCTCCTAGGATAAATAGACATGTCTAATGATTTTACGTATTAAAAAGATTGAGATAAGCTGAATAGCTGCCTGGATCTTAAGCAGACAGGTAGCATCCACTCACTGTAAATGCTGATGAATGCATCAGTGTTGTTCAGAGAGCTAAAATGTTTCACTGATGTTGTATTTTACTGTAAATGAAAACATTAAAAATGTAACCAGAATTATTACTGCATTTGGCTGTATATTTAATTTGCAGTAATCAAAACTGTGACCTAAGGAAAATATAAGTAAAGGCAGGGAGGAGATAGATATGTATCACGTTGTAGAATGGAAAGGAAGAGCATCAAGCTATGTTCACTGAACAGTTTTTTCAAGGCAGCTGCTTTATAACTGCAGGTTTGGGTGAAATTGAGTTAAATCTAGAAAATAACCAAGGTAATAAGAAATGCATCTCATTTTTTAGAATCCTGTAGTACAAATCAAATGGAGATGTTTTCAAGTTTTAGCATGTTAGATCTTTTCCTCTTTCATTATCTTACCTATATTATTTGTTTTTAATAATACAAAACTTTAAATTCACATCCTGGCTTGCTTTTTGCATACAGTGTGCATCGTTCTCTTAGTTTTAAGAGTATAGGCCTGCTGTAGTACAAGAAAGGGATTTAACCAGTTGGAGGGGAAAAGTTGCTGAAGCAGAATGTCAAAACCAACTGAGGATGGCATTGCATCTGGGGAGCAGGATGGTGTTTCATATCGCATTGTGGACTGGCGGTAGTCTTTTATGTTGGATTAGGAGCATGTGTCACAAACACTCATCCCTGTTCTGCTTGGTTCGTGTCCTGGAACCCACGAACAAGATTTTTCTCAAGTAACCCTAAACCCAGTGATGTATTCTGGGCACACCTCAGTGTGCTCTGTTAGTGGGTAGCCAGCCCATGGGACAGGTGGTCCCATACTGTGAATGTAGATTTTTAGTACCCATCTAGTACCTATCTTTGGAACACCAGAATGGACAGTTGCCTGCCTTCCTGCTGCTGAGTGATCTCAGGGTGGAGATGACAAAACAAGGTGTTTTCAAAGCAGGTAAAATTATCTTTTCCTAACACAGAGCATGGTTACTCCTAACATGATTTAATGGGGTGTTTTAGCATTTCCTCTTGGACTAGAGGAGCTGTGGGGGAGCAGGCTCATAAATCATTCCCAGTGAATATCCTTGCCTTTCTGTTAGGTGGTAAAGGAGAGAGTTTGCGCATAAAGATGAAAAATGAAGGAAAAAAGTATACTTTTAATTTGTGCATTGACTTCCTGTCTTCTTCTCTTGTTAGTGTGTTTATTTTCTTTAAGTGTTTGGACAGCAAGACGTTACAGTCAGAGAGTGAACATGTCTAGGATTGAAGTTATTTTCTTTGAATTTCTTTGCTTTTCTGTAACAGAAATGGAGGTGGACTATACTGTAATGAAGATGCATCAAGAAAGAAACTATGTTTTGTCTTTTTTAAAAACATTCAGTGAAGTTTGTCAAAGCTATCCTGAAAGCTTAGGAAATGGGGGAGAAGTAATTAGCTTGTCCCTGGTGTAGTGGTGACCAGTAAATCAATTATCTCTGTCTTGAAAAGTCTATATTTTAATTAGCTTATATTTACAGTCTCAAGACAGTGGATTTAAAAAGGTGTTCATAGCTGGACCATGATAGCATTCTTTCACAGTGCAGTGGAAAGCATTTTAATACTCGTTATTTACCTGTGGATATTTGCAGATGATAGACAATGGTGTTATAATTGCAGTACTAAAATATGCAAATCTTTGTGTGTTCTAGGCTGACCTGTCTTTGTACAATGAATTTAGATCTTGGAAGGATGAACCTACTATGGACAGAACATGTCCTTTCTTGGACAAAATTTATCGGGAAGATATTTTTCCATGTTTAACCTTCTCAAAAAGTGAGGTAATGGAAATGTTATAAATGTGGTCACTGACACTTCCCTTGAAATGTATTACAAGAACCCAGTAGACTATTGACTTGTTTTTAGTATGAAGTTTAACCATTTTTGTTTCATTAGCATATGATAGTTTCCAGTGAAGTGCTAAAGTTTAGTCTGGATTATTGACCATTTTTTTGTTTTGTTTATGCTGTTCCAGATATGGTCTTTTTTGGGCTATTTCTTGTAAATGTTACTTCTGTCTTTCAGGATCTGAAGTTTGTAGGAATGGGGGGAGGTTTTATTCCTGCTGCTTCAAAGATAGTGTAAAAACAGTGTCCTGTCACAGTCTCTTATTAATATAGGGGGGCAGTAGAGACCAATATATTTAATTTTGTGGGCCAGTTTTCTCTCAGATCAGTCAAAGGAGACTGCAAGCAGGTCTGGGAGTTTTCTTGAAGAGAGCTTTGGGTTACAAGAATTGGACTTTGGGATTTTATTATTCAACAGGGGCAGTTTGGAAATAGGGTTTTAGAGGAATTGAATTACCAGACTTTTTTTCCTTGTGCTATTCCAACACGTTCTCCCATACAGAGGAAAGACTGGAGTTTTACCTATCTTGGAATTGCAGTTTCAACTCCTTTACTTTGTTTTTGTTCTTAAGCAGCATTTACAGGCTGTAGTTGGGGTATCAGTAAGGAAAGGGAGCATATTCTTAGATCTTTATTAAAATAAGAAATTTTAAAGCCCTGAGTACTGATATTTTTTCTCAGTAAAATGAAACACCTTGCATAGAAAGTCCTGCATTTTCTTCATAATTTTTATCTGTTGTTGTTCTTGTCCTGTGCTTTTCATTTATAGTTACTTGCTGGCCATAAGCATGCACAATCTTTTAGTTAATTGTATGCCAGTTTGTTATGATTGGTGTACACCATCCTATGAACCTCTCCCACTGAAAAGTTTACTTGGTTGGGAATTTAATTACTTGTTCAGTATATGTAAGTAGGCCATTCTGTTGTCTTTCCCCTTAACTTAATTTTGGTTTTTTTGTGCTTCAGTGGTAATATAATTACTGTAGGTTTGTATTGCCTCTTAAGGGAAGAATGAGGCTTCTCACACTTGTCGGTTACATAATCTATTGTTTTCAGATGCTGTGTGTAGTGACCGACTTCTGCTTTCACTTGGCTATTGATAGGCTAATGTGCAGTTAACCAAACAATGAATTATACATGTATTGTGTTCCTGAATAATTGGAAATGCAGTTATCTGAATGGTTGAAGTATTACATCAACTGTTAGTAGCCTCCTGTGCATATGTATAGTGTTTTGCTTTTGGGAGATGACAGAGAAGGAGCATTTCATATGAACTACTTTAATGCTAACATTCTGTTTTAAAAAATATTCAGAGTACAATGAAAAAAATATATCTTTATTGTTGAGTAGGAAGGAACCTTAGTACAAAATTACTTCATTAATAACATATATTGCACCTTTTTTAAAATCAGGCAATGGCTATTACTTGAAACAGTGATCTTGGGCGAGTGTTTAATCCAGTCGAGCAAAATGATCACTTCTGTAGTGTGTTGTGATCATGTGTTTATAAAGAATTAACATAAAACAAAGTGCAACCTTGCTCAGATTTAACTAGACTCGTGTTTGAAAACTGCAACTGGCTTTTCTATATATTATGTTGGCTTTCCTGGATGTTGTTCAGTCTTACTTGTTTGAACACCTTTCTAAAGCCTAAAAAAGTTACATATTTTACTTGTTTTATTCAAGATAAAGAAGCATGCTGCATAATTTTTTCTTTCATATAACACAAAATTAGACCAATGTTTTAAAATAAAGTTTGTGCCATATTCAGTCTCTGACAAGAACACAGCATGTACAAATGTATGTGCTATTTGGGCATATGAGGAATGGCTGAAGATACTGTTAGCTTTTTAATCGTGCTTGACTACATTCCTGGCTGTAAAGAAGTTACCTTGCCTTAGGGAAGGCAGGGTTATTTGGAGGGCAGAATTTAAGCAGGAGCTTGGAAATAGGACTCCTGCTCAATGATGAAAGCAAAATCTCATTTGTAATAGAATTTCTGTTTGAGTTGAGTTTTTTTTCTATGTTCTTAACTTTTCAGAAGAGCTATGTCACTGCTTTGAGGCAATGGATAAAGAAGAGCTGGTTTTAACTGCTTTCTAAATTTCTCTTGCAGTTGGCCTCAGCTGTTTTGGAAGCTGTTGAAAACAACACTCTGAGCATTGAACCTGTTGGCTTGCAACCTGTTCGATTTGTGAAAGCTTCTGCAGTTGAATGTGGGGGACCAAAGTATGTTAAAATAACTAGAGGGGTAATCTTGACTCATTTGAGATATCTCTGGGCTTAAGAAAACTGCTGTCAATAGATGACTTCAGTCAAATTTGTGTATCTTAAATTTCATTTCCTAAAATCTAAGACTTTGAGATGGTTGCTAAAAAATTTTATGGGAAAGTAAGTAACTAATAAATGGAACTTTAAAAGAGACTTGCATAAAACCAACCTTGTCTTTTGGGGAGAGCTGTGTGCTTCACTTAGATGTATTGACCCCAAAAGTAACATTCACCTCTTTGGAGAAGACCATCCTGATACTTAAAAAAGATGCTTTTGAACTAGGGGCTCTCAGCTGGAAAGCATCATGAAAGAAACAGATGTTGAAGTAGTACAGGCTGAACATCTGACATCTGGAGGATTTGTGGCATAAAAAATTTAGGACATATGTAGAACACTGATAAAGGTAGCTGAAGGATTTGAAGAGAGATATATAGAGTAAATCATCTGAATTTGAGCAGGAGGAATGTAATAAAGTAGCAATGAAGGTGAGTGGGAGTTTGAACCTAAAGTAGGAAGCATGACTGAATAGGCAGGAACGTTGTTGTAGAAATTCTGGAGTGTTCCTAGAGGAATCTGAAGCAAGATTTGTCAACTGCTGATACAGATGTCAAAGTTAGGTGGGAAGGACTTTCCCTGAGGCACTGAGGCTTTGATGGATGTGAAGGAAGGGATTTGTAGTGTGCTTCAGCATATGTCAGAGTAAGCAAACGAGGTCAGTGTTAATCTGCAGCCTTCCAGATCTTGAGAAAGACATGACTTTCCTGTTGGAGATCTTTTGGATAAGTTGACAATTCCCTCTAATATTTGATTTGAGAGAGCTCAGTTTTATGATAGAAAACTTGCATGAAAGTGTCTTGTCTGACTCTTTAAGATTTTTTTCTTTCTCAGTGCTATTGTTTTTTAGTCCTTGTTTTTCCTGTTTTTGAGTGGAAGAGAAACTACAATTAACATAGCTCAAAATTCTTTACTGTCTCTTTAAAGAAGCTATATAAAATGAAAATTGTGTTTTATTACTTAGTCTTTGATCCTTTCTAGCCTACAAAATTCAAGCATTCATATATATTCCTCAACTTATTCCTGTCACTAGAAAACACACTTTTTGAGCTGTAACAGCTCTTCATTAGAAGGGCCCGCACCAATAACAGAGCTACTCAAGGAGTAGTGAACTGATGTCCAAGATCTGCCACTGTGAGCTGTGTTCCGAGAGTGCAGTATTGAATCTGGACAGCCGGAAGCTACTGAAACAAGTCCTGTGTTGTTAAAAACCAGTTGACAAATTGATTTAAAGTCATTGTGGTTCAAGCAACATCCCTGTATCTTGACATGATTAAATACTTACTCAGGAGACTCAGTTGCATCATTCAGAAATTTCTCCATATTTTTAATCTGTTTTCTCCAGTGTAGTAGTATTTTTTAATTAGAACTTACGAAATTTTTAAATAGTTGGCTAGATATAGATTAACATTTTGAGATGACAGTGCACAAATTGTAATTTAGTTATTTTAGCTGTATCAAAAGGTCAGGCATATTCCTTTCTCAATTTTCCAGCTGTTATGTATTGTTGCTTGTAAATAATTAATAGGTGAAGAATGTGCAGTATTTAAGTGTAGTTTGACAGCAAATGGGCTTTGCCTTATGTATGATCACTGGCACTGAATGGCAAACAGGTGTTCCAATTTTCACTGAATCAGAGTAGCAGTTTCAGATTTTTATTATTTTAGTGCATAGCACTATTGAAACATCTTAAATACATAATACAGGCAAACTGTAATAAATAACAACAGAGACTAATGTTTTTAAAGATTATTTTGTTGTACAGGTGTATGGGGAAACAGATGCATAAAATAGCAGGCAGTAGCCCAATAGCAAAGGAGTAGAGGGTGAAGAGCCATGATAGTAGTAAAGAAAGGGTTACTGCGCACCATCACAGGCACTGTTCTGTAAGTGCTCCCTTAACAAAAGACAGCTGGGTTTCCCCACAAGACTCAAATAATTGTCCCCCTGGGTAACAGAGCACTAAGCTGCACGTGTGCCATACAGCACAGAATTGAGTCATCAGTAGAGTAACCACTGTGCCAGCATTTAACCCTGTGTGATGGAAGACAACATACAGAAGGTAATTATGTAGCCAGAAGGAAAAAAAGGTTTTATTTTCCTAGTACTGAAAGTTTGTCTTCTGACAAAAACTAGACTGACGTTGTGATCGGCTTGCTTCAGCTGCGCTAGGATTTCTTGTATTGATGCAGTGCTGTCAGTCCTCATAAGCTGTTGTGGGAAGTCATATACACACTTCAGTTTTCTCCTGTCTTACATGGTTCTGTGAACCTGCTGCAGGCTATTTAAAAGGGCCTGTGAGCCACTGTTTAGAACCACAGAAGCTTAGTAATTTTTGTTTCACTTTTGAAAGACTGCCTGTTTTTAGACTCCGTAATTTGATGAGGTAGAAATGGGAGGAAGAAGAGTCAGCAGCTTTTAAAATTAATGAAACAGTGGTTGCCATGACAACCTAGTTTATCTGAGATGCTGTAATACAGACATTCCAAATAAATCACATTCTCCTAATTTTTAAAAATTCATTGTCTTTCCTAAATTGTTGTTGTTGTTTTTCTTTTTTTGGGGGTGGGGGAAGAATTTGTGGTGACTACTGACCTTTCCTGAAGACCGCATATTTGCAGTATACCGGAAGTAAATTTGATTATTTTACCTTTGCTTTTTGTAACAGTAACATAAAGAATTATTGCCAGACAGCTTGTTTTCCTTTGTCCCAAATTATTTTACATTCTGAATGTAAAATATGATTTCAATTTGGGCATAAATGCGAAGCTGGCCTTAAAGAGAGGCTTCAGAGAACTGATTGCTCTTCTGTAGGGCTGGTGTTTTTTATGATGAAATACAATATCAAGTGGAATTTTTTATAATATCAGTTTAAATGTTGACATCAACTGATAATTTAAATAATGCTTATTTCACATATCAAGAGTTAATTAAAGAAATCTACTGCTCTAGAGTTGTAAACCCAAACTTGAATTAGTGAATATGAAGTACATGCCCAGAGCTGAGGAAAGTTTTAAAATTAAAAAAAGCATCAAAACGCACCAGTATTGGAATGAAATTAGTCCTTGTGGAACTGAAATAATTGCCAGTGTAATGTAAAATGAAGGTAAAGACTCATGTATCTGCTCCAGTATGAAGCAGTTACATTAACACCATAAACACAATGCAGGTGTTTGATGTTAATGTCAGATTTGTTTATTAAATCATGTGACCTTTATATTTGTAGGAAATGTGCTCTCAGTGGACAAAGTAAGTCATGCAAGCATAGAATCAAATTAGGAGATTCAAGCAGTTATTACTACATTTCTCCTTTCTGTCGTTACAGGGTAAGTAGATTTATGGTGATTTCGTTTTGCATAGTTATTTAGTTAATTTTGTATATCAGTTATAAAAAAATATATTAACCACCATTATTTTTGTATGAGTTCAGATCACCTCTGTGTGTAACTTCTTTACATATATTCGGTACATCCAGCAAGGACTGTTGAAGCAGCAAGATGGTGAGTAGGAAATTGTGTTTGGCATATATAAACAGAAATTTAAATAGTGCCTGTGCCTGAAAGTTGCTTATCTGTGCACAATAGCTGTGACCTGACATTACTGGAAAGCTGTCAGTTTTTTGGGAGAATTTGGAGAATGTGGTGATATTTCACTCTCCAATAAAGTTATTTTTTTTAAACAGCAACAAATTAAAACATGTTGATTTAGTCCATCTAAAAACCCCTTATATTATTCAGTAAGAAATGTTATGAAAAAATCTGTAACAAGAGGAGTTAGTATTCCACACAGTAGTCAAAAATCAAGTCTCTCTCACAGAACATGGAGATATTTTGGATCAAAATACCTTCAGTTTGGTTTGGTCTGAGGCATTTTTCCTTTTGCTTGGTGTTTTTTGTGTATCTTCTCATTTTGTGCATTGAGAATTGAGAGAGCCATTCTTGTCATACTGGTTTTTCAGAGGGAGCTGGCAAGAGTGACAATATTTTGGATTCAATTGTAAAAAGTAAACAGGAAACCTGTTATATGTATAGAAAACCTGTATACTGTAATAATTCATCTGAGTGCAGCTGAAAGGTCATTGCATGGCAAAATCTCTTGATTAGGGCTCTGGTTATAAATGTAAGGCTTGATTACTGTCCACCCCAAAAAAGAAATGTGTTTTTTACTGCAGTTGCTTCAGACTGTGGGTTTGGGTTTTTTTCTACTATTGGTACCCAGCTTTTTTGTTCTTGTCAGAATAGCATACCCAAAAACTGCCTATTTAAACTGTCTGCACGGTAATTCAGAAATTTGCCTAATTGTGCTATCAGGTTTCAGTATGTCCATATAAAAGATGTTTGTGGAAGTGTACGCTTAGTTACTTAATTCTGGAATTTAAACATATATTGCATGTTGGAGCTGTAGTTACTGATCTTCATTTTCAAAACACTTTTACCTGTTTATGACTAGAAAAGAAAATGAAGATGGTTTGATTGTGTTTAAACTGCACACAGTTGATTTAATTGTCTTTCCTGTCCAGGTCAAAGAATATTGCCAAACAGCCTTCAGTCCAAGGTTTTTTTGAAACAGGTCATATCACTTAGGCTCCTGGATGTGCTGAGCACAGATAGCAGAAAAGGTGTCATTAGCCCTGTGTCATTAGTTAATTAAAATTTTTGCTTTCACTGTGAAAATATATTTTTTTTAGCTTAGTTGCATTTTTGAAAGCAGAATAAAACAGCATTGCAGCAATGTTTATGAATGTCTGTGCATTTCATGATTCCAGTTTTCGAGTCTCTGTAGATTTGCTTCATCAAGAATTTGGCTGTAATTAGCCCCACTTTCCTACCTCACCTCTAGTCATCTCTTCTTGTTTCTAAATTTGAAGAGCTCAGGATTTTAGCCACATTGAAATATTTTGTTTCCGCCGCTAACCTTGAGTGCTTCTGAGGTGCTAGACTGTTCCTTACAAAAATAATGCTATTTATTTATTTTTATTTTTATTTGTGATCAAAGGGCCATGGAATTTACCAGAAATTCACCTGTTCCATACACTAAATTATGTTTAATAATCCCTTCAGATGGCGGTAACTTTTACTGATATACCAGCATCGCTAAAGATCTTGAAAATGTGTTATTTAAATTTTAATAAGATGTATAATTAAAAGGCTTTTACTTTGACCAAAACAACCTATGAAGTTTAAATAAAAATTGTTTAGTTTGTCATTGAGATGGAAAAAGCTAAGTTAATTTTTTTTTTTACATCAAATAGTGAAATATTTTCAGCATAATCAGATTTATTTATTCTTCTCAAGAAGTTCAGAAAAAAATGGCTTGGTGTTTCAGCTGCATTGTCATCTTTACTACTAAAATACAAAATTTACATTTGTAGCTTTATGTAAGTATTTCAACAATACCTTTACAAGAATGTAGGCACTCATAATAATTGTCTATGTAATGTGCTGTGTGCATTTCTACCAATGCACCATGTAATTTTTGAGACAGAGCTCACTTTCACAAAAGGGGTTTTGGAAATACGGTAGGGAAGACCTTGTACTTTTTGTTCAGGTTAATTCTGTTAGTGGACATTCTGTATCAAGATCTTGACTGCATGGGAAGTATTTTTGTCTTGAACAATTATATACTCAATTTTGATTTGTATTGCTGTGGCATCCAGAAATTTACAGTATGCGCTAGGGTCATCAAGTTTAGGAAAATACAGATGAAATAAGAAAAAAAGGTCTTTCCTACCCAGCTTATTGTTGCTGCAGATTCCTGTAGAAAAAAAAGGGAGGAAGAAAGATTATAAATGGGAAAAATATAACAAAATTACAGATCCTTTGATTAAGCTATTCTTATTCAACAAGTTCTGTTTTTTTCTTTTCATAGTTAGTTAGTTTTTACACAAAGTGGGTCAAGGGGCTGGGCAATTAAAATGAGGTATTGCAATTAATTGAACCTGATAAGAAGTACTGATGTATTTTTGTTCTCCATTTTGAAAAGAAATCTAAAACTCGAGGAATTTTTTCATAGGACTGTCACTTCGAATTTTTAGATACTTACTTGAATAGCTTTTGTCATAACCAAGCACAATTAGCCCTTACACATATTAATTTTGGTTTTACCAGATGTTTGTTACAAAGTTCCCCTAAACCCGTGTAGAGTGAAGCAGCCTGAATACATCAGTTGAAATAAAATACGGATTTGGTATGTTTAATGATGTTTCTGTCTCTTTTTAGTGGATCAGATGTTCTGGGAAGTTATGCAGCTGAGACGAGAGATGTCACTAGCAAAACTTGGCTATTACAAGGAAGAGCTCTAAGTCTCACTACTCTTGCGCGTGCATGAACTTCGTTGAATATACATAATGAAAATGGCTGAATCTTTTTTTTGTCACTTGATATTTATTTCCACAAAGTGGGTCCAAGATCTTTCTCCTTTTGCAGATGGCACTAAGAAGTACTGTGATTGTTTTAAACTGACCTATGCTGTATATGCGTACATATAATATTTAGTTGAACAAATGTGGTAAACACTTGCAGGTGTATTAGTGATTGTAATTTACATTTAAAAACAAAAATTCTGATTAAAGTGTTAATCTGAAACAGCCTCTGTCTTCTGTTCTTTGTGATGCAGAATAATGTTAATCTCCCCAAGAAGACACTGCAAAATGTAAAAACGAGGTGGTTTTAAGAAGAGAGAATAAATGCCTGACATGTTCTTCACTGTAGTGTTTAGATACATGTATATAGCGCTATCTGCGTGCATGCCAATACAGTTAACAGACAATTAGGAGAACTTGGAATTCTTTGAAGTGCTTCTTTCCTATACTTTTAATTATTAAAAACATGTAAGAAGAGAAACATAAACAGCATAATAAACCTGAGTACCTTCTCTTTAAAGTAGGGTGCTTTTTGAATATCAAGGAAAAATAAAATTATCTTGTTGACACTTGGGTTAGAAATCTGTCCTGACCTCTGTCTGACTGCTAAAAACTTTCTCTTTCCCTCTAATTTTCTTTCATTAAAATGTTTTCTTTCCTATAAACAATTTATTTTTTTAATCCTGGCTTTTTTTGGGTTCCGATGTTTTATACATCATTTTCCACACAGCTGTCCCTGAAAGTGGAAAATTTCCATGATATGATTTCTTTAAAATGTTGATGGTAATTTCCATATAATGTTATCAGTTTTTTCACACACACACAGATTGTGTCAGACAACACCAAAAAGGATCATGGCCTCTTAAGCATGCACTTTAAAGTGTTACTTTGGCACTTAAAGTTCAAGTGGTGCTTTTTTTTCCTGGGCGCTCTCTGAGCTGAAAGCAGACAGCTGATGAGGTTACAGGAACATAGTTGTGAGTATGTAGTAGATGTGCCCTTTTGGAAAAACATTGGATCTCGATTCTGACATCTATTTATCAATTGCACTTAAGATTAAAGCATTGACAAGTAAACAGACAAAACATTAGAAGGTGAGTTTATAGAGCTGGATTTTTAACAAGAAGCATATCAGTGGATACGCATCTCTGATGCTGAACAAAAGCAATGCTATTCATCACTGTCTTACTGGAATGTTCTCCATTTTCACAAAGGTATACAGAATGAGTAGTGAAATTTAATACTATATTTGTGTTGCTTGTATGTGCCTGAAAACACTTTGCAAGTGTTGGCTTCAACCAGGCATTTCAATGTAAAGATTAAAACAAACAGCTGAACGTAAATATTTTACTAGAAATGGAGTATTTATTTCCAGCTTTGGCTACTGCAGTACCAAAGAAATATTTTTATCAGTCTCTTCTCCCTGGCTACTACTTGCTGTTGGAGAAACCTAAAAAAATTCTGCCATAAACTGTTAAAGGGTTGTTTATTCTTTCAGTAATGCTAAGGAAGTCTGGTTTTACTCACTTTTACAAGCTGTGTTTGTTGGTATTGTGTTTTATGTTAGGCTCATAAGTGCTTCCTACATGATTGTTAATCCTGAGTTTACATAATGAAATACAACGTGTTTCCATGATTAGCTAACAGTAGGCAAATGGTAGCCGGTAGCTGTTGCTATTCTGATTTAATATCCTTTACAACAACAAAATCCTGTTGCTCATTCAAGCAGAGAGAAGGGTCCTTTCTATAAATGGTACTATCTAAAATGTATTGCACTGACATGATTTTCTTGTATTAGGAATGACAAAGATGTACCGTATGTATCTTGGTGGTAATCACTGTTTGGCTCAATTACATCAACATCTTGTAAACACAGACTGGCTTGCTTCTGTCTTCAAGTCCCTACTCTGAAATTCTTGTCTATATTTTTAATATGAGCTGTTTATCATGAGAAACCTGTGTCACTGAGTGATCGGGGCCTGTAAAAACTGCACAGGAGTTACTTGTCTGGTGAATGTAATTCAGAAAAGAGCCTAATTCCGGAGTTGACTTCATTGAAATTTGTGTTCATAAACAAATGCCTATTTCAGATGCCTACTCAAAACATCTGAATATTTTTGTTCCGTTTGCTTGGACCATTTTTAATGTTTAAAGATGAAGTCAGAGACAGTGAAATAGGAAATAGAAAATAGGATTTGCTGCTAGCAAGAGCAAAGAACTTTGTTCTATGTTCAGCCTTCCCATATGTTTTTCATAAAACAGATAAATAGGTAATTCTGTAATTTCGTTTTTTTAGTGTAGAAATTTTACTTCCCTAATAGTGATGGCTTTGCTCTTGCATTTTGGATTACTTTTGATTTCACCAGCAGTATTAATAACATGACCTGTGTGAAAGTACAAAGACAAGATAAGTGATTTCTATTGCTGCATTTTTTGCGCATGTGTAATTATAGTTAGTACTGGGACCAAAGGTCCTTGAAACAAGAACATTAGACTTGCTAACCGGATAGAACACACATCACCTTCACAAAGGCTCGTCAGATTTTCCTTTATGTGTAGTTTATGTCCTTTACATAAAGCCTAAGTATAACCCTGGCTCTAGTTATGGAGGAATGAAATCAGCTGGGACAAATTCATTGAAACCTCTGAAAAAAACGTGAAGTGCTCCTTGGAATGTTGGTAATCATCTGGAAAAGAGTGCATTTTTCTCAGCAGGAACTCTTCAAGCAGAAGGAAAGAAAAACACTTCTGGATTTTCATGGATGTGGTGGGAGAAAATGAGGCCTTACAGCAGTTCTTCGAAGGTAAGAGTCTAGTTTCAAGAGAAAGTCTTAATTTTTGGTGGCAGCAAACCCACAGTAATTGTTTGGGGGTAATTGAGGAAGGAAGGAGGAAGAAGAGCTCTGAAGCTATTGTATAAGGCAGTGAAATAGTACAAGTGGTACAGGTGTGCTGCAGTGCCTTTTTCTTTGTACTCTGGCCAGGAAACCAAAGGAAAGGTGGACTCAGCAGAGCCTGCAGTACTGCCATGGTAATTGCCTTGAAATAAAACTGGCAAGTGAGTGAGGCCTCCTTGCAATTTATCACTTCTGAAATCTTCATGATTTTCATGAGGTTAGAGATCTTGCTCCCTGCTCAGTCTTGTGAGGTTAAAGAGGGTTTTCTTTCCACTGATATTCTTCTGAAATGGCCTGATTGTAATTGGTAAAATGGTAATTGTGGCATTATCCTGAGGATCCTTCTGAGAAGTTAAACTTGGATATTTTTGTCTTTTTCTTGGGGTCATCTGTTGTTCTGACTTTTTCCAAAGACATTTTCTATTCAAGCAGGTCACATTAATTTCCTGACTTTCTGTTACTGCACAATTTACTTTCTAATAGATGCCATGAGAAAACTGCATTTCCTAGGCTCTGCAATAATGTGATCCGAAATGGCTGCTCGAAGATTTTTAGTTCTTATTTTTATCAAGAATTTTCCTTCCTTTTCTCCCATTTGCACTTTGCTTTTATTTTTTATTACCCTTTCTATACTAAACTTTTTCTGTATTTTTTCTTCTTCTGTTGCCTGTACAGGTATTCATGTGATACTGATCTCAAAGTAACTTGGCAAACTTTACCTTTCTGTTGTGATTTTCTTTTTTTTTTTCCCCTGCCTCTCTGTTGGCCTTGGTGAGAGATGGCAATTGTAACTTGTAAGTTTTATTTTCAAACTAGGAAATTGAAGATTGTGCAACTGCTAGTGCTGATTTGGTGGCCTCTGTGAGTAGTCATAGCAGAGTTGGAATACTGTCTTTCAAGGGTATGAAAAAGCTGAATCCTGCAAGTGGAGACTGGTGATCAGTGGTTCAGTTTTGGCTTACAAACTTAGCTGGCAGCTGAGCCCATTTGTAGATTTGTAAGATGATTTGAAATCCATGAGCAAAAAAGGATCCCATTTACCCTGTTGCTTTAATTCCTTACGGGACATGTTTGTTTTGACACTCATTAGTAATATAAACTCACATTGCAATATTAAGAGGGGTCAGTCTGAAAACAGGATTTTTTTTTTTTCCAAGGAAAATGAGATAATTTTTTTCCTGATGATCACTTCTTTCAATAGTTCATAGACCTCTTAGATTAGATATAACTCTGGGATTGGACTTTGGCCTTTTCTCATTGAAGTAAATGGCTTTTCTCGTGTGTGGCTGTTTTGGGAAGTTCTTGTCATTTTTTGTTTCATTTTGCTTGCACACTAGAGATTTAATCTTTGATGCAGGTTTTTTGTATTTCTACTCATGTTGAAATGAGTATTTATAACATTTTGCATTGTAGAATCAATAAGTTCCTATTTGTCAAGGGAAGGTCAGAGCTCCTGGTTAGCTCTTCTGCCTGTATGTTGTAGAGCAGTCAGTTCTTCCTGATGTTATCAGTGGCTTGAGAAACCTAATGGAAGGTAACAATGTTAAACTCAATCTTCTCTTTTTTCTTCTTGTGAGGTGCGTTGGGGTGTCTGAAATGCTTGGTCTCAGTGCTCTCCACAATTTAAAGAAATCTCTTTATGGAATCACCACCCCTCTGTATACTTATGCTCCTGTATGGGTAACATGGAATATAGTTTAGAGCTCCTGGTCCGTCAAGCCAGCAGGTGTTGCTGAACACTGACCATGTTCTGTGTGCTGTTTTTACGCCTTGAGCCTTATTTAATGATTCTTACCTGTCTAGAGTAGCTGATGCTACTATATGAATCTTAACTACAGATGGCTGCAAACTTCCTGGCATCCTCTTTTAGTGCCAGGAAATGGATCATTTTAGTATTGGATTTTAGGCAATAATATTTTTTTGTCCCACATCCTTCACTTTGCATTTAGATGCCACTGAAAAGGAGACAGTGGATTTAAATGCAGGTATACATAAGGCACTACACAGAAGTGTTGAGAGAATTAATCAAGGCAAGTTTTTTGGGGGTTGAGACTGTTGGTTGCAGGACCATAGAGTGAAGCTCAGGAGCCAGGTGATCAGAGGCTTGTGGCTGGAGTAAAGGAAGGGATGACAGCCAAAGAGGAAATGCCAGATTAGGAGGCTGGTGTTCATACTACTCCTGTGGGGCCTATGGCTGGGCATTAGGGACAGGCTAGGCCACAATGGACAGGGAAATAGAAGTCAGTGGAAGAACTGACAGGTTTCAGACTTGGGGATAGAACAATAGAATGTCAAGCTTATGAAGAAATGGGAAAAGTATATAATCGTATGCAGCCCATGACTGCAGTCTTTGTTCTGCAAACATCTCTCTGTGAAACTCCAGCCTCGGCACCGCCTTGGCCTTTCACAGTCACCTGCTTGTTGGGTAGCTGGCAGTCCTCTGCACAGTAACACTAAGGGTGAACGTGTCGCTCAGTGTAGACTCTTCCCAGAGATGCCTGGGCATATGTGAAGTGCACACCGGGATCAGAGACCCCTGAGAATAAGCTGATAATTGAGGCTGCTGACTCCACATATCCTCCAGCAACTTTTAGACAGGCACACAGTTCTGTGCAGGAAGCTGTGTCTTAACAAAGACCTCTCAACAGGGCTTGCCTTGCCACATACACACAGATCTCGTCCAGATGAGCAGCTAACATCCAGATGAGTGACTGGCTTGCATACTGCCCATATCTGTTAAGTACTGGGTGTCATCAAATGCCTGTGAAATGGTTGCAAACATTAAAATAAATTTGCGTATGATCCAACTCCTCCTTTGCTGAAACAGATGTCAATGCAAGCATGTCATGCCAGTGACTTGGAAAGTACATTCAGAAAGAAAGAATGAAGTTGTACAGGCAGCAAAATGTACTATCTCTTCCATGCACCTGCATCATGAACATCCTTTGTGTCTGCTTCCTGGTATGCTTCCTTTCTCTCCCAGCCCAGAATTATTTGTTCTTTCCTTCTTTTCCTCCTCATTTAACTGTTCATGCAAAGTGGAGAGATTAAGAAGGATTTATGTACATTGCTATCGTCATTACTTTGCAACAGAGCTAATCTCTGGACTGTGGGATGCCCATTTGAAAGGCCTTATCCTTTTTTGATTCATAGCTATATCCTTGATTCAAAAGAGCCTGCCTCTGACCTTGGTCAACATAAAGGATTCTTGGTTTTGTGGTGCAGGAAAGACACTCTGTACGTGACCTCTGGCCTCATGTTAGTAATAAAGGCACGAAGGCTAGGCAATTTGAACAGGAAAATAGGTGGGTGAAAGAAGAAGAAGGTGATGGAATCATTTTCCTATGGACTACATTAGTAAAAAGAAAGGCGTTTTGGGGTTCTATGTGGGAGTGTCCCTACATGCAGACATGAAGAATGAGAAGATGAGTCTCCAACAAGTTTGAGGAAGGCTGCTAAGGAAAGCCAGGCTCTTTTATACTCGATCTGGTTTTGCAAAGTGCTCTGCTGCTGCTTAACAACTTTCCATATGAACAGTTTTTCTGAGGCAAGTTGGTATGCTGCACCTATTGAATCTGTTCTTCTCTGGTGTGTGGAGGACAAGTTTATATACCATGTCAATATATTGAGATCTATTAGTAGCATACCTGCAATTTGCTATCCCCCAATGAAAGGCAGTCAAAATTAAGCCTGCAGCAGCAATAAGTAAACAGTATCTAGATTAATCTGTGATCACAAAGCAACTCAGGAAACGTTTATTAGCAATGTAAATTTATGTATTGACAGACACGAGGAAATTCCTGTGCAAGGTGGTGGATTTTAGGTGCTGCTTCCTGTTATGTCCTTTCTTAACACTGAAGGAACAGTATCAGTCAGAGACATCAGAAAACAACTGAAGATACTATGGTATGACTTCTTACTGTGCAAGCTAGTGAGAAGACGGCAAACACACCGAAGGCAGTCACTGCTCCTCTGCTCAATGGCAGTGATTAACATTTTGTGTTCTCACGTGCTGCTGCAGAGCTGAAGGGACAGTGTCAGACACTGGGGGCTGAGCCACACAGCTCTGGGTGTGTGGGCTGGTCCATTCTATCTTGGGTAGAAGTGGGATAGAGCCACATGCAGGGCAAGCAGGAATGCCAAGGTCCTTATCTTGTTTGCTTTCTGACTGGCCACACCTGTGTTTGTGGAAGGCTTGCGGGAGAGGTGTGGAGCCTGCAGAGGAAGACTGCTTGGTTGGGTTTTTTAGAGATCTCCATTTGACTTTCTGTGAAAGTTGTCATGAAGTCCGGAAACTTTATAATCGTAAAATCTGTTTATAGCCTTCAGTTACCAAGCAACAAAGGGCAAAGTACTGAACCTTTCTATTCATTAATACATTTAACGTATTAGTGGGATGGGGTTTTTTTGAGTAGGAGGAAAGGAAGCCACCAGTCAAACATTTCTAAAGCTTTATTTGTGCTTTCTTTAAACTCAGATGATGGATTTTTAAATTGAGCGTTTCAGAAATTCACTTGCAGTACTAATCCAGAAACTGGATCTGTGTGAGACAATGTCTGAGCTTCAGCACAACAAATTGTTTTGACCCCAGTGTAAAGAAATCAGAAATTACCTTCTAAACCTCCTGTCCCATTTGCAGACTGGGGTCCTTCATCTTCCTGCTGTGATAGTTCACTGAAGCCTTAATGCCATACATGCACTGCTCTTAGCCTGGTGCTGCCCTGTAATCGGCATCTGCCGCTGCATTTCTCATCATCCTTTTTCCCAGAGTGACTAAACCAGGAGTGAAACCCACCTGTTACATATAAGTCCAGATGGATTTGATTTTCCTTTGTGTAGGAGCATGCGCAGCATTACTTCGTATGAAACATCATGATTCCTTCTGAATTTCTGTCTTCTTCAATTTTAGGGCAGGATGTCCATGGAGCCTTGGAGAATCCCATGGTGGATACGAGCATGTTGGAAGAATTTATTAGTAGTGACATAGAGTTTGGAACTTTGTAAGTATTATAGCAACAGGTACTTCCTCTCCTTAGCCACATGTCTAGAATTGTTTTTCATTACAGCCATGATTAAATCTGAGTTTCAAAAGGATTGTGGCTTTCTTGATACTGTTTCTTGAAGCTGTGTAAGAAGATTTGGAAAAAATTAATTACAGGCTAATAGAAATATGGTTGTCTTGTTCAACAGAACAAATGATAAAAGTCTAAGTTGATTCAAAACTGTTAAGCTAATTGTGGCATTAAATACAAAGCTGTTATTTTAACATCCCTGTAAATGCTAGTTTACGGTTTATGAAAGAATAAGTGATAAAAGTGAGACTGCTGTATAATACATTGAGAGAATACTGGAAATCTCCCAGTTTGAAGGAAGCAGAGCTACTGTTTTCATACTGATACTTAATTCAGGACAGAAACTGTCCATTAATCTCTTTTGAGACTAACTTTAAGAGATTCAAAGGAGGCACAGCGCAGAGGTTTATGGTCAAGAGTGGAAAGATTATGATCTATCAAAGACTTAAAACCCAAACCTTTCATCTAGACAATGGTCAGAGGACTGTTGTTCAATGCAAAATAATATTAATGGACTGACACTTGCACTTGCCAAGAAGCAGAGCAAGAGGAGATGTTTTAAAAATAATGAGGCTTTTCATTCTAGACACACTCAGCAGTACACATGTTTACTTACGGTGGGCTAAATAGGCTTCTACCTATGCTAAATCATGAATAATGAATTTATTCTCTCTGCCCAAGCTATAAAAATAAAGAATGAAGAGGAGTTTATGTGTAAATATCTGTAACCTTTATTTTTAGAGTCCCTAAACGTGTTTTAGGTTAACTGGATTATTGAACTCCTGTATGACAATTTTAAAATGTTATTATTTTGCTTTTATACACTAAATACAGCAGAAATATAAATGTGTATATATATGCTATTATGTAGCGTAGGTAAGTTCGATATTATAGTTACAGTGCTACAACGTATTTACATGCAAGAAAACTATTTGTAAAGCTATTATGGGTTTGAAGGCTGAACAGAATTTTACACTAATAGTTCAGTCATACTTTGTTATCTCTGGGATTAAGAACATTAACTGAATCATTAGATCTCTACTAGTCAAATTATTAAGTATTCATCTCTCTTACAGATTCTTTGTGCATGAACAGAATAGAATCTCATAAAGGAACTTGCCAAAACATGTCAAAGCAGAAAAATATAGAAAACCTTCATATATCATATAAAACACACATCACCATATTGGCATGTACAATACTGAATGAGAGTGAAATGAAAAGGGTGCTGTTACCACCACGGTCTTGGGGACACAGTCAGCCCCTCTTATTGCCCACTGATAAACTCAGCCCTACAAATAATGGGTCAGCAATGGTGTTTGGGTTAAAATGTGAATTAATGGCTTGTCTTCTGTGAGGAATGAGGGGCTTTTTTTAGGGTTTGTTTGGATTTTGAAGCTTTTTTTTGGGGAGGCTGTGGGGATGGACCAGTTAGTACTCCTTATTTTCAATGCTTTTTTGATTTGGGGATAGAAGCTCTCAGTTATTGGTCCCTTACTATGTTTCTTGTAAATGAAACAGAACTGGAAGGTTATGTAGAACTCATGAAGAGCAAGGCACTTGCCCGTGGAAACCCCATCATGAGCTCCTGGACTTTTTTGATGAGCTTGTAAAAGCTTGTATTTCAAACCAGGCACATGCATTTCCCACCTGTGTGTCAGCCCCTGCTTCCCTCCAGACTTGGGCTGTCCCTCATGGTTAGCGAGGTGCTAAAATGGGACCTGCTACCCTCTGACAGAGAGAGTCTGTGAGAGCACTTTGGCCAGACAAAGGTCTTAGGAAACTGGCTCCTGATGAAGATGCTACAGACCTCTAACCTTTAGTCTGGGAGAATGGGCCTTAAATCCCTTGTGACGGATATTCAGTGTTACTGGTAGCCTGGAGGTGGCTGAAGAACTGCTCATGGGGAGGAGGGAGGATTGAAGACACTGGACTGTGGAGGTGGGGACTAGGGAATAATAGGTAAGGATGGGGCCTCCTGGCATGGCAGGGAGGTGGGAGGGCCATAGGAGATGGTCTGATGAGCATAAGTGATGTTGCTTCTGTGAGAAGGGCAGCAAACATGGTGGGCAATGCTTCCTGAAGACCCTTGTCAGAAGCCTGGTGGTCGCCTATTTGCTTTCAGCATTGGCTGTTGTCATCCTCCGTATCTTGCTCCAGTAGAAGTTAAAATCTCTTTTTCATCCCTAGGCAAAGCCAGTTGCCAGACTCCCCGCCGGACTCTGGATCAGAACCATATTCTCCACCACAGCTACAGAGTAGGTGACATGCACTATTTCCCCCAAAGCTTGTAGCAAGGTCTCCAGCTCCTCTCCCGTGTTCTTACTTCCTTGTCCATTTATTTCCTGCAGCCCCACGGTATGACACTACATGGCCCAGTGGGCTGCAGCCTCCGCTCCCATGCCCTTCTGCTGTGGCACCCAGCAAGCTTTCCTGCAGGTTCATGGAGGCTTCCTCTGATCCCAGTGCCACTGGGCATCCTTGCAGCATCTCCCAAGACTGCTGGCTGAAGATGGAAAATGCTGTGACTCCTTGGAATCATTCTACATCCTCCAGCTGTTTGGGTTTTAATTATTCATACTTTCAGCCTAATGCATCTCAGATTTCTGGGTAAATGATACAGCTTTTATGCAAAGGATGAGACAAATCCAAAAAAAAAGTAGGACTGGTAGAAGACATGGTTTAGGACTGGTTGTAAATCCCTGTGGGTGTATGGTTTTCCACAGGATGGCAGTGTTTAGACATTTTTGAGGTGCTTGTGGTTGAGGGTTCTTTAAAACATCTTGATTGCACTTCAAATTGGAGGTAGGAATGGATTTCAGTTTTTAAAACATTAGCAGGCTAAGGAGGGCTCGATATGTGCTTTATAACTGGATCATAGAAACACTTGTGTTTTGCAGTACCC
The DNA here is from genome assembly GCA_035584735.1 of Pseudotriccus pelzelni. Classification (NCBI taxonomy): domain Eukaryota; kingdom Metazoa; phylum Chordata; class Aves; order Passeriformes; family Tyrannidae; genus Pseudotriccus; species Pseudotriccus pelzelni. Next base: position 33,954,158 of record JAWMRA010000041.1, read on the forward strand.
ATTTTAGGCATTTGTCCATAAGTATCTTATAAATATTCTAGCAAGTGATATAAGAGGAAAAAAAAAAGTCATACCTATGGAAGCAAGTAAAATGGTATTCATATAACATCTGCTATATTAACTCACCAGTATGTTTTAGATGCTTAATTATTTAAAATACACCAGTATTTTAACATTAACTGGTAACATACGCTTACTAGTGCAAGCATACAACCATGATACCCAGTAAGAATGGACTGTCATGGAGAAACCTTAGTTTGAGTTCCTACTAGTCCTGACTAAGACTTGGAATTTAACTTGTTTTTTTTCCCCATCCAGAAGGAATGATCAGTTAGGACCTTCTAGTTTACATTCTATAGTATCAAAACTTTGGAGTAAGTTTTTTTCCTTTTGCACAAGGAAGCATTTCTGGAAATGTCACTCCCTGGGAAAGGGGAAAACTGTTACCTGCTATTGGTGTTTTCTGTACAAGAATGAAAATGCATTCATGCTCAGTGCAGTACAATTATTCAAGATAAGAGCTGTGATTTTAGTGCAGATGCCAGGAAACAGTAACCCCTGCCATTTATGCACAGTGTAAATTTTTCTAAAGTGTTCAATTTCTTTATTCATATGAAATTAAAAAAAAATTAATTATATTTTTGGAAGTCAAAAATGGGATAATTCAGTTTTAAAAAGCCAATGATAATTTCCTCCCCTTAGCAAATCAGAATTTGGATGACAGTGCAGTTAAAACAGGATCATAGGTACATGGGTGTTCTCTTGTTATGATTCTGTAATATCTGTATTTAAACTTTTAAACAAGTAATGCAACGTGTGTTTTTTAAAAAGTATTTCTGCAGCATCAGGCAAAAAAAGGAAGCTTTCCCAATTACTGGGTGATGTCACTGATTCTCCAGTGCAGTCTCAGGACTCCAGACAAGGTAAGGAACTCTGTGAAGATGAAATGTAACGTTTTATGCCATAGACAATTGAATACTTTAAGAGCACAGCTCCTGCTGGCTCTGAAAAGGTAGTGGTATTAATGGTCTGTACTCCACTACCAAGTTTGGAGGAATTTACCTTTTCAGTGATTTGGAAAACCAGGACCTATTTATATTTGGTGGAGAAGCATTAGAGGTTCATGTTCCCCGAGGATTCTCTGGACAGAATATTCTGCCCTTTTCTATGCGTGAGTGAGCCTTCAGGACACAGATGATACCCTACTCTGCTGACTTTGCTTGGCGCTAAATTGACTGGGCAAAGAAACCATTTTGGGTCAGCTTAATAAGGAATTAATGTGGTAGATGAGTAAAGAGATTTCAGTTTCCCTTTATCACCTCCACTCCATATTTTTCCACAAAGTATATCCATGCGCAAACTTGGTGGAAGCTCTATGTTCTTTACTACCCCTTCCCCAAATTAATTTGCTTCATTGTTTTATCAAGATAAGAATGCTAAGCTTATAGCAATTGACACACAAAGGCTTATCAGGCACATACAGAAATGAATCAGCTTCTGTGAAGTGTGAAGCTCTCTACAAATGAACAGTTTGTAATTAACAGTTTATCTGAAGAATTTTCACCCATGTCTGTTAGTGAAAAATATGAGAGTTGCTTGTTATTTCTTCAGAGTAAGTTACTTTTCAACATTAAATCGTTTTTTCAGAGTACTTTTAGTGAGTAGCAACTGGATTTAGTACGTTACTTTTCCTTTGTTATCTATTTTTTGGTTAGTGTTTCTTGATTGTAACTAGTCCTCTAAGTGAACCACTGCTGGAAAGAGAAGACAAGCAGACACTTCTGTATCTATTGCTATTTTTTGCTAAAACTGCTATTGCTATTTTTAATGCTTAAAGACATAGCTTTGCAATAGGCTTTCTTTGGGTGTCACTGTTAATAAAATCTCTTGTATGCATTGCAAAAAGAACACAGACATCGGTAAAAATGGCTTGGGGATCGTGTAGAAATAAGGTGTAAATTTCTTTGCTGTGGCATTTTATTCATATCTATCTATCTATAGATATAGATAGATAGATATTTACTTAGCTGTATGCCAGAAGCAGGGACTTGCAAAAGAAGCTTGGGCCTGAAATGATTCTGTAGGCTCTGTCTTACTATGCTGTCACTGTCTGTGGGTGAATCTTGGTTTATATGCTCAATGACATATTTTCTCCTATCCTTGCTGCACTCTATCTGTTTCTCTGTCTTTGTAAAATGTAAATATCAGAGAATAGTGGTTAACCTTGTCTATCTCAGAAATTTATGATTTATAGTATGAAAGTAGTAACCAGATCAACCAGATGTAGTGGTGAATGTGCTTGCTGTTGGAAAACTCTTTGCCTCCTGCTCTTATGTTCTTCAGTTTAAATCTGTAGTAGAGAAAATGAGAAACAAATGTAATTATTTTGCTTAATTGTTTCTTGCAGTGTTGCAGACGTACAGTAAAAGGCTTAGCTTTCCTTTTCCCCCCTCCCCAAAGGAAATTATCTATCCTTTTGGAGAGAATAAAAAATAGGAAGTGCTACTTGTATAATAATTTGCAAATCAGGAAAGCTGAAAAATTTATTTTCAAGAGTAAGGGAATATAACACAATCTTTTGGAATGACTGCAAAGGACAGTCAGATTTAAATATATATGCAATGCGGTTATGATTTATGTGTATGTATGTAAATATATTTATAAAAATGCTTAGATAGGACTTATAGCTAGTTCCAAAAGTAATAACTGAATTGTTACTATCTCTCTACAGCAACTGTTAAGGACTGTGCTGCTGAAGTGCAAGAATATGACAGTGATGGACAGAATGCAGCTTTGGAAAAATGCTGTCAAGCTCTAACATGGCAACCATATCAAACTTCCCAGTGGAACAGCTTATTTAACTCTAATTATGAAAAACTGTAAGCACTGATGTTTGCACCTGAAAATGTGATTCCTTGTGGGGTTTTTTTCCTTTGGTGTTTTTTTTTTTTGTGTGTGTTGTTGTTTTGTTTTGTTTTTTCCCTGTTATTGTAGTTTTGCAGGAATAAACAATATGCTTGGCATCCTTTGTTCTTACTGGAAATAAGATCATAGAAGGAAATATAACAGGCATGATGAAGTATGAACTTGCAGATCTTTAGGTAGATCTTTAAACACTGGTTGAAATTCATGGCAGGTTTTCTGAATTCCCTTCAGGGATTTAGGGACTGAAGAAAAGTGAGTTAAAATAACCTGTTAACTTTTTTTTTACTTTGTCAAGCTCATTGGGGCAAGTAATTACTAACCATATGGCACCTTTCCTTCCAGAGGCCTGAAACATTAAAGAAAAATGGAATTAGAAAATAGCTGTATTACTTCTGAGCTCATAAAACCTAAGTCTTAAAAACTGTAGGCATCGGTGTATGGCATGCAACTGTTTTAGATCGCTCTCCTGCTGCTGCCCAATTACTTGTTGGTTCCCATACACTTAAAATTGAGGTTCCAGACTGGCTTTTCTTTGTGGCTTGGGTCAACAAAGGCAATGTGATGCCGAATGTTAAAGTATCCAAATACACACACTGTTGCCATTACTGTGGAGGGGGATGGAGATGTTACTTGCAGAGGAAATCAGTATTACTTTTAAGTCAGGTCAACAGCAGTGCTGTTGCTCCAAGATGCCCTGTAATTACAACAGGTTTCATAGATTTTTTTTGAGTAGTGATCCTGTATTCTGTAAGCCTCAAAAGACTCATGTGCTTATCATTGCTCAGTGTAGATAGATTGTTTCTATGCCTTCAAACTGCTGTGCCCACTTTAGGGGCATTTCTCAGGTTAATCGTTATTTTCCATTTTATTCATGCAATATTTTAACCTTTCAGTTATTTAATTTTCACAGCAAAAATGCTGTTTGCTGAGGTGGATTCATTAGAAAAGGTTACTCTGCCATTATTTATGCCCTGCATTTTGTCTGATGACGTTGTATTGGCCCCTTGCCCCATATTGGTGTGGCTCTGTTCCAAAGATGTTGTCTGAAGACTTAAATTCTGAATAGAAAAAGGAATTTGAAGCATAGTTCCGGTAGGGATGCTTGTGTGAGAGGGATATCCCTTGCTACCTATAAGTTATTTGCTGTGAGACTCGCCATTCTTTGTGCACTAAGAACAAAGTATATGTTTGAGGTATATATAATGAGAGGTTCTCAGTAGCGTAAGACAAGATCATCATTATCAAACTTTCCTTAGCAAGAAAAGCCAGTGCCTCTATAAAAGAACCTTTCTGTGTAGTCCTGTTATTTCAGAATTATCCATCACTTAAATCAAAGCACTGGAAACACTGTGGGATGGTGAGTTCACTGTCTCTTCTGGAAAGATGTTTTGATACATTTCCTTGTTTACTGTGAGTCATAAGGACAGAACACTCCTGCTCTTTGAGTGACAAATTAACCCTTTGAATAAATAAAATAGGTTTCCTTAAGTAGCAAGGACAACATATAAAGGAGAGTTTTTTAGTCATCTGGCCCGAGGGTCAGTAGTGATACCTTTTCCTTTAGCTTGAGTAAAGCCTTATCTGAATCCCAGTTGCTTCTGCAGAAGAGCTTGGTGTAGGAATTTGTGAACAAAATGGGGAGTCTTGCTGGCTCATTAGCACACAGTTGCCTGCAGCACTAACTGCAGACTGTTGTTTATAGCACTGTTATAATGAATGATTGAATACACTAAAAGGTCTGTGATTTTAGATGCACAGATTTCCTTTATATCAGATTTGTAAGGGAAGATTCTGTAAGCCTCTCCACCTCTGGTTTCCAAACATTTCATGTGTCAGATTAGAATTAGAGGACACATTATATGTGTTTTCATTTTTACACCTATGAGAAGCTATGAAGAAAACTGTGGCAGAACTGGGGATTGTAAGGATGTGTTTCAGCTCCCATATTGCCCTTAAAAATCAGATAGATTTTTCAGACCACATAAAAATATAGAAACTTGAGATGTTACTCAAATATGTCAGTACTTAAAGTTGCTTCTTCTTATTTTTGTAGACCTCCTGTAGGATACCACATTGTCACAGATAAAGGATTTAATTTTTCAACAGCAGATGATGCCTTTGTGTGCCAGAAGAAGAATCATTTCCAAATCACAGTCCATATTAGAATCACTGGACATCCAAAATATGTCAAAACTCAGCTGGGGGGAAAACCAATAGAAAAGTTTTACTTGAAAGCTTATGGAATTAAGGTGAGTGTTTATCCTCTTTGAGATCATTACTTCTAGTTAGCCATATAATGAGGTAAAAAACTGTTTTTCTGAGTAATTTTTGACCAAGATCTGACAAAAGAGAACTCTTTCAAGCTACTAGTGACTTCTGTGTGGAACAGAATTTCCAGTATGGGTCCAAAAACCTGCATATACAGACGTAGTAAGAAATTGTAATCTGTCTGAAAGATTTTACCAGTTTTTTTTTTCTACTTACTACTAACATTCAGTGATTTTAAAAAATCCATGCAGCTGTTTTACATGGCAGTTACTACCAGTTTTGCCTAATGCATGCTAATGCAGAGAAAATTAGTGAATATTTCTGTCATTTGTTCCCATCTGAAGCAAAGTGCTGCTTGGCACCATTCCAGAAAGGTACAGAAATTGATGTTAAAATAATGTATGGAATGTGGAACTACCTTATGTAGGTTTAGTTCTCATGCTGAATATCTATCTGCATTTATGCCTTAGCATAGAATGAGCCAATAACAGTCTGGATTCAGAAAGCAGTTTTTCTTTTGCAAATTAATGCAGGACTTTCCCTTCTTTTTTTTTTTCCTTTCAAATTATATCCACAGAAAGATTTGGATCTTCAGATAAACTGTCAATTATCCAATCAATCCTGAGTCAGTTCCTGTATTAATTTCTATGTAGTTCCATTAGAAATGAGAGAGATTTCACTGTTTCAGACAAAATTTGCCTATTAATTTTTATTTCCATTTTTATGTCTTAGAAAATTTAATATTCTTGTCATTTTTGAAAAATATTTTTCCTTTATAGGTGGAAGCTCCTAATCAAACAATTACAATTGAACAGTCTCAGTCAGATCGAAGCAAAAAAACTTTCCATCCTGTTAAGTAAGAATTTTGAGAAAATTATTCCATTTTATTTCAAGTATGTGGTTGATTTGAAATGTGTAGTAGTTGTTTCTTGGAAACTTATAGTAGCTCTAAGCCAGTGTTCTGATTTTTGTCCAAGTTCAGTTCTGGGTACAGAGATAGAATCACAGTAGTAACATATACCGGGTTGCCCTTCAGTAGGGAAAATTTTCGGCAGCTTTACAAATGTGCTAAATATGTCTATCAAATATATTTATAGTCAGCTAGCACACTCTTTTGTGCTGCTTAGAGCTGTATGGCAGATGTGTTTTGAATCTTAAAAAATGTCAGTAATGTTCCTGTCCTACACGGGCATGAGATGTATTTGCAGTGCTTTTAAGGGGGAGTGCTTCTGCTGGAAACATACATGCAGCATCTGCCTGGAATTCTGCCGTTCTTCAGCAGCTTAACTTAGCGGCAAATTCAATGTTTGTTCTTCTGCCATCAGTGTCTTCTGTTGAAGCTGTTCTGTTCTCTATAAATAATTAAATCAGCCTTATAACACAAAGAGATAAGACAGTGTCAAGTTAGACAGGATGGTGCTGGGACAAAGGCTGCACTATAATATTAGCAAAACTCAACTTTGAGCTTGGGAGAAGAGCTTAATTTTCACTAAATTATCACTATCATGACATTTTTCTTTTGCATGCTGACAAGTAGGTTCTGTGTGTATGTAAATTGTTTCATATGTGACTCTTTGGTGGACTGTAGTTTTATCTGTGCAAACTCTTTATCTGTATTATTTATCATTTACAGGAGCAGTACCACTATGTATTTGAGACAAGGGTGACTGTTTTGTACTTCCAGATACACAAATTAGGTGCAGTTGAGAAAAAGGACAAGCAGGAAAATCTATTAATTTTAATGTGGAAAGTCAGGTCCCATAATAAGCAAGCAGCCATTAACCTTGGCAAACAGCAAATAGCCATCATATGGAGCACAAACATTTATTGCAGTCAAGACAAACAGACCAAGACACACAAAACTCTTAGTAATAAGAACAGTTAGACACTGCTGTTGCTGTATCTTGTTTATCTCCTAGACGTAGTCACTCTTTTTAATATGTTTTTAGAAACCAGGGTTGCTGCATTTTTACTGGGGTTCCTCTGTTTTTTTATTTGTCAGTTTTTCTTAGAACTGTAAGTTTGAGGAAATCTGGCTTGAGCAGGTAGATCTCCAAATGCTTACTTCCCTGATCTTGTTTCCTTTTCTATTTTAGAGCTGATCTGCCAGGAGACCAGGTGACTAAAGTAACACTGGGAAGGCTGCATTTCAGTGAAACAACAGCAAACAATATGAGAAAAAAGGGGAAACCTAATCCTGATCAGAGGTATTGCTGTAGTTGGTTGGCCTGTGTGTTGGAAGTGGAAAAGAGAAGGTCTGCTTTAAAGATAATATTTTTGAAAAATCTCAGTATTATCAAATTTTATTTGAAATTCTATGGCTCTTGGTATCTGCTTAAAGGCCTCATTCTCTAGAGTTGCAGAATTTCGTGAGAATTAAAAACCCCCAAACCTCATCCTCATGGTTAGAGATTCTTTCAGGAAATCATAGGCAGAATAATGTCTGACAAAGTCAGGAGGCCAAAAAATCATACAATAATCATTTTCTTCTGAGGAAAGAAAGGTTTTCCTCTTTGAATCTTCATCACTTAAATTTTTCAAAATTATTGTAACTTTGAAAATTTTCAGTGATTGTGGGGATTGTAAGAGCATATTTCTTGAGAGTGAAAAAAACCCTTTTAATTTTCTGTTATAACATACAGACTTTAAAAAACCATTCTGACTCTATGTTTATGTATCTATAATAACAGCTGTATTTAAAACAGGTTTTTTTTTTCTGTGAGAAGGCATTACTTTAATTATTGTCTTCAATAAATCAATTTCAAATTAGATACTTCATGCTGGTAGTTGGACTGTATGCTGCCTCTCAGGACCAACTTTACCTACTATCTGCAAATGTCTCTGAAAAGATAATTGTGAGGGTAGGTATAAATTTATATTGCTTTTATGTAAAAGTATTTACTGTTTTGATATTCACAGGAGATTATGAGGAGGCATGATTATTGGGTATAAAATTACCACTGACTCAAAAAGATTGAAGGGAAAAAATTAAAATTGTATGTTTTATGGGTATTTTATCTTTTAATTATCAGAGTTTAAAAATGTTAACAGTAGACCTATAGAAGAATTTATAAAGAAAGCTTGTTGTGTGTTCCAGTACAAAATATGTTGTTTTTTCCAGATTTTTTTTTTTATTTGAGGTGAAACAATTTCCTGCACTTGCCAGGAATCTGGTAACTGCTTTCATTGGTTATAGGCTTCATTTTCAAAGGAGGATAAGAAGGAAAAGAAATATAAGGAAAGAAGGCCAAGTAGCTCTAGGCAGATTAAAACCCATAGCTGTCTCTTTCCAGTATGTTTCCAGTGAGTCCCACCTCTTAATTTGGTGGTAGTAATGTAGGTTTCAAATTAGAAACAGGAAGAATTAGTCTCTTTTCCTCATAACCATTACTTTTCAGTCCCCTGATCCACATAAAGTTTTCCTTTTAGTGCTCAGCTTTAGCCTACAGTTAGACTTAGAAAAGAGAAAAAATGTAAAGCTGTGGTGTAATGGGAGCAATGGAAGATTAGGGTTAAGAGAGAGAGGAAGCACAGATCCCCAGTATGAGTGGGATTGCGAGGGGACTACCAAGGAAAGGTGGGGGCTGCTGAAAGCTTTCAGTCCCAGCCCCTTTTTCATGTGATCAGTAGCTGGTGTTAACATTTGAACTGAGCATGGTCTAAGGGTTTGGTTATTTCTAAGATGAATATTATGCTTAGGGCTTAGAAAATGGGAAATGTGTAGGTGTTCTGTGATGGGCTGCAAAGGATGGAGGGGGCCTCTGGAAGATAGCATTTCAGTGAACTTTTTCTTGTGAGTCAGTTGAGAAGCTGCTTCTTTTTGCATTGGCTCTTTCTAATTCTTGGGCTATGGAGTGGAATAGGTTAAAGCGTTTTGTTCTAGAGTCAAGTAAGACCAAGAGCTCTAGTGTATTCAGTGGGGCTGGGAAGGGGCTCCTAGAGAAAGGTGAGGGCTGTCAAAAGCTGTTAGTCCTTGCATCAGTTTTTCAGGCCATTGCTTGGGTCCTTTTTGTCAGTCCATCATCTCCCTAGGCTTAGGGTTATAGCCTGGTTTAGCATGTGGGTTTGGAGAGAGCAAAAGGGCAAATCTCTGGCCCGTGGGGTGTTGCACAGGGGGTTTCCAAAGGAAGACGAGGGCTTTCAAATCATTTCAGTCCTGGCTCCTTTTTTGTCTGAGTGTCCTCTTGTGCCATAAACCCTCTTCCTGCAGTTATGGTTACATTTTTGGAGGGCAGTATGGCTGAGGACTCCTTTCTGGGCAGAGCTGTGAAAGAACTTTGAAAGCAGTGTCTGGAGTTCAGCAGTTCTCTGCCCTGCTGAGAAGTTTTATCATCCTCGCCATTGCTGTGCCTTCTTTTTATTTCAGGAAACTGAAGCACTCTGTTTGCATAATTCCTGCATATATGGTTCTTTTCCTTTTTTATCCATTAATATCCACAATACTACTTTCATCCGAATTTCTCTTTCTGGATCTACAGTGTCACAGATACCACCTCTTTACTCATTTGGGAAAGCTGTTCCATTTTCGCATTTGACTTATTCTTTTTGCCTTACGAGATATATATTTTTAAGTAAGATTTAGAAATGTACATTTTCCTATTATTTTTAGTATTAGGTTCCTTTGAAATTTTAAGGAAGAGGGCTCCTTCAATGTGCGTGAGACAGCTTTTTAGTAGGAATCCATGGAATCAGATTTTGCAAACATGGCCACTGTTTCAGACAAAGGAAAAAGATGGCAGAAAAGCAGAAAGATCAGGTACCTGGCTGTGATCTGAGGTGGTGAAAATATCAACAGGAAAGCTAGAAAGAAAGAAAGTCATTTTCCAGATGTCTAACAGGGCTTCAGTGGCAGGGTAAAGTGAGTCAGCCACTGGCTCTGCCTTAAAGTGGCAAAGCTGTACAAAGGCGCTGCAAAAGAAAGCAACTCATGTTCTGGCCCTTTATACACTAAAACACAACAAAGCTGTGGGCTGAGTAGTGGTTGTCAGGCATATCAGATCATGCTCTAATTGTGTCAAACAGTGGTGAGTTCACAGCACTATGCCTTGTAGATGCCAAAGCTTTGTGAAAACCTTCTTTAAAGGCAGGCCTTCTGACTGCAAACTTTTTATCGCGATCATACTTTTGTTCAGACTCAAATTATAAAGCCCGAATTCAAAATTAAAAAAAGATCGAAACCAACCCAAAATTAAGTATGGAAATCGAATGCCTTTTCTAGTTATACACATTCTCTTGTTTTATTGGTGTTCTTTGAAAGACCCCATTTCCTTAGCATTAAATTTCTAATATGAGTTGATTTAGAACATTAAAGAGGATTTTATAAACCACATGTATTGTTGGCTCTTTTCTGATTTCCAGTCTCAGCTAAATTTACTGGTAAATAAAGAATGGTTATGGGGCATAACGTCAAAGATAAAATTTGCAAAGCTTTGGATATTGACAACTTAGCTTAAGGTGATAATAAAGTAAAATGCAACGTAAAAAGCAATGAGGCCAATGCTGTGTGAGCAGAAACACTTTGAAGTGACTCCACTCTGTTTTTTAATGTTGGTGTGTCAGAAAAGCTCTTGAATACAATTTGAATATTAAAGATTTGGCATTTCGTTTTCCCTGAATTTCTAATGGAATAAGCCATAGTACATCCATTCTATACTATATCTTTAAACACAAATTTTTCTTCCAGGCATCTAATCCAGGGCAGTTTGAGAATGACAGTGATGTACTGTGGCAGCGAGGACACGTTCCAGAGACGATAGTCTATCATGGTCGAGTAGGAATTAACACAGATGCACCAGACGAAGCACTGGTTGTCTGCGGAAATGCAAAAGTTATGGGCAGAGTCATGCATCCGTCTGACAGCCGAGCAAAACAGAATATCCGGGAGGTGAGGGCTGTGGAGTATTTAGGGCATTTATGTTTGCACCACAGCACATGTGTGGATCATTGTTCTGACACGTGAAGCAGATTCTTTATCCTGGGTGTGCTGAAATGCTGGCCTAAAGAAATCAGATGTACCACTGTGCTCTGTAGAACCACGGCCTATGGACTTGGGAAGAGGCTGTCTGTGGAAGCTGGGAGTTGTCAGACTGAAGGGTAACTGGCAGTACAAATACAAACAGCACTTTGGTAATGGGGAGTGGGAAGATTGTCCATATTTTTCAATGTGAAGATCAGCCAAATGATTGTGTCTCAGTGATGTCCTAGATGCCATTCTTACTGTTTCAAAATGTAAATCTTGGTATTTGTCCAACTAGGTCGATACAAATGAGCAGTTGAGAAGAATAACACAAATGAGGCTGGTGGAATATGACTACAAGCCTGAATTTGCATCTGTTATGGGAATAAAAGATACCCATGAAACAGGTATTCAGTCTGCTGTGTTCCCATTTTTCATTAACGTCCATCCGTTGTGCCACAGTGCCTTTTAACACCCTGCTATTTCATCCTCATTTCTTATGATACTGCAGTTGCATGCCTTGCTGTGTATCTCTTGTGATATAAAAATGCCAAAATTAAGTCTTTCTGGTAATTTTACAACTTCTGTTTCAACTTCTAAAGGTGGGAGGTTATTTTTCCAGAGAAATTTTAATGAAAAATTAATGAGAATGAAGTACATGATTCAAACAATTTAGTTTTTATTGCAGAAAAATGAGAATTCTAAAGGTTTCTGGGGTTTTTTCCTGTGGAATGGAAAAAAAAAAAAAGAGAAATTCTGGATTTTTCTATCAGAGAGAAATTCTAGATCATCTTTTGCTCTGCCTGTAACTTTTAGGATGGTCAACAGAAAGTACATAATTATAGTCAATGGCAAGCCACTGTGCTTCCTGACATCAGTTTTTGTTATCTTGTGAACAGGAATAATAGCCCAAGAAGTGAAGGAACTTTTACCTGAAGCTGTTAGAGAAGTTGGAGATGTTGCCTGTGATGATGGAGAAAAAATAGAGAACTTCCTCATGGTTGACAAGGTATGGTCTTGAAGAAAAAAACCACTTGATTACAATACTATATAAACATGAAATAGAAGATAAAAGGAAAACCCCTAACTTTTCTGAATAAAAGTGGAGAGTGATTTCATAGCATTGGTTCAACAGGTAGGGCTACAAAATATTCTTTTGTGTTTAAGTGTTTCATTTTATAAAGTGTTCCAGAAGTAAGCTAAGCAATGATGGCATTCTATTTGTGATATAAAAACTTCCTTACTCTAATCCTGGTATAACCTCTGCATACCAAATACAAACATTAGCTCTGTGTGCAAGTCTTTTTGGCAATCTGAAATCCTTATTATAGCTTCAAAATCATATGTCATGAAATGCTTATGGCACACCAAGTAATTACCATGCTCACAGGTTGGAAGCAATGCCTTAGTCACACAGGACTGCACACAGTGCTTCCCCAGAACAGGGCCGCCCCTCGGAGTGCTGGTTCACTGCAGGCCCAGGACCACTTCCCAGCTTTTCCCCGCTTACAGCTGATAATAAGAAGAGGGAAGTTTTATGGATTGGTAACCTTATCTTGTCTGGATGACATAATGAACGCAATCCGGCATTCATTGTCATAATGCATTCTTTCAGTATTCTCTAGAAAACACAAGTTTACACCACCAAAGTTGGAGAAAATACCTATTAAAAATGTTGTTTCACTAATCTTCTTTTGACAGTCTACAAATAAGTTAAATTCATAGGTTAAATCTTCTAGGTTGTATTCCATATAAAAGAGGCATGAAGAAGATACCTTGAATAAAGCTGTGGAAAGAGCACTTTTCGGAGATACTGTTGAAGAGGAGACTTAAAAAACTGCTGAATTTGGTCAGGGTTCCAACCAATTTCTAGATGGTCAGAGAAGAACAGTGCTGTCAGATCATGACACTAAGTTAATTTTGCTCTTTAGCCCTTTCTGTTACACTATTTTTAAGCCCCTACACAACTCATTTGGGGTAGTCAGTTTTTGGTTTTTTTCTGACAAAATTTTAGGTTGGACAATTGAGCTTCTCATTTACATCTCTCTTTTTTGCTGAAATATCACACAAAATACCCTCTCAAACAGTCCCTCACAGCACTGCTGTTTGGGCCTGTCATGTTCCCTTTCTCCTCTAGATAATGCTTGCCAGGATGTCTTCTAGGGATGCAACCTGGCAAATGAAGAGAGCCTACTTTCTGCTTCACACCTGCAGAGTGTTATTCTGCTGTGTATGTGGCCCAGGCAGGAATAGGTTGTTACAGCAATGGCTTGTTTGCTGCTTAGCATTTTCTTGACTACTCGTCCAGAGCTGGAATTACTTCACAAACATTTCAGTGTTTTAGGATGGTTAGGTGGATCTGTGCTTTCTCCTCTTTCTCCTAACACCTATGGCACAGCATGTGAATGTAGTTCTGTGACCTTTGGGGTGACAGGGGCAGGAGAGGTCTGTGTCTAACACTCTAAGATGTATATTGAATTCAGAGATTTGGAACATCTGTTGTCCAGGTTGAACATCTGATTTAAATTTTTGCAGCTCCGAACTCCAGAATAGCTGAGCGCCTTGAGTAGCAAATGGACAGTGCCCCATATTTTTGCTTTCAGTTTGACAGGTGATGAGGCCTTGAACTTTATTATATCATATTCCAGGTTTAGTTCCAGATAAGTGGGATATTGGCTATTGTTGTTGTGTCTCTTTGTCAGTCACCTGTTTGGAGCTGTTGAACTCTGTAAAATTATTTGATTGCAGTGCATATTTGTAGGAGGCTCTGCTCCTTTCTAGAGAAATGTCTCAACTGTGTGAAATTTGCTATTTTGAGACAATATTTTCTTCTCAGTCTCACTGTGCTCAGTACTTTGTCACCAGTGAGGCAGTTAAACTCTCAGTCCTTTTTTTCCCCAAGAAAGTATTGCTTCATTGTACCATATGAGCCATTTTCTCAGCTAGTTGAGGCCACCTAGAAGTGATTCATGCATGATTTGGAGAGAATGGAAAGGGCAGCTGCTGCATATCATTGATAGGAGGACAAGCGACCATATAAATGATTTCACAGTTCTAGGCACAAGAGATTATTTTGAAATCACGTTTTAGTTAAACAGGCTGTTAGTCTTCTGGCAGTAGGGAACTTTGCAACTTACCACTTATAACTGTGAGCTCTGATTCTGCTTGTACAAAAGACTGTCTGGTTTTGTGGAATGCAGCCACCTTTTAAAAAAAAGGTGCGTGTGGCATTTGCAACATGAAAGGCAAAACTGCTTTTTCCATTCTTCTGCATAACCTGACTGGACTGGAGCACTTAGTAACATTAACTGCACTAATAGCTTCATCCAGGGTTTAATGGCATCAGTCTGGTTGTATATTTGTATGAGAAAGCCATTCTTTCAAATACAGCTGAGAAAGTACGCTGCTACCATGCTCTTATAGCAGATCAGTACCCATTTCTGTCTCAGAAATGGATACAATACTTCCTGCGTAGATGGTTGTACTGAGGGCTTCTCTAGCAGCAGATTGATACCTAGATGATAAGCAGGGGTAGGAGAATTGAAGGGTCTTCCTGGGTAAAATATTCAGGAGTAAATGGAGGGTGTTTGAACTGTGTTGCAGAGCTAATTGTGAATAATAAAACTTACAAGACTCCTGTAAGAGACTGGAGAGGCTGAAGGGGAGAGCATAATATTATGCCATCACATCTTGAGCTCTGTTTTGGTTTTTTCCCTTCTCACTGATCCCTGTGTGATTAGCATTATGCATACAACATGGATAGAAATGCTGGCTTGTCTGATCCTACTTAATACCTGTAGGTAGATGGTTGGATGTACATTTTACTGGGGGATTCTGAAATCTTTGTTCAGCTGCAGCACTGAAAATCAAAGATGCCTGTTGTGGCAGTGTCAAAGTTTAAAATTCAACACAGTGTGAAGGTATAATATAGCTAAAATTCTTAGTCTAAAAATCCCTTTATATTCTTCAAATTTTTCTGCAAGTTCTCATTTTCAATTTACTGCCAAATGAACATCTAGAAGAAGGGTTTTATAGTCATATGTGCATCCCATTTACAGTGAGAACTTGTGTTTGCATTTTAAATATTCAATGTGTCCTTACATTGGTGAATTCTCTACTCATTTCTGCTTGTTATATCTGACTGATGAATGTACTCGATCTACTTTTGTTGTTGTTTTGTTCCTTAGGATCAGATCTTTATGGAGAATGTCGGTGCTGTAAAGCAACTTTGTAAAGTAACGAACAATCTTGAAGTCAGAATAGAAGAACTGGAACAGTGGAACAGGAAACTGGCCAAGCTGAAGCGGATGAGCAGTTTAAAGTCAACAGTCAGCGAAGAGAGCAAAGTCAGGTACCTCTGCCTGGGATGTTCTCTGATAGTTGTCACACAAATTGGTAAAGTGATCTCTGTGATAGAAATGAAAACCAATTTTGGTTGACAGTTGAGTTCATGTTATTTCCAACATTTAGGTTCTGCAACCCCCTCTGAATTTCTCGTATTTTTTTAACTCACTGACAAAATTAATATTTGAAATGACTGTTAAATTGCAGTAGTTTTTACAATTGTTGCAGTTGCAAAAGCAAGGGTAGACTATATCCAGTTACAGGTCTGGCCTTGCAGCTTCTGCTAGAAAGAATCTTCATTAGTGCTTCAGTGGAAATGATGAGCATTTCCTGTTTCTGAGCCATTTCCCCAAGTTTTCTTTGAAATCAAATGTAACATTTAATAGCATTCACCTGAATGAGTTAACTGGAGGCCCTTGTGCTTGAAAATTAATCTGATGACACTTCTGCCTTTCTCTTTGTAAATGTTAAAATTGAAAAAGCAAGTGACATTAGCACTCTATTGAAAATGTCTTTTTTTCATTTCTTAATTGCTGATGGATTTGAATGTTAAACAGATCTTGTCTCTTACAGCAGGTACAGTCGAGCTACTAGTTTTTTGCCATCAAAAAAATCAGTCGCCCTAAAATCCAGCAAGGTGAGTGAAATGAAATATACAGAATATGTTTATGAGAAAGTAAGTGCTGAAATATTGGTGAAAGCTTTCATATTTGTAAATATATCATCAATTCCTTATCCAGGATTATTTAGTGTCATTCTAGGAGCTCAAAAATTAACTGTATGAGGTAGATATTATGTATGAGTCCCTTCTTGTCTATACATAATCTCTGTGAGAGTGGGTCCCTGCTGCATAATGGTGTGAAGGAGGAGGCAGACCTACAGGACAGGAATATTCAGCCTGTAGTTGTGCTCACATGGTGTAGTGCGGCCTTACGTAGAAATGCTCATTTTGATTTGGAATTCTGCACAGTGATGCTGATTCTTCCTCAGCCTTCATCCTTGCGTGAGTCTTTCACTGTGGTTTGCAGTTATCAGCTTCTAGTTTGTACTGGATAATGATGTTTTTCAGATGTTTAAGACGTGGCTAAGATGATCTTGCTATTGCTGAATTACTTCCTCTTGCTCATATCATGGTATAGAAAGCACATACCCCTTTTCACAGGGAGTGCCTGAGTTAGGAAATATACGTTGACCTTTTAAAAGACAATCTTCCTACTCTACCAAGTCCTGTTCTTTAAGATGAACCAGTGCTCATTTGCCTACCTTGCTTTTGCCAGTGCCAAAGAGCAAGAGAAAATAATAGGTCAAATATTCTTTGTTTCATAATGACAATCAAATGCTTCATCATCTAAGATCATCTTACTTGTTTGTAAAGTGCCTTGCTTCTGTATTTACACCAGCCCTGGTTTAACACGGGTCTGAATACATACTGAAAGCTGCTGAGCTTTTAACTTTTAGCTACTCCTGAGTTCTTCCTTTGATTCTGAAATTCTTCAAGAGTATGAAAAAGAATGGACAAGAAGCTGTTATTATTTTTAACTATCCTTTCTCCCTTTGTAATGTTTGTATTGCCAGACTATCAGCAGTGCACAGTGCACTCACAGTCTCAGGCAGCCTTTCATTACTGAGTTTTTCTCCTTAGATGAGTACCACTATATAAGGATGACTTGTATGGTTCCTATGAAAGAAAGAAAGATGACTTAAAGTCAGACTAGTGGAGTATTTCTTAATCTACTAGTAGTAGCTTAGTTGTGTGCCACTTAAATTAAGCAAACTTTTTTTTTTCCTAGGTTTGTTTGTCAAAGACCAAAGAATCTTGCTCCATGAAGATTTTCCGGGTGACTATAGTAGCTTTGATTGCTATTATGGCACTATGGTAACAATTACTTATCAACAAGTTGACTTGTTTCTCCCTTCCTCTTTCGACTTCTCAGAAAGAAGATAGCACTTCTTTTTCTTCTTTTCACCCTTCCTGCCCAAAGAACACAATGTATTAAATTTAACGGTGAATGTGCCTGGTGATATTGGAGAGTTGAAATAATTCTATAAAAGTGAAATACGCATGTGATGTACATCACACTGTATGGTGCACCTTGAATGTGCCTCAAAAGGGAAAGTGGACATTTGGGCAAGGTGCTGCCCAGGTATTATTCATGTTATGTTACATAAGAGATGGATGTATAATTCTCTTTCTACAGTGCTTTGACAATATGGAGCCTGTATTTACTTAGCATTCATGACAGACGTTTTGAAAAACATCCGGTTTACAGGCAAGTAGTTAAATTAGCATTAGTGAATTCTAATTAGTAGAATTAGTAATAGATTGTGGACCAATTTGTTTTGGTCCTCAACACTGATGTCTGTTTCTTAATTAATTATTTTTCTTCATCTGCAGTACCTCAAGTTCTACTTCACTCTCCCCCACCACTACAACAGGTACTGTGTCTCTGGCAGTCTGCATCCATGTGACAGACTTTCAATTCCTGCGCTGTTATAAAATGTCAATAGACACACAGCATTTTTGATAATATTTTTTTTTTGCTTTAGCATTTCAGATGGAAAGCACAATTTCTCAGAGCACTCAGCCAATCAGCAGGATCCCTGAAGTGAATTTCTGTGACATTTTGCCTTGTGACAAGGTCTATTGTTGTCCAATTCATCAACCAAAAGTCAGATCTCTAAGTTATGAAAGAAACAATGCAAAGGAGAAACGTAAGTTGAAAAATTAATTTCTGTTATTTACAATTTAAGCAGAGACTGTATGGAGAGTGTGGGGGAAGGGGCAAGAATCTTTAAAGGTAGTTAGCTTCCTAAAAAATAGCCTAGTCCAGAGGATTTTAAAAATCCTGTTATAACTAATCATCACTGCAATCAATAGGTTTTTGAAAAATCTAGCCTGGTTGCCTTTAAGAATTTGGGGTCCTAAAATGTTTTGTCACGTGTCACTGTTCTTCCTGGCCATTTACGGTAAATGATTTCGTGTGAACTAGAAAGTCACTAATCCCTTTAATTAACCTTTGGCTACAGTTGGACAGGAGCAGATTGGGGGTAGTAGAGAGTGAATTAACAGATGTTTAAAAAAAATACTTATCGTATCACAGTGTGATGATATCTTTTCTGTGGGCAGAGACAGAATTCTAACTACCTGAAAACATAAAACTTACAATTAAAACTCTGATTGTTCATGCAGGGGTTTTGAGTAGCATTATTTGAAGGCAGAGCTCTATAAAATAAAATACTTTTACTGGAATGAATTCTCTTTCAGCTGTTGTCTGCCATATGTTATATGTGTAATGTATGAGAAGGTATTGTTTTCAAATTTTGTAATACTTATAAGAAAGAGTTAATGCATAAAGGTATGCATAAGTTGTTGGAATGTGTGTTCCTCTTTGCCAGTCCTTAACACTGTCAGTGTCTGGAAGCATGTGTTAATATTACTAGACCAGCATTTGTACTCTTCCTTTCTTGGCCTTGGGAACAATTCTTGCACTACAGTTGACAAACTGAGGTGAAATTGGGGATGGATGCAGTTCAGCCTCTGAAGTTCAAATGTCTGCCAGAGCTGGCATTACCAATTGCTCTGACACTCTTGGCAGGAGCTGTTTCAATGGGACTCACCCACTGGCCATTCTTTATACTGCAGACAAGCCTTGTGATTCTTGTGATTAGTGCTGCAGTAAGCCTGTGGCAGATACAACTCAATACAGTGCTTTCAGGAGGTCATACCTGAGTGATTTGTATTGCTCTGAAGCCTGAAAGAGTGTTGATCAATCAAAAAGACATTAATTTCATTTATAAATGAGGGAATTGTAGATGGATGAAAATGAAATACGAAAACCTTCTGTCCCCAGCTGATTGCTTTTGGTATTAGGTGGGAAAAGAAGATAAGAATAAACACAAAGCATTACCTTCTCAAGGTCTTATGCTCCAAATAGCATTAAGTGTGGATCCAAGAGCGAAAAATCAGCACAGTACACAAGCTACTGAAAAGATTTCAGTTCTGCACAAGTTTAATGAAGCTGAATGTATCCCCAGATGGAAGGTAACAATGTCAATATGAAATCCAAACAGAAGGAAAACCAACAAGCTGTTTAGTGTAGCTGCAGCCAAGATAAATGAAAAGGAAAATGTTTTCCGAACAAAAAGCCAAGAGGGGAATAAGCAAGATAAACACTGGATATTTTAGAAGCATCTGACTTGTCTGATTTGTGGAAAGGTAGAACTACTTGAAATTGCAGTTGAATTAAATACTAATTTAGGAGTTCATATTTAACAGACCTTTTGCCATTCCACAATGCGATACCTGAATTCTGTGTTTGTAGACTGCTACTGAGTGCATCTATTGCAGCTTCTAATCCCTTGCATCTCAAATTTCTTGAGGAGAAGGCTGTTTAGGAAAGCTCAACTAGAAACAAAAGCATTTATAAGCAAGACAAAATTTATTAAACAAAAAATCAGCATATCTTTATGTAGTCTAGCTTAATGTGGCCTTTTCCCTCTACACTTTATTTGTTTTAACTGGTTTCTCTGAAAGATTTAGGCTTTCAAACTCCCACTGATTTCAGTGGAACTGAGGAGTGTGAACACCCTGCAGCATTTGGGCCTTTTCTGCCCTCTGCTTCTATGCCATTAGTACTCATTGCTCTCCCCTTAAAGTTAAGTGTCGCCAATAACCAGGGGCTGTCCTTACTTTCTCTTACAGTGTTATTTCTCCCCCGTGTCTTTCCCATCACAATTAAAGGTTGGTGAGGGCTCCTCTTGGATTTTGGTCAACCTCATGCATTCACATTTATTGCCTTCAGATGGTAGTTAACAGATTCATAGTAAGGTACCACCGCCACAAGGAAACATCAGCAGATTTTTTTCCATACTGCTTATAGAATATTACAACTCACGTGAATTAAAACCAGACAGTGTTTGAGGGGAAAAAAAAATGGATACCGTGTTTATCAGATGAGTTTATCGTAATCTTATCTGAAGATAATTACATTCTTGTATGCTTTTACTTTTATATTTGTTATTAAATTGGATCTTCATACCCCACATGGGCCTTTGAGAAAGCCCTCAGAGTTACTATATGTGAAGGAATAGAAGTTTACCACAGTTTATGGAAGGCTGCTGTGGTGCATTTTGGTGGTTCTTGGTGCTCTCAGTTGGCACCTTGCCCTCCAGATTTAGATTGCTTCAGCTTAAAGGACAATGAAATGGTAATTTTATGATGAGTAAAAACCCAAGTAAAAATAAAGTTCTATACTGGTTACTGACTCAGTTTAAATAGTTGAAACCTTAGTGAAGTAAATCTGTCTCTATCCTGGTTTTTGTACAAAATTCTGCTGCCCACTTAATGCTTTCTTCCATCATCTGCAAAAAAATCAGTTTTAAGTGTTTAGTAATTCAGAGTATTTAATAAATATTCCCACCAACATTTGCATGGCTGAAATATTTTATCTAGAGGGAGCAATCTTTTACCTTTATGAGGGGATATAGGTTTTCCTACAGAGAAGTCATCTGTTAATGAAAATGCAAAATGACAGCGTTTAATGCATTGCCAGCATATCTAGACTATTAAGAGAAATCAGAAGAAAATGGAGGAGGAATGAGAGAATGAACAGGCTTTTTCCAGATATACCTCAAGACTGATTGTACGTGTAAAAGTGATTGTTCAGTAGCTATTTTTCCAAGTGTGTGGAACAGTATAATGAAATGGGACAGCAGACAACTACTAAATGCAGCAGTAACCACCAAAACTGGCAGAACTAGTAGATCCATATGATGAGCTGGTAAATAGAAAATGGATTCAAGGAATAACTGGCAGCGGTATGACAGATCCATAACAAGACACAAAACAGATTAAAATCCCAAAGATAATTTTGTATTACATTGCTTCTGGGCCCTTGCATTCCAGCTGTTAATATCCACGCTTTTGGTCACCTATAGCATGAGAAAAGTCTGGATTTTCTTATTTCCCAATACTGAAATGGAAACCAAATCTGGCACGAATAAGAAAACAGTAAGGCAAATCCAGCTATCTTGTTTCAGTCTCAGTAATAATGCATTTTGATCCTTCCTTCTGTAAAATAAATGTTTATATAATGAAACAGTCATTTCTGTTCTAAACAGCCACTGTGAAATCAGAATGTTTCCTTTGGAAAACATGGGAATGGAGTATTTTGGTATTTGAGAAATGGTTTTTGATGAAACATATTAGTTTAGGCAAGATCAACATTTCCCGGTGCCATCTTATTGGTTACATGTCTTTGAACAGGTTCCTGACTGGCAGTTAGAGTAAAAGCACAGGAATAGCATTAAACCATTTCCATGGGCTTGAAGGGCTTTTTTGCCTTCCCTGGGTTGTACTTTGTGATGATTATTCAAAAGACCTTTAAAGTTCACTTTTCTAGAGAAGTTTAGAGAAAATTAATAGAATAACAATTAAAAAAACCATCAGCTTATATTACCCAGACTAGTTCAATGTTTGAAGTTACAGAGGTGACATCAATAAATGTGGTGATTGTGTTGTCAGAGCTGTTTATCAGTTTATTTCATTTGTTTAGGCGTGTATTCTCTGAAGTACTGGATCAGTCCTTGGTATCTTAACATCTCATTCAAAAACCTTAGTTGCTCTACTAATTGTTCTTCCAGTTCATGTTTGCGTGCCAGATGCCTGTTATAACTAATGCAATTTTCTTACTAATAAGAAAGATGTGGCTTTATGATCACGTTTGTGCTGAAGTACCTGACTGCATGTTGACTTTCACTTTGTCTCGCTGTTATAAAAATTGGTGGTGTTCCGTGTGTGTAATGAAATCTTTTCTATTAGGCTATTTTTTGGAAATGTTTTAGGTATCTTGTAGATTTCAAAAGCTTCTTTCTTGTTATCTGCAAATTTATTTTGACTGCGTATATCTTCTGAATAGAGGAGCTTGGTGTTTTCAAAATTTCTCTTGTGGTTATGCATGCCTTTATCCAAGAGATAATTAACAAAACATCTTTGAGTGTTGTATTCATACTTTGCTGTTACAACTGTGCGAGGCTAATTTGGGAGATGTTTGTACATACATCCTTTCACAGGAAACAAAAGTGACAAACGACCTGAACGAGATCCAGTCAAAAAACCTAACAGAAGACCTGATCTTGGAAGTGACTGTAAGTCCTGTATTTAAAGTAAACACAGTAAAAATATATACTTGTATAACTTTCAAGAGCTACTTTTAGGCTTGAAATTCTGCTTCTGGAATTTAGAGGAGTTTTATTTATAACTGATCATTATAGAGAATTAGCATGTGGGAATCTATTCCCTGTGAGCCACAGGAAACCTGTGATTCACTGTAATTTTCAGTTTATTCTTACATTTTCATTTGGTTTTTATAGACATTCTCACTGCCCTCTCTAGAGAGTTGGCTTGGCTTCAGACACAATAAAATGACAAGTGAAATTTCTTTGGCAGGGGCTAAAAAGTTACAAGGTTCTCAACTATGCTAACCCTTAAACAGCAAAATGCTTAAGGATATGAGTGTGATATTTGTGTGCATGAAATGCATGACACTGTAAAGGAAGTGTTTGGGGTTTGGATCATCTCACCTAAGGGATCAAAGTGTCAGCTGTTGAAAGGGGCCATCTCTACCTTAGGATCCTGACGCTCCCTTCCTCAGAGGAGATGAAATGAAGTTCCTAGACACAAGACTTTTGGCTTGATTTCAGGCTTCTCTTTTAGTGACTCTGCACTGCTGTCAGTGCCAGTCTGGGCTGAAAATATTGATTCTTTTATGTAAAAATGAGTATCTGCTAATTACATATGTTATAGCAGCATGCTCTGGCAGTCATTCAGTATGAGCAGGATTATGCCTTATGTCTTTTCTGTTTATGTGGATCCTCCATTTTAAGGATTGGGGTTTTTAATAAATATTTGATTAAATATTGGGGAATATTTGGATAAGGAAACATCTATACACTAGCATGCACTTAAAGCAGGTTGCTACCCTGGGCCATGTGAGGGTTCTGCTTGTTGCCTGCTTGTTGCCCCAGTGGAATGATCTGGGAAAAATCATTCCCCTTCTGATTTTTTTTTTTAACGTGGGTGCACACCTCAGAAAAAAGGTCCTCTGAGACATCACTATGATACATGTTATAATGAGATGGTGTGTCATAGGGGAACGTTCTTCTGTGCTAGTTCTTTGAGATGAACATGTTCAATTTCCCTTTGTCACTGAAGGTTATGTGTAGATATTTGCATGCTGGAAGCTAAGTATATACTACCACACAAATGTTTTATAATCAGAGAATAGGTCAGCCTATAATCATCAAGTTTGTCTGCAAAGTAGGGAGTGACTGCTGTAGAACAGAGGAACAGAAACAGTGTGCATAGTGTGATATGAAGAGCAGGTTTGGCCCTGCTAAACCTGGCCCTCCTTGTGCTTTCTGCACCACTTTGCAAGACTTGGTGAAGGGTCTGGAGGGGAAGCCTTACAAGGAGCAGCCGAGGTCACTTTGTTTGTTTAGCCTGGAGAAGAGGATACTGAAGGGAGACCTCCTAGTGGTCTACAGCTTCCTCATGGTGGGAAGTGAAGGGGCAGGCACTGATCTCTTTGCTTTTGTGACCAGAGATAATACTTAATGGAATAGCATGAAGCTGTGTCAGGAGAGGTTTAGGCTGGATACTAGGAAAAGGTTCTTCACCCAGAGGGTGGTTGGGCACTGGAACAGGCTCCCCAGAGAAGTGGTCATGACATCAAGGCTGACAGAGTTCAAGGAGAATTTGGATAGCACTCTTAGACAGATGATATCCAGTTCAGGGCTTAGAGTTGGATTCTGATTCTTGTGGGTCTGTTCCTGCTCAGGATTTTCTATAATTCTATGATTTAAAATACCAGCAGCTTGATGCTATAGACAACAGCTGGAGGACAGCGATCTAATGATGACTCCCACACTCCCTCTGCACCTGGGCCTTCCCCAAACCATTGACATGTCAGCCTAGTTCCACTCAGAGGGATAAAACCTGTTCAGCCCCTTCTGTTTAAGGGCCCTCCAAAGTTCAAACTGAAATGGGCTGGTTTAGGGATCCGAGATGCTGCAGGTTTAACTATGGACCTTCACCAATTGGATGCCATAGATGTATTCCGAAGAAATAAGCCCTTCAGGATGCAGCTCAGTGCAGCGATTCCTAGTCCAGGCATGAAGGCAGAAGCTGTGCTCCTGTGTTAGTAAGAACATTGGTTCTTGCTGCCTAACTCTGCAGGGCTAATCTGCCTTGGCGAAAACCAGTATCATTGTGGCTATACTCTTCACCCATATGTAGAATATTGCAAAGTTCTTGCAAAACCAAAAGTTCTTGCAAGTTCAAGGCAACATTTTATGAAGCAATTATAAATTCAGTAGAGTTGGGTAGTCTTCTTGCACATAGGAGTAGAAACAAGTTTTTTTGCATTCCATATTATTTCTGTCAACAGAGATAATGTTTTTCAAAGTAATGATTACTTGCATGAGCATGGCTTCTAGTACATTATAATGAATATTGACACATACACATTTGTGTTCTACTTGGACTGCCATAAAAATTGCTTTCAATGTCTGCCCCCCAAAGAATGGTACAATCTTAAGTTCCCAGGATATTTGTCCTTGCAAACTGAATAAGGATCTTGACTCCCCCGTAATGACAGAATGAAGGTAATCAGTCAAAGGCTTTTAAGCGAGCGCTAATTTAGATCTGCAGCAAGTCCTGTAGTGGCAATCAAAAGCGTAGATGTCACTATATTGACTGCAGTTTTATTATGCTCTTATTTATGATTTCTTGGAACTATTCATTGAAATAATCAAGAATGAACCATTATTGTTAATATTTTTAGGGATTGATACAACAATCAGTTCCATACAGATTTTGGAAACTCAGCAAAGCATTGACAATCGCTATTGCAGTAAAAATCTCCAGTGCAGGTAGGTAAATTGTTTCATTACACTATGGTGGAATAAAATACTGTTAATGTGGCATGGTTACTTTGCTGGCTCTTGCTCACTCTAGCATGCAGGAGTCTTTGCTACCCTTTTGTATTTTTTTCTGTTTAAATGCAAATCCTAAGTGTACTAATGCAACCTTTTTTAGCTCTGGAAATTACAGCTTGGTTATTCCTGTTAACAAATACACACCTATGGATGTAGAAATCTCACTGGAAATAAAGTAAGTACAATTAAAGAGAACTCATACAAAAAGCAACAGTGGTTCCTTATTTGATAGAAATTCTTGCCTGATGTCTATTGTGACACAAATTTGTCCTTTCAGGGGAGTGGGATAAATCTATGCACAACTAAGTTCTTAATGTAGATGTTTGAGTAGATCCCTTGCTGTAGCATAGGCCCAATACCATTCTCAGCCCAATAACAATTTCACCCATTGTTACAGATATTAAAATCCAGAAGTCTTTCTGAAGTTTTTTCCTAATAATCATTTGAGCAGACATGTATGCATATATTGACAGGATTGTGGCCTTTGGCCTAGGGATTTAATTTTTTTTTAGTGTAGAGAAATATTATTAGGCAGATACATAAATGCCTCCAGAGAGTATTGTGCCAAGTCCTGTAAAAGGGGATTTTTGTCTAGGAACTTGTGGTAACATATAAAATTGTGACTTACAGCAGGAATAAGTAATTTAAGATAAGATACTTAATCATCTCAGCAGGTATTTTCTCTTCAAAAGCCTACCTCCACTGGGTTCTCCCAGAAGTAACAAGTCCTTTCTTTTGGAGTTCTCTCAGAAAGGCCAGTGATAGCCAGAACAGCTGCCAAACAGTCTCCTTGATGACATTTCATTACTTCTGTCTCTCCAAGAAATGGCTTGTCCAGTCTCTTTTGATCTTGAGTGTTATTCTTGCAAACATCTACCTCTTCCAGATAAGAGGAAATATAACAGTACTCCTGAAGTGTCTGCTTGTTACCTACAGCTGCTGAAGATTTGTCTTTTAAATGTATGCCATTATAAACTAATAGCACAGCCCTCCCATGTAGGCATTAATACCTCATACTCAGAGTTTCACTGAGTATAAATTTATTTTGAATACTGGTTTGTGGTTTGGGGGAAACTGATTATATTTTTAATAAAATAATTTTTATCCTTATTTTTCTCTGTTCCTTGAAGCACCACAGAGCCATTAATTATATTTCTCTGCAAAGTCACATTTGGAAATTATTGCTCCCATTATTCTTCAAGCCAAAACAGTAGGAAGGATTTCCTAGAAACCACACAGGTATGATTTCTGCAGCAATACTCTGGCTTGTGGGGATCATTTTAATAAAATTAATGACTGCAAAATTCTGGTCTTGATTGAGGTAGTAGATATCCAGTGGTACTTTGAGTCTGCCAGTCATAGCTGGCTTTGGCATGGCCATAATAACATGAAATCTTTTTGGCGAGTCAGTTTTCTGCTGACTTTTGTAAAAACCTCTCCAGTGTTTTTCTGGAAGGACAGTTTTGAGTCTCCTTCAGCCTAAGACACCACTATAACTCATTATAATTCTAGACATACTTAAAAAGTGGGAATAATTTATCACTCAGGACTTTAGGAGACAGAGTCCTACAAACTCTCATCTAATTTAGGTTTCTGTTATTATCTTATGAGTAATGAATTCCACTTTTAAAGTCTTCAATTTACTGGAAACAGTGGTAGTATTCCCCTCTATTTCTGTGTGAACAGGAGTTTATCAATAAATCCCTCTAGGGAAAACTCTTCATTTTAAAAGCAAGAGTTGTTTACGTGTTATTCTCTGGATTGCTTCAGTGGGAATAAAGGTTGTTAAAACATGTTGGCTTTTACCAGTAAAAGAAAATATTTAGTGACCAACTCTTGCAAACTTTTGAGCATCTCCAGTACATTGATGGAGGCTTTAAACTCTCTTCAAATTCCCTAGAAATATAAGACTCTGTCAAAGTCCTCATTTGTCAATGTTTGCTTGGAAATGTTTATTCTGGCTAAAATAGTAGGAAAGGCGTAAGCAAGGATAATATTACTTCTGAATACACTGTAGGAGAAACATCCCTGAATTTGGAAGTAATTTCTGAATTTTCTTTAGATTTCTGATCTGTGGTGCCATACATAATATATTCTTAATTGATTTTAAATTTTTTTTGGTGTTTTGTCAAATCAAAGCAAATTAAAGCTGACTTTCTGATCAACTTTTCAAGTACCCTTGCAAAAAGTCACAAGCTTCTCTGCAGCTGCGGCAAAGCCATCAGAAAGCCAAAATTTTCCAAGTTTTGACCAAGTTTGCTGTTATTCCAACAGAACTGAAATTAAGTCAGACATAGAGGGTTTCACCATGCATAAATGTCCTTGAAGCTTAGTGACAGAACTGGTCAAAGAGATTTTCTGTGTCAACCTGAAATCCACTTCAAAAGACTAAAGCTAACAAACCTCCAGCAGCAGTGAGCATTCAGATTTGACGTGACACAGACGAGAAATGCTGCCTAGTTGAAGAGGTTTCTTTCAAGAGGATTTTCGTAGGGATTGGAAGGCTTATTCTCTACTAAAAGGCAGGACAGCAATCATTTGGACTCAGCAGTCTCATGTAAGTTTTATCATGTGAACATATCATCTCCAGCAGAGAGGATGTGTCAGAAAGTGAAGGGAGGAGAGAGATGAAGGAGTTGAGACACTAGAAACTGATGAAACAGAAGTTACCTTGGATCATTAGGTTAAGGAGAGCTGAGGATTAAATTTTGTTTAATTCAGTGTATCATAAACATTTCAGATACAAAATATATAATTTAATTTGTACATGGCAGAACCTTTTAATGAAAAATAGCATGAAACCTTGCCTGTATCTGTTTTTGAAATACTGAGTGAAGACACTACCCATATCTTTAGAATTTGTAGAAGACCTTTCCTGTTTCTGAAGACTGCTAAAGTTGCTATTCCAAGATCAGCAGAACTGCCATTTGCTGGTATTACAACTTGAAGCTCTCAGGCAACCTGGCAAATCAGGAACAATCCCTACTTATTTTGGGATCAGCTTAGAAAACAAATGAGATAGTTCAGTTATTCAGAGCCAGCTGAGTGTCAGTGGGAGTCAGATGTCTGTCAGTTCCTGTGCAGAGCTGATCAGAGCAAACCCGCATTTACAGGGTTTGAAGTCGGCACTTGCTCTTTAAATACTTTGACCATAGCTACCAAGGTCCATTATCATAATTACTTTGCACTGCATTTGCCCATGAAATGTTTCCAGAGCCTAACCTTCTCTCCAGTTTCACAGGAAATAAGGTTATCTGACCTCTCTCATTTACCTTCTAGGGGCGTCAGCATATTTGGACTCTCCCTGTAGCTAAGTTGTATGACAGCGCATACTATTTCCGTGTAGCTGTACCGGTAAGACTTTTCAAATGGCAACACAGCAAAAGACCAATAGCATTTGAACTGAAAGAATAATCTTATATGACTCTCCTTCATTTTTCTTCTGCAGGGTTTTGCTGGCTGCTCGACAGACCCTTATTTTGCTGGAATGTTTTTTACTGATTACTACTTCTACTTTTATCGGCAGTGTAACTGAAATGTTTTCAAACGTTCTGGTCTTTGGGGAAAAGACGAGGAAACTCTTGATATGAAAAAGAGACTTGTGAATGACCCTGGATATTTTTTTAAACCTCTTGCTGAGTTGTGTGTTTTCTTGTTTCTTTCACTTTCAAATAATAATAATTATTAAAAAAAGTAGAAAAAGAAATTGTTTGGCAACAACCACAGCTCTGCATTTCCAATGTCTAAAAGGATATGAGGCAATGGAGTACATGATGTGTAAATAAAATAATCCTTGGTCATAGTGAAGTTATATGATATTGTACATATAGCAGACATATAGCACACAAGAACAAATGGGTCGGAGTTCTGCTCAGCTGGAATACACTCCAGTTGTCACAAGATGGCAAGATGATAAAATGTTGGTTGCAGTCAGGAGACTGCTTCTGTCCCACAGGCATATGCCTTCTTTTAGTAGCTGCCCTTTTATATAGATATAAAAATTTATTTCTTTTTCACTAACAAAACCAAAACCAAACAGAACTCTAAAAGAGAAAGGTATCACTGTGCAAATGCCCTCGAAATAAGTGTTGTAAGTTAGAGAACAACAGGTCAATTCAGTGGTCTGTGTGTTTCTATTTCAGAAAGCAGACCCATCATTACTGTCACAGGTGTGTGATTTAATGATGCTGCTGCTGTTTGAATGAGGTTTGTTTCAGCTACATTTTTTCCCCCCTGAAACTGTACAGCAGGAATGAACTATTTACTCTTAAATTCACGGGTTTTTTTTCTTGGTGTTTGTGATCTGTGTTAGTGTGATCAAAGAAGAGAAATGTTGAGAAGAATAATGTCTTGTCTGTACAGTTTTCTAAGTTGCATATTGATATATGGTTGCATGGGAAAAACCTTCCTGTTTATGTTTAGGAAACACATTTGTAAGGAAAAGCTATTTGAATGAAATTTCACATTAGTTGCTCAAAAGGAAATCATGTAATAATCAAGTGCAGTATAAATAGTGTTGTGGGGTATGTTTAGATCAATCCTTCATTTTGTATAGATTAGAGAAAGTAAATATAATGGGGAGACTGTAGACTTTTAAAGATTTATAATGTAAAAGTTACATTTGAACAACTGTTTTCTGAATGAAATTATTTAGCAGTGAAAGAGAAACATTAGGAAGAAAAAAATGGTGTCTAAAAAAGTCTTTGTAAACACCAGTGTGTCTTATTTCTATATTTATTGCCTGACAGTGTGATGGGAGAGTTTAATTTGTTTCTGTGCCTTCATTTGCCATTTCTTTTGTCACTATTTTGGGATTTCCTTTAAGGATGTCCTTCTCACTGATTTTTTTTTTAGATGTATGTGCTTCAGTTGGGGTTAATTGCAGTGTCTGTTTTTTTTTTCCTTAAATGACTCACTAGTTCGACCTTAAACACATGAGATTTGTGTGTGTGTGTGTGGTTTTTTGGTTTTATTTTTTTCCTGGAAGGTATTTATGGTGTAAACCACATGTTCTGTAATATCCTAGAGACTAAGTGGGCTTGGAAATCTGGATCCAAAATCATCAGAAGTTGGTGCCTTTAGTTTTTTGTGGTCCATACCTGTGGGAAGAGTCAACCGCTCGCAGGTGGTAATGGGTGTGCATTTTGAACAAAAATGGTACCTTTTTAGATCCACCTCGTTTTCATCGCTGTTCTGGATTGTAATACTCTTCCCAGTGGCACAGAGCACTGCAGCAGGAGAATGAATATAAGCTCCAAGTGCTTCCTGTTATCAAAAAGCTTTCTGTGATTCGAGTTTGGAGTGGGATAGCAACTGTTTTCTTTGTTAAAAAGCTTGTGATTTTATCACACATTGCATTGCCCACTGAAGAATTTTCAACTGCTTTTTCACTCCTGTCGTATGTTTGTAGTAAGATACTGTTGAAGATTTCATTCAGATTTAAGATGACATGTTGCTGTATGAAGGCTGTGTTCTAACATGTCTGAGGTAACAAATATCCATCTTGGCAAAGCTAGGGAAAAATTGGCAGAAATTAAATACTTGGCATAAAAACACCTTTGCTGTGTGCTGTTTAGCTGCTTACTTGGGTTGAACTGTAACATAGACCCACCAGATATACAGTGAGTGACTGACACACATGCCAAGGTTTCTGTCTGTTTTGGAGTGGAATTACAGAAGCTCCAGGAATGATTCTCTCTCCTGTATCTGCCCAGACTTCACTTTACTGTGTTTGGGGAAGTGGAACTCATCTTGACAGCACTGGATTGATGATATTCTTGGCCTTGTGCAGTCCTTCTCCCTTGTATGACATTGAACTAGAACTACCTTAGAAGAATACCATGGGGAAAACATGGCATTTTCTCTCCTGTACAACCAAAGGAAGTATGGATTGACTTTTCCAACTGAAAAGGTTCTGAAAAGTTCAAGATGTCAGTCAGGGCTTTTTTTTTTTCCATTTCTGTGTCCTCGGTGATAAAGTTACAACATTTTCTAATAGTGATCATTATAGTTTGAAACAATTTTTGTGATACTGAATAATGAATTATTGATGGTTTATGTACATTCTGTTTGGAACAGGAAATTCCCTTTCCCTTATCTGTTTTTACCACAATGTGAATGGATTGTAAGAGACCTTCAGACATCCATCATTGGAATATTTCTGCCTAACTTGAGGGGGAGCTGAGGCAAAGCAGACTTCCAGTCTGTGTGATAGACACAGCTGTAAATTGCAGGAGGCAAAGGCAAGGATCGAATGGGGCAATCTAGTACCATGTGATCTGGGTCTCAAACCATGCTACACATACCAGGAACATGATGTGGCAATTCACATTTTTACTTGCCCGTAACACAAATTATCTCACCTTGCTTTTCATTAAGTTTGATCTAGAGGTGGCAGCACCGTTTAAAGTAAGAGCCTGAGATCACTTCAAAGCCTAGTGCACTAAGCAAGGAAGCTCGAAAGGCTGAAAATCTTGCATGGTCATCCCATGAAAACCAAGGACAAGGCAGAAGAGCAGAACGAGTGGTCTGAGGTGTGAATCTGCATCTGGAATTGCTGATAGCCTTCGGGCACAGCCCCAGCTGAAGCTGTAGACAGCTGTGAGCAAATAGACATTTTGGTCTCTGACTGCAGCTCGGTTCGAATGACTCTAGTTCAGAAGAAGCCTTGTAGGTAATGAGGCTGTCTGGTGACATGATGTGAGCCCACCTTGAGAAGTTATCAATCCCAAAGCTGAATTTGGAGTCCTGCACAGCACGGGTCTGAAGCGAGATCTGGAGGTGAGCTTTTGATTAAGTCCTGCTTATCTACATTTTTCTAGAATTTTAGCTTGCTTTACAGAATCAGAAAAATACTTTCATTAAGGTTTGCTATTGCTGTTCTGCTCACAGGGCAAGAAGTTGCTCAGTCAGGAATCACTAACTTCTTAAATTACAAACCTGTTGCATAGAACCCGAGTCAATTCAGCTGCAAAATGAAAACCTGATTTATGTCAGGTTTACTCTTTCTGATGATCTGAGTGCTGCAGTGTGTTTAAAATAAGCCAGTTCATTGTAGGTATAGAAACTAGTTTCAAGATACACAAACTTAATCATAATTTAGAAATTGCAGTGCTGTAAAACCTTTATATATGTTGCTTTATATGGAGACATGCTTTTATAGTACACTTGGAAGCACTGAACACAACTGATGGAAACTCATTATAGGAATCACATACTGATCTTACCTTCATCCTGGAATAATTCTATTAATGTCACAGCTAAACTGCTACAGAGAAAAAACTTCCCTCAGATTTGTGTCCTAACAGTCTGCCACTACAGAAGTCTCAGCTGCTCTGCTGGCTTTTGTGGATTGCTCATCCACAAGATGTTTGCTTCCTCTTATGTTCCCTACCTTTTGGACAGGCAAAAGGCAGGTTCTAATTTGAGCTGTTCTGACACAGGGATTTCCTACCTGCCTTTGGAAATACTAAATTGTTCCCGTCTGTTTCTTTCTGTGGGCACCAGTTTTGGACTTTTTTGCTTTTTGGCTTCAGATTTTCTTGAATCTTGTGAAAACATAATAAGACTGAGCCTCTATCAAATTTGATTCTGATTGGTAAACACCTTAAAAAATATTAGTAAGCAGAACAGGGAAGCTGATCGTATTACCTTGTGAATTTTATGTTCTGTTTAAAGCCAGGATTTATTTAATTCCAGACAAAAGAATCCTGAGTAATGTCTCTCAGATTTCTTAGGGGAGATGGTGCTTTTTGAAACAGAACGTTTGGAAAGTTTTAATTTGTAGATCCGCAGCTTTGGATAACATCTGTGACACAAGGAGGCCCTCGCTCCTCTGTACACCTGGGGCCACTGATGAAGGCCTTCATGCCTCCATTGCTCACTAATAAAACTTCACTAATTGTTATGCTTCATGAAGGAGAAGAGGATCTGGAAGTGGGTCAGTGTTATAAGGGTAAAGGTATTAGACACACTGAGATACTCAGATATTTCAGGAGTATACATGTTTGGGACTAATCAAACAGCTCCTGTTTTAGTAAAACAGTGTGCTCAGCACTTTTGAAAAATCAGAATCACAGAATTGTTTAGGTTGGAAAAGACCTCTGGATCATAGAGTCCAACCTTTGACTGAACTGGTCTTGGATACTTCCAGGGTTGGTGACTCCACTACCTCCCTGAGCAGCCCATTCCAATTAATGAATTTTTTTTCTGGACAGTGGTGATCGAGTAATTGGAAGAAACAGTTTTTACTGTTACATTTCCACACTCCCTGCCCTGCTCTTATGCATGCATACTATTTGTTAAACTCTTCTGATATGGACTGAATTAACATCTGCAAACCACCACATAATACCTGGAGCGGCAGTTGCTGGCTATGACCCGTGCTCTTAAAACTGAAAAATTAAAAACTGAAAGAGCAATGCTTTCTAAGGAAAGACCAAGGCATAAGCATGTCCTACTCCTGGATTACATATATTTGTCCACTGACATGATTCATTTCCTAAGCCTTGGGGAATGCCAGCGGGTGGTCAGTAGCAGGTATCAGCAGCCTGGCTGATGCATCTGGGGCACTGCGGGCACTGCCTGGAACCTCAGTAAGGTTCAAGACATCCTATAGCACTTTAGTTAGTCCTAGTGCATCTTGTCCAGGTACAGTGTAGGTTAAAAAAGGAAAAATTCATGCACTCACAGCACTTCGCTCACTGATTTCTACATAAACACAGTCTCCTCTCTGCTCTTCAGCTTCACCAACCAGCCTGTTTTCTGTCAAAACAGCACATGAACGAACATTTTCAGTGCAAACCCTAACAGGTTTTGCACTGGCAATCCTGACCCAATTTTAACCCTGGTTGCTATGGTGCTCTGCAGGCTGGGCGGCTGGTGGGGCGGGGTGATGTGGTGATGGCACACAGGCCTTTTGTTGCTCCTTGGCCTGGGTCCAGCCAGCTTGTTTCCCCCCTTCTCCCTTCACCCCACAGCAGCTGGCAGCAGTCTACATCTGCTGACCAGGAACAGCAGCCAGGCTGCAGCCTCTGACACCTCTCTGGGTCTGTGTCTCAGAGGAGACACCTTCATCCAGGTACCCAGAGCTGTTCCTCTGCAGACCATAACTCCCATCCTTTGGCCACATGCCCCTGTGTAGGAGAGGCCTTCATCTTCCTGCTCCCGGGCTTTGAGCAGGCTCCCTCTCCTTATCCCTCACTAGCTGCTTTCCAGATGTCCTGTCTCCTGTTTTACTCCCTCCACAAGAGGAACTCATCACAATACTTTACTTTTAAAGGATGAGATCTAAAATAGGTCATCTTCTTAGTAACAGGCAGAAGATGACTTTTATGAATGGGATTTGAAACACAAACTCATTATTTTAAAGGCAGATGTTTTAATTTCTAGTTGATGTTAAATATATCACAATTGCCCAACACAGTAATACAAGCATGGGATTTGCAAATTTGAGTTTAATGTTAATTTAGCTGGTAGATAGTCTGCAGGGTAATCAGTGCTTTGCATTTTTCATTCAATTTCAGTGTTACACTTTGCCTTCCGCAACATAATCCAAAACACAGACCAGCTGGCTCTGTTGATTAAAATCCTTTTTCTGCTTTTTATTAATCTTCATGGTTTTGCCCTAGAATTATGAAGTGGTCATGGTCTATCAGGAGGGAAATCTGCTGGGCCAGAATGCAGTATTTACGAATTGAGATTTCTGCTTAAAGTATATTGCTGATTCCTAAAATAAGTTGCGTCCTGAGTGCTTTGTTATATCTGCAGAGCTTTACATGAGTTTGGAACAAAGCTCTTTGGGTAAAATTACTTACAAATAATTAAGTATGCATTTGGCTGACACATTTCCTCACTGAAAACCTAGATTAAGAGAATGTCATTAGGAGATGGGGATGACAGAGGACTTTTGTTGTCAATCCTGTGTTTTGGAGGCAGAGAACATGCAAGCTCTTCATGTGAACCCTCATGGCCTTTACCTTGATGGTAGAGGGAGAATGGAGGGGGACAGGGTGTTTCTGCAAGGGGAAGCACTGACTCAAGTGTCGGAGGTTCCTCAGGATGCACAGCAATGGGACAAAAATAATTCTCAAATGGAATGTGCCGGAGCAGCAGGAAATATGCTTGATTCCTGAAATTAGTTCAAAGACTGCTGGGACACAGCCTTGATCTTCCTTCCTTTGTAAACCTTCGTTTTACAAAGGCTGTCAGTTCAGGCTGAGTGAGATTCACCCTAAACAAGCAATGTGCTCTGTGTGTTGCAAATAGTAAATAACTATTTGATCACAGTGATATTTTTTTTAAATTAATTTGATGTGATGATTAGGCAATCACTTTAGCATGTATTTTTTCAATTATCTCTTGTTAACAAAATGAGGCAGTAACTAAGCATAATCTATCTTTTCTGATTTCTCACATTATTAACTAGAGACTGTGAATATTCTTGCTGAGGTGTTGGACATCTTTGCATCTGGTGGTGGTTGAAGTGGTTATATCCTGTAGTTACACCACCTGTACTTTGATCAAGATCATACACTTAAGGATGGTACTCAGTGACACTGTTACATGGGTAGACAGATCTGTCTACAGGTCTTTGCTGCACTCTTCCCTTCCCTGCTCTGTGTTGCTTCTGGGGACTGTGTCAGTGCATACATGCAGAACACAAAATGATGATGGATGCTTATAAATAGCGCCTAGTAATACCTCAGAATTTTGCTATAGTCTGGTCTTGGGCTTTATGCTTTTGTTTCCATAGTTTCCTCAAAAGTCATGATTCTCAGTCTCTAGGTTGGTTTGGAGTTTGCTGCAACCATAAGATTTTGCAATTTTAATCCTTAAAAAGCAATCTTTTTCTTACTTCGGAGGATCTTGGCTGCAAAAAAAGTTCTAACTTCCCCTCTTCCCAATTTACTTTTGTCAGCTTTTTAGGCAGTGATAATAGTTTTTGAAGCTCTGATTTCTTCAGACAGAGAAGCTTGTACTAGCAGCTGCCTGTGGTAACCTCAGTGCTGATAGGGTACTAGCGAGCATCGTGTGGCTGTCTGCTGAAGGCTCGTGGGCACTACTTAAAAAAACTCCAAAAGGCTACTGGGTGGGGCAGGTTAATTGCCTTGTTTTTTCCCTCATGACTGCACAGCTCTTACTTTCATTGGACTTTTACCATCTCAGGTATTTTCCTTAATATTGTGCACATAGCAGCTGGGCTCTCGTTGCTGAAGTGACTGATACTGGTATTCAGTTGATGCTTTCCCCCTTTCCTGCATTCCCATCTAGCTTTCCGCAACAGCACCACTGCTGAAGCAGCACAAATTATCCTCTTGGCAGTTGTCTTACCACATTTTGATCTACTTGCTTTAAGGATCTGACTATTGCCTTGTCTTTTGGTAAATATTATCCCAAAATTAAAATTCTTATCCTTATCTTCCAGAAATGCTCAACAGCTTGGGATGGCTGTTGTGTTTCTCCCTCCTTCTGCGCCATCACAGTTGTCCCTTTACTTTCTCATGTAAATCTGTCTTCCAGGTAACTATTTCCTACAAATACTAATCTAAACCATCAGAGGCTCAGCCACAGCACCATGTATATATTTCATGAATGTTCATACCATAATGTTGTTTCTTCAGCATCTTCTGTGCTTGTGGATAATCTTACTGATGTCAGCTGGTGCTCCAGGTAGCACTGATGCTCCTTTGGGAACATACAGTAGACTTCCAGGTGCTTTGTTCACATGTGCTCCTCAGCATGGAGCACAAGCTGAATGCTTCACAAGCGGAAAATAAAAAAAGGTGGATAGAAGTGCTTAACAAATAGAATGGAAACTCTGTGTTTCTGCTTCACTTTACTGTCCCTTAAGGATTTCTTTTTGCATTAAGTTATGTGGTTAGATGTGTTTTGCAAGACTACAAAGAGTGATACAAAGGATCTTGCTTAATCCATCTGTCTTGGCAAGGTTTAGTTTCCTTGCTTCTGTTCAGACAGCTACCAAAAGCCATATCCCCTTGTGTTTATTTATTTAAACTGAATTAGGTATGGTGGTTACACAAATCAAAACAAAAATGGTCTTTGTATACAAGAGGCAACTGATGTTTTGTTTCTGGAGTAAAATGTATGTAGATTTTTTTTTTTCCAGTGCAGAAAGAATTAAAAAAATCTGACTCTGTAAAAGTCAAACATATTAAAGGACACGGTTGCAGGAAGACCCATATGCTGTACATACTATATGATTTTTTTTCGTTTTCATGTCTGCCCTCTGAGAGCTGAAAAACTACAAGGGCTGAAACTGAAAGCATCATTAAATGTTAATCTGCTGGGGCTTCCTTAGTGCTAGTGAGGTCAAGCTCTGCTGCAGAACACAGTGACAGATGGAGCGTCCTCTGTGAAATCACTCCGTGTTGCCAAACGCCGCCGGTAGACGCGCGATCTGTCCCTGTGCATGTGCTCTGGCTGCCCGCCCCATGGGCTCCCAGGGGTGGGAGTGCTCCGAGGGACCCAGCCCCCTGTGCAGAAAAACGGTGGCACCAAGGCAGGGAGGACAGCCTTTAGATTAGGGCCAGTAATGAGCTTTCTGCCTCTGTGAGCATATTGTAACCTGCAGGCAGGAAAATGCGGTTTTTGAAAATGGTTTGCCCTGGCTTAGTGCTAAGCTGAGGATCTCTAAATTGCTCTGAAGGGCACTGTCCCTGCTGAGCCTGGCTACTGTGCTTTTCATCACCTTGTATAAAAAAGGCTCAAATTGTGGAGACTTACCATGTTTGCAAAATTAAGTTGAAAGCTTTTGACTGACAGCCTTAAGGGCTTTTCCCATAAACACATAAAGCTATACTGCAGCTTAGGCAGAAGGGTAGGTTTTGCCTTGTGTCTAGATACACCTGATTGTGACCAGGCTCCCTGCATTACTGTGCCTTTGGCAGCACCACTTTGTAACTCACTGGCTAATTTACTCAGGAAGCCGCTGTCAGGAAAATAAACCAGTCAAGTTCCTCCCTAGAGCTTCAGCTCAGCAAAAATGGGAACGATCCCCAAATCAATGCCTGCCCCAGCTCCTTTTTGCCAAACTCCTTTGCAGTGGAGGAGCTAAGGCTGTACCCCAGGGCTGCCAGAGCCAGCATTGCCGACACCACGGCCTTTGGACCTGTCTGCTCTCATTCAGGAGGCACATAACATGAGTACTAGTTCGATGTGACCTCCCCCAGTGGCACTGCTCACAACTGGTTTGCAAGTCTCATCCTCTGTTACACTCTGCTGCAGTGCAGACCTGTGCTATTTGAGTGAGTGTTCAGCTCCGCGGTGCTTTTCAGGGAGAAGTGGGAAAGCCAGCTGGAAGCCACCCCAAAAATGCAGGTGAGATCTCTACAAGTATTGCTGATGGGCCCTGAAGTGGCGTAGCTAGAACGCCCTCACAACTTGTAAAAGCTCTCCTGGCATTTCTGTCAAGGGTTAGGGGAAGACGAACAGCCCTCTTGACTCCTCAGGAGGGGTCTTCTGGCATCTGCCATGGGTTCTTATTACAGTTCCCATAACTATGAATGTCGCTTTAGGGAATCTGGGCAGGAGAATTTGCTGGGTGATCCAGGTTAAACATCAGTTCCTACATTGCTGAGTAGTTTGCTGAAGATTTTTTTTCTCACTTGCCTTGCCTGCATCTGAGCTCTGAGCCAGAGGGTGCATCAAGGTGGCTTCTGTGGGCCTGAGGCACAGTGGGAGCCACCTCAATCCCCCATGCGCAAGGTCATTCCCAATACGGACCATTAGCCTTGATTGTGAGGAGCAGCAGCTCTACTCTGTTTTCCATCCTGCTTGGTGATTTTTCCTTTAGAATGAGAATTGGTGTTGTATTATTTTGACCCGTTCTTTGTTGTTTTACTTAATAAGTTCCTCTAAGGAACCTTATTTAAGCAAACAAAATTTGAAATGTAAACTTCAGAAATATTTAACACGCTTAATGTATCTTTGGTAGGATTCAAGCATGGAAAAGAGGGAGCAGAGAAACCAACAGATGGAAAAAGATATAGCTGAAGGAATTACTCCATAAAGGGTCCTCTTTAACAAGTGAGGCTGCTTTGTTCTCACTGTTTTTATTTTCCTTTGGATTTTAATGTCAAAGTGAGTAAAATAACCAAAATGCAGACAGTCATACTTGGAGGAAATGACACAATTAAGGATTTCCCTACTTGAGGAGAAAGTAATGGACCTTAGTTAGTTACCTTGGGCACAAGCTAGATGGTGCTAGAGCATATGAATAAGATGATGTTCACCTAACAGCTGTGTGAAATTAAAATGTGACTTAAAGCAGACTACTGAGGGAAACTCCACAGTGTTAGAGGCTTTTTAACACCTGGTTTTGCCTGCTGCTTTTGTTCCGACTATGAAAAAATAGTTTCTACTTCCCTGAGCCTCCCAAAATGCCCTGTCAAATGTATTAACTTATGGAAACCTCTCTTTGATATTCTTATTTTGAACTGATTATTATAGACAACCCTGCTCTGTGATTTGAAGTAAGGTCAGTTTTGTCTCTTTCTTTCACTTCTCCATTTGCATTACATCAGGAGAGCAGTCAGACATTCCCCATTGCCAAAGGGCAATGCTGCTCAGCATGGAGCTTGCAAAGAAAGATGTGCATTGTGGAGTAAATGTTCAAAAGCATTTGTGAGACTGAAGGGCATAATTCCCATTGAAAACCAGTGGGAGCTATACTTAGGAGTTTCCTATGCGGCAGAGCTTTCCTCAGCATGCTTATGTCAGTACTTTCCCTGTTCAAAATCAGGAAAAAGCACCCATGACTGTGATTTAAGTGATTTTTAAAAGTTTTGACATGCTTAAAAAATGAATTAGTTGAACCTGAGGAATGAAAGAATGTCACTCTTTCAGCTTTAACTCGTCAAACATTTGTGACTGTAAATGTAGTCAGAGGATCCAATGCCTCTGGGGCCTGGCCAGCTGCAGATCCTGCTGCTGTGCATTTTGATAGGACTTTAGGGCAATGTACTCCGTGCAACAGAGCTCAGAGTGCCATTGATTGGAAGCATGCATTTAGTTCAGAGCAAAGAGGAAAGGGAAATAGTGCTATGCAGTACTGTTATTCTTTTTTGTTTTTATATTTACAGATTTCAAAATGCAAGATCTTGGCACTTTGTAAAGCATGGCTGACAAAGACTTTAAGGTGCATATAACGTCATCCATGCAAGAAGTTGAACTGAAAACAAAGAGACTGTTCACTTAGGTAAAAATCCCACATGCTTTAAATTTGCATACTTAGCACCTTTGTTTGCACTTGTGCAACTTAATCAACATGTTGCAGACACAGCAATGTCCCTACACTGAAATGTGATGTGATGAATGGAGCATTGTATGGTGAGTCAGGAGATGTATCTTCTGGCTCTCCCCTTGACTTCTGGCATGATTTTCTGCAGCACTTAGTGTCTGCTATTCTTCATTTACAAAATGATATAAGAATGTTTTCCTAGCCACGTATAGTGCTGTGACGTGTATGGGTCACTGAGTGTAGCAAAAGAAGTAAAGCTGGAAGAAAAGCTGAATATGTCCGATGCGTGTAAATGTGCCTGGAGGTTAATAATTTAATTGGCAGAGTGCCCTATTTTTCTGGCTAGTAGGCCTGTTTAGTGAGCTCGTGCTGTGTCTGACATACTGGCCCTGCTGCTGTTCAGACATAGTTGTACCTCTGGTGATTTGAGCTGCACTGCTCAATCTCTTGCCCCCTGTTGGTGAGTGTGTCAGAGCTGTGGTGACGCCTAAATACTCGGCCAAAGGTCTGTTTTTCATCTGAGGCTTGAGGATGTGCTGGAAGTGGTCCTTTCTGCAGCGCACAAGGTGGTGGGTGGGCACAGTGGAAAACTGCTGTGATGTGTGGAAGAAATGGTGCTCGCAGAGCACTGGTGCTGCTCTGTGATGTGGGAATATAGGTCAGTGAAATATCCAGAGGGGTTGCACAGCTGCAAAGGGCATATTTGCATGCACAGGGTACATATAGCAGGCTTGAGCTAGACAAGCTGCTGCTGAGCAACCTGGTGTGGTCCTGGGGAGCGGTGTGCCAACACACGTCCTTTGAGCCTGGTCCTCAGAAATAGCTATGGTGCTTTGGTCCAGAGCTGCCCTCAGTCTAGCATGGCTCCTCTGCAAGTTCTGACAGGACTATGTGCCCAGTTCTTGGAGCTGTGTTGGGCTTGGTCATGGCGAATGTGAGCAAGGTGAGGCTTGGAGCAGGTATTGTCTGTATTTTCCAGTTGTATCAACTGATTTAACAGACATGGATTTGTATTCCCAGGCTAGAAGCAGTGGCAGCCAGTTTTGCTCTTAAACAGGCCAAAATTGTACGGCTTCACTTGCATCAGCTGGTGAAATATTTATAGATTTGTACTATGAGGAGTCCTGAGTTTCTTGGTCCCTTCCTGCTTAGATCTGTGTGCAGAGTGTTGTAAAATTTCTCCATTCTTTGCTGCTTGCATTTATTTGTCTGCCATGATTACCCTGGTACCAATACAGGGTGAGCAATGAAGGGATTGAGAGAATCACAGAAACCCTGTGGAGAAGGGCGTGGGGGTGCTGGTGCATGAGAGGCTGAACATGAACCAGCAATGTGCACTTGCAGCCCAGAAAGCCAGCTGTACCTTGGGCTGCATCGAAAACAGCGTGGCCATCAGGTTGAGGGTGGTGATTCTGCCCCTCTACTCTGCTCTGGTGAGACCCCACCTGGAGTGGGGGGCTGCATCCAGTTCTGGTGCTTCCAGCACAGGAAAGATATGGACCTGTTAGAGGAGGTCCAGAATAGGGCCATGAAGATGATCAGAGGGATTGGAGCACCTCTCCTATGAGGAAAGGCTGAAAGAGTTGGGGCTGTTCAGCTGGGGTGAAAGAAGGCTCCGGGGAGGCCTTATTGTGGCTCTTCAATACTTGAGGGGGGCTTATAAGGAAGATGGGGACAAACTGTTTAGTAGGACCTGTTGTGATAGGACGGGAGATAATGGTTTAAACAAAGAGAGGGGAGCTTTAGTTCAGATATAATGAAGAGGGTTTTTATGATGGGTGTGGTGAAACGCAGGAACAGTGTCCCTCTTGCCTGGGTTTGGAAGGCACATGCCCCTCAGCTTGGAGTTTGTCTGCCTTTCAAGAGTGTTGAAAGGTTTTGGTTTGAACCAGATGCCATTACAATCAGCTGAAGACAGCATCTTTGTGCAGGAGGCTTTCGTATCTTCTTTCTCATTATTATCTTATTATTTGTTACTCCATCCTGAACATGCTGTGGGTTCCCGACTGGAAGTTCTCATTAATGAAAGTCTGAGGTCTTTGAACACTTCATGCTCCCACTTACAGCTTTTTTCATGATCTTATTCTGAGACCAACAAGAAACACCCAGTTCCCAAACTTCTAGTGAATGCTTAATTTCCCTTGATACTCTCTACCAGCTGGCTTTCCCTAAAAACTTGGATGCAGGGAAGGACTAAAGGCTTGCTTGTGAATAAAAAAAAATAAACAGCAGACATTTGCTGCCAACATGATCACCAAAACTTACTGTGCTATTACTGAAGAAATAATTTTTCAGAAGAGTTATTTTGACTATCTCTGATTTCCTGGACTTCCAGAGTTCCCAAGCACCCTCTTCCCTAAGTGAATAATGGAAATTTGCTGCAATCAATTTCCAAACCCATAACCAGATATTAGTTTCTTTGGATCCTTCACACATTGGTTTTCACCAAAGTGATTAGCTTTCTACTCTTATACTGACTTCAATTTCTCCTGCTAAGGGAAAGAGAGGCATTAAAAACCAGCCCTCCACCCCATATGCTGAGAAAGTTTACTGGCATTGACAACAGGCTGGCTGATATTCATAATAATATTTTAACTGCACCGCAGCAAAAGTTTCCACTAGTCATGAGTACTGTATGAAAGCCTCTGTGTTTCTCAAAATCAATCTGTAAGCTGGCAATAATTTCTGGTTTTGCAGTAGAAGAGTGGAGGTTGAGAAAAATGCCATGGTTTTACAAGAAGATGGGATTGTTTACTGTGTTTGTGTTCAGCTATCTGCTTCTTGGAACCAACCAAGCATGTTATAGCAGATGTCTGACTAGTCATTCAGCTCAGTATTGAAGATTCAAGTGCAGAGCTTGAAGTCAGCTGGTGGTACCACTTCACCCAAGTCCAGTGATCGCATCTCAGGGCTTATAGAGCATGAAATGATTGTTGGGTGATGATATCCAAGAAGACGTTCAGCTGGCCAACTTGCCTTACTCCGTTGTTCTGTCTTCTGCAAAAACATACTACCTTAGATCTTTCTGGAGGAGAAATTGAGGCTGTGGGGAGAAGTGTTTGCTCATCAGGGCAGCCAGATGTTCCCAGCTGGAATTCAGTGTGTCTCCCTGTCCATCTTAGAGCGAAGCTGCAAAGTTGGGTTCACTGGCAGCCCTTCTGAGTTTGCTGCCTGATCTGGTTTATGAAATAAGCTCAATAAAACCTATTCCATATGTTTATTTTACCAGAAAACCTATTGGTTTGTGATACCACAATTGAGCATGTTCATGGATATTTAATCCTTGCCAGGATAAGGCAAAGATGTGCTCTACAAGGAATTTTAAGTTGAATGTTATTTCTGCCTTAGCCCGGATTATGCATGCACTGACAAAAATTAATTTGGTGGTTTATTCCTGCTGTGAGCAACACAGGATTTTCCTTTGGGGATTCTAAGATTGTTCTTATCCAGTAATTAAATCTTAATCATGTTTTTGTCAAAAGCTGTATGTTTGGCTCGCAAGGGAGAAGATCTCTCTGTCCCTCTATCCCTCCTCCTCCTCCCAGTTGTGTTTGCCTCGTCAGTTTTTCAATCTCTGATTCTGCAAACCGATACCTAGATCTGCCGTGCATGAAAAATCCCTGTTCTGCATCCTGCCAGGAGTCATTTCGTTTTGTTCCCCTGGCATGCTGAGGA
Source organism: Pseudotriccus pelzelni (assembly GCA_035584735.1). Lineage (NCBI taxonomy): Eukaryota > Metazoa > Chordata > Aves > Passeriformes > Tyrannidae > Pseudotriccus > Pseudotriccus pelzelni. Next base: position 33,998,581 of record JAWMRA010000041.1, read on the forward strand.
GGTTTTCCTTCTCAGGAGTTACACGCTTTCTCTGCCAGGAGCCATGGATGCACAGTGTGGCTGGCACAGGGCCATCATGTGCCGTACCTGCCTGCTGCCAAGCAGAGATGTGTGGCTGAGATCAAAGGGCTTCAGGCAGTAGGCCCGGGAGAGCTCCTGCTTTTTGTGCATCCTGAGGGATTTGCTGGCTGAGTTACCTTGGGTAAATGACTTCTGTCCTTCTAATAGCCAGCCTGGAAAAGTGTATGTGCATGATGGAGCGGGGAAACTTGGTAGATTTCGGAAAAGATAGTGTGTAGTGCACTGTGCAGATGTCTTGTGTGTATTTGTGTATGTAGTATTTCATCAACGTCAATGACTGTAGATGGTTGTTGTGTTGTATAATCAATCCCATATGCATCCTGCCCTGGATTCTGGTATCATGTTTGTCTTGCCAGGAGTTGACTCCTTCCTTTGTTCTTCCAAAACCCAAATCCTTTTTGGTGCTGAAATCCCACATTACTATAGTTATATGTGTTGTTTCTAGAAATGTTCATAAAGGCTATGTACTTTTTCAGAAAGGGGAATGGCTATCTTACTAGTTTTCAATAAGGATTGTCTTCAAAAACATGAAGTCACTAAGCTTAACAAAACCTTTTGTACAAATACGTAAATTTGTAGATGAATTAAGTACCATGAAAACAAAACACCAGAACAAATTCCGATCACTTTTCCCGTCTCTTTCTCGGACTGCTACATATATGTGTCCCACTGACAAATCTTTAAAGTTAAACATGGATTCACTTTTAGCTAAGGACAAACCAGGACAACTGGAATGGAATTTTCTTTTATTGTTTTCATTCTGGAACCATATTCTGTGCTATAGGGCTTTCCTAGTTAATGCATAAACCTTTTTTTCTTCCAGTCAAGAGTCAAACGTGTACCAGGTATGTATGAATGCTCATTTCTGTAAGAATTCATTATTTTTACCTTCAGAAGTATACAGAAGTTGGTAGATGTGAAATGTTTAGAGGTTGTAGGGCTGAAAAATATGGTGATACTACTTTAACTTGATCACACCTTTGTCCTTTGCAGGACTCAAAGACTTACTCTGCTATGAAAATTACATGTGTATTCTTGGAGAAACCTTTCATTTTTCCTTTGATTTCTTTTGTTTTCTTTTGCAGACATAGTCTACATGATAGTGATAAAGATTAAGCCTCTGTGGAGCTCTGCCAGGAAGAATATTAGGATGCTTTCCTGTTCTTCTCTTGTTTGTCTTAGAGGACTCGGGGGGGATTTGGTTTGGTTTTGGTTGCCACTGACATGTGCATTGCAGATGCTAGACAGACCTTTGGGAGACTCAAACACTGCATGCGGGAGCTACCGGTAGTGACAACTGCATGCAGTTTAGGGAAGGCATTCACTAATTCCTTTTGTGCTTCTCACACGAGTTTGGGAAAACAGAACAAAATGGTGGTTTCCACTGCTCAAACCAGTGAACACTGTGAAGGAATAAAGCTTTTTTTTCCGAGTCAAATTGTCTGTGCCAGTGTTCAGTGTCACAGCACCGTAGCCAGATCATTTCAGTATGCAGCATGTTGCAAGGAGAAGCTTCTGTCATCCATTCTAAAAGATCAAAGGCCTCCAAGAAATGCATATGTTTCACAGTCAGCAGTAATTGGTTTAATGTTGAGCTTTGCTATGAGATTCGGTTTGGATTTTGTTCATCTGAAGTAATATAGCAGTTAAGATTTACCTAGCATATAGTGTTAATAATTGTATTTGAAGTAATTTGCCTAATGACTAGTTCCTGAATTAGTTTGCTTCTTCACTGAAAAAGGAGATGAAGGCAGCATGTCAGTGGTAGGATCCATACTTTAGCTATCCTCTAGCTTGGATAAAATTCCTTATACTTAAAGGTAAGGCATTCACCTTTTTTGAGTGCCTTTAAAAATGGAAGCGATGTGACAATATTGGGACGTCCCTAGCTATGTCGGTGTTCCCTCTGGATGTTCACTCTGAGCAACCTGCTCTTCTCCTCTCCCACCCACAGACCATCAGAGCCTTCTTCAGTTCTTCTCCTCCCACATTTCTGTGTACTCCTCTGGCTCCCAACAGCCATCTCCAGTGCCACTCTCCCAGTACCTTGCCAGTAGCAGCAGAAGGGAAGTAAGCTGCAGCTAGTTTGAGTCAATGCATTCACTCCCATTTTGTGCCCTCCAGGTTGTGCTCAGGTCAGCCGCTTCTCCTGCTTTGCCCCTAATGCAGCACTGCTGGTCTTCCCAGGATTTACACACTGGCTTTCGTTAAAGTGCGTAAGCACCAAGTGCTCATGGTAGTGCAGCCCATGTCTGACTTGCACTTGGTTCAGCTGGAGAATTAGTGTCATTTGAGAGAGTATGGTCATTTTTCTGGTGATTGAAGAGACAGAAGTTGAAGCGTGGTCAATAAGATCCCCATTGGTCAGTGCCAATACCCTGGTGAGCATCCTGACAGTGCCACTACGTCCTTAGGGGCTTCTCTTTGAGTCAGCTGTGAACGTGTAAGGATAAAGGCAGGACTCAGTCTATCATTCAGTCTGGTTCCAGAAATCCAGCTGAAGACTTTTTTTGGTGGAGGGTGTGGGTGTTGGATTTAAGCATCACCAGGCCCTGAAACTGCAAAAGGCACTCAGTCTTGGGTGTGCTTCCTGTGCATTTATGAAAGTCAGGCTTCTCTGGTGGAATGTGGAAGGTGTTTCAAGGGTTAACACAAAGAGCATGTCGGCTCTTGGAAAGCCAACTGCCTGCTTCTGCATCTGCACAGGGACTGTTCCCACTTCCTCTGATTTTCATCTGTGTTGTACCTAGGTAAGGATGGGGAGAACTAAAAGTCAAGGCTCTTCATGTTGATTACATTTTAGCAGTGGGTTGCTCTGGTATTACTGATATGATGGGGCAGGGGCAGTGGGAAGGATGGGAATTACCTGCTCCTGGCTGGTTTGCTGCCTCTTAGGATAAATCTACAGCTTACATTTTTTTCTGCATCCTTCATCATGCTGACATTGATGTCAGTCTGCACTGACTTGTTTTTTCACCGCAAACACAAACAGCGCTTGATGTGCATATTGGCATTTTCACAGCCCATATGGTCTTCTCAGGTTCCTAAGGTGCTTGGCAGAAAGGGGTTATTCATCAACAGCTTTAATTCATGATGCCTTGGGGAGTTAGGGATGCTCCTCAAGGAAGGCAAGCAGCTAATCCCAAGCCAAGCACTGACCTACGTCTAGGATGGTCTCATCACTGGCAATGGGGAGCATGGGGATAATTTAAGAAAAACTACCCTGAGGAAGGAACAATTCCTGAAGTTGCTGTAGTTACATTTTAAACACCTGTATCTGCAAAGGAGCCCAGCTTGATCTTCTACAACAGCTGGGGCTGTAGACTTTTGCCACCTTAAACATGAAGCTGGTTGTCCAGAGGAAGAGGCAATGAAGTGCAAAAGCTTCAAAGGCTTCAGCTACTGTTCTTTTGCCTGGGGTCAACCCTCTTAGAAGTGAGACTTTCTGGATAAACGAGCCTAGGAGGCACAGGAATTTGTGCCAGTATACAGAGGCTGGGTAATCAGTCACATTAATTTGGGTTAAGTGAAGCATGAATGAGGCCTTTACTATTCATTCAATGTTAATCATATTGTTAGCTAGAATAACAAAACTGACTCTGTAGAAATCCAGTCTAATTTCCTTTTGTTGTAAAGTTAATCCAACCATGTTGTTATTGCATAGAAGTTCTGTCTTCCTAAAAGATCTTTGACATTGGCTTAACATCTCTTTCATAAGCTTAATTCTCCTGATTGAATACTGTTTTGCTATTTAGCAGAGATAACCACTCCATATATTTTGTGGAAATAAACTTTTAATCATCTGTATACCCTTGAAAAGGGAGACTACCAAACATGCATCCAGGCAGAGTCTGATAACTCTGAAATAATAAGAAATAATCAGGTGAGAAATCATAATATAAATAGTGCTACAAACTATATATATATGTATATATATAAAATATAGATGATATCCAAATGATAAAATCATGTAAGAAATATTAAGGTTTATCTCCCCACCAGAGATGATATGTGTTTATACTCATTTTGTGCATGAGAGAAAACAAGACTTGGAAAAGATAACCTACTCACTGTTACTTAAGGTGTGTTTTGACTCAATAAATAACTAGATCATATGTATTACCTAAACCTTGGCTAACGATGGTTCTTCCTTAATATGTCCTTAAAATACAGAATCACACTGAAGAAAAGGTTTAGGTCAGTTAACCTAAGACATCCCAACCTCGATCTTTGATGATGAAATAATAAAATAAGTTGAAAAATACAACTAAATCCTATTTTCAAGTCTAACTTTTGAGCATGCCTTGTTCCCTCTGCTTATAATATTGCCTCCAGGTATCCTCGTATACTTTATGCATAAAAGCACGACAGTATGTATACACAGTCACACACTAAAAGTCACTGGCAGCCAAGGCATTTAAGTCTCAGCCAACTGCCCTTGTTTGGTGCTTGTCCTTAGTGATTTAATGGTATTTCTTTTGTATCAAGTTCATGTAATGTTGAATTTTCATCAAGAAAGCAATGAGGTCCCATTCACTTGGTTGCTTGGATCATTGTGGAGAATGCTACATGTTTTCCTTTACATCCAAAGTCTCAGTATAACCATCTTCTCCAAGTCTACCTTGATGTGCTTAAGTGGATACAATAATGAGCTGCCTGGAGAGGGCTGAGTCTGCCCTTTCTGCCTTGGTGCTCCCACTTCCCCTCTGTGTGAGTGTCAGTAGCTACACTTCAGTGCCACTGTGCAGTACATTGGCTTCATGTTGAGGAACACATTGAAACCTAATACATCAAATGACTTGGCCAAGGTTAATGCCTGGTGTATTGTGCCCATCTGAGATGGAGTTCATTTTCCCACAGCAGCCCTCACAGTGTTGTGCTTTGCATTGGCTAGAAAGGTGTTGATAACACACCAGT
>JAWMRA010000041.1:34003678-34029304 GCA_035584735.1 Pseudotriccus pelzelni
GGGGACACAAGTAGGCCAGCTGACCCAAAATAACCAAAGGGATATTCCTTACCATATGACATCAGCTGATGTATAAAAGCTAAGGAAAGAAGGGGAGGGGCGGGCATTCATTATTTACAATGTTTGCCATCCAGAACAACTGCTACATGTGCTGAAGCCCTGCTTCCCAGGAAGTAGCCAAGGCCAACCCACCCACCTATGAGCTGATCTGACTGTATGGCAGCAGCATTCCCAGAATGACCTGAAAGTGGCTACTGGGGAAGTGCTTTCCCTGGTATTTGTTCTCCCTTGACTTCATGTGTCATAAAATAATTAACAGATGTCTGTGAGGGATTCTCAGTAATGGGTTGTTGCCACTGTTTTTTGGATATAGGAACTGCCTGCTAGGATAATCCATGGTCTGCACTTAGGTCAGTGTCCTATGTTCCATACCGGGAAAAAATGCCCATAAACTCTATAATGACACGTTGCCAATGCATTCCCCTTGACCTTATGTGTGATGCCTGAATACCAATAAAGCTTTTATCTTTTTCTGCTGTGTGTTGAGAAAATTGAGAACAATTTTATAGCTGCATTTTAGGGAAAGTGTCCTGAGGCTTCTCTAATACTCTTAAGGTTTCTGAGCACTACAAAAATATGACATACCTGTAAGTACATTTCAGTTATAATGCTAATCAACTGATGCTGACATCCCGCATTTGTTGGAAATCCTACAGTGATTTTTAAAGTTGTTTTTCCACATACATTTATTACTAGGCTTATTGCTTGATACTTGGTTCTCAGCACTCTCAACGTCCTTCACATATGGTGAGAGGCAATTTCTGACTGGTGTGCAGAGGGTCTGCACATCCTCATCCTCGGGTGCTTCTGGTGAGACTGCAGCCCCAGCCACTGACCGGGAAGGGTTTGAGGTGGGCCATGAAGGAGGTCTCCAGACCAGCAGCTCAGTCATGACCCCCCAACCACCTCAATTGTCCATTGGGTGCTTTAGCAGACAAAGGTAAGTACAAGGTCAGAAGATTGCCAGGTTATGTGTGTTGGGATTATGCCTCAAGTGTCACATCTTTCACTATTGTGAAAATTCACTATTGCTAGGTGTTACATTTGCCTACTTGTGTTGCAGAGATATTTTTAATTTGCTATTTCAAAGTCCCGTAAGTGAGACAGTCTTAGTTGCCATATCCTTGTCACGACCATATTGTCTTTTTTTTTTTTTTTTTGGTAGGGTTTGTTGGTTGGTTGGTTGGTTGATTTTGTTTAAAAAATGGAGTTATTTGGCTTTGCACCTCACTGCACAGAGTATAATAGCCCGTTGGGAATTAATTTTCTGCACCAGAGGCTGGGGGGAGCATTGTACACCTCTAGAGAGGCCATAGCTGGCCAGCAAAGATGACCAGCATCTCTTCATACTATCCTGGAGCAGTTTCATGTGACAGAGGTGCCCCTCCTTTATCCCTCAGGATAAATCTGTCTTCTTCTAACTCATTCTCATTTTACAAGACTCTGAGGACAGAAACTGTCCTCAAGAAATTTTATTATGAAGATATAATTGGGGCCTTCACTATTTTGTTTAATAGGGTTGTTAACAGATGGAATCAAGTGTATGAAGTTCTTTTAGTTTTGATTGAAATGTGACTATGGTATAAGGTTAATTAAGTGCCAGTTGATTTTTGCAAACAATATTGGAGAACAGGAATTATGAAACATGAAATAGCTGTAAAGTTATCAATCTTCAAATGTTTTTAATTAAGTGCCTTTTAATTAATCTACAGTTGTTGCTTTGTATTTAAACCTGTATTGTGATTGTAAATTCTAATTAAAGAACAATTTATTACTTAAAATAGAAGAGGGGAAAATTATCTGCTCTGCTAATGTCATACTTGAAGCATAGATTTCTGCTGCACTCCCTGCACCCCTGCCAGTGCTGGCCCCATGTGACATCAGTAATATTTTCTGTTGGGAGAAAGACTGCTTCTCACTGAGATGTTATAAAGCAGTAAATTAGTGTTGTTCACACGAACGATGAGAACTCCGTAGCAGTTTGCTGGTGTGTGCACTGACACTGCTCCCAGCTGACAGCCGAGGGTGTGCACAGCTCCACGAGCCCTGCCTGGGGCAGAGGCTTGGGGAATGAGTGCGAGATGGGGAACCCTCCTGTGCTCACCCTGCCAGGGCATCCCACTCTCTTTCCAGGGCCATGACAAGGATCAGCTTTGGCATTAAGGAGTGTGGCAAACCCGTGACTGATTTGGTGTGAATGGAAAAGCAGGGGAAGTTGGTGCTGTATCCCACTAGTTCTTCATGCGTGTCTTTCTTAGGCAAATTAATGATTAACTTTCTGGTTTTCTTCTCATTGGTCTATTACAAGAAGAATATGGAAGGGATGCAGTCGCTGATACACTACAAAGGGGAATATAGAAATTAGTTGTATCAGTAAGGAAGGTGTCAGGTGATACAAGGATGTCTTGCAGCAGGATTTTGGAGACGCAGAGCATGAAAGGGCAGTGAATGGACCTTCCTGTGCATGGGTTAGGGGCAAAAGTTGCTGCCCCATTCAAGTTTTCACCCACAGCTGTCACAATCATGGGACACGGGATCGTGGCTGTTATTCTGTGTGTTATTCAGTCATCAGTCAAGGGAACTTCTTGCAAAAGGTGGTATTACAGAAGCACTCTGCTGGTCCCTACTTTTGTCAGAGTGACTAGGGACAAGCAAGGAGGGATCTTTTCATGCTCTGAAAGCCGCGGCCTTTCCAGTAAAATGTGGAAATACGAAGATGAGCCAGTTTGCAGGAGCTGATGCTACACTTGCATCTCTGTAAGGCATCTCTGAATAGAGTCCAGCTTCAGGCACTGTCGTCGTTTCAGCACTTTGCCTACTTCAAACACAATGACAGGTATTGTTTTGAATTAGTGGCAAAGTAGTCATCATCAAAATTACACGTACAGTGTGATGAGCTTTACCATTTACCAAGAGCTGTGCACCTTCAGTATGTTTATCGGTATTTAATCTGCAAGGCTGGATTGCCTCAGCAGAAAAGTTGACATTGAACTGCTGTCTGGATTCTCTTAAGCACCATAAAACACAATTATCTTTACTGAAGCACTCTGCAGATAAACTAGAAAATGAATTACTCTCAAATATTATCCTTTAAGAAGCTTTTAAAAGAGAAGAAAATAAGTTGTAAGCCTTACAAAAAAGGGTAGCTGTCTTCTGTGGGGTGGGAGTACCTTACAATCTTGTAAAAGCACTGAAATAGCTAAAAATCCCAGTAAAGATAATTTTTCTTACTCTGTATAGTTACTTGAGGTCAATGCTATATGTTGTTTAGTTGAGCTTCACCTCAGTGGTACTCAGCTTAAAAAAAAAAAATTGATCAGGGTGTTTTTTCTGTCAGGTTTTACACTCAACCAGCCTGGCAGGATTGCTTTCCCTGTGAGGATGTTGAGGCTCTGTCACACAAAGTCATTGCTTTGAGGCTTGAAACAAGTCCAATCTCTCAGTGGTCACCAAGTCTCAAGTCTTCCAAGGGGAAGAGATCCTCAGGAGCTGTGGCTGTGTCCTTCCTGTGAGCTCAGAGGGAAGGGTCTCCATTAAATGGAGTAGCTCTGATGTCTAGAATGGATTATGGAAATAACTTGGCTCAAATAAAGCAGGTAGGCAGTAGACAAAGCAAACAGACTTTTGCCACCTTTTTCTCCTAATCAAGAGAGAAAGGAAATAATTGGTTTTGAAATTGGCACTGTTCAGTGCTTCCACCTACTGTAGGTGAGCCGTGGAGTTATTTGCTCAATACATTAATAATCTTAAAAAGGAGTGGTAAAAAAAATAGATCCATAGCTGGCAAATGACATCAAATATTTAAGTTAGAAAAGAAAAAAAAGAAAATATGCAAATTATCTATTTATTATTCATTGGCACTAGCTATTTCTCCTTAGAGCGGGCAGATTGGGAAGAACAATTAACTAACGGTCTTGCATTTTGGTGTGTGTGAGGGGGAGCACAATCCTTTCAGGCTACAGCACACAGTGGAGTCAGAAAGTATTTCTGTCCCTCCTGGGTGATGAACGAGAGCAAGCCCTAAGCCTGCCTCTTGCTGAGAGACAAAATTCACAGTGGCTTTGTGCCATGGGGTGGCCTGGCCCTCGCTGTGGGACAGGACTCAGCCTGGCGTGGCACCGAGCAGCTGTGTCCCCACCCTGGTGACAAGTTCTGGGATCAGTATTTGCACTAGTGAGCCAGCCAAGACCTTCACAAGCTGCTGACAGGACTGATTTGAACGATGAATTTACCCCAGGGGATGCTTGATTAATTTGCAGGCAGGATGGAGGGAAAAAGCTAGATGTGACTGACAACAGAACACAGAATACCTCCAGCTGATGTACTTAGTGATTTAAAAATAACATCTGAAGTGCCAGATTGTGTAAGGGACTGAGTGGAAAAAAAATCACATGGGTTATTATTTTTCCTTTCGAGGAATTTGCTGTCCACCTTACTAGAAACATGGCTTCCTTCTGTGTTGTTTGCATGTTGCTTAGCAGAGCAGAGAGTGCTCTGGACCGGGCAATAAAAGTTAATGAGAGCAGGAAAAGATCTCTGGGAAATACAGTAGAAAAAAAATACATTTTTTTTTCAACTAGAGCAGAGATGAATGCGGAGATGTAGTGGGAGGATGTACGTTAACAGAGAAAGCAAATTGGCCCAACTGAATTTCCTTCTAGTACTAGAATAAGGGGGGATTTTGTCAAATGAATGCATTAATGTAAAGTGACTTAAAGGAAAGTGTTAGCAATCTTACAGAAAGGATCAAACCCAATGTATTTCAAAAGCTCTCCATATCCTAAATCACCCAGTTAAACAACCTTTGCAGTAATTGTATCTCCATGACAGTATTACCATTCTACAAAATATCACACTGAAACACAGCTTTTTTTTGTTGTGGTTTCAGTACTGGTTTCAGTAAAGAGTAAGATGGTTTTGAAGTCAGAATACCCTAATGTTCACCATCTCCACTTCAAATATGTAATTGTGCATTTGTTTGATAGCTGGCTTGGGGCGAACACTGCAGATTTTTTTGTCCTGCCTATAAGTGAAAAGAAATATGTCAGAGAGATTTCGGGTTGAGATGTGGGTGAAATCCAACACTCAGCTCTCAAGAAACAAAGGGACTTTATGCAAGTGGCCATGGGGTACACCACCAATCTGCCAAGGCAATGACAGGGATAGGGATACAGCCCTCATGTTTCTGTGGCCAATAAGCAGTGGCCCTTTCTTCTTGATATTCACCAGAGAAATCATTTGGATCTTTGTAGCAATATGAAAGGACTAATCTTGCTTCAGACCTGAGAGCGCTTACTTTGGCCTCATTAGAATGGCTCAAATCTGAGGTCCTTCACCCCTTTTAGTCTCAAGCATTTTGCTGTGTGTCCCCTTGGTTACCGTGGGGTTTCCAATACCTCTTAGTGCCATCCAGCAAAGTCCATCTTCAACCTTTTTTTGTTTTTTCTAGGTAACTGATGAATATCTGGGAGAGAACACAGTCTGACACAGGTCCTTCCTTCTGCTAAATGGAGAGGTCTGCTGAGCTCCCTGTGTTTCCAACCCAACTTACCTAGTGAGTTTTTTGTGAAAAAGTAAGCAAAATCCATCCACTTTTTTTTATTCTCAGTACTTTCATAGATATTTCTCTAGAATTGCTCTGCTGGTCAACTAAAAAGTGTTTTTATTGTTGTAGTGTAATGAGATTTCCCTCTGAGTTGTTTTTATGTACCCTTCAGAGTAGAACCAAATCAAATACAGTTGGCTTCTTATCAGATTGAAATTGTACAGACTGCAGAGATTACTTTTCCCCCTCTCTTTCATTTTAAATTGGTTTCTGATCTACCATTTTACACGAAACTGCTTACCTGAAACAGTAATTTTTTTAAGTGCGGCATGTTGTACTATTTCCATATTTGTTTGGCTGGGTTTTTTCCCTGAAATACTGCAATATGCCCAGTAATTAGTGCAACAGTTCATGCCAAAGCTAATAAATTAAAGGCTTCACTTTAATTTCATTAGGTTACTAAAGCATGAGCTCATCCCTCTATTTTTATTCATGTAGAAATAAGTACAGTTGTCAAAAGTACCATTCTAGTTCCTGCTCCACGCTCAGAGCAGGGAGAGAGGCACCCACAGAAGGCTGTTTAACCTGCAAATCTGAAACACCTAAGGAGATCATCTGCCATTTGGAGGTGCTCTCTTTCTCCTCTGCCAGAGGAGGAGGTCTACATGATTAGATTAGATTAATCTAGCCTACACCTAGGTAAAACAAATGCCATCCCAATTCACCAGTTTACTTAAACACTTGCAAAGGTCTTTAGACCACAAGATTGAGCAGTATCCCACTAACCAGAACGTTCACTGAGAATGGTCAGAATAGTCCTGGTTTGGTACCTGGACTGGAATGCAAAATTTATTTAAGGAAAAAAAGCCTCATAACAATGTTAAACAAAAACTGCTGCCTTATTAAAATAATACTAAGTGCCATGGTATTTAAATTTAATTAAAATATCGCATTTTCATAAGCAATTGTTTAATTTTTTTCCTGCCTTTATTCCAACGATATATGCTATTTGTCCAATGAGCGAATTAAAGAGATTCAACAAGTATTCTTCAAGGGAAATCAAATCTAGGCAAGAACAGAAATGACAAATCCACAGGGTAAACCTCAGTTGTGTCCCTCCAATAAAGAGAAGATATATAGCATCTCTGGATGGAGCTCTATTTAGTATAAAAAGTAGATTTTGAAAGTTTGAAGGGTTTTTTTGCTCTTCTGCCTTGTCCTGTGGTACCTGCTGTGGGCTTCCATTCACCTTCTCTTTCTTGGTGGAAAGACCCTGAGATTAAGAAGCTCTGGGATTTCATAGCATGAGAAGACCATTTCCCAGCCAGAAATAATCTCAACCACAGTGCCCTCAGAGGATTCGATGAGGTGAAGTGAGCTTTTTGTTTTTGTTTTTTTTTTTTTAAAAAGTGAATTCATTTTATTAGCACTACTTCTTCTATCTAAATATTAATGGCCCACAGCAAGATACTCCAGAAAAACCCATTAGAAAGACACTAGAAAGTTTTAATCCTTCCCTCTTTATTCTCTTTTTATTGTTGTTTATCAGCTGCTTCAGGTCAGAGCCTCCAGGTAAAATGTCCCATGGTTTTCTCCTCATTTGCAATCCTCACCATATGAAATACTCAGCCATGGCTAGTCCTAGTGGATCACAGCCAAACCTCTTCTCTCAAATATCAGCACAAGGTTTACCATTTTCTTCTGGCAAGAAGTGAGTTATCCACAGTTTGGCAACACATTTCAGATCCAAGAGTGGTGTCATTACAAAGGGGATTAGGTTTTTCTCATTAATTTTGTATCTCCATTGCTTGGTTTTAGGTGTGTTTGTCTGAAGTGCTTTTAATTAAAGTATTAGTCAAAACATTCCTATTCCTTATTTGGGCTCAAAACCCCCTGGATGAAGGACTGCCCTGTCCAGTGGGGAGCAGGGACATATTCTCTCAGCCCCTTTTTCTGTGACTTCTGATGCTGCCCAAGGCACTGCATACATCGTGTAGGAACGGTAGGAAACTGCCTGTGTCTTGATCTGATTTAAATTATTATGGGATCTAGAGGAACGACATTCAGATCAAACATCTTAAAAAAAAAAATAAAATCCCATATGCCACAAATTCCAAACAAAGCTGAAGTTTGCCGGGAATGTAATGACACCAGCCTGTTGTGCTCTTCCGCAACAGCCTGTAATTATATCTCTCCTCAAACTGTGCATACATCATTGAGGAGGCTGATATATAAATAAAAGGATTGCATTAATTTCAAGCTACATTAGCAATGCAGGAGTAAAAATAACCTGGTAGAAAAAAGGGCAGAATTAGAATAAACTTGACTGGGAGGTTTCTAAGGGGAGATATAGATGAAGGAGGGAAAAACCCTTCAAGTATCAGAAAACAAAAAAGTTTCATATTGTTGCAGGATTACATACAGCATGTGGGTTCCTGCAGGTCTTACACTTGTAGAATCATAGAATTGTTCAGATTGGAAAAGACTTTTAGGATCATCTAGCCCAACGATAAACCCAGCATGGCCAAGTCCGAGACGAAACCATGTCGTCATGTGCCATATCCACATACCTTTTAAATACTGCCGGGGATGGTGAGTCAACCACTTCCATGGGCAGCCTGTTCCAGCGCTTGACAGCCCTTTCAGGGAAGAGGTTTTTCTTAATATCCAATCTAAACTTTCCCATTACAGGGATCATTACAGGCTGGGCAAAGGCAGTGCTGCAAAGGTACAGGGTAACCCCTGGTTCTTCATCTTGTCTTCTTCAAGGTCATAAGGAAAATGTGGTCGCATGAAGCCCAGTGTGATTTTCTAAATTGCACATTTCTCAATAAGGAGAACATGTTTTATGAAAATAGGTAGGATACTCTTGCTTTCCCTCTGCTATCCTGGAGTCTGCAGTGCAACTTCGAAAGGTTTGGTGTGCCTGAGTACCAGCTGTTTGAAACAGTGGATTATACTGGGACTGAAATTTCACATCTCATCTCCAATAAGTTCATCTCTTTCAGTTAAACACAGAGACCCTTCTTGTGCTTCCAGAAGATGCTGTTTTGGCTGCTAAAACAAGCTCCTTTAGGTTAGAAGATGTTATTTTGTCATTTTTATTTTTCCACAGCTGCTGTGTATAACCAGGAAGGAGGAGGCTGCTTTTTCATACCGGCATGTTAGAAGTTAAGCTTTTAAGTCTATGATTAGGTACATAAATATGAGTGATTCAGTTCCTGGAAGAGCTGTGTGTTCACATATTCTGCTGAAATCCCAAGGGTGACCATTTTGGCGAGCAGATAATGTATGCTATACACAGAGCATTTTTTAAAACAAGCCAAATCAATTCTGATCAATTCTGATGTTTAGAAACCAAGACGCTTGTTAGAAGAAAGAAGCATCACGTTGAGTAACCTGACATGTCCTTCCCATAGAGCATGCTGACACCTGACCCAGGTGTGCTCTGCACTTGTTCTTGCACTTGTTCTTCCTGCTTCATTTTTGCTGAGCTCATACACCAGATCTAGCTTTTCTGTCAAGGAACCAAATGGTAACTCTCACCAGCATCACCCTCTTCGAAACCTCCCTCCAGCTCTCTGGCAGAGCCTTTTCCTGGAGACAAAGCCTGATGCTTCTGTCCTAGAAAGGGAGCTGGTGCCTTGAGGCAGGAGGGAGGATGGGGATGGTGGCTGGGGTGGGAGTCCTGCAAGGCACTGCTGTGAGTGGGCGGTTTGCAGCACCAGGAGGGGAGTCAGGAAGAGCTGGCAATGTCTGGGCAGCGAATGCTGCTGATGAGTAGGAGAAGTGAGATCTGGCCTTGAATCCCCATCCTGCTTCAGGCAGGGGGCACCCTGAAGGGGAACAGAGCCCTGACCACCCCGAGGTCCAAAGAAAGTGCAAACTGGTGGCTGTTCAGTGTTTGGGGGATTTCCTGTGCTTTTTCTGTATGTGCAAGGTCTTCCTTTTAATCTGATCCCAGAATCTAACTGGAATTCAAGATTTGATTTTCTGTCTTCCATATTTCAGGATTTGGGAAAGAGAAGTGGGCTAAAAATAAACACGAATTTCTATTCGGTTTTTAAAGGACCATGTTATTAGTCAGTTTTCTGCATGACATACTAATGCTTAATGAGTTACCAAGGGCAAGGAATGAGCTATCAAGCTTTTCTTACCAAGCAAGGTGTTTTACAGAAATCTGTTAAAATCCAAGTGTTGACAGATCATTCAGTTTAGGATTACGCGGCTGCTACTTATGTTATGACTAGAGTTGTAGCCTAAAATTCAATTATAGGTATTCTATGGCAGGTTTTACTGGACTGTATGTCCAAGTTAATCTCTGTAGCTTGATTGAATGGCACCAGTGAGAAACCTGACTCATGCAACATAAGCTAACAACTTGCTCCCCTATAAATACTGAAGAATTGGCTTTTTCTTGAGTGCTAGCAGGAGCCAATCCAAATAAATTCTTCTTCTGACAGAGGTTGCTGAAAGCATGGAAAGTTTTCCTGTGTAGTAACTGCATTTGTCTGCAGAAATACTAAAGTAACAAGTGATTGTTTGGGAAAATGTGTCAAATTTTTTCCTCCTTTCTTTCTTTTCTCATAATTTTCTGTTGCTTGCTTTTCTCCACGTCAGCCTCTTTAAACAGCGAGCTGTTCCAGCTGCGTCAAAATAGTTTTCTTTTAAAGGTGCATGTTTTTCTTTTGTTGATCAAAAGCAATTAGACAGAGAAGAGCTGACAGTTTCACTGAACTGTCAATGAAAATATGGTAATGAACAGTTCATTTTGAAATAACCAATTCTCCCACTAAATTATCTTTAGCTCTGGAGGGGGAAGAACTGTATGGAAACAAGAGGTATTGTTTGTTGAAGCATTTATGTTTTGACCTTTTGATATTTTCCACAAACACAGTGATATCAGTATTTTGAAAGGAACATTGGGAAGGGTAAAAAAGGCTGCAGCATACCAGGATCTGACTTCACACTTGTGACCATGAGAAGTTTTCTTCTCATCTCAGGAACATCTGGATGTTTTGCCTCTGTCAGAACACAGAGCTCTGTGAACCTCTTAAAAATGGGAGAAGGATGCCAAGTCTAGCTTACTGGTCTTAAATAATATTATCCGGCTCATAATCCCAACTATACAGGTGATTAATGAACCCTTTTTTTATTTAATATGGTCACAAATGGTTTGAAGTGCTGTCCTCTTCCCCTGGGAAGGGTTTTGTAGGACACTTCATATCCTCGATGTGGGCCGTTAAGTATGCACATATACATATCTTTACCTTATTTCACAGGCAATTGCATCCAAATGGCATTAGTAGCTGAAAATTCAACACATCTCTGCACCAAGCACGGCCCATCTGAAAGACCCCAAGGCCACGATCTCACAGCACCTCTGCCTGACCTGCCCAGAGGAGGAGAGCTGAACAGACCAAACAAGTGTTCATGAGACACAAAACTAAATGCTAGAAAGATGTTAAACCCTTGCTGGAATATCAGAGCAGTTTGCTCACCTGATGCCATCTGCTCAATGGGTTTTAGGCATACATTGCTTAACCTAAAATCCACTAGTCAAAATGTACCTGTCATTAATAGACTGTACTAAAAGTAAAACTTGATTTGTGCTTTTAAATGCTCCTTCTCTCTGACTTCCCCAGGCCTACCCATGTCCAGACTTTTCCTGCTTTCTCCTTTTCTTTTCATGACCCTCCACATTTTATACATCTACAGCTTCTCCCTCATCCCTAGACAAGTCCACCTCCTCTCCTCTCAGCCCCATCCCCTCTCTCCTCTTATTCCTTCACCAGATAGCCTCTCGTCAAGCCAAGCCTGATCCTTGGGTTTATGAAAGCATAGGGGAGAAAAGTCTCCTCTACCCTTTGCTGTCTGATCCCTTTACCATCCCTGTTGTGATGGCACTTGACCCATTTCCAGGCCAGGAGCCAACGTGGCTGAGTGGCTGCTGCCCCCCTCTGCAGCTCAGATACAACCTGTACTGCATAGCTTTACACCCAAAAGGAGACAGAGCAACCACTTCCCTCTGGATCTGCTGATAGCTTGTCTACCCCCCTAACAAAGTGGGAAGAGGATCTTATGCCTGGTATTGCAGCACCCCTCCAGAAAGGAAACTCTCAAAGCACATCTGAAGCTAACCTGTCTCGGAAATGGTAGGCTTCATAATTTTCTGTAAATATTCTCTCCTTATCCTGGAATTTGAAGGATTTCCACTTTGCTTCTGGGGCGGGGCCAGGGATGTGCATGACCTTCTAGCAGTGTATCAAGTGTCGAATGGCTTATCTCTGATATGATCTACTGAATCACTTGGTCCTCTTGGCACACTCAGGATGACACAATCCTCGTACTCACTTATTTGGGACACATTTTTTTCCACAGAGTCACATTGCTCAGCTTTACATATCTGGTGTGACCACCCCCTCTCCCCAAGTTGAGTGTCTGAAGCCAACGTGAGTGTGCTGAAAAAAGCCGGAAGAACGCTCGGTCTGCAGCAGGCACGTGCAGAGCTCAGATGGCCAGCATGAGTGAGAAGCTTGGCAGTCTGGAGCTTTTCCCTGGAAGGTCTCAGTTCCGTATCTGTTTGTTACTCATTAGACCAAATTTATATCTTGTAGCACAAGTATCAGAAGTAGCTTGTACACTGAAATGACCGGCTGGCATCCATCACACAGGAAGTCGAGCCAAACAGTTGGTAATATCATTATAATCATCTTTCCTGATCATTTCTGGCCTCTTGGCACTGCTTTTATAGACGCGTGTCAGTGCAGCTCAGTCACTGATGATCTAATTCAGTCAGGCATCTGCTTCAACTACCAGAAGTTCCAAAAATATGGAAGAAAAACTGCCTTCCACAAGTATCTTGTGATCTGCAGTGTGATAACCAGTGCTTGGACACCTCGCTGCATTTCACTATGGGCTACTTTAAAGGTATAATAAGTTAGTCAATGTAATTAGAAACAGTTCAGAAATCAGCACTGAAGCATGTCTCCCAGAGATCTGGAAAGGGGAGCTTTGTCTTTCCTACCAGACTGGCCAAATCCCCCAGCTGTTACAGCAGCTCTCAGGCTACTGCTTCATGTCCCCACTCCAGTATGTTCAGCTGGGAATTCAGAACTCATTACATATTTTTCTGGTTATGCCTGTTTTCTTAATGCAGTTTCTTTTGAATACTCTTCAGGATGTGCATTTTATATTAATTCCTATGATAATAAGAATTGTGAAAAGTATTTTCAGGAAAGCAAAATGGACTCCAAATTATTAGCTCTGCTTAGCTATAGCATCTTTTCCCAATTATTGTTTCCAAATAAAACTTGCCAGTTTATGCCTCCTGACCCAGATGTAATTACAGCGTAGCTGTCTAATAAGAGCTGGTTTAGTGCCAGCAACTGGGGAGGCCTCCTTTGTAGAGACATAAGGAGACTGTTACTTGCAGCTTCTCTTACAGCATTTGGGCCCTATTTAAATAATGAGAGAATAGCTGTTTGTCTCAAAGAGAATACTATAAATGCTGCCTGTGGTGGTTTTGGGGTGGGATAGAGTTAATTTTCTTTCTAGTAGCTGATATAGTGCTGTGCTTAGAATTTAGTATGAGAATAATGTTGATAACATGCTGTTGTTTCTGGTTGTTGCCAAGTAGTGCTTATACTAAACCAAGGACTTTTCAGTTTCTCATGCCCTGCCTGAAAGCAGGCTGGAGAGGCACAAGAAACCAGTGGGGAACACAGGTAGGACAGCTGACCAGGATGGCCAAAGGGATATTCCAGACCATGAGATGTCATGCATAGTATGTAAACTGGGGGGCAAAGCTGTCTGTGGCCTACTGCGTGGGGACTGGCTGGGCATCAGTCAGCAGGTGATGAGCAATTGGTTGGTGCAGCACTTATTTTATATATTCTGGTCATTTTATTATTATTAAAATATTATTATTTTCTTCCTTTTCTGTCCTAATAAACTGTCTTAACCAACAAGTTTTTTCACTCTCGCTCTTCTGACTCTCTCACTCACTCCACTGGAGGGGACTGAATGAGGGCTGGGTGGTGCTTGATTGGTGGTTGACAAACCACAATAGTGCCTTTCAGTGAAACATTTGGTGCTGTTTTTATGCTATCCGTATTGCAACAGCATGCTACCTCAGTACAGCCTGATGCAACCATGGATATGTCCAAGTAGCAATGGGAAACAGCAAACATAACAATTTTACTGGGCTGTTTGTTAGAATTTTCTGTGGAGTTTTCCAGTGGGAACTAGTGCTGCTGGGGTTTTGTTGGCAAACATGAAAGTACAAAGCATAGATGAAAAGTGCAGCTCACCTTGCTTTGAGGTCTGTAGGAGTAGGTTATTTTCAAGTAATTCATGTAGTGTAATTTCATATTAATATCTCATGATATATAGATGGATAGATCCTCTCCTTATTTTGAGGATGTTCATGAAGAGCAGTGGGTTTAACATTCCATTACATGCTCTATGGGATGGTGGTCCAAACATGATTTTTTTGGACTGCTGCTTTGCTGCTTTTCATTTCTTGTCCTACTGTGTGGCATGAACAGTCAGCATATGACTGTGGTATTCTGGCATCTTATTACACATTCTCAACAAGTCCAAAGCTAAGCAAACATCACAAGTGTGTCCTAAAATGGCAAATTGCCTCCAGGAAATGTCATCCAAATAATGGAGTTTTTCTTCTTTTCCTACGGGTTAGGCAACCATCTTTGGTCAATTTGCAGACCAGGGCAGATCAATCCTTTTAGACATGCTTTGTCTCATTACAACATCCCTCCCAGAATGCAACTTCTGCAACTGACTTCTGTAGAGGTTGGTGTCTGTACAGACAGGGGCAGCATTCATTTGAATAGTGTTCAGTGCTCCAGGGAGGTCTGAATGTGGCACAGTGTGATGCTGCTTTATTTTTTTAAATAAAATAATTTTTTAAATCTGAAAAGCTAATATACTGTCAGGTCTGGGGTCATGCGTTGCATTTGGGATAAGGCATTCATTGGGAGTGTGCACCCCTGATTGGTGTCCTCAGCACTGTGGAGCAGACTGTTTTAGAAGTAATTGCATTTTCTGGGGCAAGATGTCCTTGATACTTTGCCTCTGGTAGGGACAGGAAGGTCTGAGTCCCTCCTGGAGCTGGGAGAACTCATGGAAGAAAACTCCTCCCCTTCCTCCCTAGCTCTGGTAGGGGTCCCAATGCTCTGGGAGGCCTCAGTTCTGTGAGAGGCAGGAGCACCTCCTTACTGCTCTCCTTGAGGAGCTTTGTCCCTGCGACGTGCTATGCAAGATAAAATTTCTAGGTGCCTGCTGATCTTGGAGGTGCGCCAAACCTTATTTCTCCATGCTGAGCTCTGTCAGAAAGACGGTGGAGAATAAAGTTGAAAACTATCACCTGAGGAGGCATGGGTTGTATGCAAACCTCCAAGAAGTGGCACGGTGTCACTCCCTCTATGCCATTACCTGCACTATGGGATGGCCTCCCTGATTTTGCTTTGCTTGGTGGCACAAAGTTTATTGATGTTATCTCTGCAGCAGCAGCACAGCAGCAATCCTGAGTTTGGTATGTGGACAATATACCTCTGTCTTCCACTTTCCAGAAAGCGGTAGTAACCTTAACACAAACCCTTTATTATTAGTAGTTTCTGTGGTTAAAGCAAACAGTGATCAAAAATCATAACTTTCCATGCAGCTTTTATATCATTTGAAGGGCTGGGCTCTCCACTGCCCTCTCCATGTGAAGGTGAGGTATTGGCAGTCATGGAAGCAATGCTGAGTTCGGCACCTCCTGTGTACGTGTGACATGTTTGGGGAGTGATCAGCACTATATATGTAAGAAATACTTTTGGGATGTTACCAGTAGTGATGCAAGCTGTCAAAAAGAAATAGTATCAATATTTCACAAGGCAGTGATGGGCAAGTACACAGGGATGGGTTGGACACCCTCACTCAAGTGCTGTGGCATCTCCCACCCACCTTTCCTAGGAATCCCTTCCTCTCCAGGACACATCCTTCCCACTCTGGCTATCTTTTTGCCCTGGCCCAGCTGCACATCAGCATGTGTGTCCTCCTCATGGATCCAGCAGCACTCCTGCTATTGAGCAAACCAGTTGTACCACCTGTACCACCTGTGTGTGCAAGGGCCGTGCTACACACTCTGGTAGCAGCACAGCTTCTGTGCATCCCCCGTGCTGGGCAGAGCAAGTTGCCAGATCTCTGCTCTGACTTCACTGGGCTTGCAGGGAAGGCTGTGATTGATGGATGCCGGAGCAGGGACATGATAGATGCCCTTGCCTCCCTCAGGTGCACTACAGTGTCTGTGGGAGCCCTGCATGGCAAGCATGCACCCACGGGGCACCTTGTGCTGCAGCCACCCGGTCAAGCAGCTCTGCTGAGCTGCGGCTGGGTGCCTGGCTGGGCTGCAAAGCTCACAGCAGTGCACTGCCAGGCAGTGCTATAGAGAATATCACAGACTGCAATCATTCAGCACAATCAAGTAATTAGCAGCTCATAGAGGATTGCATAAACCCATAAAACTGTTGGACTAATAAGACAAGCACTTGTGGCCTGTAAGAACCAAGTCATGGTAAATGAGGTACCAAGGTATTATGCTCCAGTCTGTCATTACCCTAGTTTGCAAACTTGCAGGCACTGAGCCCAGTACTGATGACAATGGAGTTTACTGTATTTGAGAGGCTGGACTTTAATTTTCAGCAGAGGTACAACACCCACAAATGCAGCAAAACCAATCAGCAATTAGGAACTTTTTTTTCTGAACACCTAGATTTACTCACAGCACAATAAAATTAAATGCCCATCACTGTGATTTTGGCACTCACTCAGAGCTGGATCAGTGCCTGGTGCTAAGGAAGGATATTTCGCAGCACCACAGTTCCACCTTCTACATCAGGTTAGTGAAATTACCCTGAACTGGAGAAGGTGCCTTTGCAAGGAAGGGGGTGGAGAGCACTACAAGGCCCCTTGCTTGCAAACTGATAGAATATGTGTGGAGATCATGCCTATTCCATGTATAATTTTAATATGGGAATAATAGAATAAAGAAAATGTTAGGCTTCAGGTTACAGTTGTCTTGACAAACTCTTTAACCTTGCTTAAACTGCCTATTTCCTGTGTAGTGTCTGATGAGGAATGTTCATATGCCAGATATTCAGTTGCCACTAATATAATTGTTTTGTGTCACTGGAGTTTTATTTCACAGCAGGTGTATCTGCCTTGATGTCATTGGGACCTGATTGTGTGGACACAGGAGAGTGGCTTCAAGTGCTGAATCCTGCACTTGTTGTCATACACGTGAATGTACTTTCTTTTTCTGCTTTGATGAAAACTACAAGCCCCCAAATCCTGCCCTGAACATGTGAAAGTGATGATGGATGGGAGGTGCTGAGCACACAAACCTAGCCCACTCTGTCATCCATATTTTTTCTCTCCCCTGATAACTGCGATGTTTCTGCATGAGCCATCTTCTACAGCCACTACCCTGACCTCCAACTGGGACTGCATGATTTTTCTTAGTCTGTTTGTAGGCTGTCCCCTGTTACTGGTAGTTTCTTGTCTTCTTAGTCTAGATGTCTGGAGAAACTCCTTGTGGATGTGATGGGATTCTGATAATCTGTTAGGAAAGGTGCTATTAACTGCTGCCATTCTTCTGCTGTTTCTCCTGGATTTTCCCATCCATTCTGCTTTCAGAGTTAGCATTTCTGTTGCAAATGGGAATAAATTGTGATTATGGCATCTTGGCAGTGATCTCTGGAGATCTTTAAGAACTGGCCAAACCCGCATCTGACAGAATTGGTTTATGGAGCTCTGAATACAGCCATCAGGGTGAAGGGTGGGCTACACGATCCTTGACGTCTCTTCCAGCCCTAGCTCTATGATCCATGCTTATATTGGTCTATTCAGATTTCTTCCTGATATCACAAAAAGGCCTAAAAATGTGAGTTGAGAATAACCAAAACCTTAAAACTACTTAAAAATAGAATGCAACCAATTAATTTTACCCATAGCATAATTAATTCTTAGAGAGTGTCCTGATATTTTTATGCCTAGCATGATTTTCTGAATCGTTAAAATTAGCAATTTTAAGTATAGCATATGGCACTTAGGATTCCACAATAACAGTAAGTAAATACAGGCCTGCATTTGCATCTAGAATACACTGTATGTGCTAATCATGTCCATTCCACACCTGCATACCTAAGGGCATGAAGGCAGTTCCCATTTATTCAATTTTCTTATAACATTTAACAGCAACAAAAGCAAATGCAGTTAAATATTACAGTGGGATCTGAAGCTGTAACTGAGGTTTCTAGATGTGTGGGTATATACAGAATACAATTGTGTTATTAGGCCCTTTGGTGAGGAATCATTTGACAAATGGGCATTGGTCTTAACATTCCTAGTGAAAGCCTTCCTGCAGTGGTGCTCCACTCCCTGAAGAAATCAGGGTGAAAAGCTCAAGTCAGTGCTACTTCTAGTCTGGATGCAGCAGTCAGGTTCACACAACCAGCTTCACACTACGGATGTGGCACATGAACCAGCTTCCATGCAGATCCAAGCTTAGCTTGTCCATGGAGCTGTCAGTCAAAAGCTTGTCCGTGTTGATCACTTTGGCTGAGTTCACACCTTTGCTTGCCACTTCACTAAAATAACCTGTGTATCTCAGAGGAATCCCAAGTGATCTGTCTTAACTTAGCACTATGAGTTCCTTCATTATAAGTTGAAAGAAAGGGGCGCAAGGAAATGCAAAGAGAGGTTTTATTTCTTACTGCCATTCAGTGTTCTTCCTCCACTGATTGCTGGTGTGTAATGCCATTTGCCTCCAAGATTTGTTCCCCAGTGGGTATTTTAAGGCTTAACCTTTTATAGCAAAAGGTGTTTTTGTAATGCAGAAGGTCCAGGAAGTTTCCTGAAGTTACTCTGGGAATTAATGTGAAGAATAGGACAAGTCCTGGCAAATGGCCAGCCCTCCCTTTGAGCCACCTGGGTTGGGGCGGTTCTCAGACAAGCGCTCTTAGCAAGGATTTTCTCCTCAAATGGTGCTTTGCCTGCATGTAGCTATTTCAGGCTGTGGTCAAAGCTAAATTGGAAAGTTATGCTCTGAGAAACTTGGCTCCACTCTAATTACATATTTAGTTACACCATTGTTGGAGTATTAGAAATATGTTTAAAAGTGGAACAACAGCCTGCACTTTATGTGCAGTTTAGTAGCTCCTACCTCAGGTGGTGTTTGCCTCTGTGATCACATAAAACACTTCTGAAGCCTGGAGGGAGCTTCTGTCATACAAACACAGCAAAAGGTGAGGTTCTTTACCCTAAATTGTTACTGGTGTACGCAGAAGTACAGCAGCTTGGCTGCAAGTGGGCTTAGGGATTAGACTCCCTGCAACCCAGGTGGGTGAGCAACCGTTTATGGCAACCTTTCCTGTGAATATGTCAGAAGGTTTAGAAATGGGTAGGAAAATATCCTTGTGAGCTGCAGGATGGCTTCATGAGTTCCCCTGTATATAACAGTAAATCTGCCTGAACTTTTGCACAGTTTTTTTCCTGATGACTGCAGCTGGATGGAAATAGAAAACAAAAGAAGCTACAGTCTGTTTGACCTGAAAGTGGATATTACTGACAAGACTCTATTCCAGCTTCTATGATGGTATGGTTACTGGTTTTCTGTAAAATAGATGTAAACTGTAAGTTACAGGCTAATGGGAAGCAGATGTTGTCCAGAAAAAAATCCCAGGTGCACTCAGCATGCAACACCAGGCTTCCCGCTGCTGTGCCAGTGCTGCCGCATCTTCATGGAGTGGGGCACCCTCAGTCACAGGGCAGGAAAAAAAAGGGTTATATGTTATCTTTTACTGATTTGAGAATTTTTGAGACCAGGTACTCGCACCCCTTCATCAAAGATGTTTTATTTCATTTAAATGAGAGCATTTTCAGAGCAGGCGGCAGGGTCACAGCTGGGAGCATCACACACTGGTTGAGATTCTGACCTTGTAACCGCAGGTCTCCAGGGCCCTCCATTACTTCCAGCAACCTACACAGCTGAATGATGTTCAGCTGAGAAACCAAAAGGCTTTACATACACTAAACACAACTGCGACTTTGTGTGCAACAAACAATTTATTTTAAAGAAAAGTTAACAGATTTTAGCACATTCTTTGGTGACAAGGTCCTGATGGATGTGAGCTACCATGGCCAATGTAAAGAAATGTGAGGGTTTGGGGGCACCCTGCTTTGGCAAACTACAGTCAGACTCCTTGCAGTGCAACAGGTGTACGCGTCTGCTCATGAGGACAGGGTAAAGGCCGCAGCAAACACTCAGAAGAAGTGTTTGCTAGTGAAGCCAGATCAATATTTGTTGGGGCAAGCATTTTTTATTAGCAAAATATCATGTTACATGTTTCTTTTCTATGCACCTACTCATCTGCTGATGGTAGACTGAAAATGCCTCGGTGTATTTAGGTGTATTTTACCTTATTGAGATGTTTTGAACTGAAACCAGCCGTCCTGTGCAGAGTATGCTGCTTTTGTGTGCTCTGATCGTGCATGCTAATTTACAGAGCCCTCTGAAGCTGGCGCATAGGAACTCTGGAAAAGGTGGGAGGTTCGCTTTATGAGACTACCTCTGGTGCAAAATAAAACCATAGCAATATATATCTATTTCTATTCTTACTTTTGTAATAAGTAGCGGGACTTCTGCACAGCAGAACCTTTCTTCATTTCTGTAACTCAATGGGGTTTCCGTAGATTGGCACTGAAAATGTTTAGCCACTGTAATCTTGCATCATAATGGCATCACCAGGAGGTCCTTCTGTGCGTATGCAAGGTCCATTACCCAAACACCCACCTCTTTGTGCTGTGGTGGTCCTACCTAATAATGACTTTTTAATGAGTTTTTCCAGAGCTAAGGGTTTTTCTTTTAAATCTAGCACTTTAATGGCATTTTTTATGGCATAATCAGACAGTCTTCCCCCAACTGTTAGACTGTTTGTAGTATTACAATGTCAAATTGTGAATCTCAGTAGTGGAGAATAAGTGCTTATCCTCTTTAGGTATCTGGCTGTAGCAGTTAGAAACCCCATGAAAGACAAGGGCTGTACGAGGGAGAGTTCAAAAAATAAGAAAATACACTGCCCAGTAGAGAGAACTTCACCTCTGTAGCAGATAGACCCCTGGCACATCAGAGGAGGCAGGCAACAAAGGTCTCTGCGCTGTCGCCCAGCCTGTGGCTCTGAGTGCAGCATCAAGGCCAGAGCACTCGAGCAGACATCTCTGTTACACAGAGGGATTTTGAGCGGATGAACTGCCAGACTGTCCTAAGCCATCACCAGCTGCCACTATCTTGTTTTATAACTTAATTTCTTTTTTTTTCCCTGACAGTTGTTTTCCCTCCCTTTCAGAGTGAGGATTAGCAAGTTGTCCACTTCCCCATTTATGAATGTGATTTTAATCACAACCTTTTTTACATGAATGGTAAATGCTTCTGCGGAGAAAAATGAATCTTTGCTTATTTTTCTTCACCTCATCTGTCCCACCACCTCTACCCAAACCCCTGTGCTCAGAGTGAGACCTCAGTCACAGTTTCGATGGCTGTTTCCAGACATTGCAGGTTATTGGTGCCTGGTTGTACTAGCCCAGATTTGCAGGGGAATGCTTTGGAGGCTGAGCAGGGTTAAGCTCTGGCTCTTGATGGGACAGACAATTGCTTAGAAACATCTCCCCATGGACCCCCAAAAGAGCAGGGCAAAGGGACTCTTTCAGCTCTAGACCTGGCCATTTGGCCCAGGGCAGCCCTATCTCTGCTGCTGGGTGCAGGGCACCTGCTGACAGCACTCCATTCACCTCCACCTCTCAGTCCCATCAGGAGGTCCTCAGGTGAATTTGCTGCCAACAGTTCCAGCCTCTGGAAGACTTTTTGTTTTGTATCAGTAGCATTACCTTTCTGTGTTTAGTTTCTCCTCTTACTTAGATCTGATTTGTCTGTTCAGTACAAGGCTTTGTGGCTGGCTCAGAACAGAAAACATTCAGTGTTTTGCTGTGATTTTGCTGGCCTAGTGTTTTTATCTGCTGTTGAATCTGCATCTGCTGCTCTCTTTGCTCAGCAGCCCACCCCTTAGCTGCTCTCTGCCCGGGTTAAACAGGAGCTCTGACACCTCCAGCCTGTTTGACAGCACTTGAAAGCCTCTCTGAGCACAGATTAACATTCTTTTCTCTGATGTGATGGTTCATAGCTCTGACAGGCTCTTCACACAGCCACTCTGGCCTGGGGCATGTACAGCACAAGCTTTGCAGGTCTTGGAGACTTTCTCCCTCAGAGTGCCATGCAGAGGATGTGCAGCACAGAACAGCTTTTGTACATTCCTGCTCCCCGGCTGAGGCTGTTGCGGGCGCAACACCGAGTATTTGCAGCAAAGGGTGACTCTGTGGCGATGCCTTTGCAGTGTCTGCTCCCTCCCAATGAGGTGGTCCCTCCTTGCACACAGGGACTGCCATGCCCCTCCTTTCTGGGATGGCATCTTCTCTCACGATGTGGTGCTCTGATCATGCTCCCAAGAGGGTCTGAACCTGTGTCTCTTTACAAGCTCCCGCCAGGCACTGTGGGCACTGGGCTGTGGGAGGGACCAGGATGTCTGCCAAGGACACTGGGGAGGCTGAGCAGGGGAAGGCAGCCAGACAGCATCTTTTTCATCCACAGGCTGTGCCGTCGGGCGTATGCACCCAAAGTCCTTTTTCATATGGGGAAATAGCTTTGGTGGGATAAATGGTGAGAGCAGGAGAGCTTTTTGGTAGCAGACAAGGTGCTGTAGAGTTCAGCTGAGCAGATCTGAGATTGGGGTTAAGGTGCTATATTCCCCTTCAGGCACCAGGACATTTAGGATCTGTTCCAACATCCCATCATGGGTTTGGCCCTTCACATCTGTGGCTTCTTCAAAACCAAAGTGCAGGCTTTTCTGGTGTTTCGATGCTGGTCTTATTTTCTACACTAAGGCCAAATTGAACCACTCTTTATAAACTAAATCCCATTCTTGACAAGTACACCAAGAAAAGAGATTTGCTTTGTTCATTGGTTCTGAAAACTCTCACAGTTCAGCTTAGCCAAGTGAGGAATGTTTGGGCTAGAACAGCCCAAAATGTGCTTTTCCAGATCTCTTGAAGAGAATATTTTAGTAACGTCTTTGTTTTGTCTTGACATCTGCTCAGCTCCCAGCTTTAACCACAAGTGAGAACAGGAGTTCTCATGAGAGGAAAAAACACACACACACAAAAAAAACCTCAGACCTTCATTTTTAAACTGATCTTCAGACAGGTTTTGGCAATGAGGAGTCAGCTGGTCCCCTCAGAAGGGAAGACAGCTTCAGTACAGTGAGGCCATCAAGTGATCATGTCTTTCCAGGCTGAGCAGAGTCAACTGTGTGTTGTCCGGGGGTTGTCCTCACTGCAGGAACAGGACCATAGTCTATCTCCAGCAGTTAATCCCTGTCTTCTCACATCACCCTGCTCCTGCTCCTTGTCTCTTTTATCTTATCAGTTGTTTAAAAAGAATGTTTTCTGTGCCCTGACCGCCTGCCCCAAACCCCTCTTCTCCCGTTTGCCCCCCCTTGTCCCCCCATCACTGTCTCGAAGTTCCTTCACCCACTGGTCTCCTCCTCTGAGCACTTCCCACCCTCCACTGCATCCCCTGGGTCCCCCTGCAGCCCCTGCACTCCTCATGAAATGTGGCTGAGTATGCCTTGGTTTTGTGGAGAATCATTTCAGCATGGGAATGTATGTGAATGGATCTGCACTGGCATCATCTGCAGCAGTGACAGCACCTTTTTTTTCTCCTGTGTACACATTAACTTTATCAGCCATTAGACCTTGAAATTAAATTCTACTCTTAAATATACTGTTGGGAAATGAATTCAGCTGAGTAAACTGGTTCTCTCATCAACTGTGTATGGGCTTGGGCCAGCTGGTATTTAAATTTTTTTTTAGCATACACATTCTTATGGGCCACAAAATGCGTATGTGCGGTTCAGAAAGAAAAAAAAGAAGAATTCTGCTGCAAGATCATTTGCAAATATTGAGTGAGTGCATATGAATTTTACAGTGTAATTAATATGATGACGGTGTTTACACAGGGAAGTTCATTTGGCAAACCTCTCTTTGGGAGACGGGTCTGTAGGAATTGTATTGAAAGACCCAGGTTATATCTGTCTTTGGAAATGAATCCTCTGCTCCATCCATCCTGATGAAGGTCCCTGAGGTGCAGAACTCATTCCAGTACAAAGTAATTAATTTTTCAATACTAGCTTCCTGGGTGCACATCCTGAAACCATATAACCCAGGCCACAAGTGTGTTGTAAAATCCACCAAGGCCATATTCTTCAAAGAAGATAAATTGGAAGGACTTGACATGAATATCACAGGTAAAAAAACACAAAAGAAATAAAGGGACATAGCTTAAACAGCAGAGAGCACAATTTGTGTACTGTAAGCAGTCAGGTGTCTCATTAAGATGTTCATGAAGAGGGAGAGAATTCACATTACCCAATGTCAGGCAGCAAATGTAGGTGCTGCGGCAGAGGTGCTTCCTATATCGTCATGGAGGGGATGATTTGCTTCCCTTGCTATTGACTCTTGAGGGCACTCAAGAAGTGGCCCAACACTCTGAGACCTAAACTGGTACCCTAAGAAGCTCCTGGGAGGACATAAGAGCCTCAGACCATCTGCCCTCTGTAATCCTTTCTTTTCTGCTTACCAGGAGTACTTGCTGCCTCTGTTGGCACCTTCTGAGGTTGCTGCAGAAGTGAAGCATCCTGCCAGCTGTCAGAGGGCTCTGTAAATCAGCATGCACGATCACAGCACACAAAAGCAGCACACCCTGCACAGTGGCCTGGCTATGCCCACAGCAGACACAGTGAGAAGACCTAAAGGGTAGGACTCATGGCCACATTTTAGGTGCCTACAGTCTGTCTATATGTGTGTTTCCGCAAAGGCATAGGGTGTTGCATATGGAAAACATATTGTTACTGAGTGCATGCATCCAAAGTCATCTTGAGGAATGCGTGGAGAGAACCAATCTGGTGGTTCCCACTCAAATGTTTCCTGGCTCTTTTTTTGACCTGTCACTGGTGTCACCCACCATTTTGCCTGCAGCTGTGGCAATTGCTGATGTGCAGGGCTCAAAATGAACCAGTCCCAAGAGGAAGTCTGCCTGCCTTGCAGCTCACGCTGCAGGAAGCAGCAGTATCATGGATTGCTGCTCTGAGCGGTGCTGGTCCCGCAGACTGACTGCCCTAACCACTGCCTGTGTGAACACATCTGAGCACAGCAAGGCATTGAGGTAAGAGATTTCCTCATCTGAAAAAGCCACTGCCCACTTTTCTTCCTACCTCTCTTTTTTTCCTGCTTCTCAACTCCTCTCTCCTGTTCACCCATATAGGAAGCTGTGGCAGCATCTTTTCCTGAAAATGCGAGGCTTTTCTTCTCACACATATCTTCCCATTTGAAACACTGTGTTCATCAGCATTAGAGAATTAGAAATGTGGTTACATATAACCCTTTATGACCACACAGATAATAACGTAGGGTCCCACACTGAGCAGATCTTGGACTCACACCCTCCTGCTGTGCCTGTTATATGAACTAAGGAACTTTGATTCTAAATACTTTTGATTAGTAAAAATTAAGGGGAATTTTAAGAAGCTCATTAAAAGAATTTAAATAGTTTTCTATATTGGGCAATGTCCTGGGTTACACAAAAGTTCTGGTGTCCACCTTTTATTTTCTTTTTTTCTCCAAATAAGAGATACCTCTCCCCCCTCCCCCCCCTTTTTGGTGTTTTGCCTTCTTTAAAGAGACTGAACTGCTAGTGATTAATGACTCAAACATTTGTCCACCTGAAGTGACTGCCCAAGTGCATCAAGAGACTGGACTATTCACACTCATGGTTCAATCAGCAGTTTGCTTTGCCAACAATCTGTTGAGTGGCCAGCCAGGCCAGGGGCTGAAGGTGTGCACATCTGACA
>JAWMRA010000041.1:34029404-34040385 GCA_035584735.1 Pseudotriccus pelzelni
CTTCCAGTCACCTGGGGGCTCTCCAGCCCTGCTCCCGCTGCCTGTACCAGCATCACAGCCTCACTCCAGCATCTGCCAGTATCGAATCCCAGCTTTCAGCTGTTTCCTGCCAGTGCTGACTCTCCAGCTGTTCCTGCCAGTCTTTTTGGGTGTGGAGAAGGCAAACCACATGGAAGGCTGGCCATCCTGTCTCTGTCCTGTGGCCATGTGTGTTTTTCTTGTGGATAGGGGAGGCTGGCCACCATCTCAATTTGGTCCTGTGGACAGGGCTTGGGAAAATGGTTTTATCCAGTTTAGCCAGTATTGTTAGTAACATTCTTCTTGGTAAAGAGTTATCTTTCACTTATATCTGGGCGTATTTGGTCTCTCTCTCTCTCTCTATTGGAGAAATCATGAATATTGAATCTGAGTGAGAGGACTTCTGTCTGAGGTCTCTGCCGTTCCAAATTGTCTCAAACCTAGAGAGGCAATATGTAATTGAAGTCAGATTTTTATCAAATGTAACAGAAGTGAATATTAGAGAAAAAGTAATATTCATATGTTGCTGATTTCTAGGCTGGGTCTATAATTGTTTGGGGTTGTTTGTGGTTATTGATGAAACGTACAGCAGCAGTGAACAGCATGCATTTATGTTGATTAAATGCTCATAAAAGTTGATTTAAAGAGACATAGAAATTACTGCACTGAATAGTACAAACAGAGTGGATGTCTGCATATATATAAATAATGTATCTGGAAGGTTTTCTTCAATACTGTTTCTCATCTCAAGAAAGAACATAACTTAGAAAAGATTCAAGAAAGAATAACAAATTTAGAAATTTGGTCAGACTTACATATAACAAGGAGAATACAAAACCAAGGAATGATTATTTGGGGAGAAAGACAATGTAGAGAGAACTTGATTGATTATGATGGATATGACACAGATCAATCTGTTCTCGACTGTATTTTATAGTAAAGAAACAGAATGATGTTCACATGAAAAGGCAGTAAAATTGTAAGCAATAAAAGAATTAGTCCCACAGCAAGTTCGTGGGGGACTGTGCTGAAAGAGGTCATCTAAACAGAGAGCAGGGCAAATTTAAACAGATGTGCATCACACAGAAAGAACACGTGATGTGCTCTCAGACAGGACCATTGGGACCCTCACTCTCCCAGAAAGGAGTCCAGAAATAAGCCAAAGAGGAGTGAAAACCAACCCCAGAATGGCCTTTGAGGCCTATCATGCCCATGGCATCATAGACTGAAAAAAAAAAAAAAGCGTTCATGTATTCCAGGATGGGAGGCCAAAGGGAATGAAGTGAAACATTGTGGTAAGAGAACCAGATTTGCTGAAAATGAATTCCTTCGCTCCACATCCACACAGGATTTAGCTGTATGATGCCTCTCATTTGAAACTATTGGAGTCAATAGCAATTCTAGCTATATCATATACACATCAATTTAAGATTATTGAAAATACCCAAGGTGCACAATGGTTATTATGATGATGTGTTTTAATAGTCTGCATGTAATGTGCACTCCTTTCATTCTACACAAAGTCTCTGTCATATCTGTTCACCAGCAGTTGCTATGTTTTTGTTTATACCACCACTAACTTAACAGAATACTTGTGATATAATTCCTCTAATTAATGACCTTAACAGGCGGTCAAAATATTTGCACAAAGTTATTTTTACAATGTTGGTTTTGGATAGTTGTGGGGTATTATTGTAACAAATTTCTTAGTTATCAGACAATGTGCTAATTTAAACAAGGCTCTGGTTTTCTCTGGGAATAAGGTTCTTAACCTAATTCACTTAAACAACACTTTATTTAGCTGTGGTTTTCAGATCCATACTATATTTTGAAATATGCCTTCAGCAAGATGGTGTTAGGATTTTTCCCTGGCAGTGTCGGCTGCACTCACTCCCTGTCTCTGGTAGCTGCCAGCGTGCCCCTTTTCCCTGGTTAAACTCAGGGCACCAATAAACTTCACATCCACCTGTGACCCTAGTTTGTCCCCACCCAGACACTGGAAGAGATCATCACTGCAGCTCTTTATGGCAAAGCCTGAAGATGTATTTCTTCCTGGTTTACCCTGGTTTCTGCTTCTGCTCCTGATTTGCTCCAGCACTTGGTCCAGCATGAGGCCCTTGTCTTTTCTACCTCTGATGTCTGACCATGCTCCTGAGCTGTCCTCTGCTCCAGTGTGTTCTCTGTTCTTGTCCAACGCCCAACCATGCTGCCTGCCCAGACCTGTACTCAGCGCAGCTTTTGCAGTGACTGTGGTTGTCCCACTGTAGCACACTGTCCCAAGTCTCAGGCATGAGTCCATCCTTGCTATAAAGATTGAGACGGCCTGGCAGAAAACAAAACATCCCCAGCAGGCCAGGCATCTCAGCCCATGTGTGTGTTTTCCCAGCAGCCTCTGGCAGCCCTAGACTGCGATCCTTTCCAGCTTCGAGATCCTTCTCCCCTGAAGATGCTGATGCAGATGTTTTATGTCGTAGTGGAGCTTTTGAGTCTTTCCAGACCTTGCTCTTTCCATTTGCAGTGGTTTTACCATGCCAGTATTATTCTGTCAGTGGCAAAAGAGGACAAAGTACCCCTCATTACAGCTACAGCTGTGGAAGGTACCAGTATTGCATCTGCTGTTCTGTCTCTAGGCTGATTAATTCTGTATGTAAGAGCTTGTGGAAAGCAGAGGTTCACATCAGGTCTATCCACAAAAATCAAGATATTTAGCAATCCTTCTATCCTCAATGAGTCCTTAGCTTATATCAGGCCTAGGAGCGCTTTGAAAGCTGTAATGGTGTTCTCTGAAGGTAAAGAAGACAATTGTGTGGGCTGAATGGCTTGTTCCGTGAAGTCTCTTTGTCAGGAGGCAATTAGGCTATTTAGGTGTCTAATTCTTAGTTATCTTATTCCCCTTGGGACTGATGCAAGCTGAGTGCTTAGCTAGCTTATTATGTCAATTGTTTTCAACAGGTTTAGGGAAAAGGAATAAAACCTATACCACACTGTTTTTTTCCTTTAAAGAAAAACATCCAAATCCATGCTTGCTAATGAAAACATTTCATTTTCAAGTGATAAAACCCAGAAAATTTTCAAGAAAAGAAAATTATTTGCAAAAATGTGATTGTGTGAAAAAATATTTTTTCCTACATTAGTTCAAGTGCCCTTTTTTCCCCTGCACATGTGATCCTTTCTGCGCTAATTTCTGTAGTACAAGAAATCCTAAAGTGGTAAGTCAACGCATGGTGGTTTGACAAAGGGACAAGGAATATGCTAATGCAAAAGAAATAAATGTAATTAAATTTATGCAAGTCTTTGCAGTGCCAAGAAAGAAAGGATAAAGTTCTTATATTGGAACAATGCTGGAATGAGTTTTGTAAAACATTGGTTCTCAAGATTTTATCCCTTTGGAGCAATAAAGCTCAAAACAAAGCCCAGAACTTGCAAAAGTGAAACAAACCCCAAGGATGCAAGTACGTAATCTGATAAACCCAATGAGTATGTTTCTGCAGGACCTTCCTTTGCCTCCTACAAATGCTGCCTGTGGAGACATCCTCTTTGTGCATGCTGCACTCTCTCTAGCATCATTTGCTTATGTTTCCAAATATCTGGTATCTCCATGTAACATCTCCACTTCTAACAAACTCTGTGCCAAGGAGGGCAGGAGACCCAGGGATGCCCTGCATCCACAGGGATATGCCTCAGGCACCCCAGGTATCTCCCTGCCTCAGGGCTGCAGCTCCAGTGTGTCCCCTGCCTCCTGCGCTCCAGCTGCCTGCCTGGAAATCATAGCTAACTGAAAAGAAGATTGGGAAGGACAGAGAATCAGGCTGAGGTCCGGGATACCTATTTGTGGAGCTGCTACCAAATTAATCTCCCTCAGAAGCCAGGAGTTTGCTTCCTCTAGCTTTACCAAAAGTAATTCATGAGGCTCTTAAAATGTATCCTTCATTTACTAAACAGGGAAGCCCATACAGTGCACTGGAAAGATGGCATGAGAAAATAGGATATCTGAGGAGGTGCCAACAGTTTTATTGGGTCTTAATGACTGGGGGGAAATTTTAAAGGCTGCTGAAAGACAGAGCTTTCTTTTTTCCCCAAGAATGACAACATACTCCTCCCAGGCACAGCACAGAGGTGTGCAGCCGTTGGCTGGTCTGAGCACAAAAATGATACTAAAAACCCTCCAGTGGGGCAACGCAGAAGAATCTCAGGCAGCAATTTGGTGTGCTCCTACTGTCCCACGTGCAGTGGCACGTGTGACAATACCCATGCCCACCCGGCCACGGGCTGCATCAGTGCAAGCAAGGCGCCCCACGTAGAGGTACTGCATGTTCCTCCTAATTGCCTGCAGACCGGCTGCCTTCTGGGAATTCTTGTTTTACAAGTTTTAAGAAAACAAACCCTCCACCAGCCAGGTCTCCAGAGAGTCTGGCATGCTGTCAATCCTGAAATGTCTACAGGCTTTTAGTCCTGCCTGAGAGTGTGTGTGTGTATAGATGATTATTCTGTATTTCAGGTTTACAAGCATGCACGTGCCTCTCTTTTGACATGTAAGGTAGTTACATCAGTTCACCTCCTCCCTTGTAGAAGCACAGGCACTCACACAGTCAACACCTCCATCTGCAAAACCAAAGTTTTATAGTGTTATACATGATATACAGACACACATACACATACATACACGCAGTGGACAATCTATTGCTTTTCATCATTCAGAACTAACCCATATTTTCCTAGGGAGATGTATGACCTGCGCGTGACATAATCCTTAACACATCCTTGGTACAGCAAGCCCAACAGATATAGTTATCTAGAGGCCTGATAATGAAAGGCTTGAAGTACAACAAAAATGCTGATAAATATACTCTATATAACATATATCTGTTTATGCCATGGCCCTTGCTCAGACACAGATGCAGCTGTTGCTGATTCTGTACCTTATGCATTAACACACCAAACAACGACCTTCCAGCTGCTAAAGAGAATGAAATATTACACTGTGAAGAGACTCAGAGGTTTCTGAAGGCAGGACAGACGAAAGCAAATAGTTCCAAGGACAGTACAAAGAATTTATTTTTTTTTCCCTTCTGGTTACATTAGCCCCTATAAACTTGCTTGTTACAAAGGTTATTTCTTCTATTATGCAATTAATGGACCTCTACTTAGCGTGCTCTTGCACTGCCTTGTGATTTATGAACCATTTCAGGCAATGAAGTTTTGACATGTGACATGGGATGTATGGAGTTGCTCTCAACTGCCTTTGGGCCTAATTTTAAGCAAATCAGTCCGGAGTTTAGCTGTTGCCAAGAGCTTCAAATGGGTGCATCCTTTTGGCAATGCCTTTTATGCTCTGTGATCTCTTTATGGGCATTAGCTGCTTGGGATGCATACAACTTCTGTTTATTATTTTCGCTAGCAACTGATACTTTCAAAGAACCAGATCATGAGTTCTGAAGTAGTGATATGAGTGACTGACATGCAAATCAGCCCTTACCATGGTTCATCTGCCTCCTTGAAGATTTCTCCAGCATCAGGAAGCCCCCAGGGGACACACAGCTACTGCATCTGCCTCTGCAGAGCCCCACAGCCTGGGGGCTGGAATTTTGGCGTTCATTCCAAGGTGGCAGTGCCTTGGCACTGCTGGAACAGCCCCTGGGGCTGGCAACGTAATTTATAGCAACCACCAAGTTTCCTCATTTACAGGTAAGATGTGGGTGAAGTACCACTTCACCTTCTGTCACTCACCATCTGTGCCCCTGGGGCCTGTTGTGCTGCTCTCAGGATCAGGAGAGGGCGCAGCCAGTGTAAAACTGCAGAATCAGCTTAATATGCTCTGATAAATGGGGGAATGGGGCACCTTTACCTCATTCACCAAGGCACCTCCACCCTTCAGAAGGACAGCTCATTTTACTACTGTCTTTTGAAGTCTGGTGGGCTTCTTGAGCATGGCTGGTGACCCTGGATGCACTGATCATGAAGGATTTACACAGCTGACCTGATTTTCCAAATTAGTGAAAATTAACATTAACATAAGCAGTGGCAGCTGATGGATGCGAGATCCAAAGATACAGAAATCACCCTTCTGTCTTTGGAGGTTTCTCTGAGCACCAGGGAACTTAGCACCTTATAAATTATTTGCAAACTGTTTGTTTAATTCAGTTAGTGTCAGCAGAGACCTCTTGCCCAAACACTTCCGTCTCTCTCCATGGACAATACAGATTTGGGGGCAGGTGTGTCACTTCACTGTGTGAAATAATCTGTTCATGAACTTAATAAATGTAAACTTTTCTCATTACATTTCTTAAGCCAACTATTTCATGATCAGTGATATTATTACAGAAGATCCCAACAGTGAGACTTTGCCATAGGGACCATGTTAAAACCAAGGAACTCAAAGAGAGAAATCAAATTCTCCTGGGCTCCTAGTACAGATGAATCTTCACTTGAAGATTTTCAGAAGTCACCCAGAGGGAAGATGCCTTAGAAAGTGTGCAGATAAAGATTTTGCCTGGGAATACCAGAATTGAGTAGATGATGGGTGAAATTTTCTCTCTGATGGCAAGGCTCCTTGTTCACAGGGTTTTCTTAAGATAATCAGAGGCTTGTTTTTGTTTTAACTACAAAAGGGCTTTGTAAGCTGATGGAGGGGCTCAGGAGGCCTGGAAACTTTTATATATGTTCATTTCATGGTCTATAATCAGATCTATCTGCTCCATATGAGAAGCCAGCAATTCTGCAAGTAAAACAAAACAAGTTTTGAACAACTCATCTTTTCACCAGTTACTGCGTGTGACACTTCGTAAAGTATTTCAGACCCCAACTCAGAGGGTTTTCCCTTTTAGTGAGTTTTCCTAATTTAGGTTTTATTTAAAGCCTAGTCTTTGCCCCAGGACCCTGGCAGAAAGGGCTCCCATGTGCAGAGAGAGGGAGAATCAGTGCATGAAGCTGCAAGCACTGCTGGACATCAGCTCTGGTGGGACTCATTTGACTTCATGCATCAGAAGCAAGACACTCTCAGAGGGACTTCTGTAAACAAGAAGCCTCAAAGAGGACTTGTCTTACCGTAGCAGCCTTTGCAAAGCCTGTCTTAGAGAGCTGAGGGAACTCAACAAGGAAAATGAGGTGAATAAATTAAGCTTCACTAATAACAGATGATCCCCATTATCTGTAGAAAATAATAAGACCAAGTTGTCTAGCTGATGCAGAGTAGGTGCTGTTTAAATCACTCCCTTAAGCAGTAGGGTTTAGAAAAGTGCAAGTAGTGCAAGTTATTCTACTTTTTTATTAGTGTATCTTTTTGTGTAATGGAAAGCTGGAAGGCAAAGAGCACAGCAGAAATACAATTTTTGCAGGGTGAGCAGTAATGAAACAGGAACAGTTTCCTCAGTGTTCACGATATAAAAATTACCAGAACAAGATTTCCCAGTCTACCAGAAATAGTAAGAAATTAAGAAGTGGGGGAGGGAATCTATGTAACTTTGAAAGAAAAGGAAACAAATGGAGAAATAGCCTCATGCTGTGGTAGAACCTGGTTTTGCATTGAGCAAGAGATAAATTTCATTTTGACTTCTACAGGAGCCAACCTTATTTCTCAATAGAGCTGCATGTGTTGGGCCCATGGCCATGTATCTTCCACCCACATAGCTGTAGCTCAAGCTCCGATTAATATTCTGCTTGAGAGCAGCCAGACTTGGGATTTCTGTCAACAGAAAGAGAGACAGCATAAGTAGCCTAACCCATGTCCCATCATTACATGAGAAGGCTCCAAGTCCCAACGAAGCTTTAAAACCTTCACCTTGGACTTTCACAGAACCTCTGCCACTATCATGCCCATGTTAAGAATGTAAATGGCAGTCTTGGAAATCTAGAGTTCAGAACCACATTAGATTTATGCTTAACAGGCAGTAAATTCACAATTATATAATGAGCATAGGGTGCTAGGAAAAGCTGAGGAAGGTGCAGGCGCTCTCTCTGAGAGAAGCAGTCTGTATGAGGAGGGTGATGTGTGTCAATTACTCACTTGTAGGTGCTGGGAGAATGAACCTACCCTCTGGATAAGGACTGACAGAGAGATTGTGGATTCTTCCCCACTGCATTATTTATGAAGGTGGATACACAGAAAATGCTGCAACACTGGAAAGCAGGGGTAAGATAACATGTGCAAAGAGAATAGTTGAAAATGTGAAGTCTGGAGGGGAAAAGACTTGGAAAGAATAGAGAGAGGGAAAGTAAAGGCCAAAATTGATACAGTAAAGTTGCCATCATGAGGGGTTTTTAAATTTCTGAAATATTAGTAGTGACCATTTTCATAATAGTTTTTTTATGCTTATCAAATAGATGAATAAAAGAAGTGACTAACAAGCATGGCATCAAAGACTGCTAAAGTAAATGATTAAGGAGAATATTTACAAATATATTTTTTCATATATTTACTTGAATAACAAGAGATATAGCAGCCAAACTTTGTGACAAGACACAAAGATAATATGATGTGATTACATTCTCTCTCTGTAATGAGACAAATGGTAGTATCCTAAGGCTAGCTGTGGTTTCCTGACAACTGCATTGTTATTTTTACTACATGATGTGATTCCTGGATGCTACCAAAGTACCTTTTTCTCCTAGGAGGACTATTCTGATGAGATACAATCCTTTTGCCTCTTCACTAGCAACAAGTTCGAATTTTTGCAGGGTATGTTTTCTAAATTCCTGATTCTACAAGTTGAGTAATGGAACCAAATAATAATCCAGTGGCTATAAATACAGAAACATTTGTGTATTTCTCACCACTTCTGAACTAAAGTCTTTTTTGCATTGCTTATGACTAATTGTTGTTGTGTCACAAGCAGTAGACAGAAAAATTGATGTTTCTTCCAAACATATCATTACAGTCACTAAAGTAATGAGAAATACATCAGATATTTTTAGGGCATAATTTATTTTTTTTATCAGGGAAAATAGCAACTTTTTTGAATAAGCAGAAATCATTATTGCTTCCACTGGGGTTCACATTGAATGCGCTAATTACGGTGAATTCATTTGGTACTGACAAAGTTACAACAAAGTAATTTCCTTCATGATAAATTGCAGGGCCAGGTTGTCCCTGGGCCAGAAACTTGTCTTTTGGCTGTGCCAGGCAGTCTGTCCCTTGACAGGGTGCCAGAGGGAGAAGAGAGTTGAGGGATGGCAAAATCCCAGTCCCCAGCCATCTCCTGGCACTGCCCTCCTGACTCCTGCACCCATGAGCCTCACAGCAGGAAGAAGACAGACACCCTGGGGCTGTAGGAGAGGCTGGGGGTAGGCTTTGCCCAGCTGCAGGGCTTTGGGGCATCTTCAGGAGCAGTACTGCATTCACAGTAGTGCTTAGGGGCTGCCTTTTCAAAATAAATCCTCAGGGAATATCTGCATTAATTAAAGGTGTGTAAAATACCTCATTAAACCACAGCTGGCTGCAGTACACAGATGTTTACCAGACATTCAACAAACCGAAGTAAAGCTACCTTGCTTCCAGCCAGGAGAGTCTCAGTGCTGCCTGAGAAATGTGTGTTTGAT
Organism: Pseudotriccus pelzelni; assembly: GCA_035584735.1. Classification (NCBI taxonomy): domain Eukaryota; kingdom Metazoa; phylum Chordata; class Aves; order Passeriformes; family Tyrannidae; genus Pseudotriccus; species Pseudotriccus pelzelni. The sequence continues at coordinate 34,038,957 of JAWMRA010000041.1, forward strand.
TCCTCCTTCACATTCCTCAGCCACAATGTCAGCTTCAGGCTCTCCTTCACCTGCACGTCCCGGTGACAAGCTGTCGCCAGAGTTTGTGGGGCTGAGCAATGAGTCCTACTAGGGAGCTGCTCCAAGGGGAAAACAAAGCCTTCCCTCTTTTCCTACAGGCTTACTTTTATTGTGGGTCAATTAACTGAAGTAATTTTACATGTGGCTCTAAAAGCAGACGGGGAGGTACAGCTGAGAAGGTGATGGGGAGCAGGAGTGGGAGCCTGAAGTCTGACGGAAACATTTTAGCCACTGCTGGCATACAAATAAGACTCTGTGGCACTTGGCTATCATTTGCCTCCTAGCATCTTCTCCCTCAGAGCAGCCTTGTGATCCTCTGTGCTTTGAAGATGCCAAAATGCCCAAGTACTGGTACGGACACTGGACCTAATTTATGCAGGGAGAAATATTCACAGAGGCAACAGCTTTGATACCTTCTCATAACTATGGCTCACAGAACCACTAGAAAATACTTCCTTTTGTTTTTTAAATGTTGAAATTCAAGGGGAGGGGAGGGCAGGGAAAGGAAGGGAAGGTCCTAACACTGCCCTCCACTTCCTTGGATTATTTGCACAAACACAGCTGGTTTGCCAGGAATAGAGTTACCACTGCAACCAGTTCCCTATTTGAGCTCTCCTCATCATTATTTTTTGGTTTGTGCTGAAATGTGTTTGTTTTGTACAGAATACAGCAAAGGCAGTTCTGCTCCTCTCAATATCCTCAGGTGACTACTGTGTGAAACATCCCAGGTGGTAGTGAACAGTGTTGCCAGTCAAAAGTAGCTGAATATTCAAAACCAGGAATATTTAACGTTATATACAATTTCCAAAGACAGTCTTAGGAGTACCAACATTTTCTGTTACTCTCCATAAATGAAATTTTTTTTTTAGCTTTTTATCGATTATTTTTACAGTCCAAACTAGAAACTACTTGTCTGAACTAGAACAATATCTTTTTTTTTGTTATGTAGAAAACATTAAAAATATAAATCAATTTGGCTCATTATTTATTTAGAATAAATGTCTTTGCATTCACTGCAAACAATCTCCCAGATGTTTATTTGGATGATACTCTCAGGCACACAATATGACTCTTGGAGATAGTCCTGTGCAGGGCTAAGGGTTGGACTTAATGATCCTTGTGGGTCCCTTCTAACTCAGCAGATCCTGTGATTCTGTGATTTAATTCATATCACAGCCTTATACTTTATTACTTTCAAAGCTTAATGGGCTAAGATGAGGTTAACAAGTACTGTTAATCTTTGTCCATTAACTAATAGGCAATTCTGGAACAAAAAGGCTATGAGACACAGGGTCTCTATTTAAAAACAAAAAACAAAAAAAAAAAGAAAAAAAAAGAAAAAAGAAAATAACAAATTGAGCTGTAATAA
>JAWMRA010000041.1:34040485-34060998 GCA_035584735.1 Pseudotriccus pelzelni
AAAAAAACAAAAAAAAAGAAAAAAGAAAATAACAAATTGAGCTGTAATAAAGAAGAAAATGTCTCCAAAGTCAACTTACCTAAAAATCAACATGCCCATATAAGTCATTCCACAGATGTAAACCATTAGCATGAATATATCATCCTGTTCCTCAAATGTATCATGGTTGAAAACTCAGTGTTATTTTTCTGAAAGCACTGAGTTTCTAAATGAAATGGTCAGAACCAAAGTATTTATGTTTACTAACTTTTTTTAGACCAAAGATTTGCCTCATGGAATGGTTCCCGCTGCAGGGTAGGAGAGTGATCAGAAAATGAGGGTGGATTTCACTATAGTAGGCAGAATTAAACTGAGGTACTGATTCAGCTTAATTTAGTAGAAAGAGGATTAATTTTTAAACAATGAAATGTATTGCAAATTGATTCATGCTCACTTCTGTGAAGCCCTTTCTTAGTTTAGTGTTTGGAAGCTCAGGATTCAATTTTTCTTGTTCTCCCATCAAAGTAAAAGGCCCATATTAAAAATTTCCTTTGTGATCACCAGTGGTTGGGTTTTGCAAACTCTTCTCCTCTGCTGCATTAGCTGCTACACCTCTATGATCACTGGAGCTCCTCCAGGAACTTTTCCATCACTACACCCAGGATAAAACCTCTAAATTCTTCAGTCAGCACTGTGCCCTAGGATCCCTATTGACTGGCTTCTGTGGGCACAGTGGGATGCACAGGGGATCCTGTAGATACAGCATCTCGATACTGTAGGACTGTAAAAAGCTTTTTGAAAGGCAACCTAGCTATTTTTCTGTTTTATTTTGCTTTGTTTTATACAAAACTGCCTGTGTTTTCATGTTTCATGTTTCACAGGACAGCTGAATTGCCAGAAAAGTAAGTCTGTCTGTATCAGCTGGCTTTCAGATCCAGGAGGAATTGCTAAAGGATCAGCATAAACCTATGAGTGGCAGATATCAGCTCAGACACTTTTAAATACGTGAATAATCTCAAATTCAATATTTCTTTGATGCACTGAATTCTGGCAACTAATAGGGAAAAACCTCTGTGCAGTGCCTGGAGACATTTCAAGAGTTCCAGGACTGAAACGCAAGGAGGCTTGGACTCTTAAATGACATTGTGGCTTCTGAAGATGCCACAGTCATACTGGGAAATACCAATACAGAATTAGTGGAAAAGATAGTGCCACATCACTTTCTGTGGTGCACAAAGACTGCCCTCAGAGCTCTGTGGCTGCACGCTGCCAGTTCTTGCTGTTTACAAAACCTGCCATCCAGATATGGGTCTGTACTGTTCCAGTGGAGACCAGGCTTTTGGTCTTCTGTCCACACTACCTATGGGTAAAAAGACAACCACGGAATGCAAATCCACTGAAATCCACTGTGTAAGGATTGACATCTCGGCTGGAGGTCATCAGCATGTAACTTTGCTACCTATAACCAAGTGCCTTCATATCTTCACAAAGGCATGCTTTAGAGAACATCTGGAGGAAACCTTGGTTCTGCTAAACTCAAAGAGAGCTTTAAATACGATTTTCTAGGTCTTTATCTGCAATACTGCTTCATTTGTTGAAGGTCATATGAAAGGCTGGGTAGTTCTATGCTTAAATGATAACACAAAGAGAATGACAAGGCTGAAAAGCTTAATGATAGTTAATTCAAGAGCACTATTAAGGCTGAGTAAAAGTCAGTATTTAGAGATATAAGTGGATGAATTAATTTATTGAAAATGGTAGAATTATTACAGTATCAGAATCAATGTGTTTTGTAATAGTTTTTCAGAAAATTTCTGTTCTGAGACAAAAAGAACATTTATATGTTGTTTTCAAGCTTCCATATATTTTATATTATAAACTGCTCTCCAAATTAATTTGCAATTGTATTTAAAGTCTTCTCCTTTTTGTATCGTGCATAATTAAACCATTAAATATTCTTCATACATTCACTGGACATCAGGACACAGCTAAAGCCTTTTTTCTGTCTGTGTCTGAGAATGTATTTTGTTTAATGCCTCTTGCTCAGTGACTGGTGTCCCATTATACAATAGGATTGTGAGCTAAGGTTTATCGTCCCAGGCATTGTCCTTGCACAGCAAATGGAAATTACTGAGTTTCCTGACATTCATGAGGGACTGCAGAGATGTGGATGCATATGTGGCCTACTTTTGTATGTACAACCTGCATTTACAGAGAGGAGCCATATATGTTGCCAGATTTGCTGAAACTATAGAAAGGGCGACTGGCACAGCCAGGGTCAGACTGGAAGTCCCGAGTCCTCAGTCTTTACTGAGGTTATGCTAGAATATAACCTGCCCTGTAGCAATAAGACTCTATTTCTCTGGATAGATGTGGCACTTTGAAATAATTACATAATGTGTCTAAAGACTGTGTTCACATCAGGTTAAACACAGACAAATGGAGACTCGCTTTGGTGGGACAGCTCCACATCTGTGCTGTCAGAGGGTACTTCCCTCATGGCACTGCACATTTGGATGAAATACAGCTCCTGAATCAGCTTAGCTGAGTGTTATATACAAAAAGACATGTGATTTTGGCTTTGCTAGCTAGCTGCAAGAACAATGTCACCAATCATAATAAATGAACTGTCTTGCCCAGCTTAAAGATGCCATTGCATTTTCTCTCTATTGCTGTTGAGATCAGAGGGAAAGCAGGAAGGCCTAAAGTCCAGAAAGGCACAGAGGCAGAAAGAAGACCAAGTCTCTCCTAGAGGTAAATGAGCAGTGTAAATTACACCTATTCAGTTTATTAAACACTACTGAAGGGTTGCAAGCCTGGCATTCCTTTACCAGACATGTGGTGCCAGGAAAGCAGCTACCCGTGTGTTCATAGGTTGGTTGCTATCCTGGGATTACACAGAATCCAAGCGTGGCTTTTTCTTTTGGGGTCTTGCTACTATTTGAATAATACATCATCAACATGCCTCACTGCAGTGATCCATTATTCACATGCAGTTATCATCCAAGAGGTCTGTGTGACTGCTTCAGAGTGCTCATGTGATGCCCAGACCTGTGTGCTGAAGCCTCATGAAGGTCTGACTGACCTCAGGAGATGGAAGAAAGGGTCCCTGGCCATTCCCCAGAAGCAGTGAGAATGAGCTGATCCTCGATATTTTTAGGCAGGATATTCCTGACTGAAATGAGCCATCACCTTTTACATTATAAATCTTGATGCGGTTCCAGGTGAAAAATACATGTTCTCCAAAACCCTCCACAGTGAGGAATATTTCTTCTGCAGAAGGTTTATTCTGGTTTTTTTTTCTGCAGAGAAGCAAAGAGCTACAGAACATTTGCAACCTGGCTGCCACCAGGTCTCTTACTGCTACCAAAGCAAGGAGGAGGGTGAAGGAAAGGACCATAAAAGGACACCAAGATAGTTCTGTAGGTGGTTATAGGGAGCATCCTCCAAGCAGGTAAGTGCATTTGAAGGACCTGGCTTGAAAATCAGTATCAGAGGTTAACATCAGGGGCAAAGATGAAGCAGAGGGTCCACACCTGATACCTAAGGAGAGAGGAAAGTTTGTCAGGAGTTGGGGAACAGTAGAGACAGAGCAGGGGAATAAACACTGAGGAGTTGCATCAGCGAGGTCGAGCATCCTGTGCTGGGGAAGAGGAAGGAAAGGGAGATGTCATTGAGGAGAACAGCAAGGAGAGGGCTCTCTGCAGCCCTGCTCTACCCGGGTTTGCTACGATCAAACAGCAACATGCTATGAAACCTCAGATTTGAAATGATGAGAACCCAAACAGAAGTTTCATCTAACAGTCCAGCTTAGCTGTCTGGAGTCAATCTAATAGTGTGCTAAAATGTTTACCTCCCACATTCCAGCCAGAATAAAACAGTAGTAACTCAGCCAAAGACTTTTAGTTAGTGGCAGTGGAGCTGATCTGAGATCAAGGGTGGCTAATTGGGTCATGCACCATATGATCTGCAAACTTCAAACACAGAAGCTGACATACGCTTGGCTGTTCTCACCATGCCTTTCTTTGTGCTGTTGCTTTGTGTTGCTCTACAAAGGCAGCTTAGTTTAAGCTATATTTTACTCATACTCTGTGAATGTTTACAGTGAGCATCTTCCAGACAGGGAATGAAGCATGAGGGAGGTTCCTGCTAAATCCCATACCAGCTAAACCCCAGCTATCTGAACATCTCCAGCATAATTCCCAATAATCCACTCGACTGAACTACAGATAAATAGAAGAAAGGTTAGGCTTACTGGTTTTCTTTCAGTGTTTTAAATATTTTGCTTTCCCTCCCTTAAGTTGCATGAACAAATGCTAAAATTATTCCTTCTTTCACAACTTACTGCAACTGTTGCATGACAGGTTTTTCTGTTTAGTGGCGAAATCGTTCAAAAAATACAGGAACCCACCTCTATTCCTGTGAATTTTTAAGATGCTTCAAACTGTTTTTCCTTTCTTACAAAGCTGAAAGCATTTGGAAAAAAAAGTTTGAGGGCTTTTCATTTTATGCTTGCATAATAACAGAAGGAGAACATTTAGGCTGAAAAGCTTAACAATAGCTAATTTAGGATTATTATTTAGCCGAAGTATAAATTGGTATTTAGAGATAAAAGAAAATGGAAGCTTTCAGAAAAGGTATGTTCTGGGGAAAAAAAACCACTAGGAAATGCAAAACCTCAGTGTATGCTTCCCTTAAGGGTTGAACAGCAAAAATACATCTCAGCAAAAATACGGCACTGCAGACCCAAGGTAGCACCCGCATACCTCTGTGTTAGCTTTATAATTAACCAAGTAATAACGGCAGATACTATCATAAAGCTGTTCTTTGGGCTGACTGTATCTGAGTTGGTGTGTGTAAAACAGTATTGTGTGGCACAAATAGGAGAGGGTGTAATTTCAGAGCAGACCCTCCCCAGGTGGCATTCCTTAGTATTGTAACCACTTTGCTTAATTATGCAAATGCTACTGAGAGTGTTAAAGCAAAGGCTGGGATCTCTAATTGGGTGGACCTCCTTGTCTATAATTTAGATATATCCAACCATTCAGCTATAATGCTTTCAAGACTATTGTTGTAGCAATAGTAAATTTAAAGGAATTACTGAGTCTTTCTAGTTTTGGAAAAGACTGCCACATTTTTGGCAATCATCAAATGCAAACTATGTACATAAATAATTAGCCCATAGATACATATTTTACTCTAAGCAGACATTGGTCCTACAATGATTTCTGCTAAAATGTGTAGTAACGAAACTTCAAATTTTGACTTAAAAATAGCACAAATTAAATAAGACTGTGGACTAAATAAATTTTTTTCATAGATTTGTCCTAGATGTTCTCTCAAAAAAATATTTCCCACCTCGGTTTACAAAAAAGCAACCAAATAAATAATGTCAAGGTAACAAATCACCAAACCTACATTACTGCTAGGATAGCAATAAATAAGTATAAAGAACCCCAAGCATTGTAAAAATTGTCTTTGCCTCTCACATCTGTGGGGCAGATGGCTTACCTGGAATACAAAACATAAGCAACATCAATTTAAGTCTGAATTATTTTAAGGTACTTAAGTGGAGAGTTGGATCTAAACCCATCTTCCATCATCACATGAGCCTGAATGTAAACAATATTTATTCATCTGAATGAAAACAGGGAGATAGTCACGTACTTTGTGACTATGGAGGTTCTCACTCCTTTCTTAAAGGCTTCTTTAGTCATGTGCCTGCATAGTTCATCTTTTTGTCTAGTGTATCAATATACCACGGGATAAAAAAACAAATTACATGATCTCTAACAGATCTTTGCAACTGGATGACTATAGATTTGCCTTATTTACTTAGTAGCTTTAGCTCTGGGATAGTATTTGAATTTCCACTCCCATTTTTACACCTTGCATCAGGAGGAGAGAAAGAAGAGTGTGACCAGGACAAAGCCCCAGCAAAGCTGCTGATGGCAGCAAAGGTGGCTGGAGAAACTTGTGTTAAATTGCCGGGAACCAATACCTCAGCAAGAAAGGGAATTAATTGCTGTGTGCTTGTACGTAGTCAGTAATGGCAGATAATTTGGAATGAAGATTAATTGTTTCCCTAATATGTTATGTTTGTTGGCCAGACTCTGCTTGCCTGGCTGCTACAGGCCTGTGGGAGCCCAGCCAAACAGTCTCTTAGGACCATGTGAAAAAATGAGGGATTATCCCTCCATGTGCCCTTTATGGTAATTTCCAAATATTTTAGTTTAAATTGTGCTCATGTCACCATACCAATCTAAAACTGTCCCTGAGGCCAACCTGTGCTATGAAGCTCTCCATTTCCCCAGGCAGAAAGCCTTTAGATTGGAGAGGTCTGGGAAAATGGAAAAACTGGTAAATAAATAAGTAATATAACGACTAGGGAAGATCAGTATTTATTCTCTAAGGATCACTTTTCTCTAAGGAGACTGGGATTTAGTGAAGCTGTCATTCTGAAACACCTGCCCCCACCTTGTCGGGGTCCTCATCTGAGCCTGCTGTGTGATGCGTGGGGTCAGGGAGGCAACTTTCAGACTCACATTTGTCACAGTTAGCACTAAAAATAACTCATCTGCAGAGCCTTGGTTTCTCTGCTGACTTGCAATAGTCCTGCACCTGCAGGTTTCTTCTAACTCCAGAGAAACTATTGACCATCTATATGGTGATCCTAGAGGAAAGAAGAATCAGGCCATGTGCCTATCCTATAAAATCACTCTCATCCTGGAGCCAGTGGCATCTGCTATGGTGGAAATTGACATTACAGGACTAGGAGCTGGCTTTTAGAAAAATGAATTGTCTTCTCAAAGACATATCAGAGCCTGGAGTATTGATGAGACAGATCACTAATGATAGTTTGCGTTAAAAGTGCAACAGCAAGGAAGTTGAAGTTCCATAAGATTAAGCACTTGGAAAGTTTTCATTATTATATAAGCAAAGTTCCTCACAATCTGGATGTCCTGGGGATCTCTGATATTTACAGAGTCATTCAGCTCCCTGCAGGCAGTTGGCCAAAATTCACCCAGGTCTTTATTAATTGATGCTTGCAAGTGACACTGATCCTGGAAGCATAATTCCCCAGGAACCTTTGGATGCACCACAAAAATGACCAAGAACTACATCCTTGTCTGTAACCCCACTGAAAGACTAAGTAGTAATGGATGTGTAGACTGGATTATTCCATTCCTTTTGGAGGCAGCTCTTGCAGTTAAGGCATTAACCTTGGTGGAAGACACCTTGAATTCTCAGTTCAGGTTTTGAATCTACATTTCTTCTTTTCACCTATTTGCTTGTAATAAGCACTGCATTATTTTTCACAGCACAAGATTTGAAATCCTACTCTTGCACTGAAAATGTAAATACCAGAGAAAAATGAATAGCAGCAGTGAAGATGGCAGGACGTTGGAAGGATAGATCTTCCTAAACACTAGTGTTAGTTTTATATGTCCTTGGTAAGCCAGCAATTCCTTGTTTCAAAGTATGAAGAATTACTAAATTAGTGCACGATATCCATGAAACGGGAGATTTTATGAATGTCATATATTAATCCCTCTGATCTAGTAGCACGGTTGCAGAATATAATTAGTAGCTCTTTCAGCAGGAGTCAACATTTGTCAAGTTATCATTAGATTAAAAATGGCTTTATGTGCACATCTTGTATAATCGCAGAAGCCAAGTTCTTGCAAACTATCAAACAAGTACAGCCTTCCTGTAGAGGTGATCCCACAGACTTTTTTGTGTGCTACAGGAGTTAAGGTGATATAGAGCACCTAGTTAAGGTTAAACAAGCATCTGGCCCTAAGCATTACGTAATGGTCCCAGTTGCCTAAATAGCGTGGAAGAGAGTGAAGGCACATAATACTGATGTAAAAATCTCCTTAGCCCAGATTACTATGGGCCTCCTCACAATAGCTATGAGAGAAAAAAGTAAGCGTAAGGAGGCTAGGATGAAAAAAGAGGCATGATGCAGTGACCAGGCATCTGTAGTTCTTAGAATTTAATCTTGTACATATTTTTAAATTTTTTATTTAATTTAATTTATGGTCATTTAATTTATTTTTATTTTATTTTTAAGCAAGGACTGGACAGATCATTGAAAAGAACTGGTTGTAATTATGACTTTTCACAAATTAGGACTTGTAAATTAAAGCTTCTAACTGTGCTACTTGCAGAGCTGTTTGATCTGTATCCAAATGTACTGCTGCTGTAGCAGACATGGCCTTTCACTGCTGTGAGTGGTCTGATAGCTCACAAAGTTTAATGTTGCAACAAAAAGTCACTGGTTTTTAGTGTAATTTGTTACTTATGATGATTAATGAATCCTATTCTTAAGGCTGTCTGTACTTAGCAGTCCTCATGGAACAACATTATCAACCTTTTCATAGCTTGTAAAGATATGTTACTTCAACATGTAATTAGCACTTTAAGTAATGTGGTGTTTTCTGCTGAATGAACTTCGATGAACTTATCTTATGGTTTAATACCAGACCCATGCAGAGCCAAATTCTGCTCTTGTGTTTATAACTTCAAGCTTTCTGGCACTTACTGCATCTTGCTGAAATGAAGTAACTAATGAAGTGAAGTGTGTATTAACCTTGATTTCCTTTCCAGTCAGTGGAGAGATTTCAGTGGGTTAATTAGCCAACTAGAAGACACCTATGTTCCTTATTGATGACTGAGCACCAGGCACTGAAACAGGTGAGATGAATCTGAGCCATTGAACTAGGATATCCTTATAAGCCTTTAGGGTAGATCTCAGACCTTAATATTTTGCACTGTTCATTTGCAGAATATGCATATACTCAACAAATTAACACAAAGACTATGCAATCAAACTGTCAAAAATATAGTGTCACTCTTGAGGAAAAAAAAGGAAAAAAGCCCACACCATGGATCAAAATTAGTGTTTATTTTTTCCTCGCACTGGTGGTGTTGGTCACAACTTGGTATACAGATACTTCTTCCTTATTTTTACTTACTTTTTATAAATTTAAATTAAAAGTTAAAATAATTTGTGAACTTCTTAAACTCATTAGGGGACAATGCATACTATTTTATCTCAGAAAACAGTGTCAGAAACTAGATCTTAGTATAAAAACTTGAGAGTGCTCCTACAAGGCAAGATGTTGACATCAAATCAAAGGTCACTTAATAGTGCATCTAAAGTAATAATTTGGACTGAAACCTGATGGACAGGGAAAATCAAAAAAAGCAAGAGCAAAATAAACTCAGCTTGTGTTGAAATCTTCCATCAAAAGCAAGTGCCGTGTAAAGGATGATATTGCAGCCAAACTAAATTTATGCCTAACTGATTGGTAAACAGGACTTATACACTGCATGGATGTAGCACTCTGGTGCTCTCTGCCTCTTGTCCTCTGTTGTGATTGGCAGCATGTCACTTACTATATCAAGGTTTCTGGTGTAGGCTTGTCTTGATGAAGAGCTGGACTGTAATTGCCAGCAGAAACTTCCAGTCACCATTTTTCAGCTGTCTTCTACTACCATTTCCTCTTGGGGCCAGGAAGAGAGGGGAAGTTATGTTTGGTAGTCCAGAAGAGAACAGATCTACACTGGCCCAAAATCTCTAAATAAACCAGTCTCAGGTTTTGAATGAAGTTGATTCATACGGTTGAGCCAGTTTTATGAATTTCCTAACTTGCAGTGTTCCATTGCAAAGCCCTCAAAAGTTTCTGAGTATTGTATGTAATATTTCTTTCACTTAAAGCATAGGTGAAATTCTTAACACTGTCATTTGCAGAGGTCAGCTGCCTCTTGCTCTCCCCTCAAAAGAAATATCGTATATGTGAAAATCTCCAAATACGAAAATCAGTGAAAATAGCTCCAATAAAACATGCATCCCAAAACCTGCTGCTAAACTCAAAGAAGAAAAGCAGAGTTTACTCAAAGCCAAATTTAGAAAGCCAGTATTTGATTTTCAAAGCTACACTAATGCAAGAAGTCTGTTTCTGTGAGTATACAGAATACACATTCACCAAACATTTCTTGTTTTCAAGAATTCTCCTAAAAGCATTGAGTTACTTTTGAAAACAATCTTCATCTTTGTTTTTAATTTCTTTAATACTTTTTTTTATCCCCATCCCAAATAATTTCAAAGGTGTTCTACAAACAGATGACAAACCAAAGTGTTGGGAAAATCTTTTAAAAGTTGGAGAAAATAAGGATGTACAGATGAAACAGCTAATACTTTTTCTTTCCATGGCCCCTGGCTATCCAGCTACATTGAAAATATTACCATGTGTATCTACTGTTAGTAGAGAATGAAAAATATAAGATACTGGAGATGGTAAAAGGAAATAAAAATTAACAGGTTGAAATACTAATTTGCACCTGGACCACTGTCATATTTTTGTCTTTTAATCAAAAGTATTCTCTTTACTTCTGACCATATTAATGGTATATTGGGATCTGTTACATCTACTAAAAAAGCCTCCCCATCTATACTTTTGCATAAGTGCATACACGTTTTTGTGAATATTAATGGAACAGTCTGCTATTTTGAAACATATTGATTGCTGCCAATAGGAGCTACAATTGTAGATCCCACAAAATGTAACATTTCCATCTTCAGAAATTTGAAAGTAAGGCTCACTTTCTTGCCCAAAATTGCAAGAGCAGAGCATTCTCCTGGACAAAGGACTGACTTTTAAATTAATAAGAAAGCAAAAAGTTTCTCTTAGAAGGAAGAGGCACAAAGCCAGCTCACGCAGAAGGACAGAGCAATACTCTCCTAATACGGACTTCCAGCATCTGGCAATATCTGCGTTATTCTTGGAGTTGTTCCTAACCATGACATACCGGGCTACTTGCAGCAGCTGGAATCAGCTAATGTATGATGGTATTTTAACCAGCTTTTAAGACAGCATATATGTTGGCCAGTATAATGAAAGAAGTTTTACGGCAGGAACTATTGCATTCTTTTCCTCTAATATTAAATTTCTATTTCAATAGCTAGCAGCATGAAGGTGACCAGATAAGGCCTTTGAACAGGCTGGACTTTGATCCTGGGAACTCCCTGCAACACCATAGTACTCCAAGAAGATAAATTGGTGTACAGGAATCAAAGCATAGAAACTATTCTATTTATTAATGGCGCCAGGTAATTTCAATTGTAATAATAAGCCTCTATACATAAACTGGAAAAATAATTCTGTATGTAAACATTCCTTTTTTAAAGGAAGGTTTGTGAGGACAAACTCACAGGAGATGAGGTAGTTTCTTCCAATAGGAAAAATCAACATAGAGCAACCCAGAGATTAAAACTCTGAAATGCACAGCATGTATTTGTTTCTGTTTTACTGGATTGGTGCAAAGAAGTAGAACCATTTGACATGCATGATCTGTACATTGCCTGAGCTAGTCTAGGATAGGCTTTGCCTTATCTATTTGGAAATTTGCATGAAGACTCTGGAAACCGTATCTCTTTCTTCAGGCTCCAGCTGTTCCTGAAGCCCTGCTTCCTGATTTCCCCCCTGCACCCAGGCACCTGGCTTCCTACTCCTTCCTCTCTGCTTCTGGACAAGTCTCAGGATCCTTGCACCAGGATGTCTCCATTGCATGCTCACCATACTCCTCTAAGGCAAATTGCAGCAAAACAGGCTTCGGGCAGACTGCCAGGGCAGTGCATTTTGCACACCTCACACTGAGTTTATTGCTGAGCAAAGCTGGTTGTCAGTATCTTAATTTTCATGAGAACAAAATGTCATTTGGAAAAGGAAGTACATGTGTTTGACTTGAACTAAAGGCTTACAGAGACAACCTCTCAGGGCTGGAGGCACCTCTTTTACTAGTGCTCAGTCTTTTAGGCTGGCCTGCAGAAGTCAGTGAGCCTGGCATCCCTTATTCATTAATACTGAATTAATGCTGAAGCCTGGAGAAGAACAACTTCAGTCTTGTCCAAGCATGTCTATGGACTGGAGGTAGGTTAGCCCAGACACATGACAGAAAGTTCGTATTTCCAGCCTGGCTGTGGGAACACAGGCAGTACCTGATCCAATAGAAATTAGAAGTAGCACAGAGAGACAATACATGATCAGACTCAAACACTGTTCGTGCAAAGTTAACTTGTTAATACTAGGTTGAACTAGTGAGTATGTTATACAGGACACATACTGATGCCCAGTGTGGTTTTGATCTGGCTCCAGGAACACGACCAACAGCTTTGTTGCATGGTCCAGCCAGAGCCTGAGCTTTGCTTGCATGGGCTGTGCATGCCACTTCCCAGAGATCTGTCAGGCCGCTCAGCAAGGGAGAGATGCCAAAGTACAGAGACACTGAAAAGTCTCAAGAATGGTTACACTTCAAATCTGCTTGGTGTTCCTGTTGTCATTTATACAAATGTAGCAGGGTCATTGTTATAAGATAGGCTATTTTAAGACAGACTGACTAACAGAGTTGGATTTCAACATTTATTTAGATTCTTAGTTTTGCCATTGCATATGTTAGCTTCCTCCCCCTCTCTCCCCCGCAAAAAAAAAGAGGCTCAATTAGACCTAATGTCTAGCACATATTCCCTGAGGAAGGATGCCAAGCTGAAATGTGACGTATACCTGTTATTTCACACTCTTCTACTGTTACTTGGAGTGAATTTGCTCACACCAGTCCTGCTCAAGCTCCTCCAAAACAAACTAATCAGATAGAGTCTGTGGTCCTCCACAATTTTTAGGAGCCATGGTGCAGAGGTATGAAACTGGGCAAAGAAAACTAGTGATCACATGTTCAAAGGCTTTTCAGCTATTCAATTTCTTTCAGCTCCCTCCTCAGTAAAATAGGGGAACCTAAGAACCTTGGTAAAGCAAGTTAGAGTCCATGGACAAAAGTACTAGAGGACAAGATTTAGGTGTTATAAGACTTGGCTCTCAATAAAGAATTTTCTTCCTTCCCAGTGAGATTGCTGTGCTATCAAATGAAGATTGCTATCATTATTTTGTTCTTCAGTAGTTTATTACGTTTCACATGGTTTTCACTATTTTTGAGAGTAGAAAAGCCCTTACAGTGACCTCTTTACGAGGATTAATAATTTAAACTCCCTGCGAATGAGACTCCTTTTGTCACGTATCCTCAGCCTCACACAGAGGACTTCCTTAGGATATGCAATTTGATCTCTTCTTGTGGCCTGAATTTCCCCTTTCATGTCCTCTCTTGCGTTTTAACATTCTAGAGTTTGTTTGAAGCCAGCAGCAAACTACAGAATTTTTTCACTGCTAGCACTTTTTTTTCAAAGAAGGCTTGCTATGGCCACTCCACTCCCTATTGGCAGAGAAAGGCTTTGAAATGCACGAGACTCCAAAGCATGGTCATAGTAACGATGAGCATGCTCACAAAAAAACAAAACCAAACCCCACACACATAAAAAAGAGTTGGTTGTTTAAACTGTTGGTAGCCACCACACAATTAAGAAGATGAGAAGGTCTGGAGTCTGTCTTTTAGAGGAAGGTTACCCAGACACTGGCTTCTGCTTTACTACAGGTTGGGTCAACTGTAGCCGTGAGACTCACCCTGTAACTGCCTTGTTATTGTTTCCCAGCTGGATTTCGCTCTTGCGTCTTGTTCCAGCCTCAGGATGTCCCTGCGAACCTGTGACTGTCTACTGCAGAGTAAATGTGAGGTTACCCAATACCTCCCAGTGCAACTGCAGGGTGTCCAGGCTGCGAGGCTGCCCACTGACCTTCGAGTCTGACAGAGACAGGACAAATCTGAGAGGTTGTTTGGCCCTGGCCCCAGGGGTTTTACTGTCATTCAGCAAAGTGGGTAACAGCTAAAAATACCCACCGCCCTGTCCTCAGAAGTCATGTGAGCCCAGAATGGGGATGGCAGAGGTCGTCTGGGCAAGGTCCTGGAGAAGTGCTTCAGCATCTTGGCATGACGTCGTGCCAGTGGCCACCCTACTCTGTGCAGGAGCAGGCAAGTGCTGGCAATGAGGGACTGTGGCCAGAGATGGAGTTAAAATATGTTTTGTTTGAGGAGGAGCCTTCAGCTGCTGCACCCAGCCTGGTAGTGAGACCTCACCGCAGCCTCATGCCAACAGTGGAAATCATCAGGCTAAGTCCAGGGATAAGCACTTTCCAACAAAGTAATGCAAACAGAGCAAAGGAATGAGTCAATCTGTTTCATCCTATCTGTAAGCACACAAAATTTCTCAGTTACTCTGTCAGGTAATCCTGGCCTGGATAGAATTAAGTTTGTTAGCCCCTTCAGTAAAGCAGCATTAGCTAAAATGAGAGTGCATTATATTCAATCTATCAAGCTAATATGCTGTTCTAATGTGATAATCTTGGAAAGATAATTTGTAGGAGATCTCTAAGAAACTGGAGTTTACTTTTTCTTTTATTTTTGCCATTTTTGGGAGAGTTCTAGGATAAATACATGAAACATCCAAATACTGAGAAGGTACTGGTATATAAAAAAGAATTAGTATATGACAATATAACTCCATCTGTGGAATGACAAAGAACTTCATTGTTCCAAAATAAGCATTTTGTTACTGTTGTGGTGACACTTTTTTTTATAGTGCATTTCAGAATGTAGCCATGGAAGATTAGACAAATATGCTAATAAGAGAGGAAAATATGTGAGATTGTACATGAGTGTAGGAGAAAAATGGCGATGTGGGTTAAACACCCTCTTGCTTGCTCCTGCAGATTAGTCTCTCCGCAGCATTTGTGCTTCCCTGTCATACCTGAGAACCTCAATAAGAAAGATGCGAAGCCCAGTTTTGGAGGTGTCAAGCTTTTTAACTTCATGGAGTTTGGATCAGGCCTGCAGGATCAGAGGGCACAAAATGATCTGTAACAAAACACTAAGGTGTTTTGAGTCTGATGAAGTCTGGAGGGAACCACTTTCATGACAAAATGAACCATGGTAATGTGAATACCATACTGATCGGGCTTTGCCACAGAGGAGCAAGTACTGTGATTTGCTTGGCAAACTCAAGGTCTTAGCAATTTCCTCTCCTGACCAGCTGACCTGAAGCAGACACCCACAACACGTCACTCATGTTAGCCTGCCCCTCAGTTCTTCCCCATAAACTCTCATTCTTCATCGCCCCCCAGGCAGTGCTTCTCACATTCCAGTTGCTCTCTCACATAAGGAGTAGCTGCACCACTTGCCTTGCTGGCCTGTCTTTCCTAAAAAGTCCACAGCCATGCATGACAGCACTCCAGTCCTGTGAGCTATCCCACCATGTCTCTGTAATTGCAATGAGGTTGTGGCCCTGTCACTGCACACAGATCTCTAATTTTACCTGTTTATTCCCGGTGCTGCATTTGTTGGTGTACAAGCACTGCAGAGAGGTAATCAAGCATCCAGACTTCCCGAGAGGGATGCAGGAAGATCCACCCTTGAGGTGGTTGGCCTTATGGCTCTCAGCTTGGGAAGTAGGTAAGGAATATTTGTTGCTGCTTTGATTGGCCTGGCTTATTCCCCAGAAAGCCACTTTGGATTATTCCCCAAAAATTCCTCAAAGCCATTTGGTAATGCTGTGCTTTGGTCAGTCCACTTAAGCTAATGTATCCCTACTTGAAGGGATGTCTCCAAAATAATATGCTGAGTACTGTATGTAAGGGGCTGGAAAAGCCTGTCTGTGCTGTGATCACCTTGGACATCCAAAGATAGTCGAGCTGCAGGTGCTCTATATGTGTAGCCTTTAGTTTTCATAAATCTGACTAGGCGGATGTGTGAAAACAGTTATATTTTATTCACCAGTGGTATGTGGAACTTGTTGAAATTTTTATTTTCATTAAACATGCAAGAACACTATGTATGGTGGTGTGATTTGAATGCATAATTTAGAGGGAAAATTATTTTTTATATTTTATGAGGGTTGTTTGCTGCCATTTCTGCCTAGAGTTTATTAAATCAGATTTTTTTTTTTTTTTTTGTAAAACCAGTTACATCTAAGGTGAGGATGCAACACTGCATTTCCAAATTCTTTTACCAAAAGCAGTACTAATCACATACTTAAAAACTTTTTAGAAGATTTTTGTCAGTCTTTATGAACCAGCTGAAATCTATGTTTTTTAACAAAAAGAACCTACAGAGTATGAAAAGTTGACAAGTAATTCCCTGTATAATGTAGTCAGTAGGTCAGAGTAATTATAATTACTCAGACAGACGGTGTGGACTGTCTGCCCAGACTTTTGCAGACAAAATCTCTGAATCACTGCTGCCTTTACAGTTGTGAAGATTATTTGGCTGGACCCCACACTTTTAGTCTCCCCACTCATCAGAAATCCATCACAGTTCCATTGCTTTCTTCTGCAATGAAATCCATCAGAAAATTTCCTAGGCCTGTATTGCTTTTGATGGAATTCCATCAGCTGCACTGAATAACACACTGCTCTAGACACCCTAAAACGCCTGTTCTCCTTTACACAAGTTTTATCAGGTCACATAGTGAAGTTTACTTTAAGATGAGTGTGTTCACCATGGAGAACGCAGATTATGAATATTAATATCACAGTATATAATTGCAGTGTTTAGTATGAAATTTGAAGCGCAGATGCAGATATGCACCATAAAGTTCTTGCTTCCACAAAGTCCACTGAAGTAGAAAATCATTTTGAAGCTAAGCAAGGCATGATCAAATAAAATCCCTTGACTGATACTCTGGATCTTTAAACTTGCTTATGTTTTATGTGCCTTAGTCAAGTAATTTCCTACAGTTTACAAAATGCTAACAACAACACAGCTGAAAAATATGATCTGATATTTCAAAGATATTTCAATTTGTCAGGAAAATATGTCACTATGTCGTATTTGTTAAAATGCATTAACATTTGTGACTTTTTTTTTCGTTTGTGGGATGAACTACTTTATCTAAACTACATGACAACAGCTGAATTGCTACTCTCCTGGTACAGAACTTCAAAAACATTAAGATGTTGTTAAATTTTTATTTCAAAAGTTTTTACTAGAAAAGAAAGGGACTTAAATTGGAAAGGGAGGAAAAAATATTTTCTTTCTTATTCCCTTAAAAAAAGATAGAAAAAGGCGGAATAAAGTGAAAACTCTGGGAAGGCAAAGAGCTTAGCTCTATAGTTCTTGCTGGAAATACTGTGTGTATTACATGAAGTGCTTGTAACATTCGATTTTGCAAACCTTAATGTGGAAAAAGAGTTCTCTGGTTGATATGCAGAGCGAGAGAGGAGACGGAGAGCTTGACTTTGCCTGTACCATGCAGGTACTGAACTGTGGAGGGTTTGTGTCTATTTCAGAACCAGGGAAGATGTCCTGGGCCAGATGGGGATGGACATTTTGTCCCAGGACTCAGCATGGGATAGTGCCTTCTACTCGCTACAACTACCCAGACTTAGGCAGAGGTCAGGCAGCAGCAAGCAAGGAAGGCAGAGGCCAGGAATTTCCTCTGGTGTCCTCCCAGAGTGTCACACTGCTGCTCAGTCAGCCGTGCTCCGTGTTTTCACGTGGCAAATGGACCCTTAAATCTGACATGACAGATGACATTTTCCATTTTCATACTTTTAAGCTCCGCTTCGTCTTTGCTGAACCTTCAGTGATGCCCTGAACATGGGCTCGTTAAAGGTCTTCCGTCCTAGCACCAAGGTGTTGCCACCAAGCTCTGGTGCCTATATATTGTGCCAGGGACAGCCAAATTTAGCTATGTTTATCAAGTGCTGCATGATGAGGTGTGTATATTTGTCATTCCCACGCTTTAACTTGTGCTGCCATATATAGCATTAGCAGAACGAGCATTTATTTTGTAGCAGTAAACCTTCATGAGGAGAAACCAGAAGAGATCTGTATGATGGGATGCAATGTGCTGTTAAGAGCTGGCTGGGTGCCTGAAATTATCTCACTAATACTTCCTATTATAAAGCGGTACTCACAGAGGGATGGGATTATTTATAGGTTACTGGGTGGGGAGTCTCAGAAATTCTTTTACACACATGGGGAAAAGTATTCAGGCTGTTTCTGGTTTTGAGATTCTCAAGGGACATGAAAAAGAACTAACCATTTGTCCAGAAATGATTAAGGACAGACAAATTAGTTGTTTTGAGGAAGCTGACATGATTCAGAACCTAGAGACGGTGGCTATGTGCTCTCAGAGCTAGAACCAAGCGAGAAAGCCCAAAGCCATCCCTGGTTTTCTCAGCTTGTACTTCATCTCATCTCCGGCTATCACCAATGTGTTCCCCTCTGACCTTCCTCCTGGGAGGGAAAGCAGTATGAAAGAGACAGTAAGGCCACCTGGATGCCTGCTCGGCATGAATGCCCACCATAAGTTGAAGAAGCGCATGCCCAGAGCTACTGAAACACCTGGAAACCCACGGGGCACCTGTGAAGGCAATGGCAGCATCCCTCTCTGTATGAATGTGCATGTTGCCAGGCTGTTAGGAGGGGTGTAAGGAGAAATGTCAGGAACACCTTGCTCCTTACACTTGTACCACATTAACAAGAAGGGAACAGAATTGGTTCCCCTGTCCCGGTTTACTGTGAGAAGCCCAGCTCAGCATTATGTCCGGCGTCTCCGGTGGCTAGTGAAGTACCGAGAGGGCCACTAGAGGGCTCAGAAACTGCTACTGAGGAGACACTCAAATCCCATATATTGCCACGTGCTGCAGTTCGGTCATCACTGCAGCACATACCTGTGTGATTTATTGTGGTGTTTACTTAATTGACCGCTACCAGGATTAAATGGCATCTGCAAAATATATTCTTGTGGGTTTGACACATCAGTCTATTCGCTCAGCAATGCATGTCAGCATCATCAAGTCCTGTTTGCAAGTACAGGGCATCAATCGTCATTGAAACTGAGTATGCAGAAGTTGAAAACAATTACTTAAGGAGTGAATAAATTCCAAATTGTCACCTACAGGGAATTTGCCATTTTGGAAAACTTTCTACTTTCATCTTACTGAAAAAAGACATAATAATATACTGAACACTTCAAACGTAATACAATAGGGAATCGTGTCACAGATTCAGGTTATAATGTGCACAGCTTATCTGTGTTTATCAATTACTGAATAAAAGGGCAAGCTCCTGCTCATGCTGAAATTACTGATTCCTGCAATTATTTTTTACATAGCCTGTGAAAGCTGTTCAAAACCACTTTGGCTGAACTGTGTTCTGTCAGAAAATAGTTTCATTAAAATATAAATATTTTGTAGGAGTGTTTAAATCTAAACAAGGCAAGAGATGAAATGAAAGTCTGACATAAGATTTCATCATGTCAGTTTTTTTTTTAATGTCGATTACTAGCTCAGTGACTCCAACATAATATCTCCACTGAATAGCTAAAGCTAATTACCACAACGTGCCTGCTTTTTCTGGTATTCTTCCTGGGCCCTAATCTACTGAGTTCTGTGAAGTAATATACCTTTAAAACGCAAAAAAATCTTTCACATAAGAAAACAGCATGGACTGATGTTCTCCTATTTATTTTCACTATTTCAGCTGCAAGTTTAAACTACAGAGCTCACAGTTCATGTTCTTATTGTCACCTATCCACCTGCAAAACAACACATTGTCTAAGCATGATCAAATCACTGCTTAATTCTGTAGACTGGATGTTTGTGTTTATTGTGATTTTAAATACTGTACAGTTTATTTTTTTTTAAGTAATTTTATCATGAAGATGGTACACAGTTAAAGAGTGTCAAGAAAACTAAGTTTATCAGCACAAATAATGTGATCTAATATTGCTGCCCTTAAAAATGAAATGTGTGACGGCTTCCATTTCATTTTTTACTATAAAGTATGTAGGTAGGCATAATACTTTTTATTAAATCAGCTGACATAGCTGAATTAAATGAACATGCTGTCAGACAAACAGTTCTTATCTCAGTCTAATAACATTATATAAAAAGAAAATATTTCTAGCCTTGAGTTTTTGACCCTTTTTGCCGGAGCTGATGGAGATACTGTGTGCTCAAAAGTTTGTTTAGTCTTTGCAGATGGTTTAACAAAAATATCACCTCTTTCTACATGCATTTGCTTGTACTGGATTTTGGAACATCATGCTTAAAACACTACTTTGATGAAACACTGGTTATTTGTTGCTTGACCTAATTTGCTTTAAATATTAATTTGAAATATGTATTTTTTGTGTATGATTGATTATTTTTGGTTCGCTACCAGTAAAATATTCATTTCAGTGCTTATATCATCAAAGCAGTGTCCTGTCAAATTTTATATTCTTAGACCTGGGAAGATTCTTTTTGTGTGTAGAGGTCTGAGTTACAGCCCCTTATTGTTTGCATCAGTGAATTACACTGTCTTTCCCATTATTAAGCATTTCACTGAGGTAGCTCCGTCTAAAAATCTATGACATAATATAAATATGATATGTGACATAAAATATCAGAGTTTCAATACTGGAAAAAACTCAGAGTAAAATTCAGCACATGCCAGGATTTATAATAATAATAATGGCCAGTCTTCGCGAACGAAGATCCAGGGAAGGTCTTTACACCTTCAAGCCTGCACATTGGATTTTTTAGGTGAGACACAGTGTGCATGGAACTGAGCCCACCCTTTAATCCTAAGGTTCATCT
>JAWMRA010000041.1:34062377-34078424 GCA_035584735.1 Pseudotriccus pelzelni
TAGAACGTAGGTGGATTGCCTTACAGGGCTAATGAGCTCCACCTGCCCGGGGAGTATCCCTGGCTGGAATCGAACCCAGGCCTCATGAAGTAAAGCATCCCTCACTTTGTTTGCATTTTCTGTATAAATATTTTTCACTTTGATAAAGGTTTCAAGTTTTCCTTTCCAATTTTTAAATTTTACTTTTAAATTTAACATTTATTTTAATTAATCTTTTATTTTAAACACTTAATTAATTTTAATTTAATTAATTTTTAATTTGAGTGGATGTTTTGTTTCCTGTGCTAGTTTTTTTAATGATCACACCACCTTCTTTAGTCTGGCTATGCAGAAAATACCGTAGCACACAGTCAAGGGGTGTCATGGGTTTGCAAAAATACTTCTCTAGAAGCTGGCATTTCTGTTAGTAAAATATCATAAAACATTTTTGTTTCTGCATCTTTTACCAGAAGTGCATCACATTCCACTGAAGATCTTAAACCTCTTTGATGAAAAGGCACCAAGCCCATTAAGGGCATCTGAAAAATGAGAGCCCGCCATAAGGTGTGTATGACCTTTGCCTTGTCACTCCAAACCCCATCCTGGGTGCCGCAGAACAACAACCACTGATCTCTAAAAGTTGGCTGTAGTCAGAGTATGATCAGAGGTGCTGCTGTGCTGGCATCAGGCATCCTCACAGAATTTAATCTCGTGATTAGAAATGCCTCCTGTAATCAATGAGTTGCACTGTATGAGACAATTTCTGAAATGTCAGCAGTTTGGTGACGTGCTTTTATGGGACCTATCATCAACCAATGTGCATATAAAAGGCTTTTGATTTTCCAGGTAAAAGGGTGAGTTCATCTTGATTCCCTATATGCTTAGTGAAGTTGATGAGTGAAAAATACAAGGGTTTGAAATTTTAGCTGATTATAATTAAGACTAAATTATTCATTGCAAATAAATTAGCTGACAAGTCGGCCATTCTCCTGTTTCTGAACGGATCAAAAACCAATCTAATGTTCCTAATCCCTATTTTGCAAGTTATTTCCAAGTACTGACAACACAGGACAAAAACATTTCAGAAGACAACCTTGGGGACTTATAATAGTTGTCTATCAATGTAAGATACATAAGTCTGAATAGCTTGGACCGGTCTTAAAAATTCTACTGAATGTCTGAAAAAATATATTGATACATCTTTTGGACCTTCCAGTACAAGACTCTTTTGTGTATCTTGCTAAAAGATATTTAGTTATAAAGGAACTTTTTTTCAGTTAGAGGAGGGGCACAGTGATGCATTTACTAACGTATTTTTATGTGTCTGGAGAGGCGGGCCTGAACAACTGCAGGATGCAACACAGCGGTCAAGACTTTATGGCCTTTTTCATCTTTTTTTATGTCATTCAAGGAAGGCTGCAAAACCCCCTTTTCTTTTACGAAATCAGATCTACACCCAGTAACAGTGCTTTTTCTGCCTATGCCATCTCAAAGCTTCCTGCTGCTTTCAAAGGATCAGTCTAGCAAAAGCTTTCTGTATTTCACGCTGACAGGTACGTAAGAAAGCAGCACGACATAGCAGCTTGCCATGGTGCCCTGCGGTGCCAACGGGCCTTGGTGTACTGGTGGGATGCGGCCCTGGCTCCACTGGCTGTCCCCTGGAGAGCTGGAAGCAGTGCCCTCCCAAGTGCTGTCCAGCTGCCTCCAGCTTTCTTCAAGGCTCAGTAGCCTCTCAATAGGTAACTGCAGGAAAGAAACCCAGCAGAGCGAGCAAAGGCTTTTGTAACCCCCAGAACCACTGTTTGTCGGGGGATGCCAGATACCCTGCGATGCCTGTATGCCCAAACAGCCCCGGCGGTGCCTGTGATGGGGACAGGGCTGTCTGCACCCACATCACAGCACTGATCAATCGCCAAGCCGGGCACAAGCCCTCGACAGTAGGCTGGGTGCCATGTGAGCAGATGAAAGGCAGCGAAGCCATGCCAGGGATCTGGCTGACTTCATTCCAGGAGCAGCAGCACCGGGGTTGGCAGCATCACACCTGCAAGCTTTTGGTGCCAACGTACTTGGCTAAAGATCTTAGACTGAGGTTAATAACTGGCAGGCCACGTGGATAGAGGAACATGTTTGTGTCACTCCAGGTCAGAAGTAGATCATCCTGAAAATTTTAAATAAGAGTTTAGTGGCCACATGTGAGAAACTGTTGGATTGAATTTTTAAATAAGCAAAGAGAAAACAATTATTTGCAAGGTTTGTGGGGGAGGTGTGTGTTGCCTTTTGGGGAACTACAGGCTGTCAGATTTTTTCCATTTCAGAGTTGTGAGATTAGAAATCCTGTTTGAATTCCTCACAGTAGAAGATGACTAGCATGATTGGTGTCTGAATGTTGATCAGGTTTTTGAACATTTTTCTTCTTTCAAACCAAAACATCTACATAAATGCATCCTTCAAGGAAAAATGTTACACAGTTTGTTCATAATTAGAAGGATGTTTCAGGAAAGCAAAAGCTTTTATCTACTTTTTATATGTGAACACCGTATTTCCATCTGAGTAGGAGGCTTATTAGAGTTTGAAGCTGAGGTGCATAAAATGCATTTCCAGGAAAGAAAACGCTGTTGCTGAGCAAGGCTGCAGTTATTTAGACCCAATCCTCCTGTCACAGATCTTTGAGACAGAAAGAAGATGTAAGCGGCAAATGTAAAAGAGTCGGAGCTGTGGACTCTGTCTTTATTCTTCTCTTTTTTTCCAGTCTCCTTTTGCAAAAGGATGGGAGTCAGAGTGGCTAAAGAGGGGCACATTTGCAGAGAATCATGCTCCTGTAAGTATTGCATGTCCTCGGTTGCCAGACCCGTGCGTGTGTAGCTAATAATAGCAATACCACACTTTTGTCTAATCCAAGCACTTTTTTAGCTACACTCCTACTCACTTCTAGGACACAAATTCATGTGTGACACCACAGCGTGGCCAAGGCTGGGAAGAGCCAGAGCATAAAGCAAGGCAGCATGCTGGTGAGTCTGCAGCTGCACTCCAGCCACCATTGCCTCCCACAGTGAGAGATTTCATGATGAATAGTCATGTTTGCCACATCCTTGGCCTTGGAGGTGATCCTCCATGACGTGTCATGGTTGGAAAGAAGCAGTTGCAGCTGAGATGCGTTCCCAGATGCAAAGGCTTGTTTTGGCATTGTGGGGGATCAGTACAGTCCCTGATGTATCAGTGTGCTCTGATGGAGCTGAAGAAATCTGTGTACAATCCCTTCCCCCCAAGAGCAGCACAATAGATAAAGACTTATAAAAATCCTGTCATGCAAAAGAGTAAAAAGGAGGTAAAAAGGTCATTAAGACTTCACAGTATGAGAGGGGTGATGCTAAAGAAAATGCTGGATGGAGGCAAGTACAGAGTGCAGAGCTCTACCAAGCAAGGAACAAAAAACAAGGACCCAACAAGAATCCAGGCTAGCAACACGCTTACCAAAAGCTGAGACATCGAGAACAGCCTAAAAGACAGAAGTTTTATGGGCAAGATGCCCTTTTCACTGATGGACCAAATGGACCTGAAGAAATTATCAAAGGCCAGAGGGAGAAAGAAAGAAAGAGTCCCTGATGAGATGAAGAGAGTAATCTAGAGGGGAATCCCAGAAGAAAGGAGAGGACGTATGAGGAATGGTGTAATGAACAATTAAAATTTACTGACCTAAATCCCAAAGAACACTAAAATGCAGCAGGGAAACCGAGTAGAGATTTATATGCTAAATGTCTTTTGCTGCTTGAAATGAAATTCAGATGAAAGTGTTTAATTCAGAATTAGGCTTTCCACAGAATTGGGATTCAGGGACAACACAAACTAAAATAACGTGATGTATTCAGTAGTTATCACGGCTCCAGGGATGCTTATCACAGCTGTACTGGAGCACCCCACATACAGGTAGTAGATCATGGTATATAGATCTATGTATCCACAGACCTGTAGTACCTATGCCAACACATGAATCCAGAGAGTGAGCTGAAAGGACCAGCACCAGCGGCAGTGCTGTGGGTTACCCAGCCCAGGAGAGGCTTGCAACTTCACAGGTCAGTGCTGGCACCCAGCACGTAGACATGAAGAGACTGTTCAGCAGGGGCTTTCGTCTGAGGTTATGACACTCTCCAGGCACTTAATGCAAGATCAGAATTTAATTTCAGAAGGTAGACTTAAAATAATTAAATGCTGAATATATGATTTAGAGAATATCAATGCATGAAAAATGTTACTGTTATAAGATGTGAAAAGAAAATCACTGCAGGTCACTTTGTTGAGAAGGTAAACAGGAAAATTTTTTTACATATAAGCTCTAAACAAAGTAGAAATGTATCCAGAATAGACCTGAAGTACAGAGTGAATATCTTTGACATTTCTGTTGTGCTATGGAATTTTGGTTCCTTTTGTATGTGAAGTGAATTTCATTTCTCTGGCAATTTTAATTTCGTGTAGAAGTAGTGTTTCAATACTTCCACCACTGACACACAATAATCAGGGTATATCCCCTCTGGAAAAGTTCACAGTCTAAAATAAACAAATACTAGGACTTGGGAAGTCGTTCTGTTGGACAATGAGTGCAAATGCCAGCTATATCTGCCAGACAAGAGAAATCAGAATGTATTTTAAGAACAGTTTGGTTTTACCAAATTTTTCTAGTTAATTGTTACATCAGAATTTCAGGGAGGGAATATTTGTGTGAAAATTATAACTGGGCATCTCTTTCTCTCAAGAAACCCAAAGAAAGTCATGTGATATGCCACAGCAGGGATTACTCGTGAGCTTTTATTTTCACCCCAGGAGATGGGTTTAGAAAGTAGGATCCACAACTGCACTGTTTCTCTCCAGAGAACTGTAACAGTACAGTATTCACACACATGACACATATGCATGTGACACAGCCTTTAAAACACAATTCTTATTTTCCTTGCTGTGGGTGGGTAAAGCCTCAGTGCCCATAAAATGTCTCTTATGAAGAAGTGAAAGACTGTTTGCCCAGTTTAGAGAATACAAATGAGGAATTATTCTAAACTAATTCAATAGCTTATTTATGCCCAAACTGCCATAAAATGTAAAATATTTGATAACACTGTAAACAAAAACATCATTGTTTGGGGTTTTCCAGATGAATTTGTACAAATTACTGCTATATTATACCGCAGGGATTTTAATTATATATTACAAATTATGAATTCTTTCATGCATTAGATATGATTAAACTCATGAAAATGCTCAATGCTGAGCTTAGAAAGGTATAGTTTTGTCACTGGGGTTAATCCCTTCCCTCCAACATAGTTTTTATCTATAGCATCAGTAAAATCTTCTACTGAAATTACCGTGAGGCCAAGACACAGAAATCACTTCACAGGAGACTTGAATTAAGGTATTTATTTCCTGATAACTAGAGAGAATTTAATAGAACCATGCATTTCTTTATTTACAGTGGCAACAGATACTGGATGGAAAAGTTGAGGCTGGACACTTGCAGTAGAGCAACCATCTGGAAAAACACAGAGAGAAGAGACTGCCTCTGGGGGCAGGGCTCAAGTGATATGCTCCAAGCTTCACTGGAAACCAATATCCTCTGCTCCACAGCAGCTGGCTATGGACCTGGGAACCTTCCAGGGCAGGTCCTGACCTAACATAGTGCAGTGTGAGCTCAGTTAAACACAAATCTTCAAGGTAATTAGCAACTATAAAAATGATAATACTCACAATAACATTGAATTTTCTCTCCCCAAATCCTTCTTATGAATGCCTATGGGAATTGCAAGGGAGTATATGAGACTACTTAGGTAAATGGGAATTCACTCATGAAAAGTTAAGCTAGCAGCAGTTAATGCCCAGCAATCAGTGTTTCAGTTTCAGTTCAGACCCAGATGATTTTAGCAATGAGCATCCTACACTGCACTCCCTTTTAATGCTTTAGTGGTTCAACAACTAGCAGTGATGGCTACAGGTATTGCTTTAATGGTTGGTTGGACAGTGAAACCCCAATCTGCACCAGAGGAGAGAGCAATGCCATCTGAAGTACCCCAAAGGCAATGAACAATGACCGGCTCAGGCACTGCCCTCCCCAAAAAAGGGGGAAGAAGCACAAAGGCCAAACTTCCTAGTGCTTCACTGCACAGCAGAGCAATGCACAGGCTGTGCTCTCAGGGTAGGTCCAGTTGATGTTCTGCAGACAGATATGAGGCCTCTCTCACAGCTCATCCTCTCTGAAAACAACACAACTTTGTTAGCTGAGCACGGAGACCTAACCACCAATGTTCCTGGGCTAAGCACCTTTTTGTCAGTTTGCAATGTGAGTAGCTGTAAAAAAAACACCAAAGAAACAACCCAAAATACGGCTACCTACTCCCAGGCCGTGATGTCATGATGGCTCCTGCCAGATCTACACGATGCTGGGTCAGTGCACACTCTGGTCCATGCCAGTATGGGCTTGCTGACCCACACTGAGCTAGCTCAGAGCTTTTGCTGACTTTATGTTGACTGTGGAAGGATGGACAGTACCCGGTTTGGTATTAAGCTAGGCTCTTGATTTGGCTCAAAGCCTGCTGTTCCAAAATTATTCCATTTACTTTTTTTAAACAAATATGAACCAACTGAAGAAGGGCCACAACCTTTTAGAAACAATACTGGGATTTGTGAAGTCAGATTTCCTTTCTGACCAAACCTCAGCTGGTTTCAGGGCTTAGAGCACCAACTGTCTTTCACTGGATTAGCATGAGAAGTGTCCATAAATATTCTCAATAAAGAAACACTGGAGACTGAGTGGGGAAGTTGGCACAGGACTAGAGTATATCTGATCTACTGAAGGTGTCTCAGATTATCTCATATTTGTACACTTAAAAAAAAAATCGTACTCATCAGTCTTCAGCTAGTATTTCACTTGGATGCTAGTACAGATTACTAACAAGGATGGGGCAACCACAACTATTCATCACAAAATCTTTTGCCATTCTAACAGTAGTAAAAATAATAAAAATCTTCCTCATGATATTCCATGTTTGAATATGAACTGTGATTTGTCATGCTGTTCTTCTCCCAAGGGAACACTTGAACTGGAAAGGCCAAGCTAACTAGGGTAAGCTAGTCCATTCGAAATCCCAGTCAGCAGCTTTACTCCCTCACTGGAACTTGGGAGAGGAGACTGTTACATGACTTCTAACAAGTCGCTTCAGTTCTTTTTCATCATCTCTTCCATTTCTGTCTTGTCTATTTTGACAGTAAGCACTCAGGAAAGGATTGTCTCCAGCTATGTATTTATAACACTAGAACCTTGATCTCTGGAGCCTGTAATTTAAAATAAATATGCCTTCATACTAAAAAAAACCCTTAGATATAACTTAATCAATCTGAAAACAGAGGATGTTAGAATTGCTACTTACATTTTAAGAAGTTAATAACAATTTTATGTTAAGAAATTGTTTTCCTGCAGTAGATTTTTCCAGCCCTGAGAAAGGCAGCATTCTTTAGAAACTGTTTTTAGAACTATACATTAGGATTACATTATTTTATATCTAGGATCTTCCCACTAAATTAAATCTTGCAATTAAGGGAATACTCCCAATTCTCTTATGCCAACATGATATTTCATGACCATAGTTACCATGTAGTGCATAAAAGAGAGACCTTTTTCATACTTTCCAAACACAGGCTCTGAGCAGCAAATCCTTATTTGTGCACAAACTTATTTTTTCAGGAAACAACTCCTGAATATGCAGAGCTAGTAATATTTAGTCTTCCCATTTGAGTAAACAGACTGTACAATTTGCCCCAGCTAGCGCAAGCCATATGAGTCCCACACATCCCCCCTACGCTAGCCCTCAGCAGACACACCCATGCTCAGAAGGCAGTAGGAGGAGTAAAAATTCCCTTCTCCCTCCACTGACTTGCAGGAAGATTGGATGAACAGCTTAGATCAGGCGCCTCCTTCTCAGACAGCTAAAGGTGGTGAGAAGAATCGTGTCCCTAACTTTCAAATTCACCCGACTTAACGTCAAAGAAAAAATATAAAAAGTAAAATACAACCTTGTGTGAGACACAGGACTCCTGCCACTATATGATACTGTATTCTTTCAGTTCTGTTGCTTAATTATAAGGGAAAGTGTGTATACCCCACAGGCTTGCTGTGAGCATAAGCCGGCTGGGATCATACCTAGCAAAAAAAGAATTTAAAATGTGGAGGGCTGTCTTTGTGCGTCTGTCCCTCTGCTCAGGCATGTACCACCTGCCACAGCTTATGCCTGAAAAAGTGCTGCAGAACTGAGGAGGGTTAATGCTTTAATTTCTAGCTATCACAACACATAATGAAATAGGAAACATCTTGGATGCAGAAATCGTATTTGTAAGTTTTGCGCTATCTGATCTGTGTGTTTCAGGTACCAAAATCTGTAGGGCTCCCCAACAGGCACAGCATTTTGTTTGCACAGGAGCCACAGCAGGAATAGGATTGGTCTTTTGTACTAGAAGAACTTGCTGCTTATTGCAAGGGTATTTGTATCACTGTGTGTGTGTTCTCAAAAAGAGAGCAAGATGAGAGAAAGAGATAAATTGAGAGAGAGAGAGAAAAAGAGAAAGAGGGAGAAAGAGAAAAAAATTTTCTTACTTTTCTTCTCTGTAGATGCTGCCACTTTCTTCAGTGCCAACCCAAGCAAGAAGGAGATCTAGACAAGGAGCAGGGCTGCAATAGGAACCTTGGGCTCTGCTGTAGTTGGTGGGAGCATGGCAGGCCACTGAATTTAAGATCCTGCTTATTTCTACTGAGACACGTCTGACTGAGGAAGCAGCAAACTGCTTTGGTCAGCTGATCTCTGCACGCAGAACAGCTCCATTCCTCTCAGATGTGAGCAGTTCTTCCATTAAGGGTCCTGAAAATGATGAACAGTATTGGAGTGGGAAGAGGTATGCGAGGTTCAAATATTTGAGCAAGCAGTATTCACAGCTGAATTTCTGCATGAGATTTCACAAATAGCTTGGCTTCATGGTAAACAGAAGTCTGAATTTATGGTCCTGAATGGAGTAGGGAAGCAAGGTGGTATTCAAGGTGTTTGGGGAAGTTTTGTTAGAAACCAGCATCCTATCAGCTGTGGCAAAACCGAGACCAAGGAAATGTCTGAAGAGTCTGGAGCTGGCATGTGCACATAGTTATATCTCTTGCTGGCTGTGTAATGAAGGTGAATAAGAGCACAAAAGTAGCTGCTGTTGCTCCACTACAGAGTACTATTATCTGTGATACAGTAGTGTTGTTGCTCAGCTGGAAAGGCTCAGTTGCAGTCCTGTGATGATAGTGGTTATGGAGTTTCCCAGAAATTCTGGGGGTTGGGTTAAAAAAATTCTGGGGTTTGGGGTTTAAAAAAGCAATTCAGTTCAGTGTACTGACTGCAGACAGAGATCAGCTTTGATGCAGGAGGTTCCTCCTCTCATTGGCCTAGCAATGTTGCTGCTTGAATTGGCTAAGGAGGTAAGCAACAGCTCTGGGCTTACAGTTTGGCTTTCAGCCTTCATTGGATGAACAGTCAGATACACCTGACTCTATGGCAATGTTCAGAGTCTTCCAGTGTGATGATTAGGATTCCAGCAAAGCTTTCAAAGTAGCTTAACAGCTGACTCTCCTCTTCAAGCAAGCACAAAGCCCAGACAAACACTTACACAGACAAGTACTCCAGGGGTCTGTCCACATGTGAAACTACCTCCAGGCTTCGGGGCCAGCATGAGACATGGGTAGCTAAGAGCACCACTGGTGAGCTCAGGAAATCTTTTCCAGGCACTATCAACATTCTAATAAGGGAATGAGTTGGCTAACTTGGGCTGCCCAGGCAGCAGTGCTCTTGTGGGTCTTCTGTAGCTTCATGTTGGCAACTTGCTCAAATAGGGCTGGGGCCATGCTCCTAGCATGCTGCCCAGTGGGACAGTGATACTGGAGTCCTCTGGCTTCTGGTGGCTACACCATCTGAAGTAGCCAGGGTTCCTTTGTTGGGCTCATTAACACTTATTCAAGGGAGAGCACATTTTTGGAGACAGGCCTAGCTGTCAATCTTGACAAACTGTCAAAAAGCAAGAACTAGAATTCAGCACTCTCCAGCCCCCCTTCTGTTCCCTTCCCCAGCTGAGACCTGTCATAAGGGAAATGAATTATCCTTAACTGTAATTGTTTTCCTCGGGGTCCTGGCTGTATGTTTTCTAATAATTTTAAACAAAGCTGTTGTAATAGCTCTTTATTCCTAAACTAACTTTTAATTATGACTATTTTAAAATCTTAAGTTTATGTTTTTATCAACAGAGACTGCAGCTTAATGAAGAGAACATCCAATGTAGCTCATATTCATTGTACCTCAGTTAGTCACATGGAAAAGTCATGTCAAGGAGACCTCAACACCTGAAATAAAACACTGACTGTCTTTTGACATAATCACAAGTGATGTTCCCCAAGACTCACTATTTGGGTCAGTTTTGTTTAATGTTTTTATTGCTTGTCAGTATAAGGAAATTGAGTGCACCCTCAGTAAGGCCACAGATGATACTACGTTGGGCGGGACTGTTGCTCTGCTGGAGGGTAGGAAAGCTCTGCAGAAGGATCTGGACAGGCTGGATTGATGGGCTGAGGCCAGTGGTATGAGATTCAACAAAGCCAAGTGCCAGGTCTTGCACTTGGTCGTAACAACCGCATGCAGAGCTCCAGGCTGGAGGTAGAGGGGCTGGAAAGCTGCCTGGCAAAAAAGGTCCTGGTTGACAGCATCTCGACATGAGCCAGCAGTGTGCCCAGGTGGCCACCACCAGTGGCATCCTGGCCTGTATCAGAAAGTGTGTGGCTAGAAGGACCAGGGCAGTGATCCTCCCCATGTACTTGGCAATGGTGAGGCTGCACCTCCAATCCTGTGTTCAGTTTTGGGCCTCTCACTGTAAGAAAGACATTGAGGTGCTGAAGTGCATCCAGAGAAGGGCAACAAAGCTGGTGAAAGGTCTGGAGAACAAGTCTGATGAGGAGCAGCTGAGGGAGCTGGGGTTGTTTAGCCTGGAATAAAGGAGGCTGAGGAGGGACCTTACCACTCTCTACAACTACCTGAAAGGAGGTTGCAGGCAGGAGGGGTTGGTCTCTTCTCCCAGACAACAAGCAGTAGGAGAGAGATGACCTTAAGTTGCACCACAGGAGGTTTAGATTGGATGTGAGGGAATTTTTTGCCACTGAAAGAGTGGTCAGGCTTTGTAACAGATTACCTGGGGAAGTGACAGCATTATCATCCATGGAAGTGTTCAAAGAATGTGTAGATGTGGCACTTGGGGACATGGCAGTGCTGGGTTAACTTTATGATCTTAAAGGTCTTTTCCATCCTAAACAACTCTAGGATTCCATGATTCAATAGTTTCAATTGAAAAATAGGGCTTCTGACCAGGCAGCTCTCCAATGCCTACCAGCAAGCATGACACTGACGAAAGTCTTGAGAACTAAGAGAGGAAGGGTTTATCTTTTACCACTGCTGTGAATTCCATCTCTCTGGGGATAATGTTGCTTGGGAATGTCAGTCAGCACCTATTCTGGCATTCACTTGTCTCTCTCTAATACTTCCCTCATCTGGAAAACTTATTTCCATCTGCAGCATTATTCTTCTCTTTGTCTGAAGAAATACTTGGAATTGCTGCTATTTCTAACTCGTGATTTATCCTCTCATTTACTAGCACTCTGTCAGACCTCTTAGTTCCTATTCAGCAATGTGAAGCATCTTATTTTTGGAAAATTTTACATTTTATCTCTT
Source organism: Pseudotriccus pelzelni (assembly GCA_035584735.1). Classification (NCBI taxonomy): domain Eukaryota; kingdom Metazoa; phylum Chordata; class Aves; order Passeriformes; family Tyrannidae; genus Pseudotriccus; species Pseudotriccus pelzelni. The sequence goes on from JAWMRA010000041.1 coordinate 34,074,128, forward strand.
CTTCAGGGTCATATTATTTTCCAGAATTGGCAGACTTCTTTTTAAACTTGGTATTTTTTTCCCCTTGATACTCTGTTATAATTAGCACTAAATCAGACACCGAAGGCACTAGAGCAGAAGGCTGAGAAAGGGTTTCCTGATAGTAAAAATATGAAAGTCTGAGATAAAGATACTTCTGCTCCCAATATTCCCTCCTGGAAACTACAAATCCAGCAGATGAGAAGCCATCTGTGTGGATACCTTGTGATGCATTTTAACACTAAAACAGTAATTGAGCTGCACTTCTAGGGCTTCCCTTGCCAGCAGCCATCCCTGGAAATCCCCTGTAGGAGTGAAAGGATAGATAAGGACAGTGCCATGGAAACAGCTGATCCTTTCCTTACCTTTCCCAAATACACTACCAATTTGGAGACTAGCCTGCAAAAGTCAAACTAACCTAATCCACATAAATCTAAACATTTTATGCTCAATTTAAGTGTAGTAATTAAGAACTATGAGAAAATACAGTAAGAAAATGTGAGGTCTTAGAGCTTTTATTCTTTAAAAAAATGCTTTAACATCTCTTTGTGGTGAGATCTTTAACAATACGTTTGGTTTACACTTTGACACACTTTTATCCTTGTGTTTTAGAAATATTTAAAAATCAAAAAGGCTGTACTAATGAAAATATCCACTATGTTCTTCTAGAGCAAAGATTAATGCCCAGCAGTGCTGCAACCCTACAACTTTCCAAAGAGAGCAACTGAGAGACTTCTGAACTCCATGCAGCAAGACGGATATCAGGGAGAAGCTGCAGCTCCATATTCATGCGTGTCACACACCTGTGAGTTCAGCAGAAATCAGAAATTTCTGCCCCTTGAAGAAGAGGTCTTTTACTGTTTTAGCTAATCAAATGCATCTTGCAATCAATAGGCAGTATCTTCTGGTTAAAGCTGTTTCTTCCAAGGGATTTAAACTCTAATCTGAGAAAGGAAAATACAGCCTGTTTCACTACTGCTGAAAAGCTGCCAACCCTTTCTCTAGGTGAGTGCACTGTGTTTGTTTTTCCTGAAGAATACTGGGACAGTATATAGGTGGGAGAAGGAAAGATTCTTGCTGCGTCCTAATGAACTTTTTTGTTCTATTTAAAAAATACCTACAGGGTTGCTTATTCATCATGTTCTGCCTCTACTCATAACTGAGAATCGTGATCTTACTATGATTAATTTAATTTCATGTTTTGGTGAAGTGGAACAGCCTTACTCTGCCCGGCACATACTCTGGGCAATTCGCCTTCCTCCCTCTTCTGTGGCTGCATTGTCCACATCTTTTGGAGACACCTGCAGTCATCGAGCACCCACAGACTCTCTGGAGTAAAGCTCCAGAAAAACTGCAGAGAATTTCCAGTGAACACTGAGATCCATAAAGCATTTGGGTATTCTAAGCACACCTGACTCTCTTGATGACCTCTTCCCAAATTTTCCACCCAGATGCTGTAGGCTTTTAGCCCTCTGTGGGCATTAGCAGAGGCAATAGTCAGCTGAAGTCCAAATGGCTACTAGGCATGTATCATGACTTCAGAACATGCATGTTAAGGCCCCAGCTTTCAGGAATGTTACGTAAAAGGTTGCACCTCTTGAACTGTTGACTGCAGGGGCATGCACACACAATCACATGCAGGATATGTTTTCTGTAGTCATGTTTTACAGTTCATTCACCTGTGCTGCCATAGACAAAAGTTTGCAGATTGACTCCAACAGACCTTCTTGCACTGGTTCAAGATGGATGTGTATCAGCCTACTCTGTGAAGTAAGTCAAAGTAAAAAAAAAGAGATCATTGATTAAATGAGATTAAAAATAACAAATGCATATCTGTTTGTAGACAAAGATTTATAGGAGGTAAAGCAGTACCATATATGGCTCAAAATGGATTAGGAGTGTCCACACAAGATTAGCAGTCCCTGCATTAAATGGGCTCATGGCATCTCTTTAATTAAGCAGGTGCAACTATGGGAAACAGGCCTCACCATTGTAGAAAACTGTAGAGTCAAGACTAAAAGTAGCAAACGTACGAACACATCTTTGACAACACACCCTCTTTAGTGGCTTCAGGGTTTTTTTTTAAAGCATTAAAACACTAACTGCTTTCACTTTCTTAAAAAGAAAACAAATGAGGAAGTAGAATACACAGCTACTACAGCCTGAGTAACGAGGTTCCTCAACCAAACACGGGTTTAGGAAGGGCAGGATAGATTTTTTTTAATTAACAGAATTTAAATCACAATTTACACACGTTGTGGGTGCTAGTTAGGTAGTTATACTAAGCTAACCAGTCTAAACCAATAATTAGTACTTTTTTCCCATTACCTAGCTCTGTTGAACTATACAGGCTTCTAGTCTTATAAATGTTAATTGATTTGCATGTAAACCATGATTTTGTAATGGTCAGAGAGATCAGTTCATGTAGATGCAATGACAATGGCAGGTGTTTAGTTCACTTGCATCACATTGTTGAGTACCACCTTAAATGACTTTTTTTTGGGACACTGGAAAAAGAATTAGCTTTTGAAAAAGCAACTCAGAACATTAAAGTGTAAAATAAAATATAATGAAGGAAAATGTTTATAAATGGGCATAAAAGAGCCTGACTATCCAAATGCTTATTTAGCAACACTGATGAATAACATTGACTATCGTTTTCAGTCTAAAAGTACTGCTTTCATATTTGTCAAGTGGTATGAAGAACTGTTTGATTTTTCAGACTGAACAACAAATGTAGTCCAGAAGTTCATAATCTACTTAAAACAGCACGTCACTTTTGGTGCTTTAAAATGGTTTGTTTATAGCAAATACAGAAATATTTGAGTCAAAAAAGAAAGGTTTACTTATTAGAATAGTAAAATGCAGCGTTCTCTTGGTTGATGTATACAGACATTCATTTAAATGACATGTCACCCATGTTCATCACACAATTGAGCTGCATAAAAAGGTGGTGCCATTAAGAAACTGGCCTCCTGTTTTTGGTTGAAGACTTTCTTTCATCTTCAAAACGTGTATGTTAACATGTTACTGTAATACTAATGTTTCTGTAACAGTGTTGTGCGACCTACTGATTTCTTAATTCATAATTCTAAAAGCAGTTTGAAGGTTCAAAACCAAAACTGAGAAGAAAGCACACGTGAAACCATTGACAGAAACCTGCTGTTTCTGGCTAAGTATTATGTGCTCATCTTTTTGTTTGAATTTTTAAACTTTATGATGATTTCACAACAAAATTAAGGTAGAGTGCCATTGTTTTTCTTGATGGAGCAGAGCAGCCAACTCACCAGTAATGTTGGCCTTGATCCTGTAAACACTTGTGCAAGGCTTAGCTTCTGTACCATTGACAGTCTCATTGAATTCAAGGGGATTATTTGCATTATGAGTGTTTTGTGCATCAGCACTCGAACCATTGCTATAACATACATGTTTTGAGGGTCAATAAATTGAAAACTAATGTCCTGTTGCATCCTCTTTGTAATGCTTTCCCACTTTACTAACACGCGAAGTGGACAGCGGGGTCTTCCTCCCCGCTGCTACCACACTGCAGAGAAAATAGGAATTTTCACACAGTTTTACCCCCTCGAGACGGCAGTTCCTGACCTAGATCTCCCGCAGGGTAACACACAGCCTGCGGCGAGGCCAGGCTTTTCCTTCTCTGCTCTGTAACCCACGGGCAGTGGACAGGCCCGGCCCACGCGGGATGGGACACCCCCTCTGGAAGCAGGGGCGCTTCCCAGGAGAGCGCGTCCCCCCGGGGTGGGTCTGCACAGGCCCCCGGCATCCGCGGGGCGCAGGGGCGAGGAGAGGACCGGGGAGTCCCGCTCCGCCCGGACCCCGCTCACCCTACGCCCCGCTTTGGCCCGGCACCCCCGGCCTGTGCGCCGCCCTCTCCCCTCACGAAACGGGACCCGGGGCAGGCGCTTCCCCGCCCGGCAGCGCCTCAGCGGTGCCGCGGAGCGCGGCGGGACCCACGGCCTGTGGGCCCGGCCCCCAGCGCTGGGCCGCGTCTCCCGCGGGAGGCGGAGGGAGCGCAGCCGAGGGAGCTGCTCCTTTCTCCTTCCTCCTCTCTCTCCTCCCCGTCCCGCTCAGCCTCTCCGGAGGGCCGGGCCGGGCCGTTCCGGGCGGTGCGGCGGCGCTGCCCCCGCCCCTCGGCGTTGGCGGCCGGGCCGAGCGGCGGCGGGGTCACGGCGGCGGCCGGGTCAGAGGGTAAAGGTTGCTCCCCCAGCATCCTCCGTGCTGGATACTCAGCCATCTTGGATCCGCGGGACAAGAAAAT
>JAWMRA010000041.1:34078931-34108499 GCA_035584735.1 Pseudotriccus pelzelni
TGGGCCCGGCGCCGGGGCAGCGGAGCCTGCCGCCCACGGCCGGGGCCGCGCCGGCCCCGCGCCTCGCCGAGCGGCCGTGCGGCCTGCGCCGCGGGCCCCGGGCGGAGAACGGCGGTGAGGCGGCGGTGCTGCTGGCTGGCTTTCTCCTGGAAAATATTTTTTTTTTCTTTGCCTGCGCCTGTTCCACTCTCTTCCTGGCGGAGGTTAAGGCGGTGTGTAAACAGGTTCTGGTTTTCCCTCGGACGTGTTTGTAAAACAAACTTGAAAGGGACCGAGCGCAGCCGCCAGAGGAAAGAGCTGGCCTTCCCCTGCCCGCCGGGGCGGCGGTGACAAGCTCTGTCGTGAACCTGGCCCGGGCTGGGGGAGGAGGTGGCGCAGGGTGACAGGTTAGGGATGAGACGGGGACAGTAGAGTGTTGCAGAAAGGTGCAAGAGTCAGAGCTGGCCATCCAGTTAGAGTATGTGTACTCCTGGTGAAAGCAAGGTACCATCTCATGGGTGTTCTTGGTTTTTTTTGGGGGGGGGGTTGTTTTTGTGAAGTTGCACGTAACTTTGTTTTGGAGGCCCTGTAATGTGGGAAAATGAAAACATACTTGTGTTAAGTGTAGTAGTTTCTGCTGCTGATCCACATTTAACAAAAGCACGTTTTCATTTCTGCTGTCTGTTTTATCAGGCAAAAAGTTGTTTCCAACTTTGCACTCTTATACCCAGGGGAAGATTAGAACTTTCTGTGGCTCCTTCACGTATATATATGTTATGTATGTGTGTGTAACTTGACTGTGTGCAGGAGACATTCCTGTGTGCCTGCACGGCAGCAACATCTGGTGCTGGTGACTGGCTGCTGGTCTTAACTCTTCAGCTGGGGGAAGGGAGTTTAAGATGATCAAACCTGCTGTCACATCAGTTAGTCAAGACCTTTATGTTTCTGGAAACTTGGATATGTTTCAAACTGTTAAGACTTGTGAAGACCTGCAAGAGCAAAATAATTGTTGAAGTTTATATTGCAAAGACATATATGTTTGGACCTGGGAGAATAGTTGTGTGTGTGTTGATGTACTTTGAGGGCTCTTATAGTGACACCTTAATAGAACACAGCTTGCAAGATCGAGTTTTATGATCTGGAACATGGTGTTATGTGTCCAGTGCTTTTTGCTTTTCTTTTTGCCCCCAACTTCCACTGTTGTTTATGTTGAGAATTCAGCTGGCATGCTAAGCTTCAAGGCGTTGACTGCTTCTGATTTTAGAAAGGGATTTGAATACTCACTATCAAGAGCTGACTGACTTGACTTACAAGTGTATTTCCGTTTCACTTTCAGGAAGCTGTTGATAAAGCTAAGAGTGTAGTAGTAGATAAACCTTGTCTGCACATCTCTTCTAGAAACTTAATATTGCTGTCAAAGCAGTCATTGTTATTGCAACCCGTTCATGTGTAAGTTCTATCAACAAATAAAAGAAAAGCTCTTGGCTAAAAACTGGAAATAAAGAAACTCCAGAAATTTATTAAAAAAGAAAAAATTTGAATTCTCTTTAGCAGAATCTGATTTTAGAGAATTGTTATTCAGTGGCAAAAATAGGGCAGTTAATGTGTCCTGAAGCTGGATGCTAAAAACCAGTCCCATAGATGGCTGTTTTCACCTGAAAATCGTGGTCTTTACCTCACTCACTTCATACAAAAATTCTATGTACCCGCAGTGATAGATCTTAGAAAGGATTTTGCTATATTTGCTGTATTTCTGAATGCATTTCTGTTTAAATAGAGATTAGGTTTGAAATTAAGAACATTATTGCTTTTTTAGCCTCTACTGTAGCTTTCTTAAAAATTACACTAATTTTCATGTTGGTGCAAGGTCTGTCATACAGTAATTGCAAAGTTGTAACCTCGTTATAGCTTTAAAGCAGCCTTGTGTCATAACTTTGTTTGTTCAGAAATGTCTTCCACCTCCTTCTTTTTATTGACTCAAGAAGTGAATAGAACTTAAAAATACACCATAGTTGAATTAAAATAGAGGTTTCTTGCACCTGGCTTTCTGAGTTGATCTGGAAACTGAAGCATTGAATGGCTTATTTTGCTATGAGGTAGCGTAGAAAGTGCGCCAAGTACAGAATTTTGTTCTAAAGGAAGGAGACCCTTGTATTTCACTTTTTAAAATTATGTCTTCCCTTAAAGCTGTAAATTGTCTGAATACAGATTTTTAAAAGGCACCTTAAAAAATATGTTTCTAAAGAAAAAAAAAGAAAAATTCTTAAATTCTCGGCAGAATACTTGCCGTATTTGTTGTGTGTGTTTCTAAATGTTAGCTTAAATGAAAGCCCTGTGCCAGTTTCTATAGGAATACAGTAAGTCAAACCAGCATTTTTTACCATAGATTTAAATGATTGTTCTCTAAGTGATACAGTTTTTCTCATTTTAAAAATTATCATTAATACAGTGTATATTTGGATTTCAGCTCTTGTCAAAAGCTTAGAAGTTAGGTTAACTTTGCTTCATCTGGGCTTTTGAGATATAAATAAATAAAAAATTTGGAAGTAAACATTCTGGTATACAAGCTAATATTTTTGCTTGAAATTTATCCTGATGACTCAGATGCACTGAAATGAGCAGTTCAATACAACCTGTTTCAGTTGTGTTTCCTGAGTCATTGGCCTTTTTTTTTCTTTGCAGATGTGCTTTAGCACATAGGTGCTGTGTTTGTGTGTGTTGCAGGACCCAGGTTCCTGTAAAAGCATTTGAACACTTGAAATTTTGTGTGTAGTCTCATTGACTTTAAAGCACCGATACTCATCTGTTAACTTTTTGCTTGAGAGTTTTCGTGATGGATGCTGTATGTTGACAGCTAACTATGCTTTTATTGAGCACTATAACAGCATAGGAAGAATTGTGTCAAATGAAAATACTGCACAGTAGGATATTTTAAATTGTCCTTATGGAATTATTTTGGTTTTGGGGCAGGTGTGTGTATACGAAACATGATCTGTGCTAATCATCAAGAGATTTTTACATAAGCTTGAAAGTATTTGCGTTTGTATCCTTAAAAATAATAAAAAAAAAAGGGGCAAAACCTCAACCATAAAATGTTCAGATCGCTTTTAATTTATAGTTTATCTTTCATTTGTAATACTCTGATGAAAATAGAATGTTTGTATTGTGTTAGTATGTACTAGCTCAGCTTCTGGTCTAATTGTGTAATAGGTTCCAAATCAAGGTGCAGGTGGTCCTTGCCCAGGATGTTACTGAGACCCTGTAACTTGTCTTGAGATAGCATTGATTATCAGTAGCATTACTGAAAATATGTGTGCTATTCTTTACTCTTGACTTGGTTGCTCTGCCATCTGATTGTTCTTTGCAGTGGTAATATGTTTAATTTTACAACTCTCTACATTTCCTATGAGGATTCCTTTCAGATTAGACTGGTAGGTAAAAAATTTGATTATAATGAAGACTTTTCTCAGACGCATCCTTGTCTTGTTGAATTGCAATGCAAGAGTTGTTGACCAGAAATTTAGTAGTAAGTAACCAGTTGTTTCTTCCTGTTTTCATTTTGATTTGGGATATTTTTTAGGGGGGTTGTTTTTAAGTATCATTTTTTACCTCATGTCACTGAGTTTTTTCTGGTTTTTTTGGTTGCATTGAGTAGTGTAATGAACTTCAGAAGCATTTTTAAAATCCTGCCTTCAGATTTTTTATGCACTTGAGATGTATCAGTGATGTTTCAATACAGTTGGCTGCAGTCAAATTATTTGTCAAAAGGTATAGTTTATTTAAACTGAAAACTAGTATAACGTGCTGATATGTTTGTGGTATATAAAATGGAAACTCCGACTTAGCATTACTCGTGCTGAGCAGGCAGTAATCCAGTGGGTTGAGTTGGGCTGTGCTTTCTGTCTTTCTGAGTTACATACTGAAGTGATGCTTAAGTATTTTAACCAATTAATAGCCAAGTTCTAATCTGTAGCAAGAGGATAGTGGTTTCCTGTGTTTTACTTGTGTGGTTCAAGGCTTCTGTGGAACTGGGTACCAGTAGCAGTTAAGGTATATAGTTACGGAAAACAATATTAAAATCCCTGAAATGGCCAAAATGGCGGTTGGGTGGTCTGTCCTTACGTGTTTCAAATTGCATGTCCACAACATTTTCAATATGATCTAAATATGTCTGTATTTGGAAACAATAGAAAGGAGTTTCCAGGCACCAAAACGTAGCAGTAGGACTAATTATGGCCAACTATTTTGAATTATAAAATGTTCATGTTTAGATTTGTAGGCAACTTCTTTGCAAACAAGTTTTTTTAAGGCTGTCTTTGTAACAGAGGCAGTGATAATGTAATATCATATATTATCTTTTCTGTCAAAGGCTTGTAGGACGATGCTTGTCCTGGTGTAAAATGAATAACTAATACTTCTGTCAGTGGACTGTGTACTTGTCATGCAGTCTGTATGGCTGTGTGAGTTTTTGCTTTGAGCTTCACTAGAACGGTATTTTCCCCCTTCCAGCCTACTAAAACCTTGCATTGTCTGAGGGAGAATGACTATTCCTTGTAAGTATTTTTAAAGCATTTTTTGTTCTAATTGTGAAAGCTATTCATGCAAACGAAATGTTGCCGGAGAATTATAATGATGGAAAAAAGGTCTGCCAACCTTCTTGCTGTTGCTCTACTGTGAAGGGGACTTGTTTGGGTATATGCTTGGAGTCTTCTACCATTTAGTAGGGATGACGTTTGTGAGAAAGTACTTGTTGCGTATAAATATCTGTTTTTTAAAATAAAAGTATGAAGCAGGAAAATGTCTGTGAAGCAGGTATTATATGTAAAGACCAAGTAGGCTAAAAAAATGTATGAAAGAAGGTCTTCTCTCTTCTTGAGTGTTTATACTACGTGTTGTGATGTGGAGAAGTGGAAATTGGAAAGGTTTTCAAAAAGAAATCAGCTGTATGCAGCGTCAACTTTTGAAAGACTAATGAGATGATGAGCAATCCTGAATGTTAAAGTACCTTGCAATATGGTGTCCACCTGTAAAACTGTTTGACGTAAAAAATCTTTTTTATGAGATGTTTGATTACTTTATTGCAGTGTTGGTACTGCTCTTGAAACTTCACTGTGTGGTGTACTTTTTCCAACATGTCAGCAGCACCATCATAAAGTAGAAGGGTACCTTATGTTGAAATATTAATTTGTTGGCTTATTTTCTGGATGTGGATGCACATTTCTAGTAGGTTGATCAAGGTCAGATCATTAGATCAGCATTACACATGAAAATAAATCAGCATTACTTTTTATTTCATGGTGCAAACTGAAGTAAATTCAAGTTCCTTTGCTACGTGATATGGAGTTAATTTTTATGGGTTTTTTTTTTTTAGGAAACTTTGACATTTTCAGGATAATATATTTTGGACAATAAATACATGTTTCCTTTCCCCCCCAGTTTCATGGAAGTTCAGTTAGGTTAGAACATAAATGTTGTGAGACATCAATGATGAAAAAGGGAATATCCAAGTTTCTTGCAAGGATAAAGTATAGTTTTCAAGGGATCAGAGCTCTTCTGAACTTTCCTTATCTCATGTCAGTGTATATTGTGACTACCAGCAGAATATGCTTGATTACAAGTAGTATTTTCATAGCAGTTTAATTAGGAATTTGCAAACTGTTGGTATTAGCTGAAATCCAAATATGTAATTGTTTCCGAAAGACATGGAACTAGTTTAAACGACTTCTTTTTTTAAAGCATCTGGCAGTTCGTTTAGGGTCCTCAGTGTAGATTCATTTCAGACTAGTCTGATTTAGTTTATATAGTTCGACAAAGTCTTGAAAACTGGGATGGCCAAGTGTAGGCCTGGTTGGGAACCAGGAATGACTCACTGAGAGAAGGCATCTTTAACTGCCCCGGAAGTGTGCATTCCAGCGTACAGCTGCTGGGCCTTTCTGTGCTAGTGCACACCTGCATCTGCAGAGTCCAGTTATTAAAATGATTTTGAGAAGTGTATTTTCAAACTCGATAGACTAAAGGTAGTCCGTCGGCCCTGCTGTACTTAGGAGAGAGCCGGAAGAGAAATAGGATAGGCTGCAGATGAATAAATGGTGGTAGTAAAGTCTGTTGATAGTAGAATGTGCTTAATGGGTTATTTTATGTTTCTAACTACAAGAAATAAAATAATTTAAAGTAGGTCAAGTATATACAGGTAACCCAGATTTTCAGTTAACTCAAAAGTTAAGCATTTAACCGAATTTATACTTTATATGAACATATTTATATATGGGAGCTTAAATCAGAAAGAGAAGTTAAGATTCAAATTATGGTCCTGCATACTTCATAAAACTGTGTCTTGGTAGAGGAAGGAAGTTCAGATTGGTGTACACTCTTGGAAAAGAAACAGTGAGACCTCATCCACTGTGTATTCCGTAGGATGTCAGCTGATCAGGCATCCTGTAAGCATATGCAGACTTCCAGAGTGTGTATATCATAACTCTCTTTTCCCTGGAATGGGGAGAAAGTCATGAAGGGATGTGGAAAAGAAGGAAGTTGAGGGTTATCATGGTTTAAGTATTAAGCAACAGAAGAACCAATTTGTGAGAAACTAATTTTTATTAGTTCTGCTGCTCATAGAAAAGAATATGTCTTTGTGATTAGCAGTTTTTTTGTGGCTTTGTTTGGTTTTTCTTTATCTAGTGAATGTAAATTAACTTTCATAGTCTCAGATGGTTCAGTATTTTTTGGGGCTATCAGGAGAGAACTCCAATCTGAATCAAATCTGATATTCTGCTCCAACTGAGCAACTGTTCTTTGTGCATATTGATGTAACTGTCCATGGCTCTGCAACAGATTCCAGTGCGGTACTTAATTTTGTAATGTGCTTCTAAAAATAAGTGCATAGTCTTATGTAACACATCTTGTATTGTTAGCACCTAGAGGCTTCATCCCCACTGGTATGAAGCAGAACACATCCTACGTAATTTTTGATTGTGGGTATTTACATCTGAAATATTTTCCCGGTCAATGTCTGTGGCCAAAGAGTAGCTTTGCTTGTGTTTTAGGAGTATCAAATATCTTGTTTGCATGGTTAGGTATGTTACTCCTCTGCATATCTGAGCAAAACAACAGTTTGAAAGGTACTGTATAGTTCAGCAGACATTTGTTTCTCTAAAGAAGCCCCAGGGATTCCTGCTCACAGGTATGTGCACTTTCTCAGAGACCTCTCACATAATTTGGCTCTGTACTGTAACTGTAAGAGCTCTGTAAGTCCGTGGATGCTGCAGACATGAAAACAAGGTGTTAATCATATTAATGCAGCGTTGAGGGCAAACTTGAAATCTCCTTGAAAATAAACCTCACTATTTTTTCAGCACTTAGTTGACATTTATGATCAAATTATACTGTTCTGCTAGTTTTTGTACACCACTTGCTGTAGTCTTAGCAATGTTTTGATCTCTTTAATGTGGCTTTTCTCATGCTTTTTGAATTCAGGCTGCAAATAACATGTTAAATGATAGTATGCATCATGTCTTGCTGATAGGATGATACCTGTACAGAACAAACTTGTCATGTGTACATAATTTAAGGGTCAGAAATTGAATTTATTGAGAATTATAGCTTTATTACGGAGTACCTGGGTTCTCACTTTTCACAGCTTCTTGAAGCAGGTGCTGTATTTCTGTGTTAGGAGCACAGCTGAAATTTCTGAGTAGAGGACTGAAAGTTCATCTCAAACTCTGAGGCCAGATCAGAGACAACTGTTATTTATTCTATTACCGTCCTTCTAAAAGTTAATTTTCTATAGTGTTGTTTACTGACATCCCAAGTCCTTCACATTACGAGGTCCTTATCTTTCCCTGAGGGATCTGGTAGTTTCTTCAGTGATGAATGATTTCAAAGGGATCTGTGGTCTGAAGAAATAGATACTTGTAAAACTAAACAGACAGGTAGTCCCTTCATTAGGTTGCAACTTCAACAATAAAAGAGATTTTTGTAGATGCTTTTTAATGGTTGTTTTATCTGAACAATTCAAATAATTAAATTTTCTAGCAGTGTCTAGATCAAGTATCCATAACTTTGGGACTAAAGGGGAAGTACTGTCAGCCCTCAGACTTCCTTGTCAACCGTGGAGGTAATCTAGAAAGATTGAAAAAGTTGTAAAACTTGGTATTTATGACACAAGAAGCCCATGCTTCAGTGTGAGGGTTACCCTTGGCAAGGTATGGGTTATCTTTGTCCTTCCTGAGGCCAAATAGCATATAGACATATTCAGGTAGTTAGGTATGTGCCATTTCTACATGCATAGGCTTTGTTTCTAGGTTGGATTTGGGTTGTTCAGTGGGAGAGTGGGCAACAACAGTAGGCGACAGCATGCTGTAAGGCCTGTCATCCTGTGCCTTCTTCCTTTGCTTGTGCATGTTAAGATACCCTTTTGACCCAGCTTATGTATTGGGAAGGGAAACCACAAAGCAATGCACCACTCTTCCTGGAGGCCCATGGATACCATCTCCTTATGCTGGTGACAGGGAGACAATCCCTCCGTTTCTTGGGGAACTGCTGACTGTGCCTGTGAGGGAAGAGAGCAGGATATCTAACACAAAATCATTGTTTCTTAGCTTTGCCTTGTGACTGGAAGCATTTGGCATTTTCCTCAATTCTGGGCTCTCCAGAAAGAGAGCTGGGACGCAGCTGGAGCACTGTAGGTCTGGAGGAAAGGAGGACATTCATTTGCTGGCCCTGAGGAGCTCCTGAGGGCCATGTTCTATGTGTAGAAAGGCCAAGACTGTGCCCTAGCCACCCTGGAGCAGGCATGCCCCTTTGGTAGGCAAATCAAGGAGCAGGAGAGCAAGGGTGGGGCAAGCATCCCAGAGAAGAAGAGCCTGTGCAGGCCAGGCCGTGTTGTTCTGTGCCTGGTGTGTCAGCCCAGGCTTAGCCTGTCACCTAGTCCTGTGCTTGTAGGGAAGAAATGCCATGTTTTTATAAGCAAATATGTTCTTCTGTTCTGTTTGGTATTTATTTCCTCTTTTTCTAGAGTGGGAGTCCAGGGAGCCAAATGCAAGAATAACACATTTGTTGTGTATTTCATTTTTTGTGTGCCCAGTCTTCTTTTTTACGAGTGTATCCCACAGTTTCCTCACCACAGCTGTCTGTTGTCTGTCTGTCTGCCTGCTGGTGAGAGATGACTACTAATGTGAAGGAGGCCCTGGCAGTTGGCATTTTATCACTGAGCCTTCCTGGCTTGGTTTGAGCAGGGCTGTGTCAGGAAACTGCTGGTTTCACTACATTCATGGGAGGTTGTTAGGAGAGGGGAGTTTTGTGAAAAGAATTTCCCATTTATTTTTGTGTGGAGAATCAGTACACACTTTTTTACTTTAAACACTTACTTGTCCTGTTAATATAATTTAACTTTGTGAAGTCAGTGTTTATCCTGGACTCATTGTATGACTTGGTATTTATGAAAAGTTTTAGATTTTTGTGGAATATGGTATAATGCCCCCTTTCCTGTCTAATTAAGCAAAACGTTGAAATTTTATTTGAGGGTTATTCAAAATCTGCCTTTTTGACATGCAGCTTATAGAATGAATGGATAGTCTTTTATTGACTACACAGGGTCAGAATGAGCTCACATCCCTCTAATGTTTCCCTTGATATGGCACTGTATAAATGTGTGTGGGTACATTTTGATCCTTCTGAGATATGATATTTTGGTTATGAACCCGTTTTCTGTGAAAACCTTTAGTCAGTAATAATTGTAGTGACATGTATCCGCTAGTGTTTTTACTGGAAAGGCAGAAAGTGTATAAAAACCCCAAGGGAATGATAGATTTTGCTTAGAAGGTAAGCTTCTGAAATTGTTATGCATAAGAACATGTAAAATAATCCAGTTGTCAGGGTTAAACTAATACTGAAACAAGAAAAAAAAATTGAAAATGGTCTTGCTTAATTGGTTGCCCTCATGCTTTGTGGTGTCAAACCCAGAAGACACACCAAATTCTGCCTTGGTTTACAAAAGAAAGTTCTCTTTGGTGGTGTGTTTTTTTCTCTCTGAATACAGCTACCATGGTGCTGCGCAACTGCTACTTTTTTTTTATTTTTTTTTTTTTCATTTCTCTCTCCTCTCTATTTTTTCTCAGAGGTGAGACTCCAGTGGTGTCACAGTAAGGGTGCTATCTTGGAACCAGAGGGACAGCTGCTGATAGAGCAGGTTTGGTTTGGTTTCTGCGTAAGGCGTTGTCATTCACTGGAAACCTCACCAGGTCCTGCTCCTGTCAGGAGTCTGGTCTCTGTGGAAACTGTCAAACTGGCAAAATAAAATCAGCCAAAAATCAGAATTACAAATGGCTAGATTACTGATAGAAATATGTCCCTTGAGTAAGAATGAGACTCCTAGTGATACCTTGTAATTACACATCTGTTATGAGAAACTGGTTTAAATTTGAGGTTGATGTATGCAGTGATAGTGATAGAAATCTATGCAACACTGGTGATATGGTGAGATGGTCATATTCTTGCCCATAATCATTCTTCTGTAATATCAAAAAGACTTTAAAATTTTAGCTATTAAAAGTTGAAATTTTTTTTCCTTGGAGAAGCTTTGAGTTGGGTTAGTACCTAAACCTATAGAAGAGCAGCTATGTTTCCTCAAGTGGTGAAGGCTTTCCCAGGGTTAATTTAGGCACATGATGCTGAGAACTTCAGTTTTATCTGAAGACAGGGTTTTTGATAGGTGCAGGGCACTTAAGATAGCTTTTTTTTTGTCTCCTGTACTCCCAGAATGCCTCTCTTTTTCTACCTTATGTATTCTTATGATTTGTTTGGTAGGTTTTTTTTGTCCCTGTGCTTTTCTTACTCTTTCATCACTTGTTTTCACTGAGTTTCATTTCTTCCCCAGCAATTTATTGAAAAAGATTGAAAAGCAAAGTTTTGGATTACCTCATTGTTCTTCCTGATGCTTAATCTTTGTATTGCCATGTCATAAACTTGTCTCATTTTCAGTTCATAAGCTAAGAGGGATGTAGGTCACTGTTTATATGAGCGTTTGAAGTTTTGTTACAAATAAACTCCTCCCTCAGTACAGAAGACCCTACTTCAGTGACTGTTAAAATTGCAAATTCAAGGGAATCTGAATAGAATAAATGTTGAAATGGAGGTTTGTTTTCCTGTGTTAACTCAGCATCCGTCTCCATGTCACTGTTATAGTTTTCTTCATTAAATGGTGTTTTCCCCAGAGCACTCTGGTCTCATTGGTTAGAGTAGATGCATGGTGTTCTCACTGAGGTTTGTTTGTTTTTTTTAATCCCCTTGTTCAGATTGTGCTATCCAAAATTATAAGTAAATACTGGGTTAATGTTTTCTCTCCAATTTCTTCATTACAGTTTCATGGAAGTGCTTTATAATGTTTTTGAAAAAGTTATGTTTTATATTTCCTCACCAACGTGTCAGCCATGCATTACAAATAGAGAAACTCAGACGTTGGTTTAACATTTCATAATAGAAATACCTTTCGTTTAATTTACAGGTGTGAATAGTTAATGCTTCTGCATAGACTTGAAGTATTTCAAGCAGAAGACACTTGTGAAAATCTTTGTGTGGCTCCCCCAGCATTATTAAAAAAATGAAAATACAAACCTGAAAGAGACAGGCATAAAATCAGTTTACATATGTGGAATTTAGGCATCTTAGCTAGACACACTGTTTTCTTTCTCTAGGCTCTGTGTCATTAATTAGAGGAGGATAGAGGCACGTCTTGACAGTGGTCCCTGGTCCATTGGCCAAGAAAATCCAGAGCGGGAGGGTCCATGGTCTGAAGCTCTCAGTGCTGTAGTGGTTGGGTCTTTGGGACTCTTTGCTTTCCCATCGGCATCTTACACATCTGTCTCTTTCTTTCTGCGATTTCTTTTTCTGTTCCTGTTTTGAACTCTTAATTCCTCTTCTGGTTTCCTCCTCCCCTAGCTATTTTCCTGATAGCTCCTAACTGGTTTGTAAGACAATTGAAAGTATTTCTCAGTCCTAGGATGAAGTGTCCTTAGCTTTTCTGTGGCTAGGCTTACATCCACACCGTTGCACGGCGGTCTCATGCAAGAAGGTGAAATGTGTTGTAGATCAGCAGAGAGCCTGTACGATCTCCATGTAGCATGTGAGCAGGGTGGTGTTTCAGAGCCTGGCAGCTCAAGCAGCTTTGAGCAGGTCTTCATCGTTATGGTACACAGTGCTCTCTCAAGACATGAACACATCATACTTGTCAGTGTTGCACAGTGTTCAAATCCTAGAGCATCCAAACAGACTTGATTTTAAAATGTTTTCAGCTGGAGGGGGAGCAGTGTTTCTGTTAATTCAATCTTTTCTGAATGGTTTTTATCTTAGCTACTTAAAAAAAAATCTGATCAATTTGGCCTGAAAGGTAGTTAAAGGTTGTATTTGGACATAAAAAGCTTGTGCATTCTGTAATTTGGCCAAGTGAATGAATGTGGGGTCTGAAAACAGTGACTAAGATTATCCACACAGTATTACTGCCTGTGCTTCCTGTAGCAGTGTAAGCTCTTAAAAGTAAAACTGAATCTATGTTTTCTTGACTTTTTCTTCTTCCAAATAGTGCATTTTAAGGCAATTTTAAATAATGCTGAGATTAAAGTGCATTTCATGTTGCATTATTGTGCAGTTCTCTGAACATAGAGTATAAGAAGAGCTATAGAAAATTTCTGGAAAGTCCTTAGTTTAGAAGTGTTAGATAAACCTCACGTTACAAGATTTTATTGAGAATTTCTACCTTTAAAACATAATAGAGCTTTAAAAGATTCCTTTTGAAAGTGGCCCTGGGGTTGAATGCTTAAAAAGTATTTGTGTACTCTTGAATTTTATTTTTTTTCTGAGAAGAAGCCTAACTTGAAGAGATAAATTGTATCTATAGGAAGATTATTGACACTTATAAAAATGGATTGGAAAGCAGGAGTTAGCTGTAACTTCATAGTTAAAGACTGACTACAATTGTTTGTGTGGTAAATGAAGATACTTTATTTGTAAGGGTATAGGAGGGTCTGTGTTGAGGAAAAGGGTGAAGCAATTAAAAGCGAAAGTGTTACGAGAGAAGTGAATGTTCTAAGGTGAGGTGAAGGTTTTAGTTTCATTTGTTGTGTTCCCCTACATTAAAACTACTATGAAAATAGTAAAGATGTTTATTTAAGCAATATGTGACTCATTTTTTCCACTTCTTTGTATTTTACAAGTGAGGCAGTTAATACCCAGACTCGGCTACAAATCTTTGGGTGTCTGTTTAAGATCCAGATTTATCCCATATATCTTTCTCCAATTAATTTTAATCCTTGAGGTGAAATTTCTGTCCTCTGACTTCAGCTGGCTATGAGGTAGGCATGTAGGCCTCTGGAAGCCCAGGAAAAGAAATGCAAGACCTGAAGTATCCTTGAAAACTCTTGCGTAGACCAGGTAGGAGCATTTGCTCTCTGAAGGAATAAGAGTATGTGTGTTACTGTAACATGTCAGAGTCGTTGTAAGTGGTGCTATGCCCTTTTCCTCCTTTTCAGACTATGCTTTTGGCAATACACATACAGCAAATTTATATGTTGTGCAACTGCTCTGCAGGTAATGAACAATTCAGTAATTTTCAGTAGGATATGAACTGTGTAACTGTGACACTGTGAATTGCTGGACTAAAACTTTTCTTCTTTATGCTTCTATTTCCAGATAGGGGTGTTTTTTCCTTATTATACAGGTCTCATTTTCTTCCTATAACCTGGGGTTTTGGTAAAATTCTTCCTATGTAAATAGGCAGTAGTGATACTAGACTTGTGCTAAAGCATAAGAACCTGAATAGGCCTCATATCACTATAGTAAATTCCCATATATTAATGATTGAGAAAACCTTGGAATAATCTTAAAAAAATTGACAAACCCCCAAAATTAAAACCCATGCAACAATGTATAGCCAGTAGAATCCTAGTGGGATTATGTGTTTTTTGAAGACTGCCTCTGTGTGCCTGTGTGAGTAGTGATTATTGAGATCTCAAATGAGAATGTGGTTAGCATATTTTCCGGTTAGGGATTCATTCTGGACTCATATTTTCTTCTACCCCCCTCTGTCATCCCTGTGTTGTGGTGCTTGTCCTTCTTGGTGAAGGGCCTGTATTGAGTTATGGTTTGTTTACTGGCTCTTCACTGTGTGCTTACTGCCTCCTTTTTAGGCACAGCGCCTCTGAGGTATTTCCTCTTAAACCTTCTTTGTCTGGGAAAGCCAGACTTTGTTATTTATAGGCTTTATTTAGGTTCTTTTGGCTGAGAAGTGTGATCATTTTTTAATGTATCATTTTATGATGATGTGTACTTGTACTGCTGTTGTGTTAGTTTTGCAGTCTCTTAATGTGTACTTCCTCCTTCAGATGCATATACAAATAATTGCCATTTTTGTTTTGACTAAAAAAGGTGGTTAAGTTACAGTTTTATGCTTACTTTTAGAGAATCAGAACAGTATAAAATTAATTAACTGTAGAATAAGCAGAACAAAAAGTTTGCAAGCTGTGTAATTTTTGCTCAGTAAATGATGTCCTCCGAGCATTTCTCTTGAGGTCTGTTGTGAGAAACCCCTTACTGGGCCACCATGCTGACAGTATGAAGTTAACCCAAGGTACAGACTTTGATTATGTAAACCTCCCTGAATTATGACCTATAGGTCTTCTCACCAATTTCTGTGTCCTAACAAAGTTCTAAATCAGGCTATGTTGCCTTTCAGGTTTTTTTAAATTTTCTCTTTAAATTTTTTTTCAAGTACATAACGTACTCAAGAATCACTGAGTTTTAGTAGTGTTAAAAATTTATGTATATGATATGTTTGTTCTTTAAATTGTCTACTAGACTTTATAACTTCAGAAATGTTCTTGATGGTGATGGACTTATATAAATTGGTGGACTTACTAGAAACATTTACTTGCTTTTTTTTTTAAAAAGAAGAATTCTGGATCGGTAAGAAATGTAATGGTAAAAGTGTATTTTTTCTAAAAAGCGATATGAAAATGGTTAAAGGTAGCATCTGTCAGAGCAGCAGATGTGTATTACTCCCATATACATCTTGTAACTGACACATGTTAATCATGGTGCAATTCAAAGGAGTAAACTACTGAATCTGTTTCACTTAGGCTTTTATCTTGGAATGTTTGGTCATAGTTTTGGAACGCTTTACTCTGAAAGAAAAGTATGAGTGGGTTAATTGTATTTTATTGAAAACTTTTTCTTAAAGAATTTTTTACCTTGGAACCGTACTAAATAACATTAAATAGTAACTTTGCCAATTAGAAAAGATCACGATACTCTTTCATACTTGAGTTAAAATTTTTAACTTATATGTCATGTGGTTTTGAAGATTCTTGAAGGGCCAATTCTTTTAAAAGGTGAAATTCTTTTTCTATTAAGTGTCAACCTTTCTGACACTGGATTTGACTTCAGTATTAAAACTTATAGTTCCTCAGTCTTGCACTTAATAGATACAATAGTGATGATTCCTTTTGTTTGTCTTCACTGTGTTACAGAGAAGTCTGGAGATTTTTGTTTTCTATGTTTGTTAATTCTGTAGTGAAAAGTATGTGTTTGTTCTTGGTTTGTAAACATGAGTTGCCATCTCCAGACTAATATCCCGTCAGGTATGTATTCCAGAATTGATCAGCTGGGGTTTTTTGGTTGTGGTTTGGTTTGTAGTGGTTTTTTGTTGTTGTTGTTGGTTGGTTTTTTTTTAATGTAGCGTATAGAATAGAATTGTTTTGAGAGTTGATATAACCCAAGATTGGCTATGGTACATTTTGCTTTTTTTCAGGATTTAGTAAGCAGTTATCAAGTGAAGTGTCAAGTGAGTGTCTTCTTATAGAACCTTGTCATGGGAAATACACCAAAATTAAAAGCATGATACCCACTTAAAAATGACTTGTGTCCAGATAGGAGACTGAGAGTCATCTTCTCTTTGTTTCAAAGTACACCTTTTCTAAGTGAACACTCTGGGTTATTGGGGTGCTAAAACTACCTGATGGACTTCCTAAGTAATGTCTCTAATGTCTCTGTTAGCTCTTTAAGTAAATAATGTCACTGTTAAAGGGTTAATGCAGTTGTTACTTAGGCATGAAGTCTAGCTTCCCTCAACTAGCTCCAAGGATCTTGCCACAGGGTTGTTGCTATGGAAAGTAAATGTCCAGATCCAGGGGTTCCGCTGCTGCGGCCAAATTAGGAGAGGGAGAGCAGATTCTGAATCTCCTGTCATGGAAATCAGTGTCCTGGAAGATACTAATATTTGATAAACAGATATCGTACAAGACTGGAAGAAGAGTGTCCCCTGAAATATGGCATAAGGGTTTATAAAGTGGAAGTCATAAAGCTGTTCTTTGTTCCTGCGATTTCTCTGATTCATTGCAGCTGGTCTTGCAGCTCACAATTCCAAGGGCATAGAGGAGTAAGCTCTGTCTCTCAGAATGATTTTTACTTATCTACTATTTCTTGAAAATGCCTGTGTTACCATTCATAGCCTGCAAAAGGTGTTTTCTGTGGGAAGTTGTATTGGGTCTGGCTGAACTGGAGTTCATTTTCCCACAGCAGCCCTCACAGTGTTGTGCTTTGCATTGGCTAGAAAGGTGTTGATAACACACCAGTGTTTTGGCTACTGCTGAGCAGAGCTGGCACAGCACCAGCACTGCCTCCAACAGTCCCCCCTGTCAAGGGGCTGGGGGTGGTCAAGATCCTGGGAGGGGACACAAGTAGGCCAGCTGACCCAAACTAACCAAAGGGATATTCCGTACCATATGACATCAGCTGAGGTATAAAAGCTAAGGAAAGAAGGAGGAAGGGGTAATATTCATTATTTACAGTGTTTGCCTTCTGGAGCAACCACTACATGTGCTGAAGCCCTGCTTCCTGGAAAGTGGCTGGACATTGCTTGCTGATGGGAAGTTGAGAATAATTTTTTTTTTCTCTCTTTGCTTTTGCATGTGCAAACTTTCACTTTTGCTGTCATAAACTGCTTTATCTCAGCCTATGAGCTGTTTTCTATCTTATTTTCTCTCCCCTGGACAGCTGTGAAGGGAGAGTGATAGAGCAATTTGGTGGGCATCTGGCATCCAGCCAAAGTTGACTCATCACAGAAGTGAAAAGCATTGGATGGAGAGATTTTAGAAAAAGTGTGGCATTTAAGTTTTTGGACATTGTGGGCTATTCAGAACAGTGTCATGTTTTTCTGTCTTGGAAGCAAGAGGTACAAACCAATTATGCAAGGTACTGGTTTCCCCCAGAAAGAGGTTACGGAAGAACGAAATAAAATGATTCTGTGATGTCAGCCTTCTGAGCAAAATGTCAGCTTCAGAGCAATACCTTTGTTAGAGCTATGGCTGAGCAAACTATTTGTGTTCATCACTACCACAAAGAGCTTTGCGCTTCCTTTTTTCCCCTTCATTCATAAATGCCTCCTGGCAAACAACGGCCTGCCAGCACAGGTACCTGTAAGACGGGGAAGTGAGCAACTAAACGTAAACCCAGGAGAGCCTGCCAGTTGGTACACTGGCTAGAAAGTTGCTGTGAGAACCAATGGAGAAGTTGGTTGGCAGAGCCTGCTCTGATAAACGTGGAAAGTTGTTTTTTCTCTGTTCGTTGCTAGACAGGCTTGCAAGCACTGCCTTAGGCTCTAACAGTTATCTCTGATTTCCAGCAAGGCGGCTGAATTAAAGAGAACTGCTACATCAGGAAAAGACAGAAAAAAGTTTCTAAAAGGATATTTTAGGTAATTTGCTGGGTTAGTCTCCAGCTTAAGTGTCATGCTATTGGTGTTCTTGGTTCTACTCACAAAATTAGATTTTGGAGGTCATAGATGGAGTATTTCATAGATGGAGCAAGATCTTGGCTTGCCAACTAATTTAAACATGTCATTGAAGTAAGATGTTGTGCATCTGTTCGTGGTGTGACTAATGTGATGTTTCACAGAGGATCCATTTGAAATTGACCGAGTCGAGGTGAAGTCCAAGATTCTTTCTATGTAGGATGCCCATTTCTGTAACTGTCTGTGCAAGTGTACTTCTTTTGCACAGCATTTCCAGAATGATTTCTGTCCTTTTTTTTTGGTTGTTCTGCTTTTGATGGCTGCTTAATTATCATGCCAGTAAGCAAATGGTTAGGAGACTTCTGTTTTCTGTGTCAGTATTGCCTTTTTACAAAAATCATTTGATTAGCTACTAACCCAAAATAGAACAGTTCAGTTAGGATGAATCTGCAAAATGAGTTAATGGTAAAATAAATTTTGTGGAGGAGAAACTTCAAATCTGTGATCTTGCATGCCTCTCAGGTTTGGTTTTTTTTTTTTTTTTTGGTCCAGTTTTTATGTATATGCCTGTCTTACAGTTTTCTGATGTTTCCCAGCAGTCAAATTACTTACCTTCTTTTGGTTTGTTTGTTTCCAGGAGCCAGACCCTTCCACCTTTATAGTAGCAAGTCCTAGGTCTAGCTGTCGGCTGCTGTAGGCTGAGTATCCATTATAATAGACTTGTAGAATTTATTTCTCTAAGAATAGCAGTTTTTATAGTAAGTTCTGTTTGTCTTGCTTCTCAGACTTCAGATGAAGAGACAGAAGCTGCATTCCTTGCATTCTGTCCATAGTGAGGGAATGAAGGAGGCAACTCAGTGCCTTCCAGGAAAGAGTATAAACCTGGGATTTGCTCTTCTGTGTCGTAGCAAAACACACTCACAATTCCCCATAACTTTTGTTTGTGTTACTCCTCTCAGTTGGTTAAGGCCTGTCCAGTATAAAAAAATACTCAGTGCAAACTTTTCGCTTTAGAGACTCTTTGAAAATATACAAAGGAAGAAAAAGTAAAATAACTCATATCACATTAATTATCATTGCCAATCTTGGGAAAATAGGGCTTACACTATTATTAATCTATTGTTTTGGGTGTTTAAGTGGTACTGTTTGAGACAGGGTTCTTTTCCATGTCTGAGTTGCTCTATGCACTTGTTGGAAGTGAGTGGATATAGGCGTGTCCAATTCAACTCAAACTCTAAAAGAGACCTATTATTTAATTATCTTCTTACCTAAATATAAACTGTTCTGTTATGCTTTTTTTCAAATAATTTGTTACAGGAGTGTATTGAAGTTTCAAAAAAATGTTTTGCATATTGATGTTGTCACTTAAATCATATTAAAAGTCCAGATACGTACAAGACCAGACATTATACCAGCATTATTTTTAATTGATTTTTCATGGAAGGATTTCAAATATTTCTTTTGGTTTTGTATTGTTGCGGTAGCTATTTTTAAGGGATGAAAGGCCAGCAAATACATAGCAAGAAGTATTGGAATATGAGGTAGCCTGGGTATGAAACTACTAGGAAAACTTATAAAACTTATTAAAATACTATATATTTTTATATTTAAATAAATATCATTATCTCTAGCACTGAGCGAGTGGCTGCTGCCTAGGGTTAAACCACAACAGTCCTTTTTAGAAAATTAACTCTACCCCAGATGAAACCAGCACGTTCCAGTTCCCAGCCTAGAAACAAGCCCCATGGCAAGCAAAGGAGCCTGCTTCACCGTGTTTTCACTACAAGCTGCAAGAGAATCTTTACGTCCCCTGCTCCAAATATGCCCCCTGCTCCTTGCACGAGCAGCGAACAGAATCCATGAATGAACCAGGTAGGGGCCAGTAAGAGTGAAACCAGTCATCTGCAAAGTGCTCTCAAACCAAATAAACAAAAAGCCTAACAATATTTTGAGTTAACTGTCCTCGATGATTTGGCATTTGTTTGCAAGCAGAGCTGACAAGTGCATAAGCCACTATTTTGTATTTTTAATAAAGTCCACAGTGGGTATTTATTGAAGTCATGTGCTGTAGTCTCTCTAAGGAGTATGTGTATATTGAGGGTGAAGGCATGCCTCCTTATCTATGTAATAGTAAGTCCTGCTTAGGATATATGTAGCACTTTTATTTTGCTCTGTTATTCTTGCTACATTACTGTAAAATTGCTCTACTGACAGTCTAAAAATAGGGGCATTTTGGAGTTATCTAATAGCCATTTAAATAGCAGTGGATAAAATGCTTTAAACATTCATGGGATATTGTACGGTGGGGTTGAGTTAAATGGAGTGATTGCAGAAAAAAGACGCCCATGTCTGGGCTATGTTGTTTGAGTAAACTAAACAAAATAGTTCTGCATCAGTGCCTGATTGTGCTAGACTAGCACATGTGTGTGTTTATAGCTCCATATAAACATACAATGCTTGAAGAGTTAAGTAGAAGAAAAATTGGGGAAGTTATAATCCATT
This sequence comes from Pseudotriccus pelzelni, assembly GCA_035584735.1. Classification (NCBI taxonomy): domain Eukaryota; kingdom Metazoa; phylum Chordata; class Aves; order Passeriformes; family Tyrannidae; genus Pseudotriccus; species Pseudotriccus pelzelni. The sequence goes on from JAWMRA010000041.1 coordinate 34,099,189, forward strand.
AGATGAAATAGAATGAAATTAAATTTGCCTATTAATTGACTTTGCTTCAGTGATACATACTGATCAGACAAAATGCAGGAATAATACAGATGTGCTCAGGTATGTGCTGAACTCCCAGTGTCCAGAGGCTTAATTGTCGCTGTTGGCACTGTCTCTGTTCTGCTTCTGCACACGCTGTGCCAAATGCTGCTTGTGCTCTAAAGCTGGGGCTCGGATCCTGCATCCAAAAGTTGGAGAAATATTTGGTTAACTTGTTATTTGCCCAAACACCTTATTGAATATAATACTCGTTTAACTATACTTAAATATATATATATATATTATTGCAGGTTTTTAACAGATGTGAGGATTGTTTTACCTTTGAGGCTTGAGTCATATGTGTGTTCAAACGGAGATCCTTGTATGCACACAGCTGTTTGAATTAGAGATCTCTTCTATGTGTAAGTGGTATTTAGCTGGAGTATTCTTGGTGCCCTCCCCTGATTGCTGACAACACTTTACTATTTTTGTTTTTCCCTGAGCTGCGCGGTTTTTTACTCAGAGTTTCTGGCCTTTAAATCTACTTGCCCTGCTTGTCATTGGTATCTGTGGTAGTGGCTTTAGGGTCTCTTCACCTGTGTGTAGTGTAGGGCAGGGCCAAAGAATGATGGCTAGGTACAAAAGCTTCTCTTTATCTCTTTCTTAAACAGCAGATGAGGTGGATGCTTGTTAACTTAACCTGTCTGGGCATGTGCTCCAGGCTGTGGATTTGTAGGGTACACTAGTGGATCTCTGTCTTCCCCACATCTTCTGGGAATAAAATAACTTTGTGATACAATGCAGATCTTCAGCCATCTTTGTCCATCAGAGAGAGTACCATCCCCAGGTGCGAGTATAACAGTGGCTTTACTTCTAGGGTTTAGCTGCCCACACTGCAATGTCCTGTGTATTAGAAGCAGTAGGGAAGGGAAGCATCCCACAACCCCACAGATACTCTGCAGTAGCTAAATTGTTTTTACCTGTGGGTGTTACCAAAGCACAGCTGTGCTTCACTGCTGACTGCTGCTGCTTCTGCTGTTGGGAAAGAAAGGTCAGGAGTTTCAGGCTTCAAGGAGGACATTTTTGGTGTTGCCTTCACATCTGTCTGTCTCGACAAAATCAGAGAAGTTTTGTTAGGCAGGAATATACCTGTGTTTTGCCAAAACACTTGTTATCTGTTGTAGAGGGTCTGCCTTTTAATAAACCTGTGCTGTTTGACCTGAAAACTGATGGTCTTTCATTCTGCCAGAGTTTCTAGCTGACAGTGATCCACTGAGCCTTCTTTTTTTTTCTTTTTTTTTTTTCCAGCTGAGGTGGCTTTTACATTGCTTGGAGTTCTCAGTTTGTTTTTCAGTCTCTTTTCAGACTTGCAGAAATATAGTCAGAGTTGAAGTCTTCACAAGTGTTACCTCCAGTTCCAATGACCCATCTGTGTTTACTGTGTTGCTATCACTGTAGGTATCCCAGCAGGTTCATATTATCTGCTTTGTCCCCACTGCCTTCAGTTTCCTTCTCTAAAGTAAAAAACAAACAAGTGACCCAAACCCACAACAAGCTCTCTCCTTGGTGCACTAGCCACAAGTCTTACCAGTCATGCTACTACTGTCCGGCAGCTCGTCGCTACCTTTCCCTCTGTGCAGTCAGTGTGTAATTTTGCTGTATCCTACTGAAAGTTTCATTGCACTACAGAGAGAAAGTACTTTTTATGGCCTTTTCTTTTTTTATGTGGTGGAGATCTGCTAACAGTAAAATATGATTGATTGGCTTCTTTATGGCATGAAGGTATGGTGACTTTGTCTCCTTTCCCTTCGTAATAATGGAATAGAGGTCTTTTCATTGAGACTCAAGACACTGTAGTGTTGACTTGAAGCATCGTTGGTTTGTTTCTCACTGGAAGACTAAACTTCAGGCGCAGTGCCCGGAAATTATATGTCCTGTTCAGTTGGGTGGAGCTGACGGGTGATTTTGGGCACAGCATCTGTGAAGACTTTTCTGCCTTGGTGTCCTCAGAACCATGAAGTCTTGGTCTAGATGTCCTGCTGCCTAGAGTAAGGCCCTTATATTGTCTTCATAATTGGTTACTCCTTCCAGTGTAAAGTTTGCTTTGGATTCGCTTCACCTAATCAAGGATGGGATGCACAGATCTTTAGAGTTGCTCATCCCTGCGAAACAGAAATGTCACATTGTCTTTCTGGAGCTGGTCAGTGAAGTGGAGTTGCTGACATGTTGTTGTCTTTGGGTAACAATGATGGTTTGTATCATTACAGTATAGCAATATTGAAAAAATGTTGTGAAGTCACATGATGTTCATCAGGACAAAATAATTTAACGTGTCTGGAGTTGAGTGTGCCTTTAGTTGTTCTCTGGGTGTTGTGACTACCTTAGCGGAAGGCTGACTCACTTCATGGCTTTGGTGAGTGGGAGAGTTGAGCCTGTATGGTAGACATCTACAGATAGATCTGTATCTCTGTTATGCATTCAGAGAATAATTCTTGAAATATCACTTGGCTCTGTGTTAGTGCTGAAGTGGTGTATGTTGGGATTTGAACACCTTAGGGTACAGCAGGGCCAAATTTGACTCTTAGCACAGCAAGGTCAAAATTTGCCTTAGACCAGTGGGAAGCTTGATTGTTCTTTTAAGTACTATCCATGCTCCTGTTTGGACGTGCCTCTGCCTGTTTTTGGGAACCTTAAGATACTTCTCAGTTTCCTTTTTTCCAGCAGTAATGTCTTCCGATTTTTAGGATAATATTCATTTAATGTTTCTGGAATTAAAATTTGGGATTAAAGTAATGATCACGTGCAGTGGATATTTTGAAATATCCTTTATTGATAAGAGAAACAGTGAAAAACAGTTGAATGGTTTGGGTAGCTGTAATTCCATGTAGCAGAAGAGATCTATGGGGCCATAAGAGCAGGTAGTATCAACAGGAAATTGTGTAATTTAATTGACATTATAAATACTTACCTATACTGGCCCAAACCAGACAGTTACTTTTTTTTTTTTTTTTTTTGACCGCATACTCCTTTGAAGTTCCGTCTACCCACATACTTATTCTCATTTTAGGTTATTTCAGCACTGGGAATGGCTCAGTATTGTTACAGTGATGTCAATTTAGCCAATTTTCACACTTTTCCCTGCATACCACATTAAGAATGTTTTCTTGCTAGTGTATTGTCCAAAGAGACTCCTGGTGTTCTTTCTTACCACTGCTCATAGTGGGGAGCCTGTGTTACATCTGTGCAGTGTGGACCAAGCCAGTGTCTTTGGAATGCTGCAGTTTTATACATTTTTGTGGTGACATTTACTTGCACTTTTTTATCTGTTCAGAAGATCTTTAGCAATCTGAAATCTAATTAAATGAATGTTTTATAATTTTTAGTCATCTTTCTTAAAAGGAGGTATTCTTTCCATTGGAAATTAACTCTCCAGATGAAGTCCTCAGTGTATATGCCATCCCAGATACTGAGAAAGACATGAGTTTGTACACAGGTAAGAGATGCAGATTTTAAAATTATGTTGAGAGAGGTCCAATATGAGGAAGAATTACAAGTAAAAGATGAAAAGGAGTTGTCAAATCATACAAGCTAATGAAGAAATTTGAAAGAAGCAAGTTGAGAAATGTGATTGAATGTGTGAATATTGTTAGCCATAAACTGAATATCATCTTAGGTTTTATGATTTTGAATACTGTTCCATTGCTCTTGTAGGATCTTTTCAGGGCAGGAGGGATAAAAGAAAGCTTACATTATAGGAGTTTTGTATTATCAAGTAATAAAAAAAAAGTGCTACCTGTTCATAAGGCTTTTGAAATCTGTTGTCTGTAGGGAGACCTTTTTATTGAGATCTGCGTGTACACACATATTTGTGTGTGTCTTTGTATCTTGATCTGTGGATTGTTATACCCTTGCCCCTTAAGTTTGGTGAAATGATAATCTTTGTTCTGCTGGAGTTGTTAAGTCATCTGGGTGATGCAAGTGAACAAGAATTTGGTTGTAAGGTGCCAGGTAGAGAGGTTTATTTTGTTTTTTCAAGTAAACTGGAAAGAAAAGTATACAGAAGTGCGAGTGTTTTAGGAATATCTGTCCATTAATATGTTAAAGCTAGTAATTAATAATCCTGCATTGTTTTTCGTAATAGTCAGATGTGACTTTTTTCTGAATGTAAACTATTACTGTATTTTGGGCTTCTGTATGGAAAGAAAAATGATGGTTTTGATTTTATTTTGTGAGGTAGTTAAAGGGGAAGCTGATACCAGATCAAGCTCCAAGTATTTCTTTTTCCCTGCTTAATTTTACCTGGATAATAGGAAATTTTGGAAGCCTAATTTGGATATTTCTATGCATCTGTACTTACTAAGTGTGACACTCGAGTCACGTAGGTGGTTCTGCTTTGAGAGCAGTCTCCCACTCAAGTTAATAGAGGTGGTGTCTGTGTGAAAGATCATTCAAGATTACTGGTCCTTTGTGTTCAGTGTTTGTTTTCTGCTAACTAACAGCCTTTTATGTAGTTGTTTTGTGCTCCTGCCAAAGCTCTGCATGTTTGAGTAGTTTGTAAATAATTTTTGATTGTTGTAAGAGCAGTTTATTGGTGCCTGTTCTACTTTAGGCTTCAAGTGCTGCATCCTGAGATACTAGTGTCAATTTAGAGCCATTTTAGATGAGTGCAAGATACAGTTGAAATAGAGTATGTGAGAGCATAAATAAGTGAGCTGCAGATAAATACAGTAAGTGGTAAATTTTAGTTTTATTTATTGTGCATGGTTAATTAGTCATTCATTTTAGCTGGTGGTTGTTTTTGTGTGTGACAAATAAAATGATGGCATTCTCTTTAGCATGAGCCATTGGAATTCTGATGTGACAATTTTAGAATTATTGGCTTTGTTCCAATCAGTAAGATCAGAGGAAATGTGAAATATGCTCAGTTAGATCCAGTGAGTAGGACTGCCTCACTTATATTTAACTACTGAGTAACAAGTTTGAAATCTACCTCTTTAAACTTCTTTTGTAGTCAGTGGCTTGAGATCACTCCAGGAGCGATTCCTTCCCTGACACTTCTCTTGCCTGTCTGTAAGGGAAGCCTAAGTGATTTTGAAAGCAGGATTCTTCATGCAGCTGTTTCTTAGCTTTTCAGTTGCTGGCAAAGAACCTGTGCTGCAGACTTGCTTGGTTTGGTGGAGCATACAAAAGGGCTTCGGTACCTAAAGAAACCTTTTCTTTTTATTTATGCATTAGTACACAAAGGATGAGAGTGCTATTTCTCTGTACGAAAAAAAATAAAAATTCTCAACAGTTTGTGCCTGAAAATGACCAAAAATAGCTGGGATTAGAATCACTGATCAGATGAAGGTTTTTCAAGTATGTAAAGTCAAAGCAGTATAAGAATATTTGAATTTGAAGAAAGGTGTTGGAGTAAATTTAATTTTCAACTATGACAAAAGCAAATGCAAATTAAAAATAATGAAATTCTCCATCAGTCAAGACTGATGAGTATGAGACTACAGAGAAAAAATTTCTCACAGGGAAAAATGCAGGCAACTTTGTCCAGTATTCAAAATGCAAATAGTAAACTCATGTATCACGAATAGAAACAGAATATAAAAAGCTATATCCAAGCTTAGCATAGAGGAAATTTTGCAAAATGACATTTTTATTTTAATGTTTTTTAGTATAAACACTGTTTTGACATTTTTACTGGAATTTGTAAATTAGATAATGAAATCTTTCCAATAGTGAAATATTTCCCTTTGTCCTTGTTGTATGTGACCTAAGATCAGAGACATTTTTGTTTTAGGATTGCATTTACTTGTGTTAAAGTTTGGAATGCTTGAAGAAATATTTTTCAATTTTTCTGGCCTGTACTATGTGTGTTTTCGGGGTTTTTTTTACTAGGATTTTTTTGTACAAAGGCAATTGTCCAAGCTGTCTTGTCTGAAATTCCAAGTGGAACTGTGTCAGTGTGAATACTGCATAGTATTTATGAAAATCAAAGAGGAGAGGGGGAAAGGGAAGCTGTTGTTTGAGAAAATTTTGGATTTTTTGTGATTTTGTCAAATCTTAAGCTGATAGTCATTTCCTGGTTGGTTTTTTTTTTTGTAGATTGTTTTTTATTTTTCTATGACCTCCACTCTGTGTCTTACTTTTTTTCAAATACAATGCCTCTTAGAGTGTATTGTCTTCTTTCTTTTGTTGTTGTTAAGCTTTTTAAGTACTTAGCAATTTTTTTTTTCAGTTCGTTAGAATGGAGGGTTGGTGACTTGGTTAAGGTTTATAAAGCTGGCGTTGTAGATGGAGTTTGATTGGGTATTAGTCTTGAAGCTTATTTTGAAAGAGATTTTGTACAAAAGCAGTTGGTGCTGAAGCAATCGTGTTCTCTGGTGGTGGAGCAGAAGATTTGACTAGAGTAGAAGCAGTGGATACCATGTGTTTTAAGAAGAGCTTTTGACATTCCCTGGTATGGTCTACATAACTTAGCGAAGGAGTTGTGTCCTAGACTGAAGCTTCAATGAGCTGTCTGGAAAGCTGTAGTGTGAGTACTTCAGTGTGGAACTGTAGGGATACTTCAGGTTTCATGTACATTTTCTTGAGCCTAGTACTTGTCTGTACTTTCCTGAATTACCAGCTGATAGAATAGACAGTAAATGTACCCATTTTGTATAAAAAGGCAAATACAGAAATGCTAAACAGTAAAAATACATGATGAGGAGTACTGATCAATTAGCAGGAAAGGATGTAATGCTTGTAGTGAGCAGTAAGACATTCAATTCTGCTGGATGGTGTTGAGGGAGAGAAGGAAGCTGACACTGTTCCATGATGTATTCACATGAATGCCTGTGTCCAAACAGTAGTGAAATACTGTTGCTACATTCAAAGATGTTAGGACCTGATGTGGAGTACTGTACTTACAGGACTAAAAGGGAATGGTTCTAGCAAGATGGATCAGAAGAGCAGAGCTGTTCTCTGCTGGGAATGAGTACAATACCGTGCCTCACAAGCACCAAAGGAAAGGGGGAGGGAGAGCTGTTCTTTGCCCTCTGGGAAGGGACAAGATCATCACGATGTTTTGTATAAAAGGGTTTTCAGGAGGTCGGAGGGAATTTGGGTAAGTATGGTCAGATACTGGAATAGGTTCCTCAGGGTGGCTGTGTAAAGTCTCTCCTGGGTCTGAGAGCCATTAATGGTGTTACCCAAGAGATACTGGCTCCCACCTTCTGGAGAAGTGAAGGCTCAGCAGGAGCCAGGAACTACCATGCAGGACATGGTAGCAGCTGTCAGCCTCTCGAGTATGAGGTAACTATTTGCTATGGAGAATCTAACGTTTCCTGCAAAAATTTTAATCAACAAATTAATATCTGGTTTGGAAAAGAACATAGTTTGATGCACAGCCTCTGGGCCAAAGAATTCTCATTTCCCATAAAACTTGGAGAGCAAAAGCCCTGTAATGAGGTGATGATTTTAATCAGAATAGAGTTTGTGTTTGTATGGGTGAAATAGACCAGTATTTGTATTAGCATGTTGTCTTCTCAATATAATGTTATATACATATGTAACAACATGAAGAGTGGCATTTTCTGATGCAAATGTATTTATTTCCAATTTGGTTTGTCTATAATGCTCTTCAGTCATACATATTTTGGTACTTGAGTAAGGTCCCACTTGTGCTTTATCAATCCCTGTATTAGGAATGATGAGGCTTAAGTGTTTTGGAATTTCATCGATGCTATTTTAATTTGTCTGGTAAAGATCGCATTATAATGGCACGAGATGCCTTTCTGGCATTGGAACTGAACAGAAAGCTTCTTTGGTGTTGATGCCGTAAACAGAGGAGAGGGAGGAGCTCAAAGAAACCCAGCTCCTTCTATGACTGCATAGAGGGCTTTGCAACCCAAGCCTTTTCCCTTCTTATATAACAAAGGGGGAATCTAGTTTTGTGTTGGAATTATGACACTTATTTACTGATTTTACCCTAGCACCAGTTGCTTATGCTGTGATCAAGTTGTAATATCTGTTCAGGAAAAGAATATAACCCTTTCTCTTTAATTTCACTTATGATTTTGGTATATTTGCATGACAGCTATGGTGCATGCTCCCACCAGTAGATTTATAAGACAGGATAAAAGAGCCATTCCATGTTTAGCAAGTCTGGATTTAATGAAATAAAATAAATTTATTACAGTCTGAATGATTACAGTGTTAGAAGAAATATGTAATATTGTCAGGTGTAGGATAGTAGAATTGAAATCATAACATTTTAACACAAGTAAAGAAAGCAGCATTACTGAATATGGGGTGAATTTAGAATCCATGCAGAAGAGAGTTTTGGTAACTGTAAAGTTACAGCATTGGAGTCCTTGAAAGATCCAGTCCTTTTTCAGGCAGTGATTCTGCCAGTAAGATTGAAGTAGTATAATTTGTATTTTTATAGCTAACTGCTGTGGGCCTGGGCAACTTGGTTGCTTCTGTCAGACACTCAAGGCCATGTTTGGTGGTAGCCTCCTTGAATAGGTCCCCTGCAATGTCAGTGCTTTGGGAATAATTTCAGTGAAGTGTTTTTGTTGTCTTTCTTAAAGCTGAAGAAAAAATTTTGCAGAATAAACATATACAAATTAGTTATTAAAACTACTTCATAATTTTGCTGCTTTTCTGAGGTAAGGAACCTTAGGAAAGTATGGTGTAGTGGGTTGACCCTGACTAGATACCAGGTACCCATGAAAGCCATCTCCCTCTCCTTCTCCCTCTCCCTCTGCAACTGGACAGAGAAGAGAGAGGGAAAAAAAACCAGCTAAGGATTCATGAGTTGAGGTAAAAGTTGTGAGAGGTCACTGATTACCTTCACGGGGAAAACAGACTCGAAGTGGGGATAGTATTTAAATTTATTACCAATACCATCCAAAGAGTCTTAAAAACACCTTCCCCCCACTCCTCCCATGTTCTCCCTCCTCCCCCCCAGCAGTACAGGGGAACAGGGAATGGGGATTACATTCAGTTGTTGTTTCTGCCACTGCTCAGGCAGATGAGTCCTTCCCCTGCTCCCATGGGTCCCTCCCACAGGGGTCACAAGTCCTACCGGGGAAAAAGCCTGCTCAGCATGGGATCCTCTCTCCACGGGCTGCAGGTCCCCAGCAGGACCGTGCTCCATGTTGGGCCTCCCATGGGCTCACAGCCTCCTTCGGGTATCCACCTGCTCCAGCACAGGCTCCTCCATGGGCTGCAGGTGGGTCTCTGCACTCCGATGGTCCCCCATGGGCTGCAGGGGCACAGCTGCCCCACCATGGGCTGCACCACGGGCTGCA
>JAWMRA010000041.1:34108599-34127034 GCA_035584735.1 Pseudotriccus pelzelni
TGCACCACGGGCTGCAGGAGCCTCAGCTCCGGCTCCTGGAGCACCTCCTGCCCCTCCTTCTGCACTGACCTTGGTGTCTGCATTGTTGTTCATATGTTCACATTCGGCTCTTCCCTGGCTGTGCAACAATCTTCTGTTCTTAAATATGTTATCACAGAGGCATTACTGTTACTCCTGTTTGGCTTGACCTTGGCCAGCAGCAGGAAATCTGTCCTGGAGCCTGTTGGCATTGGCTCCATGGGACAGGGAAAGCTTCTAGCAGCCCCACTGCTACCAAAACCCAGCCACAGAAACCCACTACATATGGTGAGAAGGGACAGTGCAAAACGCTTGGTGGAGTTTTACCATGTAGCTGCAGTACCCACATTTGGTTGTGTTTTGCCTCTTGTGGGCATCATTCTTACAATGTAGGTATGTTCTTTGGCTTTTTGGTAAAAGAAAAGGATAACTTTATGATTGTATGCTACAGCTGGTTCCTTCACCAAATCCTGAAAGGTCATTCTCTGCTTTCCTAATTGTTTTTTGGTGTTGTTTTTTTGATTGGTTGGTTGGGTTTTGTTTGTTTTATTATTTGGGGTTTTTTTGGGGGTGGTGGTTGTGTTGGTTTTAATTATTTTTTTCTTTCTATTATTTTTGCAATAAACTAAGATTTCTTTTGGGGGCGGTTTTTCTCTTCCTTCTTCTTTGAATTTGGAAACAGAGATCCTGTGCTTTCAGCGTGGGTTTTTTTTTTCCAGTCATCTCTGGAAACTGTTGGGCCATAAATTTGGGCTTGTTCCCTTGCTGTCCCAAGCACTGGTTTGGAAGCATTTCTGTCTTTTTGTAAGGAGCAAAAGTTCCCTTTAAGGTGGATAATAAGGAGTTTTCAGTAGTTAAGTTCTGTTTGGGTTAGCAGAGAATAAATTACACACAGTTAAAACTAACTTTGGAAGCATTTGTGATTTCTTACGTGATTTTCTTGAGAGACAAATCTGTATTAGAATAACTTCTCTTTACAGGATCAAGGCATCTGTGCCTTTCTGTTTGGAGAAAGAATCTGCAGGTACATTAGAGATCTCTAGTCTTTTAGTTAATTTTGTGAACTTTCTGGGGAAAAAATTGCAAGACTACTGATACATCTTTATCCCAAGTCTCCAAGCGAGTAATAATTTTGGTTTTAAAATGAAATTTCTCCAGTTAATGACTCCTATTTCAGTTTAATTTTTGTTGCATTTGGGTTTTTTTTGCTTTAAAACTACTCAGAAGCTTTTTATTTTATTTTCATATTATTTGCAGTCCATAAAATGTTTTCAAGTGGATTTTTTTCCTATTTATGGAACAGTAGGAATTGTAAGAAGCTTGGAAGATAACAATATATTTTTACTAATAACAGTTTATTAATCTACTTCATTTACAGGAAATGGTCATCAGTCAAAATTTGCTTACCTCATCAGAGACAAAAAATTAATGGGCAAAAGTACAGTGTATAGGTAGGTTGCTGTTTTCGGTGGACTTAAGGTTCTTCAAAGAGAACCTTATTCCAGGGAAGTGGGAATAGCTATCAAAATATAAGGTTTTAGTCTTTAAAATATTAAGGTAATAGATTCAACAATGAGGTGTAGAAGGAACTGGCTTTGAAGTATATTAAAGTGTTCCGTCCTTTTATGAGGTTTTTATTAAAAAGTGCCTTGGAATAATGCATTTAAATGGTTGAGAGAAATTAAAACAAGTATGTTTATTTTTACACATGCTTTAAAAATTTTTGCAAATACTTTAGGATTTGTAAATAAAATGTTCTGATAGTCTTCCCAAATTTGAACATAACTTATGTAGTCTAACTTATAAAGTGATTTGACACAGTCATCTTTGTTTATTTTTGATGGTGTTTTACTACATTTAGTGCATTGAAGCATACCGCAATGATTGTTACATTTCAGTATCATTTACTGTGGTTTGTAAATATAACAGAAGTTAGTCAAGGTTCTGTGACTGCAACTTTGCGGCAGTTGTACCGTACAGTGGGTGGGTGAATTCTGCATTTTGGCATGTGAATAACAATCACATTTTATTTATCTTCTTAAAAAATTAAATAAAATAAATCATTACAATTATTGTGTTAACAGAATTTGCTTTACGTATAAATGCTCTTTGGAATCCTAAGTGCTCCTTTAGCTCAATTGGCAAAGGCTAAAAAGATCTGCAAAAAATCCCCTTAGTTTTGTTCATACAGAAATGTATGTTAATAATGATATGGGATATTTCAGGATAGCATTACATTTAATTCAATAAAATCATCTTTGAAGATGAATTATTCAATTTCAGGACTGTTTTATCTTTACATCAGTAAGTAAAAATACAGTGGCTTTGTTTTTTATTGCAAATCTCGAACTGTGGTGCTATGTAAGTGTAGCCAATTTTTATATTTATGGCTTAAACATAGAGTAGGAAGGAGGTGACATTTCTAAATTGGGTATTGCGCCATTTTAAATATAACATTTGTTACATTCCTGTGAACTAGGGAGGTATTTGAGTGGTCTGCATACTGTGTTAATTAGAGACTACAAATTATTGGGGGGAGGGGTTGGGAAGGGAATGTGATAAGAAGGCATGAAGTTAAAAACATATGAGTTAGCTTTGGGGTTTTGCCAAATAGCATGGTAAAGTAGCATGGTCACGTTCCAAGAAACATGTCATGACATGCTTAGGAGTCATTAAATTAAGATGAGCAGAAGAGTTAGTAAACCTCAAGAATAGCTTGCTTTTGTGATTACTCTGTTTTACATTTTGGCAATATGTGTTTGAATTTAATGATACACTGTGGAAAGTCCCAGGAGTAATTTTAAAGAGTTTTTCCTTTCTTTTGTCACATATTGTTTGTTATGCTCAGTTAGAGTTCAGTTTGAGGATTTAAATCTGAATGTGGACTTTCTCCTATGGGATCCTAGTTCTTGTCCCAGAATCCCAAATTGGTTGGGGAAAAAGCTAGGCTTGCCACAGGTTGGTTTCTTGTCCCTCAGAGTAATTTATCAGTGTGTTGCTTTTGCTTCCAAGGCAGTCTCCAGATTGTTTTGGCTTTCCTAGAGCAAGGCTGGGTAGGTAATTTACCATTAGAGACTGCAGCTTTTCATCAGTAGTTTCTGAGAACTACTTTTTGTAGCAAAGCGTGTTTCTCTTCGGTCTCCCATGTAGTGCTTGGAAAAAAAGCTGAGATCTGAGCAGCCTGTGGTGTGAAATTTAGTTCCCTGTGCCAGGTGAAGGCTCAGCTTTGAGGGCCAGTGTTTAAAGTGCAGTAATGCAAGTATGCAGGCTACTAACCAGGAGTTTGAAAAGTTGTAGTTCCAGGTACCTTGCTATCAGGAAGACAAAAGTTGTCCTGACTTAATTGCTGTGATAAGGAAGGCAGATGACTGTTCTTGTTCATGAATTTATGTTCTGAACTAGGCAATAGGATCACTTCCTAAAGCCGGAAATTCTTGAGAGAGCTGCATACACCAGAGTAGGAGGAATACAGACTGGTATAGCTTGGAGCCCCTAGGCGTGTGATTCAGGAGTGGCAGTACAGCCCTGCTTATTTAAATTTAGACTAGATCTGATACTTTGTGAAGCAGTACCAGACAGACCTGTTTTGAAATACTGGATCCATAGATGAAAAGTCATTAATTTATTGAAAGTAATCTTCAGCTCTGTTCATTTTGAAGTATTAAAACGGGTTCGTCTTGTGAAAGAAGCCTAATTTGGTTGTACGCTTCTGTATCTCTGTTGTCTCTCATTTCTAGTTTCAGCAATTTTGATACCGAGGAGTTTCACAAAAGCCTTTTACACACGACTATACCTCATATATTTTTCTTCCTTTAAAAGTAGGTATTTTAGAACGGAACTTGGAACTGAGAGATGCTTTTGTGAGAATGTTTTCAGATACGGATTTTTGTTTGTATTAAATCCTTGCAAACAAACTTGTTGCTGTGAACAGGAATGAAGCAGTATATTTCAGAACCCCCCGATTCAGAGGATGTCTGTCCCTATGAATGTATATGGAGGGAGGGAGCAATGTGTAAAATACTTTAATGTAAGTGCAAGACTAATTATAAAAGTTAGTAGTCTTTACAGAAAGGGACTAGAGAATTCCTGTAGGGAGCAGCTCTTGCTGAGAAGAAATTTGGAAACATCAGTACAGAGTAAAGTTCAGATAAGTATTGTAAGTCACAAAGTTCCCAGAGGGACTCCTGTCTTTCTCCTAATTAGGCTAAGCCACAGCTTTTCTTCCTTATTTGTTGGATCACTATAAATAATTAAGATTTGAAGTGATTTTCCCCCTGAAATTTATCAGCATTTTAAGAAAGAAGGTGGTTACACTGGAAAACAATAACAAAAGGAGGAAAATGGAACTGACCATGAATGCACTTTCTAGTAGAAAACCTAAATGTTTTCATTTCAGTTTGCTGTCAATTAATCTGAACTAGAGACTTCTCAGGAAGCCTAGAAAAATTAATACATAGAGGATTTAGAGAATACTTTGCAAGTGCTCAGAGCCATAGTATCCTGAAAGTCTACGTAGAATTAATTCTTTTGTAAATAACCCGAAATCTAGAAACTTGTCTTTAAAAGTTTTCTATTTTAAAAGAAAACTTACAAGTCATTAGTTTTATCTGCTTAACTAGGGCTGTGCGTGCCCAAAACAGTTATCTAAGCATTTAATCTAAAGTTTAGCAAATTTATATTTATAACCACCACCAACAAAAGGTGCTTCAGATCATGCATCTTTTCTCTGTATGTTCTTCATGGCCTGCTGATAGGTTATTTTCCTTTAGTGTTGTTTTTGAATCATGAATTAACAAGCACTGGTCAATACTTTTTTTTTTTTTTTGCAATTGAAATTTTAGACTGAGGCTTAAAGCTTGATGTGAAATGAGAAGCATGAAGGTAACAATAGTAAAGATCTTTTACTATCCATGGGTTTATTGCCATTTGTTGTTATTCTTTCCCAGTGAAAAGACAATTGGGCAAATAAAGAAAATAGCATGCGGGTGCTGCATGCTGACGGCACCCTGTGGAGTGAAAGCGGGGTGATGTACCTGCTGTGTTCTTGTCCGCAGGATCAGGGGAGTGATTCTTCCTCTGTACTCAGCACTAGTGAGGCCTCACCTGGAGTGCTGTGTCCAGCTCTGGGCCCCTCAGTTCAGGAAGGATATTGAGGTGCTGGAGCGGGTCCAGAGAAGAGCAGCAAGGCTGGTGAAAGATCTGGAGCACAGGTCCTGTGAGGAGAGGCTGAGGGAGCTGGGGTTGTTTAGTCTGGAGAAGAGAAGGCTCAGGGGAGACCTTATCGCTTTCTACAACTACCTGAAAAGAGGGTGTAGCCAGGTGGGGGTTGATCTCTTCTCGGAGGCCACTAACAGTAAGACAAGAGGGCACAGTCTTAAGCTGCACCAGAGGAGGTTTAGGAAGAAGTTCTTCACAGGAAGGGTGATTTGGTATTGGAATGGGCTGCCCAGAGAGGTGGTGGAGTCACCGTCCCTGGAGGTGTTTAAGAAAAGACTGGATGTGGCACTTAGTGCCATGGTATAGTTGGCAAGGTGTGGTGTTAGGTCATAGGTTGGACTCCGTGATCTCAGAGGTATTTTCCAGCTAAGTTGATTCTGTGAGTCTGTGCTTCTTTCACAGAGGTGTCTGTACCCGCTGTAGGGATGATTGGGCAGGGTTTGTGTAGCAAATCTTACATGAATTTCAGTGGTGGTACCTCAGTTGCTACTTGTGTTCTCTAACTTGTCAGCAGCCCCTGTGGAAGGGGCACGATGAAATAATTTAGAATGGCAACTTTATTGGTCACCCTAGTTCAGTTTCACAACCCACGTGATGAGTTACATATTATACTTCCTTAATAGTGTTGTTCATCATACAGGGATTCATCCTTCTAATAAAGTGCATTTGGACAACAGGGTGCTTGCTTTCATTTTCAGATACAGTCTCCTGGCTATTAACATACTGTAAATTGAGGCTGTCATTATTTCATTGTCCCACTTGCTACAGCATGGTGTAACCATGGTTGTAACCACGTGGTTATAGCACATCTGGACCAAGGATCCAACTGGCTGAAAATTTAAGGAGCCAGCCAGTAGCAGGACTGTGACAGAAGATTCACTGCTGTGAAATATTATGCCTTGTGGAAATCTTGCTTGGTGATGATTCACACTGTAATGAATCTTTAATTATAAAACAAAAATTAAAAAAAATCTTCCTATTCCAGACCCTTAATGTAAAAATTAAATTCTTCATGTAAGGATTGTCCAGTGAATGTGTAGAAGGTTTTTCTCTGTCACTTCAAAATCCAAAAAACTTGTTTGCCGTTAAGTTTTTGTAACTGCAGCTTATAGTGGATCATGGTTATGTGTTAGTATTCACCCTCCCTGTAACTGATTTACTGACACTTTCAAACGAATTTTAAAGTATCCTAAACAACCTTCTTATTTTCAAACAACACTTTGAGACTTAAGTGAACTGTTTTCTACCAGCTATCTGTAGTGTATCTGTTTTTCCTTGTTCTGCTTTCAGGACTTTTGTTAGGTATTTAGTTTGAGTCATCTACACTTTTCTTTGCAGTTGTTTGTAAAAATTCAGGTCAGTACTTTAGAAATAGTAGATCCTCCCTTCTAAAAATCTCCAATTTTGGAAGCAAATAGTTTGTCTGCAATATAATTTTCTTGATGACAGTGTAAGTTCAGATTTTTAAAAAAAAAATCATTTGATTGAGACGGATTTTTTTCTGCGTTTCACGTAGATTTGGGCAATATAGCAGTCCGGTCAATTTTTTTTTCTGCTAATAAGCAAACAGCTTTTGATGTATGATATGTATGTCCAGTCACTATATGAAATATATTTTTTTTGTTCTTTTATACTTTTATACACTTTTATGTACTTTTAATAGTATTGCTGTTTCTGAACTAGTTTGTCGAAGATAAATTCTGGGCAGAACTAGGAAAACATACCTTTTTGTGTGTGGTTACGTTTTGGGAGTTACAGATTGTTCACAGTGCTGCTCTATGGGCTGTTTACGTACACTGCCTCCAGAAACGTTTCTCCTGGTAGCAATAAGGTTTTGGGTAAGTTCCCTTTAAAATGGGGGAAAGGGTTAACAAAAGTGGAAAAGAATATGTTTGTTTAATAGTGCAGTAAAAAAAGCTTATGGCACCACAAAGATACAAAAACAATTTTTTTAAAATGATAGTAGTGGAGGAGTTCAAACACAAAGAGTATTTCAGTATTTGTAAGCACTATTGACATTTGTAGTTTTTGAGAGCGAGTTACTGTACACTTCAGTCACTGAAAGAGAGCTGGACTTTCTGGATTTTGGTTAAAGTAAGAATAGTTATAAATTTATATAACATGTAACTGTCTCCACTTACCCATTATGTAGGTTTGCAATGAAATGTATCACCTTCCTTTTTCTTAGCAGCCTGATGCTCAGAGAAACATACATCCATGCCTTTAGAGCATTCACTTAGATTTCGAAAATGTGGTAAAGAAGTTAGTCTCTCTGTGTCTTTCCTGATTAAGATTTAATTATGAAACAGTGTGTCTTTTTAAAAGCAAACCTCTAAGATTCTGTTTGAAAATTGTGCAGGTGAAGGGGGGGAAGGAGGGGAAGCGGAGGCGGGGAGGGGTTTGCATCACTCAAAAAGCAAGAAGAACTTTTTCCAGGACTTGGCTGACCCTGAGAAGACTTGAAAGAATTTGGCATCAGATTGTGGTGTAGTGATATAAATCTCCTCTATTTTCCCCATCTGAAATACTGGTAAAATGTGTTGAGACTAAAATTAATTTGAGCATTTTGCTATTGCAGCTTTAGATGAAAGTGAAGTAATGCTGCTGGTCAGGATAACTTCTGAATCTTACGAAGTCAGATGTAGGAATTGTGAGCAAAGCTATATACTTCAGCTGAAGATTGAGTGGACCCGTTTTTAGTAAAAGTACTCCTTTATTTTTTAATGAGACCAGAATAACAGGAAGCAATACCCTGTTGCTTGTTTTATCAAGCTGTTGAGGCACTAAACATTGCCGTCCTGTCTTGGAACTTTACATGCATGAGTTTTCTGAGAAACTGCAAGGAAGGTATGAGATGGAGGAAACCATCCCGTGTCTGAGACTTGGGCCAGGTCTCAGCAACATTGGCAGTCTGAGCTCAAATTTGAGGTAGCTCTGTTTTAAAATGTTGTGGTGTAAAGTCTGCCACTTCCAAGGGGAGCTGCTTTTAACTGGAAAATGTTCTTTTAGTTTCTGATATTTGAACCAAGTTTACAGCATATATTAAGCCGAAATTTTTACAGTATAGGAATCTGACTGAAGTCCATGTGCTTAAATGATAGAGTGCGTAGCTAGTCTAATTCACTGTTGCCAGCCTAATGGAGAACAGAATGATTGAAGAGGTTTAAATTAAAGGTGTGGAAGATTAGTACAGTGGAAAGGTATGATACGTGCATTTACCGCTTTCTTAATTTTACCTGGTGATTGCGTTTGCAGTTGTGTGTAGGGAACTCAGAGTCTGTAATTTATCTTTTCCAGTGTGGAATAGTATCTAACTCTGAAAATTCTATACTAATATCAGTTAGCACTTAAATAATGAAAAATAAGGAAGAAATGCAGTTCAGAAATTTAAAGTCTTAAATAATTATGGTACTTTTTCATTATCTTTTTTTAAAAATTAACAAGTTTTTTTGTTTTTAAGTCTGGGTTTGTCCTTGTACCGATGATATAAAAACATTCAAAGTTGTTTTGCCACACTTTATTTTATGGCTGAACCAAGTACAGCTGTAATCACAATGTAGCTTGGCTGTGTAGTCAGAAGGTTACAAGAAACAGGCCCTGGAATATTTAGAAAGCATCTTAAGGCTTTCATTAAAAAAAAAACCAACCAAAAAACCCCCCAAAAAACAATAACCAAAGGATAGAACTCTGTAATTTTAACTTGCATTTTTGCATTTGCCCCGAAGGGTCACAGACTCTTAAGTATGTTTTAGGAGGACGCTCTAAAAAGCCATAAATGAATTTAACTTTAACCTGTCTGTGCTCCTGGAAAATGTTTCTGCTTTTGCAGAACGTAACATTCATGTGGAGAAGGAGAATCACTGAGAGGCAAGTATGCTGCCAGGAAGTTGTGACAGCTCATAAATATTTTTTTCCTTTCAAGGATTTGATATATTAAACATACATAATGTTTTGAATTTTCCAGCTGTGTTTTAAGGTAAGATGTTTGATGTGCTGTGTGTGCAGAATGAATTTTTTGGCCAGAATATTCTCTGCTATTTCTATTTTTAGAATATCTCGGGGGGGGGGGGGAGCCCAAACTAAAAGTAACTCTGTATTTCTTAAAATTCAGCATAAAGTGTCATTACCCTTTTCTTGAGGATGCTTCTAACAAATGATTAGCAGCTTACATTAAATACTATATGTATGAATGTACTCTTTTAAAAAGTAGTTGCTCTCTTTTTCAGTTATCTTTACCTTGTGCTCCATATAAAAAAAAAAACCCAAACCCATCAAAAATATACCTGCTCTTCCCCCCGCCTCCAAAAAGGCTGGAGTAGCAATGGGTCTAATACTGATTTATTTAATGTCAACCAACTCCATCTGACAAATGAAAGAAAAAAAAATACTCTGTTGCTACTCCATTAATCATCCTCTGCATCTGACTGTACAGTGCTTAACTGCAGGAAATGCTTGGGAAACCAGGACTTATTTAAAATACAGTGTTTTAGATTAAACAAACATGAAAGTTTGGACTGTATCCGGGAAGAAATAGGTAGGCAGTGCAGCTGTCTTAAAAAGTAGTGGAATCAGTGTTATGCAAAAAACCCCCAAAAGGCAAACAAACAAAATACCCCACAAAAAACCAATCAAATGAAAAACTGCAACCAGCCAAACAAGCAAAAACCTTACAACAAACAAAAACCAACAACAACCAAAAAACCCCTACAATATTCCTGGAAAGAGCAGCGTGTTCAAAATCAACGTGGAAATGTCCCATCTGGAGCAATGGTTACCCTTTTAGCTGAAGCAGAGATGCTGAAGTCTAGCCTCTTGGCTGAGAGTCTCATCTGAAAGCAAATAAAAAGTCAAAGGAGGCTTATTCTTTAATTTTTAATTTTTTATTCTTGATCATGAACCAAATTTGAATTAAGTTTCAAGGTTTGTTTTTTCCTCTTGGTTTACAAGCTTTTGTCTCTCTGTCTGATATATAGTGCAAAATGAGCCAACAAAAGACAGTCTCCAAGTGAACAGGTACAGACAACCTAATAGCTATTGTGACATACATCATTTAGTAAGGCTTAATATTTTACAGACGTGCAGATCTAGAAAGGTTATCAGTGGGCATTTTTGGCTTCAACTGAACTGGGTGTTTAGGAAGTGTTAAGAAATACTGCTTGAACAGTATGCAAAGTAATGACTCTACAGAGATAGCTGGAGGCACTTAGCAGATGAAACTGTGTCAGCTCAGCTTAGATGTGATGCAAAGGACCACAGTAAGATTAAGAGAAAGAGAAAAAAAAAACTCACACACTCTTCCAGCGACAGAGCATGCATGTGGTCATCTTACTGCTCACTGACAAGCATATCAACGCTGTCCTCTTAATGCTGCTCGAGAGTCGCCTCTCTGCTGCGATGTCAGCAACCATCTTCCCTTGCATGTGAGGCCCAGCTGACCTTCATGTTTCCGACTCATCCACTCCCATCCCCACGCTACCACTCCCTGCCCTGGCAGTGTCCTTGCTGCAGGCGGTTTTCATTTTTGGATCCCCAGGAGAGATAAAACCTCCCTAAAACCTGAATGTTGTTTCCTTTTTCCTCACCACCAGCTTTCCTTGTAAAAATTTCTGATTTGGCAGATTCTGATTTCAGAGTAAGATATTGTTTGCATGTTATCCCACCATGAGTTTTCTTTTGTTTTTATAGCTTCTTAGGGGACTTATCAATATAAAAGATTTCTGAGATGTTCCTTACAATGAAACCTTTATATAATTTCTGTAATACTGGGAGTAATTGTCTCTGCTGCAGAAGTGAGACCATAGTGAGAGCAGGCTGACTTGGATTAGACTAGGACCTGGTTTGTTTTCTGGGTTAAGCTCTGTTGGTCCACGTGTGCATCATCTGAGTTGTCTGTTGTTTGTGGAAAAAGTTGCTGAGCAGCTGGGAGTGATACCAAACATCAGAGGTGGCAAAGTATGTCATACTGATATCGAAGCTGTAACACTTGGTAGAGAAGAATTGTTTTAGCATTGCAACTCTCTTGATTGTGAACCTGAAGTCTAACCTACATGATCTTACTTAGTTAACTTCTGTTCTAATTGCTATTAAAATGCATTTTGTGAATATGTGATGACTATTGAATACCAATGAAAAA
The DNA here is from genome assembly GCA_035584735.1 of Pseudotriccus pelzelni. Lineage (NCBI taxonomy): Eukaryota > Metazoa > Chordata > Aves > Passeriformes > Tyrannidae > Pseudotriccus > Pseudotriccus pelzelni. Next base: position 34,119,968 of record JAWMRA010000041.1, read on the forward strand.
TGAAAACCTCTTAAAAGGGGTTCCCTCCCCACCCCCCAAATTGTTATAAGCTTTTAATAAAAAATCATACTATACTTGTTTGTATTTTTTAACATATTTGACCTGCCTAGGGATTCTATAAATTGAGATGCTAGAATTCCAAACCTGGCTTATGGTCTGTCTGATTATCACTTAACCTGCTTAGCTCTCTTCATAGGAGTGTGTTTATGTGCCTTAAGGATCTCTTTGCTACGTGCCCATATGCATATTGTGGAACATACACTAGTTAAACAACTGCCCTGTTTTGGTGCGTTCTAGCAGCGGGGGAGTACAAGCAGAAGAGAGGACCGGTAGTCTGAGGTCAGACTGGCATGTCCCTGTTGAAGTCCCCTGTTGCTTGTGCAACAAATTATAATTTTTTCAGACTAAAACTTTTTGTTCCCTATATCTGCTTCACCTTGTTGCCTTGGCACCCCTCTGAGTTTTCAGCTGAAGTTACTTATATTATAATCAGTTCTATGACTTACTTCATACAGATATGAGTTTTTAGAGTAGGAAGTGCAAATTTCTTTAACTGTTGATTTTTTTTTTGTTGTTCACTATTTCCTTTTTTGCCTTCATGAGAAATGTACAGAATCTGTCACGGTTCTAAGTATTCCAGAAGAACAATTTGCATGTGCTTAGTGTGATTTTATTTTATGAATTCGTTTCTCCAATTACCTGATCCAGCTTTCAGACTGCACAACCATCATGTGAGTTTGGACATACACACGGTTTGCTGCAACAGAATTTTGCTGAACACGGAAGTGTTCATCAATTTGCTTTGAGTATTGCAACATTTAAGAAAATGCCAAATTCCTACTTTTTTCTCCGGGGCCTGGAGGGAATGGTAGGGTTTTGTTACTTCTGAAGAACTTAGTGCGGTGAGGATTTTCTAATCTTTTAAAGCTGGGCTTTGCAATTGTATATGCTCTATTAAGGAACTCTCCAGAGTGCATTTGAATCTAGAATCTAGAATATCTAACTGGGTAAAGTGTCTTTTTGTATATTTTATTTAAAAAAACCCCAAACAAACATGCCACAAAGCAACAAAAAAGGTAAGCCCAGGCATGAAACTGGAAATAAAATGCAAATAGATTCACTTCCTGAATAAAGGGTTATTTTATTCTAATTTTTTATTAAAGGATAATTTCTGAAAAACAGGAAAACTTTTTGTCTACAATAAAATACTCAAAAGCACTAATGCAATGTTTGTCAATTACAAAATCAAAATTTTAGTTAAAACTGCAAGTAGTTTTCAGCCAGTGGATTTCTGAATTACCTAATGGGATGGATCAAAGGTTATCAAACAAAAGAAGGTAGGAAGTTGTCTTCAAATAGCAGTTTTTCTTATGGCTCAGGTGCAGAATACTGGTTGAGAGAAGCTCACAAAATAAACTTCAGAGGAGCCATGAGAAGTGCCACTGTAATAGTAAGTTTATTATGAGATTATTTGAAGAAATGTCATCATCTTTCTGGAATGGAATTTTGAGGTTTTTGCTTATTTCTTTACAGACTTTACAGCTGAATTTCTTCTTTCTAAAGTTGGCCCATTTTCATGTTAGCCAAATACCAGTTTTCATAGGCAGGTTTACTGTAACAGTTACTAGAAATGCAGGATTGTCTCTGTTATTTTATGTGCTGCTTTGCTTGTTCATTGGGTTTTATTTTGTTTTCCCAGGACAACATAGGTACTTCAGAAGCTTGTTTTGTTTTTGAACCTAATTTTAGTTAAGTCAGGCTTTTTAATGTAACCGATGTCTTCTTTGATGGTATTCCCAAAAGACAATCAGTAAATAAATGTGGTACACAGATAGTGTATATTTAGCTGATAATTGTCTTGATGGATCATCAACTGAGAACATACTTTAAAACTTTTTTTTTAACTTGTTTCTTAAAAAATATTATGATGGAGGAGCTGTCATAAGAAGGTAACAGGAGTATGTCAGTACGTAATTTATTTTCAAGATTCTTGCAGTTGTTCACTTCATGCAGACTTAAAATAGCATTGAATTTAAAAGCATGAGCCAACACACTGCCCCCTAAAGTTACTGAGAGAGTTGTCAGTTCTCCCTTAAATGCAATCCTCTCTCATGGTGAGAGCTCAAGAAATGAAGGGCATTGCACAGCCAAGCATGTAGCATTTACAATAGCAAGTCAAAAATGCTATGTTAAATTAAATCTACAATAGCTCTTAGTCTTAAATGGACTGTAAATGCTGCAAGTTACTGGAAGCATCAAGACGAAAAAGTTGGTAAGCGTACTTACATTCTGGTTGGGCTGTAAAGGTGGTATATTAGCTTTGAGGGGCTTTTTAATATTTGTTATATATACTTAAATATATTTATTGAGTAAAAATAAATATTTATACTATTTAATATTTATAATAATGTCAGACAAGTAATAATTGTTTCCCATGGACAAAATTCCTAAACCATGTCTTTGACAGAAAATAGAGCTGTGTGTTTTACAGTACGTGTGTGGGGTTGCAGACGTGTGTGGTAGTCAGGACTTGTGACTTCACTGCCATGTTTACAAAGGAGGCACGCTCCTGCTTCTCCTCAGGTCACGTCACTGACTAAGGTGGAATGCATGTGGCACCTTCTTGGTTTCTCCCCAAACTGCCCTAGATGGCGTACTGCTTTGTTTGCCCTTCTTGTTGCTTTTGCAAGTATCTTGGTGCCTTTCTCTTGTTTTTGAAATGTCTTGTGTGTGTTTGGATTTCGTTGAGTGCATGTCAGAAGATTATTTCCTGAACAAGTCTGTCTTGTTGATCAGACCCGTAAAAGGCATGCAAATGAATGCAAAGTCTTATCCCCAACCACTCTTGGTTTCTGACATATTCCAAGTCTTGTACCTGTAATTAGTAGGAGTAGAACCTGCAGGATGGGCATGGTGTCAACCATCTTATGAAAGTATGTGGAGTTTCTTGTAATTGCAATTTTCATGTTTAGCTTTAGTAATTTCAGTGTTGGTTTATTTTTATTTTAATGTAGCATAGTTTTTCTTATTCCTCCTGTGCTGTTTCATTTTAGGAGTGTTTTAAAATGTTCATTTCCTATAAGTTGAAAACAGTTAAAAACAGCATGTCGATCTTGTTTGGGAGATTTCTGTGGCTTGTTTCTTGTTTGGGACTGCACTTCTTGGGTACAGTTTGCATGTAGCAGAGATTCATAGTTCTAATGTAGCTTTTGAAAGCATTATTGCTTTGTAAAGGACTTGTAAAATTTTAACTTACAGATGATTGTTCTTGGGAATATGAATGGAGGGTAATCTAATTATATGTAATAGTCCAACTGTACTCTTAACTATATGTTCTTTATTTCCTTGATGCACAAAATTTTTCTGTGGAGTTTCTGCATAGAAGTTGCTATGCATCTTGTCTGTCACATTTCCTGTTTGAAAGGAAAGACCATGCAGTGCTTAAAGGATACCAGATACATCTTGAACTACTTGGAGACTTGACCTAAGTCAGTCTGTAAATCAGATAGTTGCTGTTGTTTTCTGGAGTGCTCTATGAATTTGGAAAATAATCAATTTATGTACTATATGACATAAGTACCTCGAGTTTATTCTAAAGGCTATCCAGCTTTAAAGTTTTTTGACAGATTTGTCTTCTATAATGCAGTGATCTTCCATGGTTCTGAGATTTAAGCTTAAAACCTACATAAGTTAAAGGAATATGAAGCCAGTTGTTAAAAGATCAACAGAATTGTTGGGGTTGGAAGGGACCTCTGCAGATCACGTAATTTAGCCCCCTCCTAAGGTGGGGTCGCCTAAAGCAGGTTACCACAATAAAAAAAAAAAAAAAGGTGGACAAAACACCTATATATGTTACTGTTGTATTCTTACAATGAGTGCAAAGCTGTGTCAGTATTAAGCTCATCAAGGAAAAAGACTTTTTAACAAAAAAGCAGTATAGTGAGATGTTCCATTTGCCATGATGATTGTACTTTTGGCACTACAAAGTTGTTGTTTGAAGGACTGTCATAGCATAAGTATATAGTGTAGTGGCAGAGGTTATCGGTCATCTTGGAGAAAAGGACTGACTGCGCTTGTGAAATGAAATAAGGGAACAAAGGATCCCAACTTCTAGTTTTGTTTTGTCTTTCCTCTTGGAAATGAAATGTATCTATTTGTACCAGTGGTGTTTAATAGCCGTAACTTACCACTGAAGGGTTGGGATTTGAAAGACCTTTTGCATTCAGCAAGATGGTAATATATATTCTGTTGTATGTCACTTCCACTTCGGGACAAATAGGAATTATCTTTGACACTGAGAAATAGGACCATAAGAGTAGTAGTTTTTACTATAAATTGAATTTATGCTATCTTACCAACTGATGGAATTTCAAATTCTATATTTTGACTTAAATTGCAGGCTGATTTGGTTGTTCATGTGATTTTTTGATAGACATTTTTAGAGACACTTATTTCTCACTAAAAGGCACATTAAGCGTCACTTTTGCAGATACTTTGGGTATGCAAGTATGTTATCTTTTGTGAAAACATTGATTTGTGACAGAGAGAAATAAAGTAAATTTTTGCCTTCACTTATTAAAACCTAAATAGCAACATTAGAAGCCATAATATATAGATGGGTAGATGGTCTGTTTCGTCAAACTGAGATGACAACTTCTAATTGCTCCCATGTAATGACACTGTGCATGTTGACAAACACCACAGTCATTGGCGAAGCAGGAAAGAGAAGATATTGCTGAGTATTTCCTAATATTTCCATTTCCTGAAATGTTGGGGGTTTTTTTGTTGTTTAACTTATATTACTGTGTGTAGTTTTCAGCTCTCATAAAGATGATAAATATAATCAGTTGTACTGCAGTGATCAGTATTTCTGTTCTGTGGAAAATGAAAAATATTCTCATGGAATATTTTATAGTATCATCTTAGTTTAGATTTGGGTATGTTCATGGCTCATGAGTGAGCTCTGCAAAACAGAAACTTATTAGTTTTCATTTTTTAATAGTATAATTTGCTTCAGTCTGTTAAACTAACTTAGTATACAGTCATAGTAACACTTTATAAGTGATTACAGAGAAGATCTTCTTGGCAGCCTAAGACAACAAAGTTTTAAGTAGTTTTTCCTTACAAATTCTGTTTCAATAGTATATTTTCAATTACTGGTAACATGTTTTTCTGTGCTGAAATATGCTATATTGCAGTGTTCCTTGCAATGAAAAATATTTTGCTTTAAAGTTTTTTAAATTATTTTAAAATAAGTGTTGCTGGTTGTCATGTGTTAAGTGCTCAGCTGAAGGACATAGGTCAATGACCACAACAAACTGCTTATTAGATTCCTCAATTTTTTAACATTTGTACAGTTCTTCTGGTTTCCTCATAGTGGTGGTTGTTAGGGAATGTCCTGCAGAAGAATTTAAAGGTCCTGCCAGGTTTGTGACTGCATTTTGCTTGATTAACGTTATCTTGAAGTTGTGATTTTTTTTAAACATAAAATCATAGAATGACCTGGATTGGAAGAAACCTGAAAGATTATCTAGTTCCCAACCCCTGCCATGGGCAGGGATGCCTTCCATAAGACCATGTTGCTCACAGCCCTGAGTCGCCTGGCCTTGAACACTCCATGGATGGAGCATCCACAGCTTCTCTGAGCAACCTGTGCCAGTGCCTCACCACCCTCACAGGAAAGAATTCCTTCCTAACATTAATCTAAACCTGTTCTCTTTCAGTTTGAAGCCCTTCTGCCTTGTCCTATCACTACATGCTCCATCTTTCTTGGAGGCTCCCTTCAGGAGTGGAAGGCCACAATTAGGTCACCCCCAAAGCCTTCATTTTTCCAGGCTGAACAATCCCGATTCTTTCAGCCTGTCCCCATAGGAGAGGTGCTCCATCCTTCTAATCATCTTGGTGGCTCTCCTCTGGATTCATTCTAACAGGTTGATGTCCTTCTGTCCATCTGTTCATCCCCCAGCCTGTATTGATACCAGGGATTGTCCTGACCCGGGTGCAGCTTGTGCTCTGAAGGAAGCACTTGTGTTCATCTGATCAGAAGAGGACATGGTTTGTGGCCACATGGCTGGTTCTCTTAACTCTGTCCTAAGATGTAGCTTCTTCCCTTTTTTTCCACTCTTACCACAAATATTTTCCAATAATATTTTTACATGAACCTACCGGTAGGAGTTGGAAGTACTTTTGCAATATTATGCTAAATGATGAGTTGACATAAGTGCATCGTTTTTACATTTTTAATGAATGGTTACAACTGCCAGTGTGTCTTGTGCAACAGAGAACTGAGTTCCCACAGTAGAACAGGAAGAGTAGTTAGAGGATTAAGAGAGGTATCTGTATGACATTAAGCTGACTAGATGGGAATTCTTTGCTTAATAAAATTGCCGTGCGACTGGCATACCACTTCTGTGAGCTTGTGTTGGCATATGTGTGTGTATTTGTATGTGAGGGACTTAAATACAAGAGCTGATTTCTACCTTTCTTCACCTCACCAGTCTAGACTCTGTGAAGGTACAAAACCTCAGGTCACTGTTACTTTCCAAAGGGTTTAAAATGTATTTGGAAGTGCTCCATGAACTCTGCTGTATTTACTTTTGTAGCTGATTGGACAATGATGTATCAGTTTATGAAAAAGGAGCTGCAGTCTTTGTGTATGAGGTTTCCTGGTGGCTTCTTGTCCTAAGAACTAAGCAATAAAGTTCCACCTGTAGATCTTCCCACATTTGGCACAGACCCAGTTATTCTCACACCTTCTTATGAGGACTGCAACAGTGTTTTTTCAATTTCTGTGCATATGCTTGGGATGAGTGGCTAATGTGTATGTTAGTCAATACTGAAATAAACTAATATGAATAGGAAGGTGCCTACTGCTAACTTGGCAATCATATGACACTGTCATTGCATGAACCTGCTGTATTATAAAAGTCTGCACGGGGATAAGTGCTCTGATTCATAGAATCATAGAATTAACTGGGTTGGAAGAGACCTCCGAGATCATCAAGTCCAACCTTTGATCCAACCCCACTGTGATTACTAGATCATGGCACTCAGTGCCACATCCAGCC
>JAWMRA010000041.1:34127134-34158632 GCA_035584735.1 Pseudotriccus pelzelni
AACACCTCCAGGGACGGTGAATCCACCACCTCTCTGGGCAGGCCATTCCAATGCCTGATCACTCTCTCTGTAAAGAATTTCTTCCTAATATCTAACCTAAACCTCCCCTGGCGGAGCTTAAGTCCGTGCCCTCTTGTCCTACTGCTGATTGCCTGGGAGAAGAGACCGACCCCCACCTGGCTACAACTTCCTCTCAAAAGTATTCCAGCTGTTTACAGTCAGTCACTGGTGACTACTGGGAAGTAGATAAATTGGCTGCTGATGTTAGCTTCAAAACGAGCAAAAAGTAAGCAACCTGGCTACAGCAGCTGCAATTTAAGTCTCTAATCCCAGTTCCTGCTCTTTGTCTTACAGGTCTTTTCTTGTGCTGTTAGTTCTGTGACAGGGCTGGATAGCGGCATGAATTGTACCACCACCTTTCTTTGTTGTGATCTGTGCTGTGGTTCATCCTGAAAGAGTGGCAGTTCTTTCTAGTGAAGAGGAATCCTGTTAGGGGTACAGGCAGTTGTCAGCATTGCCCTTCAGTACCTCTGCAGCTTCCCTCAGAGTGTGGACAGCTTGAGCACTGAATGCGACTGCTTCGCTTGGCAGCACTGAATGACACAAAACTGGTTACAAAAATGCTGCTGTGAAGAAGTTTCAGTCTCTGCAAAAAGTTTTTGAAGGTCTTTGGGGTAGTTGGGCGCAGTGATGCATCTGGGTCACAGGGTTCCTCCAGAGGTCGCCTCTTTCCTTGCAGCTGCAGTCTGCAGTGCACTGCTCTGCTCTCTGGAGTTCGTCAGCAGAGTTCTGTTAGGTGTCATGTAGAAATATGGATTGCCGATAAAAAATATCAATATTTCATCTATCTAATTATTGAAAGTTTTCTTAATTTCTTTCTTAATAGCCATGCTCTTGTTGGACTCCATATCGTTACATTTCATCAGTCTTCAGGCCATAGTCTTGGTTAGTTTTTTTGTCCACCGTCTTGTATGATTATCAGTGTAGAAAATAATCTTTTAGTCAGTTTAAATTTGGTGGAGAGTTTAAAATATCTTTCAGCTTTTCAGCAGATAGACTTCATATTTGGGCATACTAGCTTTTTTGCAGTGACTATAAGCATATATTTTGAAAGCTTTGACACACTTAATTCAGAAATCTTTATGGTACATGCGTATCTAGCCATGTGTAAAACCTTGGCAGAAGTAAGATCAAAATCTGCAGAGTCAAAGACAGAACCATTCTTTTCCCCTTATATAGCTCCTGTATCGTAGTTTAGGATTAGGCAGTGCATTAGTACAGCACTGTGTGTGTTTCAGTGACTTGCTTTCTATGAGTATTCAGTTTTGTTATTGTGATCATGTATCTATCACAAGACAGGGTTATGTGGCAAAAAAAAAAATTCCTTATCCCAGGTATTATTAAAGGAGCATCAAAAAATTCTTTGGGGCTTGTGAGGAGCTGCCTTTTTGCTTCTCAAAAGCAGTAGTTGGTTGAGACTCACAGCTTCTCTTCATTGCTGGAGATAGCTTCACCAAAGCATTTCACTATCATTTTTACTGCCATTGAAGGCAACTGCTCATCTCTCAGCACTTTGCTCAGGCAGAGCAAAGGACAAGATAATCCCCTTAGCCTGTTAAATGCTCCATCCCATCTGGTAGGTGATAATTGCATTGTAGGGGGATTAACACAGTGGGATATGCTTACAGTGTAATGAAAGCTTCACTGTAAGTGTGAAAGTCAGCTGAATGCATTCTAGCATTTTGGGACCTTACATTTGCATGTTTTTTGTGAATATCATAAAGCACAATTTTCATCTGAAGAAGGTATGTAGTACCTTTCCATGCCATCCTTCACATCCGTATAGCGGGTGATAAATTTGATTTGAAATATTAGTAGTCTGAAAATCTAAAACCCCCTTGTAGTAGAATAGACTTGTTTAGCCAAATCTTTTAGGGCCATTCTGTGAGTATAGCTGTATTAAATGCATTCTAAGTGTAGAGTTTACTTTTACTCAAAAATCCTATGACTTTGAAATCATGGGGTTAAGTTGTTACCAGAGTAGGAGTACTCTTTTAAACACTGCCTACAAATCTTTCTCAGTAAAGGTGAAATTTGAATAAGACACACTGTGAGGAATATCACAGTAATTTTGTGTCAGCAGGGATTAGAGGATTTCAGGCTGAAAGTAGCTTTTCTTGCAGCCAATCAGAATAAATACTTTGAAACTTCAGTTTTAAGCATAAGCCTAAGGTAGTGCAAACTGACTCTTTAAAAAAAAAAAATTAGAAATCAACCTGTGTTTTTGTAAGTTGATCTAATGCTGTCTGCAGTGAAGATAGTAAATCTTTGGATTCAGAGCATTTTGTAAGCTAACTGTAACTCAGCTTCCTTACCTTTCAAGATGATAAAGATCATCTTGAGTGCAGTAGCTCGGGGTTGATTACCATCCTGTTGTTTGCACTCTCTCCAGTCTCCCCATATGGTACAAGAAACTGGGCAAGTTGCTCCGTGCTGACCAGTTTGTGCCGTTTCACTGGTTTGAACATTAACTTGTTAGGTTAAAATAGAGCTTGGTTAGCCCGCACTGTGCTGTGATAGTGTTTCATTGTCAGATTAAATAAGAGTCACGTATATAAATATGCACTGTGTGCAGTAGATGCTTTAGCAACATTGTATGACCTTGCTGCAGAATTAAATTTTCTAATGAATTAAGGTTCTGTGACTAGCTGTGTGGTTGCTGTTTCTTTAGTTTCCAGTTCCTGACTTAGCAGCTCTGTCTTTGTGTGCGTCTGTGGCAGTAAGGGCAAAATAAAATCCAGGGGGGTTTTATGGGCTGTCTGCAGTAACTTTGCCAGTCTGTGATGAGGTTGTTGAGTGTGGTTAAGCTCAACCTTCTCTTACTTAATCATGGATCTGAGTATGGTCAAGTAGAAAGCTGCTTTTCCAAAGTTGTGGTGATGAGACATGGAAGTGATTTCACAGATTATTTTTTTTTCTTCTCTATTTTATTTTTTTTTATTTTAAGGTAGCTGAGCTTTAAAGAATATGCCTTAATTTTCTTCTTTTGGATTGAAAGAGGAAAACTAGAGAAATCTGCTCTTTCATTTTCTGACATTCTGCAATTTTAAATAAATTTGGTTGAAAGGTCATGGAAAGCAGACACAACCAACAAAAAATACCTCTCTGAAAAACGAAGCATGTCTCCTCTGCCCACCCCAGTTGTTTCTGGAATACGAGTTTCTGTTGCATGAAAATCCCTCTTGGAAGAACCCTTACATTGGCAATATACGGAAAGGATTTTTAGGAGGCGTTTTCAAATATTTAGAAACTTTTTTTTAACAATCCTTACGTATATTTAAATATGTATGCCAAGTATGTAGCAAACCAAATCATACGTGGTATATAATTGTTTTTCTTCTGATTTAGGTGACAAACAGCATGTTTGGTGCTTCAAGGAAGAAGTTTGTAGAGGGGGTTGATGGTGACTACCATGATGAGAACATGTACTACAGCCAATCATCGATGTTCCCACATCGATCAGAAAAAGATGTAAGTTGAATAAGCTTATTTTTTCTCCTTTCATTATCAAGGTAGTTTCAAGTACATGAAATATTTGTGAGGAAGGGCTTTGTCTAGCTTTAAGCTGTACATGACTGTTTTCAGTGGAAAGTGCTTTAATTTTAGTGAATTTATGTATGTAAACTTCAGCCATATACTTGCTAGCACTTTATTTTTTCATCTTAAAGAATTGTATTTGCAATTTTAATTGGGTTATTGATTATATCTTGTGCTTACATGCTGCGTCTACAAGGTTTTTGTTGTGGTTTTGCATTTTACATTTTCAACTGTTTTTAGTTTCTGAAACTGCCTTGTGCATTTGCTGAAGTATTCTGAATTAGGTATTTCTTCCATTTGTAATGCCACAAAGTTACTAATTTTTTCCCCTTGGAAATGCAATATTGTATGTTAGACTTGTGTTGGCATTACTGAAGCTCTGCTTCTTACCAAAGATAAATAAAAAAGGCAGTAATACATTCACTTTCACATGGAGTGGCACGTAAAAATACGTTGAAGACTTGAAAGTGTGACTTGAAGTTCATGTCACCTGAAGGTCAGTAATGTAATCTAATGACAGGCATGCATTTAATATGTGTAGGCAACATATTCTTTTTAATGAGAAAAGAATATATCCCTTCAAACTTTCAAAAAGGTACGGTTGCTTCAAGTCTGCCTCTAAGACTGTCCAGAAATGCCTTGATAGGCTTTGACCTATATAAACATAAACATTTCCTATACTCTTTGCTAAATTTTAATCCAGATTTTCAAAGAGAAGGATGTAAAGTAGAAGACTTTTTAAAGTGAAACCCCCAAAAAAGTGTAAATGCAGCTTTCCAATTCATTTTCATAATTTAATTTGATGAGAAGTTTCAGGTGAGCCAGCAGAGGATTAAAATGTAATATGGTATAAAGAAGACTAAATAGGCTGCTCTTTTCTGTTTATGTTGATTACATATGTGCCTGTACCACAGGTGGAACATTTATAATGTTGAACATACTTTCCTTTCTGTGGTCATCAATAGGTGCAGGTAGCACTCTCAAAAACAGTAGACATTATTTCTCCAAAGTGATTTGTGGTCATTAAACCTGCACTTTTAAATTTGACGCGCTGAGGGAAAAATTGTTATGGTGTAGTAAGAAAGGCAGAGTGAGATAAATGCTATGCGCTACAGTGTACACAGTAAAAGCTGATGCTTGGTACATTGTGTCCCAGCAAATGAGTGCTTTGGTTGCCTACTTTTTCTGTAGGCAGTGTTGCAGAAGTGGAACTTAGAATGGCACTTCAAGACAAGGAAGGTGGGTGTTCCAGACACCAGGAGTGACAAATGAGAAATCCTGAAAGCTTGTGGGAGAACTGGCCAAAATGGGACATAGAAGCTGCTGTATTGGGAGAAGAGTGATGTTATTCCGACAGGAAATAGAAGAGTGGATTTGCAAACGCTTTTTAAAATTTTATTTCCAAATCTGTTTTAAGGTTCCCCCCCTCCCCCCCAGCCCTGTAGCTTCACTACTGACCATGACAACTTTTTGAGTTTATACTTATGAAATTTTAAACTGTTATATGCTATTGTGATTTTTTCAAATGTTGTTCAAAGTAAATTTATGGTGGTAATATTGACTATACACCTTTGATCACTCAGGTATAACTAAATGTATATTCTATATTACATGTTCCATTTGCTGTTTCATTTGGTTCACAGTAGATAAGAGAGGCTGGAAAGGTGGTTGTATTTTCTTTCCAACCAATTTTGCTGGCATGAAAACCTTTTCCTGTTGAAAGTAACCATGTTTTCAAATCATATTTCCACTAGAATTTTGCTAAAAGTGTTCTGTATTTGAGAACACAATAAATAGATTGACTCTGTTGTTTGGATAACAGTATTGACAGACTAAAATAAAATTGCTCAGAATTTTGTCCAAGTAAACTAATAAAGACTAATGTTCAAAACCTGGATCCAGTTTTATGAATACCTGTGGGGAAAATTCCAGCATTCTAGATTTCTTTGAAGCTTTCTGTCTTCACGTCTAATATGGGGATAAAATAAAGCTAGAATAAATCTGAGGGAAAGGAGTGAACTGTTTTTATGTAAACAAGGTGCAGTTTTACTGTAATTTAAATTATTCCTCTTTTTTCAGATTTGATTGAACACAGGGAATGGTGAAATCCTCTTAAAATTTAGAGTAGAGTAAGGACTATTACTGCAAGCATATTTGTATAAAATTAAAACCTGTTTCTCACTTTTACAGTAGAGTTTCTGGCCATTTGAAGAGGCATTGTCTTCAAATGGGGTTTAGTGATGACTTGTACACTGGTTTTAACTGAGTTGTGTGCTTTTCAGCTTTCTACCTTGTTTTAACACAAAAGGTAGAAGTTTCCAAAGAATATTAAGTAGTTCTTCACTTACTAAGTGAAATAAAAATCTAGAACCTATCTGAAAAAGATGTGAAAAAGGTTATTTTATGCCTTTTAATAAACAATTTTCATAGCACTTAGTGGTGTGGTATTTTTTTGCTTTTTTTGCTTCAGCTAATTTGAATTGTAAAATAATTTCCTTCACACAATTGTAAAGTGAATTAAGGCTGCTCAAGTGGTCTTTTAAACTTTGAAGACTTTTGCCAAGGACAAAGATGTAGCAACAAATAGTTTAGGACATGTTACTTTTCTTTCAGAGCCTCAGCATAGCTAAAAGCTGTCTTTTATCTTACCTGTTCACTAGAGAGGGCAGTTCCAGAGAGGCAGGACTAATAACGGTAGTTGAAATGGAAAAGTTACATGTTACTCACAGGCACAAGTGCTTCAAAGATTGTACTGATGCTGATTTTAGGCCCAAAATTATGGTTCGTTAGATGAGATTACATTGCTCAAGCCATCTGATGCTTCCTTTTTACTAAATAAGTGGCTTTGCCTTGGATCATCACGCACTTGCTGTGTTAAGCAGGGAAGCGGAACAGAGTATGTCTGTGAATGCTCTGTCTATGAATTTTTGTTGTGCACTTGGTCAGTGCATGATAACCAGGTCAGTAGTCCTTTGGCAAAGAATTCAGGTATTTTATAGAACTTTCAGAATGAAAAACAGGTTAAGAAAATAGTTCAACTTTCCGCTGGAAGCAAATGTGGTCCTTGTAACGTAAATTGACAAGATGATACACTGTGTTCCCACAGAATAATTGCAGAGCTTATTTGTGGCCAATTTCAGCAACTTCATTGAGCTGTCTATGCACTCAGCAAAGTAATTTTCAGGACATGGGTACCTGTATTTTTATTTGGATGGAGTGCCAGTGGTAGAAATCAGTAACTCAGGGTGTTCATGTACTTTTGAATCTGTAGTCATCAGTTGAGCAAAGCAAAAATGACTATGAGCTTGGAGAAAAGATTGGACCAATCCAATCTGAACTTCTCTAATTTCTCATATGTGAGAATGTAATAAGGTCTGTACAAAATTTGACCAGTCTAGCCCAATCCACTGAGGATGCATACATGAGAATATGAGCTGCAGTCATAAATCTGACAGTAGGCAGATGTGCCTTTTAATAAAGATCTTCCCCAATGATCAGGAAAAGTTAGGGTTTTTTCAATTAAAAATGGTGGTGGTAAAATGAAAGGTGGTCTGAGGTCTTTTGCTGTGATTCTATTAAACTGATTTATAGAACCTCAACTTTTACTGTATTTTGAAATACATGGCCTTAAAAAGAAGTGGTATTTTACAAAAGATGAAACCATGAAACAAGGTTTAGCTTACCATCAGATTGAGATCCATAATCTTGCTAAATTTGGGAAACTATTTGTGTAAGAGTTTAATCAGTTTTCTGGAAATAGCCTTGGCTTTAGGTTTGCTGAACACCATGTTGTTCCAGATGCATTGTTGGCTCTTTAATATTATTATTTTAGGATTCTAAGGAAACCTATGGTATCTTATTTCCCAAGGCTTCTTTCCTGGCATTTGCCTTAGTCATTGCACAGGAGTTTGTTAGCTTAGTCATAATTTAACTTCAGATGCTTCACATGGAGTTGTAAGTATTTAAGAATTCCCACGAAACCCTCTTGAGTCAGGAGTAGTTGTAGCTTCACTCTAATGCTGATCGGCTGAACAGAGGCGCTGTACGTTAATGTACCTTGGTAACAATCTGAATAGTTTTGATCCATTTGTGAAGGGGAAAAAAAGTAAAACTTATTTTGGGAAATAAATAGATATTAATTATTTTTAATTATAAATGACAAATGTATATTTTCACATGCATTACTTTGCGCATAAACATTCTTGTAAATTTGACTGAATAGTGGGCTGCTACGCCCTGCTCGCTTTGCGAAACAGATGGCTTGGTCTTGTCTCTTTGAAGTGTGAGTTACAAAGCAGGAGAGTTGCTTTTTACCTTCCAGGAGGGTGATTAAACATCTATTAGTGAGTACACAATAAGTTTCCTTAAAAAACCAACCAAACCCACAAAAACAAAACAAAAAACCCAAACAAAAATCAAACCAACAAACCCTCCCCCAAACAGAAAAGCAAACAAAAACCGAACAAACTTTACATGGATGAAAATTGCAATGCCATTAATAAAAATAGTTGGAAGGACTTGCAGGGGATGAGATTAGAAACTATTCAAGGAACTTCTTGTGTTTCAATGCAATTCCCTTTCAGAGCCTATAGTCATTCTGCCTGCAGCTTGCATTTTTGTAGGAAAGTTATACAGTATGATGAAAGAACACAAAGTTTCAAATACAAAACACACCTTTAACTGTCTCACCTATAAATTTATACCTGAATGGATTTATCAAATAAAACAATACATCATAAACTAATTTTGCTCAGAGATGGAAGTGGGTTTTTGTACTATTTCACACAGTTTGCAAGTAAATATCTGAATGTGAGTTAGTTCGTATCACTTTACAATGTGAAATTATGTCACAAAGAAATTCATTTTACTATTGATGACAGTATGTAATTTTCACTATGTTGAATTTGTATTTAGGTTTTTTTATGGAATAACTAAATGACTGTGGTAGATGTTCTTTACTTTTCTGTGCTTCATCTTCATCTAAAAGCGTTATTTTACTACATCTCCGCTTAACAGTGTGCAGTAGTTTTTATATGTCAGCTTTAGCTTTTGAAGTGGTGTCTTGGACTAGATTAATTCCATGCATAAAATCATCTGTATTTTCTAGAATGGGGAGGTTATGGTTTGTTACCCAGTCCCTCAGTTCACTGAACATACTGTTTTGTAATATTGGTGGTTTATGGGCTCAGTGTGTGGGTATTTTGTTTGGGTGGTATGTTTTTTGGGGTTTTTTTTGCAGCTTGTTATTTATAAAATATTTACTTTGTTGTCCTAGTTCTTAATTGCTTTGGCATTTTTTATAACATCTTTCAATGAGTTTTCAGTAATCTTTTGGCTTATTACTGCGCAATGTATCTACACAGGGAGAATTCGTTTTTAGAGTTTTACTTGGATAGCCATGTTAACCTCATGTTAATAATGTCATTGTCATTCAAAAATAACATCTTGCCTCTAAGGTGTTGAGATACTGCTTCCATCAACAGTGTGGTCCTACCTGCTTGGGACTCCCAAGTGCCACTGGAGGCAAAAGATCACAACCATGAATGATGAAATCTGAAAGACTGAATAAAATCTCATATTTCAGTGTTGTATTTAATTTTATATTTCACTAGTTATTTACATCAGTAATATTTTTCACTTGCAGATGATAACTTGCATTTATAAGGCTGTCAAAACTTCTTCATTGATTTATGATATTGAGATTTGGAAATATTGTTGGATATTTTCTTGCAACGTGGTGATTTTGTGAGCACTGTATTAAAAGGTGGTTTAAAGAGGAGGACTGATAACACTACTGAAAAACCAGCAGTCTCTAGAAAAATACGTAATTTTATCTGTTATTTGTTAACTTGTTTTACTACTATTTTTTAGATCAGTATAACACTTCGCTCTGAGGGTGTGGGTTGGATGTTATTATTAAATAGTGCAGCACAGATGACAGGTACCAGAAATAAAGTAGCGCGAATACAAAATGGTGCTGATGTTTGCACCTGTGAGAAATCCATCGTATATCAGGCCAGATACTACGCACAAACTTGCTTATTATAACTCGTTTTGCTTTTAGGAGTTGACTTTGTAGTGCTGGCTTGATGTATTTTAACTTCAGCTTGCCTTGTGTCTAAGAAAGTAGCTTTAGGCTGTAAGTACATAATGTAGCAGCCTTCACAGAACTGTTGCTTTGCTGAGTTTTCTTGGTGCCACCGTGCAGAGGGCAGTGATGGTGATGGGCAGCTGTCCCCATGCTGAGTGGGGTCTTTGCTTGGAAGAGGCAGGATGCTGCAGTGCAGGGGAAAGCAGGAGCCTGCTCAGCCAGCTCTGCTGTTCAGCCTTCCTCCCACCGCCTCCCTCTGCTTTCAGGGAGGCTGCAGCCTATGTTCACCAGCCTCCCAAGGGGGCTGCAAAGTGCAGCAGTTTTTTCACAGTTCTAGCAAATTTAAGCAGTTGCTGGTGCTTTTCTTTCTGAGTTTGTTGACACTCTTAAGTGAATTTATTGCAGTAAAATTTCATTCAGCACAAAGGATAGGAAATTGCCTGATAGCCCCTTACAGCTTATTGATTTTTAGTATGGCCCAGTCCAGAAAAACTGAGCCATCTTCTTGGATCATCAGTTGGTTTGAGTTTAGGTGCGTAATCTTCCGTTATCAGAACTGTGCTATGACTGTTTGAGACTTGTGAGTAAAATGATGTCCATGTCTTAGTTGACTGTTGTCGACTCAGTCTGTCAGCCTGCCAGTACTGAGCGTTGGTCCTTCCTTGTATACCGGCAGAATAAAGCGCACCCGTCATGTTACACAAGGTCTTGTTTGCTCACTTGTCTCCATGCCCTGTGGGAGATGCAAGTCTGTCTCCTAAAAACATGTACAGGGAAAGCCAGTTGAAACAATCTGTCTAGTTCGGTCATAGAAGATTGGAATAGATGCAGAAATCCCATGCTACTTTACAGCTGGGTTTTGTAGCTGTTAACCACTGGCAAGTCGATTTAGATTGTTACCACGATAATTCTGAGCACTTTTTTCCTAAGACTTGAACATAATTGGGTAAAGCTTAATAGGTTTTAACAACTAGAAGAAGCTTTAGTCACCTTAAGGCTTAGTCTGCTTTAGTTTTTATTAAGTTTATGATCTTTGTCTGTTGTAGACTAAAAGAAATTCAAGATTGACTTCCAGCCACAATTGCAAATATGCTCTTGGAGAGTTTGGTTTTATTTTGTGTGGCCAGTATTCCAGTCAGGTGAAATAATGATTGCAAAATGTCAGAAGGAGTGTTTTTAGTACTACTAACACTGTACCTTTTGAGGTGTCATTATCTTTGGTAGACTAAGTTTGAGTAGACTGTATTAGTGACTCAGAGGCTGTAAATGCAAATAAAGGTCCTGGTAGCATAGGTTAAGGTTTTGGTGAATTTAGTTGTTTTTTTGTTGTTGATATAAGTTACATGGAAATAACAGAAAAACAAGACCATTTAAAACTGTTCCTTACTTAGCTATGACAGAAAAAAGTGTTTAATAAACTAGAGAGGGAGTAACTGAGATACCGATAGAGCATATTCCTTCTCCATCAGATTAGAGAAATGCTGCATTTAATTTGCCTGGAACAGATCCACAGGAATTGTTATTGATTTCTTCTTGAGGTTTGTTATCTTTGATGTTCTAAGTACATTATGACATTAAGACTTAGTGATTTTAATGCTTGGCCTTTATTATGGTTTTCTATAAAGGTTTCTCTACAAGTCATTTTGCAATTAACTTTTCATGTAAAAGTAAATGGCACAATAGATGTGACCTACTTTGTAATGTTTCAAAAGAAAATCCTCTTTCTAATAAGCAGCGTTTAATAAATATTATTTGCCATTCCTTTTAATTGAATTTAAAAAATCAAGTAGTACTCAGTGTAGAAGAGGTGGGATTCATTTTCTCTCTTTCACGTAATATAGTGCCTCTAAGGGGTTTTCTAATAATTTTTATTACTTCAAAGTAACATTACAAATGAAAGGTTTTTGTGCTGAGGTTTTGTACCATCTTCTACTTACTACATCACATGCCATCACAGCAATTTTTGAAGTCCCTGAGAAGCTGCTCTTATGGGATCTTCCTTTTTGGGTTAGCTGTCTAATTAATCTGTCCCAAAGTTAGTAGTACTTTTTAACTGATGTTTCTAACTCAGTGTCTGGTTTGTTTGTTGTGTTGTGGGGTTTTTTGTTTTGTTTTTTGTTAGTTTTAAGTTTATTTTTTAACTTGGGTGCTCTTATCATTGTCTCTGAAGGTATCTCATAATAACTTTTTGCTCTCATTTCTTTTTTCATAGAATTACAGTTTGCCACACCTTGCAGCATGTTTTAGGATTTTCAACTTGTCAAACTTGAATATTGCTTTCTTTGACCTGGGCATTTTATTTTACCTTCTTAAAACTACTGTATCAGCTTGTTTTATCCATGTTTAATCAATTTGTCAGTTTGGGGGAAGAGTGCTTTTGAAATGTGTCCCCCAGGTGTCCCCACTTCAGCGTGCTTTGGTTTGCATTGCAGAGCAATCTTGGTGTGAGTGAATTTGATCCCTTCTGGATGAAAACAGGTTGGAAGCAATGCTCCAGAAGTGCACCAGACACGTACCACTCACTAATGGCCATTCAGTCCATGGCATCAGGTGTTTTAGTGGCTGTGTTAGCTCAGAACCGACTTTTTGTTTTACAAGTGCACTTGTCTTCAGCTGCATTACTTGCTGATGTAGATGTGGCCTGTGAACTTGGCTGAATGCTGAGTTAGAGCCATTGGTAATTTAGTTTTGTTTCTCATTTTTACCATCTGGATTTGGCCCAAGTGTAGACAACTAGCAGATTCAGTTTATAAGGTTTAAGTTTGAACATCTGTCTAGATGATACCAACAAAGCAATTTACAGTTTATCACAATAAAAGTTATTTTGATATGAATTTTTTTACTCTCAAGTTGAAAAAGCATGATATCACCTTATCTCTGAGAATTCAGATGTTCCTTTCCGTGAAACCACCGTAAAATTCAATCCAAGTCCAGACTGCTTTACTAAGCAAGCAGACATTTGCCTGTGTGTGAGTAAACACAAGTAGCATGTTCTGCTGTGAACTGGATGGATGGATTGGGTCAACTAATAGCTCTTCTTGCTCCAAGCGACAATCAGCTATACTTAATGTTGATTAACTACTAATCTGTTCTTTAAAGACATCCAGAAATTGATGTTCCAGTACTTGTCTGTCCTTAGGATCACAAAGCGTTTTTTTCCAAGTGTTCAGCTTACATATCTGGTTTCTCAAATGCAGTTATACTTCCCATTTCTGCAGCAGCACAGAGAATAGTTTATTCTTTTCCTCTTAGAACAGATGTGTAATATACTGCTACAGGTGTTACTGTGCCAATATTTTGGCGAGTGTCTAAAATCTTTGATGACTTCGAAGGAGTTTTCAGTTGTTTTGGCTTTCTTGGCATAACATACTGTTGGAAACTTTCAGAGCAAGATAACACAGTATTTTTGTGTCTTTAATAGCCTTTTATTCTTCTTACATTTTAGATGCTGGCATCACCATCAACATCAGGTCAGCTGTCTCAGTTTGGGGCAAGTTTATACGGGCAACAAAGTAAGAATTCTTTTTATTGATGATATGTTTATTTTATGCTGAATATGTTACAGTTGCACACTCTGGATAGAGAATATGCGGATGGCTTTGTTTTCTGGTGATTGTAAAAATGACAGTATCCCCTTATGTGCAATTATTTTAAATTTTTTGAAGATATATTTTGCTTTGCTTAATATGCATTTTTGCAGTGTTTAGTGTGCAAAGTGTCATATGTTGACACTGTATAACTGTTAAATATCCAAATATAACCATGCTATAAAAAATGTCTGTGATTTAACCAGGACTCTCTGAAGGAAAACCTAAATAAAGTGACCTGGGCCAAAATGAGCCTAGTTCAGAAAAATATGTAAAGAATTGAAGGAAATTATGCCTTAAATATAACTGATGTTTCATGCTGTACTGGAGCACATTGAATCTTCTTGTGTATGTGCTTGGCAACTTGCATTTGGGAAAGATTTGGCCAGTAAGATTATTGCCTTCTGCACCACTGGTTTTTTTCTGTCCTGTACTTTGGAGGTTTCATCTGTATCTGCCTGTCTTGTGGACACTGTTGCAATAGAAGACCTATAGAGCAACAGTCACGTGAATGATAACTTAGGGCCAGTGTTGAGAACTAAAGCTCCTTGTAACTAAGAGGTGCATTCAGACACTGACTCAGAATATCCGAGTTAGATACAGTTCCACAAGTAAAACTGGTTGTGAGCATCATCTCTGCTGTGTCACTGTATGGTTTTGAATGTTTTCAGCTGTTTTGCCAAGTGCTTCTGACTCAGATCCTATGAAAAAGTGTCTTCAGAGTACTTTAGAGAGTCTGGACTTTTTATCTGGACAAACTAAAAGCTTTCTTTGCTAGATGCATGGCCTTCCCAATTTCTTTCAGCTTTCTTCAAATAGCTTCTTAAAAAATATAGTGGGTTTTCTTTTTTGTTGTAGGGTTTGTTTTCCTGTCTCAGTGGCCACTGATGAGTGACCACGTAATATAAACTAGCATTTGATTATGCTACTGAGATTTATATAAGCAGCTTCTAGCCAGTGTGAGAGTGATGTTTGGGTCTTGTCTTTTGGGTCCTGATTCTGGCACTACTGAATCTTTAAAACTTATCTGTCTACAAATACTGAAATAGTTTATTCATTCTGTTTGTCAGTTATTTGTTGTTTATTTTTAAGGTCGACTTTTTTCATCAATTTCTTTGTTCATAGAGTTGGTTGTGGTACCTAGGATGTAATCTCTAACACGGAGGCATAGATGGCTAAAAACTTATAAGTAAATATTATCAGATGTCAATTTCTACCAAATCTTGAGGAAAAGCGGCAAGAAACTTCTGTGTTGAAGTCATCCTTATGATTAAAATACTTTTTAGGAAAAGCAAAGCTGATAATGGCTATGCACTTTTAATGATTGGTAGCTGTTACTCATCAAGCAAGATGTCATGTTATAGTGTTAATGTAACTTAAACATAAAATTAGGAAGGAAATTGGCCATTTCACTGTTCAGCCTCCAACATATAGATCTCGTCTCAATTAGAAAACTGGAAAAAGTAAGAAAAAAGTAGGGCTTTTTCTCAGTGACTATTTCAACTGCCCCTGCTTGCCAGGAATATGGTTCTACTTTGCTGTAACATCCCTAATCATTAAAAATTCTACTTTGAAGAAAGCCAACAAGAAGAAATAACCATCAATGTAAACTGGCTTTGCTAAAACAAATGCTTGCACAAAATTAACTTGAATATTGTAATCACCTTTTTTTTGTGTGCTGTGTCTAGTTTAAAAGTGTATGTATTTTTTCTGTACCATTTTATTTTTAAAATTCCATGTAATTGTTAATCAGCATGAAATATAATTTATAATATATATTCACGCTCATTGAAATTATTCTGATGCAGCAAATTGCCAAAATATTTACAGTGAACATCTTGATATAATCAGCTTTTAATGAAGTGTTAGGTTGCTTGCTATAGCAAGGTACCCTATCTCTTAATCTGAATGTATAGGGATAGATTTGAGTGTTGTGAGCACTTTGAGTTTTGTTGCAAACTTTTTGGGTTGCAAATTGTAGGATAGGACACAGACACCAGTTCTTAAGGTGTGAGAGCTGAATGACAGGGAGGTTTCTTCAGACCTTGTCTTGATAGTAATTTGAGCATATGCTGTGTCTGTTCTTTGCATTCTTAGTATTTAATCACATCATACCATGGCATATTCAGCACTTCTGCAGGGGCAATCTACCATGAGAGAGTGCTGATACATCATAATTTTCTTTTGTTTGGTCTGCAAGATAAGGTTTTGACTTCTGTGAGTCTACCTCAGCAGCCTTATGCCAGAGCAGTAGGAACTGTCACAGTTATCGCATTTTATATGCTAAGTTTGTTCCTATTGCTACGTTGCACTAA
This sequence comes from Pseudotriccus pelzelni, assembly GCA_035584735.1. Classification (NCBI taxonomy): domain Eukaryota; kingdom Metazoa; phylum Chordata; class Aves; order Passeriformes; family Tyrannidae; genus Pseudotriccus; species Pseudotriccus pelzelni. Next base: position 34,142,725 of record JAWMRA010000041.1, read on the forward strand.
ATGACTTTTTCTTGTCTTTGAGCATAATTCGAAAACTTAATAAACAGAAAAGCGATGTGAGAATGATGAGAAACTTCATAAACCTCTTGGACATTTTGAGACAGGGCAGGAACTGGTTATTTTCTGCTGTTCTGGATTGAAGTAATTTATTTTTTTACCTTACTGAAAAAAGTGTGGGGAAAAAAAGCTTGCATTATTCTGTCACACAGTTGTTTGTATAGAAAATACTTTTGATCACAATGTTAAAACTCTTCTGTATGTTTTTAAATGCAAGTAAAGGGCATTTAAAATTCTGCTTGCTTTCTTTTCTCAAAAGGTCAAACTTGACTTGATCATGGACACTGAAGTACTGTTGCCATAGAGAAGCAACTTAAACTGTAAAGAGAGAATTGGCCTAAAATGTTGCTTTTGTTGTCCTGAAAACAATGTTACTGTTAAATAAATATCCATCACTTTCTTTTTTTTTATGAAAGATTTGCTTAATTTTTAGCAAGACAAATCAGTGTTCTGTATATACTGTCCAAATATATGTACCAATTAGCATATTTCTTGAGTGCAGTTGCTAATTTTCCCAAAATGCTGCCTTTTTTTGAGGTAATTTGTAGATTTTCATGTCTCATCAAAAAACTCAAAACTCAGCCCTTTATCTACAGCTACATCTCACAGGAAACAAAATTTTGTTAGTGACTTCGAATACAGAAATTCCTCAAAGAGCCTATCTAAAGTTAAACAGAAATGGGGCTGAATTTGATAATTGGGCTTCTACTATGCAAACAAGGACTTAGTTTTTACACTGCACTTTCCTTCAGTCTTTACACTTTTTGGTACGTTGTCAGAATAAATTGTTTCCATCTACACCTGATGGAGAAGACTTTGTTCCTGATTGCTCTGTATCTCCACCCCTCTGAATTTTTTTTCAATAGGTGCACTAGGCCTTCCAATGAGGGGAATGAGCAACAATACCCCTCAGTTAAATCGCAGCTTATCACAAGGCACTCAGTTACCGAGCCACGTAACGCCAACAACAGGGGTACCAACAATGTCACTTCACACGCCTCCATCTCCGAGCAGGTATTTATTGATAGCCAATATTTCTGCAACTGTGTCTTTGTGCAGAGTTCTTGTTAAATGGTCTGCATATTTTGCCTCAGCTACTTTACAGTCTGATAAATCAAAAAAGAAGAAAAGTAGTTTCTTATGGACCACTGCCTGTGTTAGGGAAATAATGCAGTAAAATAGTAAGGAGTTACTGTAAGACATTATTTGATTTTTGTATATAAAGGACAAATTGCTGGCAAATTCTGCTTCAGAATGTAAGAGGTTGTTATTTGATTGTTCAGGTAAATGTACAGTTAAAATTTTTATATGATGTCATACACTATGTAAGAATGTTAAATTAGTAGGTCTGAAGGTCTCATTAAAAATGGAGTTGTAACACCTTTTCATATTTATAATATTTATGTAAACCAGACCAAGGACTTGATTAGTATGTCATGGGTCGTCTGGTGTTTTCTGAAGAAATCCAGAACTGCATTAATTATAGAGAGTGATCTAAACATACTGTTTGGTCACTAAGTGCAAATTAAATTACAGCAGCTCAGAGTCCATCCTGCATTAGTAATATAAATGAGTAGCCAAATACTGTTTTACAGTTTCATCTCTGTGGATGATTTTTCTCTTTCAGGGGGATATTGCCTATGAATCCTAGGAATATGATGAACCACTCCCAGGTTGGTCAGGGCATTGGAATTCCCAGCAGGACAAACAGCATGAGCAGTTCAGGGTTAGGCAGCCCCAACAGAAGCTCTCCAAGCATAATATGTATGCCAAAGCAGCAACCCTCTCGACAACCTTTTACTGTGAACAGGTAAGGCTCTTTGGTTGGACCATCCCTGTACAACCATGTACATGCTACTGAGGAAATGTAATTTTTATCCATTAGAATAAATCTCAAAAACTGCTTTGTGTGTTCATTAGGCTTCAACTGTGTTTTGGTGCTATGTTTATGCTTCCTTCATACTGATAAACTTGTAGTAGGTACTGTCTTAGTTCTAATTATTTAATGTGTGTAGTCACAGCTTTGCATGGCCGACTGCTTTGTTCCATGACCTCATGATCACTGTGCTCCTGGTTTTGTCCTTTTTCTCCCTTCAGGCCCTTCCTTAGGGGAGTGGCTCTTAGAGGAGCACAAACTTGCTAATGCAGTCAGATGCCATCTCTAACCCAATATTTGACAAAATAGATAAAGGGAGGTGAAAACTAATGTCACAGTTATCTGAATCTTAATCAGGCTGCTTAGTTTTGTAGTTTCACACTGATACAGGCATACAGATGCTTTTCTCAGTGATCACAGCAATAGTGATTTGGTGGTAGCAGTTCATGTTCTTGGAGTGTGAGAAGACTTTGTGCCTTGCCTCTAATTACATAGAATTTGCCTGTATAGTGTCAAGTAGAGAAGAGGATAATTTTAAAAGATAATTTCATATTTAAAAGTGTTTTTGAAATTTGAGATCACAGAAGGTTGAAGTAGTAACATACTTAAAAACTCTACATGCAGAGGACAGTGATATTGGATATTGATACATGTATAGAAATCATGTGTTTAAATTTCATTCAGCTGTAGGGAAAAAACGCTGTAGGAGCATTTGAATTAAAATCCTCATCTTTCACTGTTTCATTGTATATTTCACTTTCAAGAAGCTACAGTTTTTACAAGTTGAGAAGGAAGTATCTCTGGAACAATGACGGCTTATTCTACAGTGTATTAGGCTACAGAAGTATAGTGGTAGTACAATATCCAATTGCTAATAGATGCATTTACCAATATTTTGAAATCATTATTGGGAAAAAAATTTGTGGTGTTTGCTTGTCAGGTGCATGAATTATGTGACTTTCAAGAAGTGTTTTCTGAATAGTTGCTTAGGTGGAGCATTGAATATTTTTAGGTTAGGTTTTTGAACATGAAGCAATTAAGGATGTTTCAAATTAGAGTGAAATGCTTCAGATTTGTAACTGTGTAAAAAGTTTGTGTGATTTCCACTGGGAAAGCATTTCTTTTTTTTAAATGGAAACTTATAAAATATCAGCTTCCATCCTGTTACAGGGGAAAAGCGAATGTCATGATTTCCCACAGGGCAGGCACTCAGAATTTTACTCTGCTGGGGGCCCTACCTTTGAGGTTCTCAACGTCTCCAACTCTCATGGAATGAGGCAGATTATATGTGGGGGTGTCTTTCCAACCACACTAGATCTATATGATATTTAGATGTTTTAAAATATTTTTTCCTGACTGTATGAAACTTTAGCTTGTGTCCTTGTATGCCAGAGACCATCCCTATGCTCATAGTAATGCCACGTGTAGCTGGTGGTGATTGTACACCGTAACCATTCAGGTTATGAATGAGTCATGACAAACTTGATCATTTTCATAATCCAACTTCCCACCTGCAAGTGAATGGATTACAGTCTGACTTTTAACTACTGCATTTATTGCTGCTTCATTTTTCTGTATGAAATTGAGCAACAATTGTGGTTGTCATAACCTGTTGGTTGACAGATGTCTTAAGATACAGTGGCTGTTAAAAAACTAAGTTATTTTGAAGTCGTTCTAGTTGACTTGATTGAGCGGTGCCTGTTGCTGCTGCTCAGAGTTTTCAGAAGTATGAAGGAAAAGAATTAAAACGCGAGTTTAGTTGCTTGAGCTTGAAATAATTTAAATGTTGTAGGGGTTTTTTTTCCCCCCCCTTAATACCTTCCACTGGAAATTGCAAAGTACATATACCCTTTTCTCTGACTTCGTGGATTTTTTTCACAGTATGTCTGGATTTGGGATGAACAGAAATCAGGCATTTGGAATGAATAACTCCTTATCAAGTAACATTTTTAATGGAACGGGTGAGTTTACTCTGTTTAATGTTCATCTTAAACTACAGTAGAGAGATTTTTTTCGACTAAGTAAGTCTAATTGAAAAAACTTTGTTCTGTTGGAGTGCAACTTTCTTATAATTTTCAGTTGTTTCATAGAAATACTGCTCCAAGAGCAGTGCTAGCAAACTGTTACTACTTCATAGCAGTGGATTTTAAAACTCTAGAAGAGAAGGAGGAAGTACTCTGTATACTGATATACTCGCTGTATATCATGTGGTTATAGATTACATCTAGTTGGTTGAAATGCAAAATAGCTCATGGAATTGATGAGATCAGAGAAGAAAAGATTTATCCATTTTCTATGAAAACATTAGATACATAAAACCAGTGGGAAAGCATTTTTTTTTGAAATCTCAAACTCCCTTTGAACAGCTGGCTTATCATGTATTTCTTTCAACAGTTGTTTCAGTTGTGATTTTCTCTGGGAATTACTTCTTCCCCTGAATATAATGAGCTAGACAGTGGAAAATACCCTTGTGCAGAAATGCCTTAGGTTCATGTGTGCTGATGTTTCTGTAGGTGGCTGCATATATGAAGGAACTTGAGGTGCTGGTGACATCACAAGAGTGGAAGGATTTGGGCATTCCCTAGGACAGTGTTACACTTTTATAGAGCTGCAGCTCTGGCCTCACCCATGTAGTATTTTCTGCTGCAAATGAAAAAGTGTTCCCATGTAACTTGCACTGCATTGGCTCTTCAGCTGCTTTAGCTTTGTCTTACCTTGTCTGAGGACAGTAGAGCTCTTTGATGCTGCTGCTAATATGGGTTATTCTCTTAAATTTCTTCTTAATAGCTCTTCAAATTTAAAACAGGCCACCTATCCTAGTACTGTAATTTTGATCGTCTGTCTGTATTTTGCGTGTGCGATCTTTAATTCAAAAAGAGTTGTTACTAAATGCTGTTGACTAGCTATTGTTTAAAAGCAAACGTCAAAAATCTTGGTGCTCTTTAGGCAAGTCTTGTAACACAAAGGCTGTAGTTACTTGTAATAATAATAGTACAAGAAAAAAGATCAACTTGAAGAAAGAAGATATGTCCTACATTTATCTTGCACATAATGAAGTCTATGAGCAAAGTATGTAAGGGAATTAAAAATATCTGTTTTTATTGTAGATGGAAGTGAAAATGTGACAGGACTGGACCTCTCAGATTTTCCAGCACTAGCAGACAGAAACAGAAGGGAAGGAAGTGGCAATCCAACTCCATTAATAAACCCTTTAGCTGGAAGGGCGCCCTATGGTAAGACTTCTGAAAGCTCTTTGAATGAAATAGATATTTGCATGATTCAGCTTTTGCTATTCATAAGACAGTAGGTAGTCTTTTCAAAAATGCCAGATGTGTGAGCTCCTAAGATTCATTTAAAAAAGGAAATAATTAATATTACAGTGATTGGAGACTCCCCATTGTAAGTGTCAGAATTCATGCGCTCTAGTTTTACTGTCAGTAGAGATTGTTGGGGTCTTTGGTCTGTCTAGTATGATTACTCTGAGACTGCTCACTCGAGGTATTTCTTAGGTAATAGCTTTTAGTCAACTCGCTTGTATACATGGGCTGTCAGTGTCTGACTAATAAATTACAGGAATAGTATTTGAATAGTAGAGGTGTTACTGTGTAAAAAGTCAACAGTTGTAAACATACTGTATATTTTTGCTGTTTATTAATAGTATTTGCTGTAGTACTGTTCACCGTCACTCTTATGACAAACATCAAATTTCAAAAAATAACCTGTAAGCATCAACCTTTATCAGTCAGATTCCAAGTACATATCTTATATAATTCTTTCTGAACAACTTAAAAATAATAAAAGGAAAAAACTTTAGGTGGATACAAATTAATTGGGTCTTGAAAAAATTCAGGTAAGCTTAGTGTGAGGCACAAAACTTTCTTTTTGTTACTGCTTTAGTAGATTTAGTAGATGCATGTTGTATCAGCAACTCTGAAAAGTTGCTTTTATAACCTATTTTTGTGATACTTGTCAAATTTTTAACCAAAAATAACCTAGTGTTTTCTAACTATAAAAGCTGGTGTTTCTGAGAGATAGCTCAAACTGTGGTTGGAGATAATATATATTGCATTATCAAGAGAAAGTGGCCTCGTGGATTTGGCATAACCAGGCCCTCTGTGTACGATAGCTGTGAGAAAGAACCAGATAAGTTAAAACTTGCCTTTGCGAAACACAGGGAAAAGTCACTTCCCCAAACAAAGACACTCAAAACTCAGACCAAGAGTGGAGACCTAATACAGCTTGTGGCTTGCACGAGATTTTGTCCATCATAGCATCATAGAATGGTTTGGTTTGGAAGGGACCTTAAAGGTCATCTAGTTCCAACTCTGAAAGAAAAGACATTATGTGAAAAAAATGATAGAAGGTAGGAGATCCACTTCCAGATGTACTTCCAGCATGGATCTGGAGTTCACTGCTCAATAGCACTGCAGCATGAAAAAACCCCTGTAATTGCTCTCATGCTTACACCATTTCCCCATTTTGGTGCAAGCGTAGCTGTTTGCACAACTCTATGGTGAACCACGAAAGAAAGTTCTCTGCTTGAAGAGTTACCTTGAGCATTGGCTTAATGCAGGGGTTGCATGTGGAGGTAGGAACAATCTAGAAATGGAGATGTGAGATGCACTGGACACTGTCTTCCAGCACAAAAAATGGAGAGCAGTTTTGGTTGTGGACAAGAAAAGAAAGTTTGAAATGGAGCAGAGAGATGCTTTCTTCATTCTTGGTTATTCTGGAAAATTATACTTTAAATAACTTTCAGATAGAATAAGAATAATCATTACAGTTAATTCAGTATCAGTTTTATTTATCCAGTAAATGAAATTGTAATAACTCTGGATGAAAAGGCTGAACAGCAGAAACAAGATTAACTCAGTATTGTTCTTTTTTTGAAATAAAGGAACTTTGACCTCTAACTTCAGAATACTAAAGAAAGTCGTATATGGTCATCTACTGAACCATTTTAGATGCTACACATCTACTAAGAATCTTTGAAAAATAGGTCTTAGGCTTCCTTTTGTCTTCTGGTCCTCTGTTGCAGTGTTCTTTGCAACCAAATCTGTGTCTAGCAAAGTCTATTTGCTCTTGGGTGCATCATGTGGAGACTTTCTGGTTTGTTTTGGTTTTAACTGGCATAAAGGAAAAAGTAAAACCAAACCAGATTGCCTTTTTGCTTTTCAGTAGTCAGAATCCAAATTCCAGTGTGACTGGCCTGCTCTTTTGAAATTAGGGTCAGAGCACTGAGAGTTGTGGGCTAAATGCTCTCAGTTTTCCTACCGAAAGTAGGAGTTATTCTTATGTCACAGGCAAGTATTTCATTTGTGACATGTTCTGTTGCAAGTTAGCTGGGCGTCCTTTGAGAATATGTGCTTCTGAAGAGATTATGGTACAAAAGTCTTCATGCAATTAGGGGATGGAGGAAAAACGTATTATACTCTTAAAAGCAGTACATCCTTCGTCAGTGTATTTACCTGAATACAGCTTTAACAATGCCTGTAAAGATTATTTGATTATTTAGATGTGCAAAGCAAGGTGCGGTGGATTTGTCTGAATTTAACCCATAGTGTTTCTCAGTTCACACTTAAATGAAAGGCTTTAAGTCTAATTTGTGTGGATGTTTTGAATGAATACGCTTTGGTTTGCTGTACCTGTTTTTTTAAAAGTCATCACTGTACAGCTTGAGCATAGTGAAAATGGACAGTGAGGAAGATCAGCACCAAAAAAATTCTTTACATAGCAGTTGTTTAATGTTATTCCTGCTTGCATTTTGATGATAGTTGGAATGGTAACAAAACCAGCAAGTGAGCAGTCCCAGGACTTTTCAATACACAATGAAGATTTTCCAGCATTACCAGGCTCCAGCTACAAAGACCCAACATCAAGTAATGATGACAATAAATCTGTAAGTAAACCTTAAATATTCTCTTAGTTTTGTGTTCATACTTCTTTTGATGATTTTAAAATGGGCAGTGACTATATTTGTAGTACAGGATTTTCAAATTTGCCCCTCTAAATTAGTGGGAGATTGAGCATAAGCAGCATGGAATTTCTCAAGAAGTTTTTTTGTCCAAACAGTCACTGTGACCCTGCTTGGACACCTCAAAATTTATTTTTGAGAATTGGTATGTATTTTTCAAGTTTGCAATTAATAATTTCTTTTTCTGTCAGCTGCAGCTCATTTTTTGCTGTTGATGCCACTCAGTAGTAGTAATTTACACATTATAACTTCTTTCTTCAAAGTTAGGTGGTACAGTATCAATTCAAGGTAAAATTCTTGATGGAGATGTGAAATCAGAGGGAACAAGCTCTTTTAATAGAGGTCGTTCATGGCTATATTGTAGACTAGTGGGATACATCATATCTTAAGTATTGGTATAATTATAATGAGTTAAGTATACAGCTTAGATCATAAAATTATGGGCTTTTGTTGTTTGAAAGATTTGTAATAAAAACTGGTATTTTATTGCAAATCAAAGGTGAATAAAATGTGGGTGGCAGAAGACAGTTTTCTGCAGTATTTGACAAAGCATTCTCGTTTCTAATTGCTTCATTCTAATTGCAAAAAAATATGTTAATGAGGTTTGTATAAATACTGATAAGTAGTAGATGTGACTAAAAACTCATGTGAAAACTGAAAAACGCAGCTGTTCAAAAAAAAGGGGCAGTAGGAAGCCTGGCCCTAAATGTTGTGGCCAGTTCTGTTGTGAGGAAAATGTTCTAATACAGTTAGCATTGAGTACAGTAAGGAGAGAGGGAGTAAACGTGATTGTGTTACTGTAGATTTGTTCTGAAGATAAATAAAGAGTAAGAAATAATGAATATGGCAGATATCTTTTGTCAGTTTTTGGGTTCCTAAAACACAGTCAGTTTTCTTGCCAGACATAGTGTTTACGTGTCTTTCCTGATAGTTGCAAGTGTGCTTACTGTATGTTGCTGGCACCTGAAATTGGCTCATTATCTGTTGCTGTGTCGTGGAGTGTTACAAAGGAGCAAGACTGGGGGGAAAAGTACACAGTGTGGTGAATCCAGAGGAAACTCTAGTCACAAACACTTGGGATATCCAAATCAGGTGTAAAATACTTTATCCTTTTAGACTGCAAACTGTTAGCCTGTTAATAGCACTTGCTGTATGGTGGGTATGCTTTAGGAAGTGGTAAATACTGCATAAGGATTGTCAACAGAACTCAAGAGCTTCAGCTTGGAGCCATTTATCAGAGCAACTTGATGTACTGGCTTAGAGTGCTTGACTGAAAGATATGATCTGTGAGTTTTTGCATTTTGGTTTGTTTTCATCATACCAACTCCACGAATTATTTTTAATAGAATTTGAGTACATCAGGCAAAACATCATCCAGCACAGATGGGCCCAAGTTTCCTGGAGATAAAAGTTCGACTACGCAAAACAACAACCAGCAGAAAAAAGGGATCCAGGTGTTACCTGATGGTACGTGTCATTCCACTTTTTCTGCTTTAGAAGTTTTGACAGTCTTTTAGATCGCCTTGTCAATTTCTCCACTTCTTAAAGGAAGAAAATTAATTTGTTCTTCTTGCCTAGGTCGGGTTACCAACATTCCTCAAGGGATGGTGACGGACCAGTTTGGAATGATTGGCTTGTTAACATTCATCAGGGCAGCAGAGACAGATCCAGGAATGGTACATCTTGCATTAGGAAGTGATTTAACAACACTAGGTCTCAATCTCAACTCTCCTGAGTAAGTTTCTGGTTTTTAATAGTGTCTTTAGTTTTGGTTTTCTTGTGCTTTCACTAGTACATTCACTTAGCTCACTTGACTATCACACCCACAAGGTATTTTGCCAAATAAAATTTGAAAATGTAATGATGGTAAAATAAAATTTTCGTAAAGAAGAGAATTGTGCTTCAAGGCATACTGGAATTGTTATGCAAGCTTTCAATAAATCTAGTGGCTTTGTTTATTCTCCTAATTTTTTTAGGAATTTCTTCAAGGAATTGACAGTTTATAAATGTCATGTATACATTACTTTTCAAGTAATAATATGTCTTGTGGATATCTATATTTGATTCTCAGCAATCTGGGGGATAAATTCAATCTACTGTAATAATGAACAGAGCACCTGCAGTGTTACACTGCACAGAAGACAAATGTAAATGAAAATGTAGTTTTATAGTTAACTTCTAGTTAGTCAGTTCACCTGTGAAGTTCACCTTCAGTTCACCTAAGTTTAATCATCTAGGTTTGCTTTAGAGGCAGTGGGGAGAAAAGCAGTTAGTGACTGCACTAATGGTAAGAGAAGTGCTTAAGACAGGTGAGATGAATAACCAACCAACCCAGGGTGCCTCTCTTTCTCCACTAGTTAAAGAAGGAACTTAGTTCAGTTTGGACAAAACTGGTGTCTTCTAGGTGACTGTAATTTTGAGAGAAATTTAATTTTTGGTGCTCTGACTTTCAGCTGACAGTCTCACACCATTTTGTTCCAGCAGAGATTTACAGAGTGTTAGCCTTATAGACAAAGTAATACATGTATTTTAAGGTTTGCACTTACTGTATCAAAAAAAACACAGACCAGACAGCATACATGTACCATTTCATTTCCATCCTCCACAAATTTATATGGAGCTGCGTATAATCATAGAAACTTGATGGATGTGGATATTAAGCATAGGAGAGTTGGTTCCTTATTTTTTAGCAGCTGTTAATAGCTGGATTTTTAACTTTCTTAATATTTAATTACTGTATAGCATATTTATGTTCTTGGACGGAGAGGATAGTGTTAATGTTTAATCCAGACAGTTCTGTATTATAAAGTTGGTTTTACTTCATGCTACAGAAAAGCTTTGCAAACAGCCCATGCAGTCCTCTGTGTCTGGCCTGCCATCTTGCCTTAATTCTTTGCTCTGTGAATTGTTGTTTGTAAAACTAAAAGCAGTTCCCATACGAAAAGACAAATTTTTCTGCCCTATGAGGTACTTCTGATGGTAAAAAATACCTGTCTGACTTGGAAACATAGCACAATAGGTGTCCTTTTGGAAACAAAATTTAAGAATTCTCTATGTATTTCTAGTGGTTTAAATTAACTACCCTAACTCCTATTTAGAAGAAGGGTAAAATCTTTACTGGTTAGTTTTGAGAAAACAACCTGCCAGTATGAGCTTTTCGTCCTCTTTTAAATCACAACCCTTTTAAATCAGAACCCACCAGGCTTGTGACAGCTGCTCCTAGTCAAAGTGAAACCCTGTGTAACACTGGATACCAGAAAAAGGGATCTCTGACACTTAAGTTTTCTAAGAAGGAAAGATAGATTATAAAGAAAATCTTGACCCTGTAGTTTCCCATGGCAGTTTAAATGCAACCTTACTCTGAATATTAAAAAGAAAATTAATAAATATAACTGTTTTAGGAAACTTTCCTCCTTTTTTTCTCACCCCAGATGGTGATTTGGTTGCATGATAGTTTTAGTAGGTTTTTCTCAACGTTGTTTATGGGTTTAATTTTTATAAATCTGTGCTTTTCTTTTTCTACAGAAATCTTTATCCCAAATTTGCATCCCCCTGGGCATCATCGCCTTGTCGACCTCAAGACATAGGTAAGAGAGAAATAACTATTTAATTCAATATTAATATTTGCAAATTACATTCATTTACATGTCTTAATAGTTGCATCAATTCCGATTCTTTTTTAGACTTCCATGTTCCATCTGAATACTTAACTAACATTCACATTAGGGATAAGGTGAGTACGTGTGTGTATGTGTGTGCATGTGTGCATTTTTTGTTACTTTATTACCAGAAGTTTTCTAAATTTTCTTTCAGATGGGTAATGTTTGAAATCAGTGCGTTTTATGGATGTCCTCAGTCCTTCTAGGAGCAGTGGTGTGTTAACAGGCTGATTGAACACATCGAGCAGCCATTATACCTTAAAAAAAGAGAATGGGCATGCAAAAGGATAGCAAAAGAGCACAGTATGTTTTTTAGAGTTTGCCCTTCTTGCGAAGATTAGGATTCTTATGGCATTATTCAAATGCCAAATTAAATGGAGGTATTTCTTCTTGAGATGAGTTCAGAATTGTGGTTCTCACATTTATATGTTCATTCCGTATCTACACGAACAGGGATTTTTTGAGATACATTTTCTTTCAACTGTTGTAGTTCTCTAAGAGGGATCATTGAAAAATAGTGTAAGAAATTTTAGTAATATTACTTAATAGAGTGTGCAGTGAGCAAATACATGCAAAAGTTGTTCTGCTGGGTTCTTTCAAATGAAATAAGTAGATGAGGATACACACAGATACAGGGAGAAAATTCTGTCTTGCTGATTTGTTACATCTGATTATTTTTCTGTTGTATCCTTTAAGTTGGAAAGGTTAACTTAAACTGAAGAAAAATTGATTCTTTTAGTAATTATTACTCTTGTTATATGAGAGTATCATTTTCAACACACTTAGGATGGAAGCACATTCTGGATGTATCCTTGTGTTATTTAAGTGGGATAGTATGTTTTAAAACATTTATCTATTGTGATTTTTCATCCTCATTTTCTTCAATCTTTTGCAGCTGGCTGCAATAAAACTTGGCCGATATGGAGAAGATCTCCTGTTTTATCTCTATTACATGAATGGAGGAGATGTATTACAGCTATTAGCAGCAGTAGAGCTGTACGTTCGAACTATTTTGTCAGTCTTATATGAGTTTATCTATTGCAGTAATGAAGTAGTAGATGTAAAAAAAAAATAAATTAAAAAATCACACCCCAACAAGTTAGACATTGAAAGAAAGAAGCTTAGTCAATCTTGAACTGGAAACCTTTTTTTAAAATACCTCCTCCAACCTTGTTTTCATTTCGTATGGGTTTTTTTTCATTCATACAGTGGAAATCAAAAGCCTGTCTCATGTATTTGGCATTATGAAGCACTGTGAAAAAATGGCAGGTGCCAGTCATTATTAAATGTGTAACTTTCCTATCTCCAACAAAACAAAAACCAGTTAATACTCCTAAAAAGCTTGTTGTTTGAAACCATCAAACTTCTTTAAGTTTCATATGTGTTTAGTTTGAGGTGTAATAATAATTTTATGGAAGAGGTATGAAATCACAGGTATAACAGTGTCACAGAAATTTTGTATCGAATTTGAATGCAATGTACAATTTTGATTGAAACCTTTAAAATTAGTTTATTATGTCAGTTTCAGACAACTAACACTAAAAATTATTTTTCCTTCCTATTAAAAATGAAAGATTTAACCGGGATTGGAGATACCACAAAGAAGAACGAGTATGGATCACCAGGGCACCCGGCATGGAGCCGACAATGAAAACCAATACGTACGAGAGGGGAACATATTACTTCTTTGACTGTCTTAACTGGAGGAAAGTAGCTAAGGTATCTCTTTTCCCTTGTGCAGATATTTTAAGTCTGTCAACCATGTATTTTTAGAAAGACAAAATGAAAACACGGCCTTCTCCACAAAAATCTCAAACTTTTAAACCTTCTGTTGTTCATGATCTTAATTTCTGATGTGTGAGGGAATAAAGGTTGCCTGAAACACTGGCTTGCTTGTGCAAAATAAGGAGCTGTCTCTCTTATTTCCAGTTTTCTTTGGGAGGTAGAAGAACATGGAAGTTCTGTTAAGAGTTTTTTGTTAGAATTGAAAGCTCTTTCAACATACACAGTTATAAAATGGAAAGCATTATTTAGCATTTTAAAAATTGTGCTTATGAACATTTTATTACTTTGCTTCAGAAAACTAAATAGGATGCTACCACACCTTACTTTGGAATTAATAATGGATGTGGGGAATGCTTTTTTGGTTTTCAGGTACTGTCTCTCCTTGACCATACTTCAAGATGTCCATGCTCTATTGTCTAACATCAGAGTTCTTTGAAATAAATAACTTCTTTTAAGGAGGAGGCATATTTTCATGATGCTTGTTTCCTATATTGTAGACCAAAGCATTAAAAAAATCGGAAAGCTACAGCTTTTTCTGTTCCCAATTCTCATAATCTATTTATCCCGTTCTGTCCATGAATATTCTCAGTGATGTTTGTGTCAGACCATCTGTAGGTACAGTATCACGTCTAACAGATCAGACCAGACCAACTCAACAGGTGTAATTCCAGCACGTTGGAACTATATTCTGTGGTTCCACATGCTTAGGTATTTCATAAAATCAGAAATCTTTTCACCTGCAGCTTAACTTACAAATTGTTTGCTGAAAAGCTGTGAGCAAGTTGTATCTATACACTTGGAGATTATGAAACATTGCTTTAAATAGTTACATATATGTGTTGATGTGTTTTTAAACATCTGTTTCAAGGAGAATGAAGTTCAGAGTTCTCTCTCTATATTGAAGTTTGCCATCATCTTGACATTAACTAGATATAATTCAGGTTTTTTTCTCGCCCCCTCTGCCCCCAGTAAATTTGCTTAGTTTGTGCAAGCTCCCCTCGGAAATCAACATTTTTAGTTGCCCTAAAAGAATATGGGAGGTTTTTCAGTCCAGTTGCGTGCATGACTCTTTGTCTCTTCTGCCTTTCCGCTGCCATAAGAAAACCTTTGTAACTGAAGGCTTTAATGTCAAGCCGTACCTGTATGGTTTTTTTAAGTGCAAGGTAATTCCAAAACTTTTAAGCAAAAGCATCACTCCCATCAAACAAAAACACAAACAGAAAGAAAGTTTTTGTTTCTAGTCAGATTTTTCACTTGCTGCTTGGTGTACTTCCTTAGGTTCCCCAAGAATATTTAAAGCTATTTTATTATTACATAAGATCATCACAGGGGAAGTAATTACCATTTGAAAGGATAGCTTTCTTTTTTGGGGTCACCTGAATATATTCCACTTACTTATGAGCAATAAGAGTCTCATGTAGGTTCATATATCATTGGAATTGCATTTTTAGCCTGCATGGAAACACAACATTTCTTTTACTCGGAGGAAGTGGTGCCCATTGTATAAGAAAAGTAACTTCTTCAGTGTCTGTTCTTTTCCTGCCTGTAGTAAATGTATAAATCTGCTACTTGATGCTTTAGCATTGTTTTTGAAGATAGTATTGTCTCTATTTGGAATCACGAGTGCTATGCTGAAACTCAGCATCCAGTCCTTGAGTGATGCACACCACATGCTTCTGTTAGCGTTCCTGGAGACACTGCGCTAAAAGAGAGATAGGAGTCACTGCTGTTCTCTCAAAGGTCTACATAGTTTCTCTTCTCTTTATTTGCATGCTGAAAATAATTCCCCTGACATTAAGAAGCAGTTGATAGCTAGTAAGGGGAGGGATAGTATTTTCTAAAGTTTTGCACCTGCGGTGGTAATTTAATAAGGAACATGATTATTTTATTTATTCTGCCCCCAGTGTCCATAGGACGCAATAATATCTTTTCTTCTAGATTTGCGTATTTCTTAATATGAAAATTTGAACTGGAATATTATTTTGAAATTTTTATTTAACTTTGATTTGATGCAAAATACAGCAGGCAATTTGAATATTGATCACAGGAAGACAGAGAATGATTTTGGGGAAAATTGTGGGGGTTTCTTACATGGAAAAGGAATGGCATACTAGAAGCAATTCTGTGACATTTCCATCTGTGATAAATAAATAAGAACTTAGACGTATGTAGAGTGTGATGTTAACATTCAGTGGTAATATTGTTACCTCTGGTGTTAATTTCTGGATTTTGAAGAAGACTAATGTAGAATTCCCATAACAAGAACAGCAGTATTTGGTAAGTCTGTGTTGCTTTGAATGCAAAGGAAAGTATGGACAAGTAATTTTTTTCTAACAAACACAGAAGTAATTAATATATGTTTCAGAAAGTTAAACCTATAAGGAGCTGGATCAGGAACAGGAGGAGCAGGGAAGTGATCCTTCCCCTGTACTCAGCACTAGTGAGGCTACACCTGGAATGCTGTGTCCTGTTCTGGGTCACTCAGTTCAGGAAGGATATTGAGGTGCTGGAGCAGGTCCAGAGAAGAGCAACGAGGCTGGTGAAGGGACTTGAGCAC
>JAWMRA010000041.1:34159165-34192858 GCA_035584735.1 Pseudotriccus pelzelni
CTCAGAGGTCTTTTCCAACTTGGCTGATTCTATTAAAAAAAAAAAAAAAAAAGAATTACGATAAATTGCAGCCTCTTACGATAACTGCTATTTTATTAGTGAATGCTGGGAATATTGGTTCCTTTAGAAGTCCACAATAGTACTTAGTGCTTAAGAGTTTCATTAGTCCTTCTTTGAAGCTGTCAGACCGGAATAATTTCTGTCTCTTTTGCGTGCATATTCAGTTGTTTTTCAAGGTGCTTTATAAATCTGTCTGTTGTTCCAATGTATATGCTTATATAGGGCAGCACATATTCTAATGTATTGTACTTGGCAGACATTGCTTGCAGACATTTGCAGATGTGCATTATGAACTTATGTATTTATTGTCCCTGTTTTAGATTACAGTGCAGTATGATAGATGCAGTGAAATACAGCCATGTAGATAACGTGACCAGATCTTAAGACTAAATTTGTAAAAACATAAACCAGTCATGATTTAATAGATTTTTTTTTTATAGTGTCCTAGATTGGTTTTAACAAAACTAAAGAAGAAGGATGAATGACTTTTTTCAAGAAAACATCAAATAATATATTTATCTTTTTTATTAAACTGTAGTCTTTATTTTTCTTTTGCTAATCGATAATAAACTGAAGAAGGAAATGCAGTAAAGTAGCTGAGTAATGGGAATTCCTAAACTATTAGGAAATAAAATCAAATGGATTCTGTTTTGACACATGCTATTAAATAGTGAAGGGAAAATAAATTACAGTAAACTTCAAATTTACCTTAAATGCAAACTAAAATGCAGGAGAATCTGACTGTAGATATGTCCATATATGGTTTTTCATCCTAGGGCACATGGAAAATACACTGAGTTTAAAGACACTGATTTTTTTCACTTAGGTTTTGTCTGTAGTTTGCTATTCTTGGTTAATAAACGGTATCTAAGTTTTAATAATTACCTCCATTTGGAAAATAAAACAATTTAATGCATTTATCAATGGATAAATGGTATTTTTTTACTTTTTATTTGTATCTGTTTATATTAAAAAGTATCTGCTGTTGATATCCTAAACCACAGTGGCAAAAACAAAACCATAAAGTATACCTGTAATACAAGTTATTTTCCTGTATGTAATAAATAATTGCCTTTTAGTTTTCAAAAATACTTGGTCAATGAGTTCCTTTGTCAAATAAAACTTTAGATGTTCTTATACACTACTGAATGTTGAATTTGAGCATTGCTGATACTGCAGTGCAAATCAAAAAGGCTGTTTTAAGCCTGTTTATTTTAGCAATGGATGACAGTTTGAAGTGTGAACTCACATGCTTCTAAAGAAAATTTGGTAGGGAATCATACTTGTCCTTCTGAATGAGAGGCATCAATTTGTGGGACACAAAGGATTGCTCAAGCTACTGAGCATTTTTTCCAGACACACCTTGCTTGCAGCTACCACTGCCAATAGAGGTTTGCAACAGCTTTGGGTTTGGAAAGCCCTTTTTTTAGGGTGCTGATGCTTACTGGTTTCTGATATGTGCTGTATCTTACTAGTCTCATTAGTAATTTTCCATGGGTAATTTTGAAAGCGTTTCAGACAGAGCTGAGGTTCAGTTACCTGACTGAAGCTGACCATATATTGATAGTAATCTGCAGGACCTTCCACGATTGTGTGCAAGACAGAAACTTTGACAGCCGTCAGTGGGAGAGAAAGCTTGAGGAGTATCTTTTCTATTATAAAAAATGACTGCGGAATTACTGAAGATCATGGAATCATAGAATAGTTTGGATTGGAAGGGACCTTAAAGACCATCTAGTTCCAACCCCTCTGCTGTGGGTAGGGACACCTTTCACTAGACCAGGTTGCTCAGAGCGCCATTCAACCTGGCCTTGAACACTTCCAGGGATGGGGCATCCACAACTTCTCTGGACAACCTGTTCCTGTGCCTCATCACCTTCACAGTAAAGAATTTATTCCTAGTACCTAATCTAAATCCTATTCTTCATCTTAAAGCCATTCCCCATTCCCCTATCACTACACGGCCATGCAAAAAGTCTCTCTCCAGCCTTCCTGTAGGCCCCAATAAGATCCACACAACCTAATCTAGCCCAACCTAATCTTACTTTTGACACTAAAATACATACGCAGATTTGCACACCTTCATCTTGCGTCTGACCCAAGGAGGGAGCAGGCATCTATTCAGTGTGTATCTGCACAAAAAGAGAACACACACCATCTGGCGTGCAGTTTAAATTAGGAGTGCCAAAAGCAATTCACTTCTATATATGTTACCTAAAAAGTCAAGACAAAGAAACCCATCACCCAAATAGATAAATAAATAGATAACTCTAAAAAACCCCAACCAAACAAAAAACCCCTAAAAACTTGTTTGGAGTAGAGAGCCAGGAACCGGCATTTCAGTGCAGATGGTTGTAACCTCACATAGATATTGCTACAGTTTTCCAGTTTTAGGGACAATATTCTCAAGGGAATACAGAATGTTTCACATTTAACTCTACTGTGTTTTTCTACCATGCTGAATGTTCTTTTTATGCTAAATGGACCTTGTTTTGCCTTGAAAGAAGAGAGGTCTGCGAATTAGAATTTCTAGATTTTTATTTCTGTTGTTGAATTGACTTGGTCCTTAATTTAATTTGCCTACCTGTACTGAAATATTATACTATTTAATCACTTCAGAGAGTGTTCTGAAATAACTTGAATGAAAATGAAATAGGGATGAGACAGACATAACATAACATGAGACATACATAACATAGTTATGCTGCTGAAAGTACCTGAAAAATACAAGATTTCAGGTTTGCTGAGTTTGGGGCATAGATATGAGTATGAAACATGGTGAAATATTTTGATAAATTCTGGCTTAAGTGGATCTCAGTACTTTGTCTCTAGCATTTTAGGTAGTGTTCCCAAAGGAGAAACTTGGTTGGTTTAACTTACGATTTCACAGAATCACAGAACCATTTAGGGTGGAAAAGTCCTCTTAAGATCAAATCCAGCCTTTGACTGATCGCCGCCATGTCGACTAGACCATGGCACGTCCAGTTGTTTCTTGAGCACCTTTAGGGGTGGTGACTCTGCCACCTCCATGGGCAGTCTGTTCCAGTGCTTAATGTCCCTTTCCAAATACCCAGCCTGAACCGTCCCTGGCACAGCTTGAGGCCGTTTGGTCTGGTAGTATGACACAAACTATTCCTAAACTTCATTTCGTCCAAACTAAGCCTCTGTACGCCTGACATGTTGAAAGACAGAAGCTGTTGTTCATAATTCAGCTCATGCTGTGATTGTGTATTTGTGTTTTGTGTCTGTGCGTATATAAAATTGTTTGAGATCATAACGAGAGTTTTGAGGGTCATGCAGCATTAAAAAGAATAGGAGAGCCTACATGTTGCAGGTATAATGGCTTAGGATAGTTACAATTGACTGCTTTTTTCCTGCTTAAAATATGGAATCCAAGATGGCAAAATCATGTGTTTCTGGCTTAGGATAAGTTATTACTTTATCTCTTCTGCGTTTGTGCTTTTCAAGTATGGCTGGTAGGAAGACCAGGTCTCGACAGGTAAATGATATTTGGTTTTGTCTTTTTTTTTTAACTGTAGGAGTTCCATCTGGAATATGACAAACTAGAAGAAAGGCCTCATCTGCCATCAACCTTCAACTACAACCCTGCTCAGCAAGCCTTCTAAAGACTTCCCTTTTCTTGGGGTATGGCTGTCTCAGCACAATACTCAACATAACTGCAGAACTGATGTGGCTCAGGCATCCTGGTTTTAATTCCTTGAGGATCTGGCAATTGGCTCATGCGAAGGGTCACCATTTGAGGTCCTGCCTTACTAATTATGTGCTGCCCAACAACTAAATTTGTAATTGTTTTTCTTTAGTTTGAGCAGGGTCTGAATTTTTGTTTTTGTTTTCTTTTTTGCCAGCAGACAAGCTTGGGTCTGTAAAGACAAGCGAGTACACTGACAAAAGTTTACCACTTAGTTTTCCAAAATGTAAAAACAAAAAAAAAGAAAAAAGACAAAAAATTAGACAACAAAATTTGCATTGTTCATTGTAGCACTATTGGTAATAAAAACTGTTTGTGCATTTTTATGTGAAGATCCTTCTCGTATTTCATTTGGAAAGATGAGCAAGGTTTGCTTCCTTCATTTTACTTCCCCTTCTGTTTTTGAAAGGCAGTTTTCGCCAAGCTTAATGCAAGAATATCTGACTGTTTAGAAGAAAGATATTGCCACAGTCTCTGGTTAGTTTCCAGAGTTGTGTATTACTGAGCTTCATCTTTCCAGAATGAGCAAAACACTGTCCAGTCTTTGTTACGATTTTGTAATAAATGTGTACATTTTTTTTAAATTTTTGGACATCACATGAATAAAGGTATGTATGTACGAATGTGTATATATTATATATATGACATCTATTTTGGAAAATGTTTGCCCTGCTGTACCTCATTTTTAGGAGGTGTGCATGGATGCAATATATGAAAACGGGACATTCTGGAACTGCTGGTCAGGGGACTACTTTGTCGCCCTGTGCACTAAAGGGCCAGATTTTCAGCAGCCAAGGACATCCATACCCAAGTGAATGTGATGGGACTTAAAGAAGTGAACTGAGACAATTCACTCTGGCTGTTTGAACAGCAGCGTTTCATAGGAAGAGAAAAAAAAAAGATCAATCTTGTATTTTCTGACCACATAAAGGCTTCTTCTCTTTGTAATAAAGTAGAAAAGCTCTCCTCACTGCAGTGTTGACTTTGATTTGAGATTGTGAAATTATTTCTTCAACAATGAAAAATGGAAAAAAAAAGTTGAAGTATTAAAACTATCAAACTGTACAGTGGTTAAGACACTTGAAGAGTCTTTTTGCTGCTGACAAGTAAATTTATGAGAGAGTTTTATATTCTTTTCCACACCCAAAAAGTTTGGTTAACCTTGGTTTCAGATCCCTTCTCTATAATAGCAAATAATTTTTCGAAAGACGGGTGGGGTAACGTGTCAAATGATAAGAAAGATGCTTCAAGAATTCATCACAGAAGGAACACTTGGAAGAAGCTCGGGTTAGAACTGAGCTCAGCTTAATTCCATGTTGATGTTTTCCCACTTAAAACAGGAATACATTTCATTTGATGTTCACTGCGACTTGAACTTCCAGATGCAAACAAACATGAATATACATTTGTTCTGAAAATTACAACTGTTCTCTAGAGTGGAGCAAGAAAAACCTGAACTGTTTGGATAGTTTGCTTTTTCTAGATATGATTGCCATTTCTGATTGAGTTGCCTCTGGCCATGCAGACCGTTTCAAAATACCTGAAATTACCAAAGCAAGAAAAGACACGTCAGTGAATCGTGGGGGTTTGTTTTTACGTTCTGACCCATTTTTCTGTGTAGTAAAAAAGCGGCTGGTTGGCATGGATTCAATTACGCTTGGAAATCGGACCATTAATGGCCTTGCTGTGGTTCTGTATCAGGTGTATGGCAATTTTAAATTCTGCACTTTTTCTAATCTCTATTTTAAGATGGTAGACATAAAATTATAAGCATGTTGATTATATTTTTTTCCTAGTATTAAAGAAAACTTTTCCCAACTTGAAAGAAGAGGATGATTATAATCCATATGATAGCTAACACAGCTGAAAAAAGAATGGTGGCTTTTCCTTTTTCTCAGACCAAAGCAGATTCAAACATATCTTTGATTATTCAAACATAAATTTATGGATTTTCAAAAGGATAATTTTCCAAAAGTGTCTTATTCCCTCCACAGTTAATGTTAACATTTTTTACTGTTGGATGTCCACTGTGACCTTTTTTTTTTTTTTTCTTAAGGGTTCCTGAAGTGATGTTTGCATCTGTTCAGATCAAATGTGATTATTTTTTGTTATATGGATTTGGTCTTTTTTTTAGTGTTATTTTTCATTGGCCTAACCAGTCTCATGGAAATGAACAATGTATGGGAAAGGAAGCAAAATAAGTTACAACTTCACAATCTTTCAAAAATGTGAGATGGCTGATTTTGGGATGCTTCTCACCTGTGAGCAGGGAAGTGCTGCTCTGCTCCTTCCAAGGGGAAGAAGTCTGGCTTTTTTTATTGATTCAATAAGCAGGTAAGCTTGGAGACTTTAAAACCTGTGACTTGATTTCATATTACACTCTGGATTGAAGTGAGAGGAACAGGTTTACACAGGAAACAAGGTGTAAAATTGGAACCATTTTTAGCTGATATCATATTAATTTAAAATACTGGGAAATAAAAACATATACTGCTATTTTTCTTAAAAGGAAAAAACCCTCAGCCCTCATTTATACACTCACACATATAGCAGATGGGCAGCTGAATTGACCAAGAGATTTTCAAACCAACAATTAAGGTCTGAGGCTTGTTTAGTATGTTTTTACATTCCACTCGCACTGTGAATAGGCAGATAATAGTATGCTGTTCTAAAAATATCTTTATTTGAGGTGGGTGTTTTTCCCCATAAATATAGCTTTGTGCAGCAACATGCAAGGTAAGTTCTGAGTAGTAAACTGGGTGCTCTTGGAAACAAGAAGTATTGCTGTTTCTGGCCTGTTCAACACCCTCTCGCAGTCATCGCTCCATGTTGCGTGGTATTTATGAATCTTTATTGAGTTGTTAAGCTCCATTTTCTCTGCAAACCCACTACCCTCAGTTTCCAGGATTAAAATGGGTTTCACTGACTCAGTTATCCCTACTGTTGCAAAAAAACCACTTACTTTAAATTATTACTCAAACCACCCTGCTTGTGGAAAAATCAAGGGTACCAGAGAGTTACGGAGGAAGGAGTTAAGGACGCTCCAGTGAGGTGTTAAAAAATGAACAAACAAAAAAACCACCTAGGACTCAAATCTCTTCCACCTTCATACCTGGAGCCACAAATACTTAAGCAGGTGAGAACCTTCATGGCCTTGATTG
Organism: Pseudotriccus pelzelni; assembly: GCA_035584735.1. Classification (NCBI taxonomy): domain Eukaryota; kingdom Metazoa; phylum Chordata; class Aves; order Passeriformes; family Tyrannidae; genus Pseudotriccus; species Pseudotriccus pelzelni. Next base: position 34,166,096 of record JAWMRA010000041.1, read on the forward strand.
ACCTAATTGAAGACCCAAATAATCCAGGGAAGCCTGCAGATACTCACATGGGTCAAAATATTTTTCATTTGGTTGTGACCTCCACAGAAGTGTTGACTGTACGTGTGTTGGGATTCACGACCACACCACTCCCTCACGACGTGACCTCTATGCAGTACAAAGAGGTATAATCATATCACTTCGCTCCATGTCACGTCTGAAATCCGCTCTGTCCCCAAGCCAGTATTCTTTGTACTTGTCTGTTTCCATTTTACAATTTCCATGAAAAAAAAATACCAAAAATGTACCCAAAATAAGAACTTGCGCGTTGTAGTCAGATGGAAATTTTTTTGCAGTGTTAAGAGACTCTTTCTGTTGGCCATAAAGAGACCAGAAAGCAGTCTTTGGCGTGACCTAGGCAGCACTGGGAGACATAGAGGTCTGTGAGGCTGTCACTTGATCCTGAGTGGCTTGTAGGTGGCCGCTGCTATGGAAGAAGCTGTACAGCTTCTAAATAATATTGTTTAAAGATACTTGCCATCTAGAAGGACCTTTTTTTTTTTCTTTTGTGATTGAAAATGCTTCCATAGCTGGATATTGAGTGAAACAAAAGGGAAAATCTGATTGCTATCTGTCACACTCAAGAAAAGCTTTTAAATGCACAGTCGTCATCCTAAGCATGAGGTAGCTAGACAATGCTTTTGGTTTAGGATCCTAAATATAACAATTGCTTCTATAAAAAGCAAAATGTGTGAGTGTTCTTAGTTTTCAAATACCCTTTCATCGTGCTCCTTAAAATCTGTCACTGCCCATAATTCATGCTGGTAAAAGTTGAGTTCTGGTAAAGAATGCAGATTGGACTAAGCAGTTAGTCTGGGTTGACAGCTGATGCTTTTATTTTCATATATAGTATGAGAACTGAAAAGGTGTAGCTGCTTTTGTTTCTCTCCTATGAGCATTCACGCTGTCATTTCCATAAATCTGAAAGCTTCCGGGACATTGAAAAGACCTGAGGAAATGCAGCTGGATAACTTAGTTTGAAAATATGGCTTGAATTGCTTCAGTAGATTTATCTCTTAAAACCACTTTACTGTTAGAGGCAATTTTTTTTTTTTTTTTTTTTGGAAAGTAATGTTAAAGCACATGGAATGATAGTTTAGAATATTAATGATTCAACCCACTTCTGGATTAGCAGTGCTAACGAAGTTTGTGTATTATTTTTTTAGACTTCAGTTTATCGTTTGCATTTCATATTTTCTTGTTGGTATTAATGTGCCAGTATTGGATGTGGGTATATGTCAGGTTTTTCCTGCTGATACTGCCAAAATAATTTTCTGCAAAATCACTTCTTTGAACTCCCTCTGGTTTAACAAACAGTCCAGAGAAGTAGTCAGTTTTCATGGTTGGACCATCCTGCATCATCTATAAACAGTCCTGATGAGAAGTGAAAGGAAGGCGGGCGTCCTGAAGCTGCTGTGATGCAAACATTGACAACCCTCTGTGGAAACCCTTCAACATTATCTATATTTCTTCTGGATAAAAGGGCTGGTTTGGTTGTTCCCAATGATCTCCTTCCCCTTGGAAGGCCCATTTACTTTGTGGTGGGCATCACAGCGTTGCTTTCAAAAAGGCATTTTGTTATTATACATACAGGTATTTGCTGTTGGATAGGCTGTTCATTTCTGGCACTTTCATGGAAGAGGTGTGATTGATGTCACGAGGAGCACTGCTAGGCTTCTGCAAGGAAGCAGGGAGGTGTGAGCCCAATCCCTACAACGGGCCCCGTGGGTGTGTGGTGGCAGAGCCCCACCATGGGCTGCCCAGCCTCGAGGTACATGACCAAGGTAGAGGCATTCTGGGCACCAGCTGTACCAGGTGAGTCATCTGCAGTTGGCCACAGGTAAGACTGTCCCTTGGCTGTGGGAAAAGGAAGGGCCAAAAAAAGCAGATAGCAACCTATTTTCCTGCAGTTGAGAATTTCATGCAGACATTTAACTTCATATGCCAGCTATTTCAGCCCTGGCAGCTCCTTATGCGCATGGTCCTGGAGCCAGCATCCTGACTCTTGTCCTCAGCAAGTGACAGGAGAGCTAATATCTTTACAACAGGCCCCCACTACCCAGCTTTACTCTCTTAAAATCAGGCATTGGTGATCATTTTTTCACTTTCAGCTGATGCAAAAAGACTTTGAGTCCTGACTGAGTCATTTGTGCAGAACTTCAAAATCTATGAGATCACCTGGTGAATATTCAGCACCGTTCCCAGTTAAAATACAGGCTCAGCATCTCCTCCAGCTGTAGATGATGTAGGGGTTGGATGCACACAGGAGGACTGACTCAAGGTTGCTGTGTCACCCGGTGATCTGCTGCCTTCGTTTTCGTCTGACGGCGCTTTATGTGCATGGGATTACAGGGTGCTGAATGGAGTACCGAAGGCCAGCTGCTCAGAAGGTAAGACAGACAAGAAGCCACAGCCCATCTACACTGTGAAAGCAGGGCTGGAGCTTCCCTTATCAGGTGGTGACAAATCTACCTGATTAAAATTTTATTTCTTATATTATGAAAGCTATATGCAACAAACCCCATCATTAGAGACTGCTGTCACCACAAGTGCTGGCAGCAAAGCCTTGCTGATGGGAATGGATGAACAGAGCCAAGAACTAACCAAGAAACTATCCAGTTTCTAGTATAAACACCTCCTGCAGGTTTAAGTAAAAAAAACCAAAACTAATCCCAGGCTAAGAACTGGCATAGTATTTCAGAAACCCATTGGTATCGGGGCAGGCTGCTTACAAAGCAGCTGGCCTGAGAGCAATGTGGTAGTGCAAGCAAGGACAGTATTTACATCCATTTATATTCATGTCACAGCATGGATTCTTAATAGCCTTCCTGCCAAACCTTGCACAATAGTCCATTTGGAGAACCTATGGATCAACTTTATTTATAAAAATTTGACATCGCAGTCTGCAGTGGGAAAGTAATTGAAAAAGAGGGCCAACAGAAAGTGCTATTTCCCGTATTTTTTCTGTATTTCTGTACCTTCTTGTCTGCTGTGTCATCGAGTTCAGCTATCACCTCTGAAATTGTCACATTTTGTTCTAGCTAATTGCCTGTGATAAAGGCTACAGAATACAAATATAACTATTGCTTATGGTACTTTGGCACCAAAGAGCTTGTTGTGTTGCCACAGTGGGAAATGCTGGGTTTTGACAAAACTTTATTTGCAAAATAAATGTGTTTTCTTGAATTGGCTGCTTTTCTTGCAGATGGACTTGGAGGGGAGCATGTCCTGGGATGAACCTTCAAAGGTCAATACCTTCCTGTTGAAAGCAATTCCTGTGTGTAACACCTATCATCTTGCTCCCCTGTTATCTTCAAATAATGGTGGGAGAGGCTGGGTCTGTTTCTGCTTGCAGATGCTGGGTTTGGGTCTGGCTGGAGCAGAGCACTTAACCCTGCAGCCCCAAGAAGTCGTGTTGAGGCAGGATGACATTTGGCCAACTCCCATTATGTCCCTTCTCAGTCAATAAGGTGAAAATAGCAGCTGCTTCCTCATTTGCACATATTTAATTTCTTTAATTTCAAATCAGATTCCTCATGTAGACGTAGAGACCCTGCAGACTTTTATGCATGGGGCTACTAAGCAGGATTTCACACAGGCTCTCCAGGACTTAGCCAAGCCAGCGGCGAGATGCTGGCTTAGAGAGAGTGGGTGGGTGGAGGGCTGCAAGGCACTCAAAAGGTCCCGCCCCCCACCTCCTTCTAGATATTGTACCTTGCATGATGGTACCCAGTATTAATCCGGACTAGCCCTCCCCGCAGCAAATCTCCAGGGGTAGATAATCCCGTTGCAAGCTGTCCCTTTCCACCCCTGGAGGGCCCTGAATTAGGTCAGACTGGATTAAATTTGCATTTTATTTATCTAATTTTTTTCCCGTGCTCGTTACACGCACACTCAGGCTCGGAGGAGGCGGGGAGGGAGGCGGGGAGCGGCGGGAGCTTTAGCCGATGGCAGTGTCTGATGCCCGGCGGCGGATGCCAGCGGCAGCCGGGCGATGGCGAGGAGCCGGGCGGCTTACGAGTACACGGAGGCGGAGGACAAGAGCATGCGGCTGGGTTTCTTCCTCATCGCCGCCGGCTTGCTTTCCCTCTTGGGTTTGGGTTGTTGCTGGCTTCGGCCGGCGCTGCAGGAGCGGGGCGGCGGCGGCTCCGCCAACTGCACGGTGCTGGCGGTGCGGCAGCTGGGGGAGCGCTTCGCCTGCACCTTCTCCTGCGGGGCCGCCTGCCGCGGCACCGCCCGCTACCCCTGCCTCCAGGTCCTGGTCCGCACCTCCCGCTCCTCCGCACCCGCCCTGCTCCACGAGGATGAGCGGCAGCTCCGCACCAACCCCAAGGTGAGACCCGCGAACGCCCTCCTCTCCCAGAATGCGGGGTGGTGGGTCCCGCCGCGGCGATGGTGCCCTTTCCCCGGCCCCGGTGCTCGCCCTGGGCGTCCCGGTCCGCGGCAATCGCCCTCTGTTCGGTAAGGGTTTAATCTGGTGGGGTGGGGAGCGGATAAAGTCCCGGGGCATCCCTCCAAAATGCCAGTCTGCTGTTGGTCAGCAAAAAGTAGAATATAAACATACTCTATAGGGTGCATCTATATTTATGTGTTGTGTGCATATATATATATATATATATCTAGCACGTCAGGGGAGGTTTAGGCTCGACATTAGGGAAAGGTTCTTCATCCAGAGGATGGCTGGGCGCTGAACAGGCTTCCCGGGAAAGTGGTGACAGAACCAAGCCTGACGGAGTGCAAGAGGTGTTTGGACAACATTCTCAGGCACATGGTGTGATTCTCGGGGATGGTCCTGTGCGGGGCCAGGAGCGGGACCCGATGATCCCTGTGGGTCCCTTCCAACTCGGGATATTCTGTGATTTTGTGTAGCATAGTGTAACATACTATCTATGTATAATGTGTGGTAGACTACATACTATACTACACTAGACTATATACTGTACTAAGTACAGAGTAATGCTATATACATGCACATACACTATATAAATATACACGCACACACTTCGCGATCAGCCCCTTTCATTCCCAGCCCATCCCTCCCGCGTCCCGAGCGCAGCCCTCGGGCGGAGCGCAGCGGGAGCAGCGGAGGCTCAGCTGCCGTTCCCCGTCCCGCCGGAGCCCCGCGACGCCGGGGGGAGCCGGGGAGAAGCTCCTGCTGCCCGCGGGGAGCTCTGTCTGCTCGGACGGTGCCCGATGCCGCTGCGTGTCCCAGAGTGTGGGGGACTTCCTAGAGCAACTCCCCGGAGCGCAAGGGGAAATGTTAGCAGAGCCGCTGCCGGAGGGGCGCCGGGGAGAGGGCTGTGCCGAAATAGAAGTTTCCTTCATTCTGTTTTGACTCTTAAACTTCTCCATCACCCGCATGAAAAGGGACCGAACATAGGAGCCCTAAAAGTTTCACCTTACAGCAAACAGGGATAGTCTGAAGGCAATGTGTGACTTGTGCTTTCTCTTTAAAGGCAGTTATTCTGCCTTCTCCTGTTTCTTTTCATGCTGGGTAAAGATGGCCTTGACAGCATGCTGCCTGAATGGGGGAGATTTTATTAAGTAGTGTCCAGGAGAAAAAAAAAAGTGATGGAATCCCCCTATCCTACTTGAAAGGACTTCAAGTCTTGAGTGTATTGGAGAAGAAAATGTCATCTCTTTGATGGAGATGTGGATGCAGCACAATGCCAAGGGTCATGTTAAGCCTGATGCAGGGGTCTGCTTGCAGGGGCCAGATAGCAGGCTTGAGTGTCCAGTTGGGATGTGTGGCCTCACATCTCCTCAGTCATGCTTGCACTGGTCTTGCTCTGTCCCTTGGAAGGTAGATTAAATTGCAAGCTTAGGGTTTGAGGGTTGCTTTTTTTTCCCTTGGCAGCTTGTGGCCTTGGAAGTGTGGCTGGGGCAAAAATCAGCAGAGTGAGAAGCAGGATGGTAAATCTGCAAGGATTTGGATTAAATTGTTGGCACTGCTCAGAAGCGATAAGCAATGAAGCTGCAGTGCTGGATGGTGCCCCATAGCAAAGCAGATGAAATGTTGGCCTGTGAGGGCGCTTTACAAATTTCACCTTTCCCTGGCAGTGCTGTTGCCAAGCTCCCTGCAGTTACAGAGGTGTGCCATGAGTGCCTCAGCTGTCCGAGCTCCAGGACTTCTCTAAATATCTCTCGATTTTCAGGTAGGCAAGGGGTAGTTGGCAAAATGCAGGAGAAAAAGCCACCCTTCTGATGTGGGGCGAAGATGACGTGGTGCTGCAGAGGGTGCAGAGTGGCTCTGCCTGAACACTGCCCAGTGGCCCTGTTGTGCTCCCTGTGCTCTCATCCAGCGGGGATGCGAGGTGGGAGATGGGAGGTAGGTGCTGAGCCATGCCACCAGAATGACTGGGCTCAGCAACTCCGTCAGCTTCTGCAGTTTCAGCAGAGGCTTTCAAATTGGACTGCAACTGCAGCATCTTTCTGAGTGGTCCAAGTGTTTTGGTTTTACTTCTTGATCTTGTTTTCTACCTTTCTGGAAGTCTGGTGGGAAGAGAAGGATTGCACCTGCCCGGGGCTGGTTTGCAATTCTGCAGGGAGGCACCAAGAGCTTCAGAAGTAATGCCTGTAAATGTCACTCAGAAACCTATTTTTAATTAACAATTAATTTTATATTAACAATTGATGAAGAAACAGGGTTCTGTGTTGGCAGTGTGTAGTACTTGCAGGCTCTTACAAATATAATCTATTTTCTTTACCTTCCACCTTGCCTCTCCAGGTGTGGGCTGTTTAGGCTGGCTATTGATTGTTGAGGATTAAATCTGATTTACCAGATGAGCCCAAGCTGAAAGGATGCATTTTTTTGATGTAACCGCATTCTCTGGTAGTAATTGAATTTAACTAAATGGAAAATTACATAGGAAAAAAAATGTGCTCCAATTATTTTCCCTACTTTAAGAAGCTTATGTAAAACAAAGGGAAAACTGGAAGAAGAGTTGTTTAGGTCCCATCAGGAAAACATACCGTTGTAAGGAACTGAAGTCTGTATCTGTTGCATTGGTTTTCCCTTTTTTCCCCTAGTTCAACGTCTGTGGAGCCAAACAGTTATACTCTCCTTTTCATTTTTGTTTTAAAGTATCACCTTCTTTAAAAGTTTTCAGGATTTTATATTGAAATACATGAAGCAACTGAGTAGGAATCTGCTGGATCTGATGCTCAGGATCCAGGATGTATTTATGCATGAACACTTAGGGATTTATTAACCCTTCCTGTTCCTATCACCTTCTTGCAGTATGCTTCCTTGTGTTCATGCAGTTTCATATACAACATGCTAAACAGTTCCAACTAACTGGAAGGGAAAAAAATTTACCAATTTTGCTTTGAACAGTCTTTAAATTTTATATTCTGTTTAGCTGCTTCTCTCTGTAGGGTAGCAATTTTCCCCTGTAAATCAACAGTGTGGAAAAGGCATAGTTCAGGCTCCCTACAACATACAATACTTAATTAGTTGGCAGCTTCACACCCCCAGAAATCTCCAGTGCATTGAACTAAAACCCTTTTACTTTCTGTAGTAGAGTGGGCTGGCATTTAAACACTTTGCAGCTATGAATCTGTCGGTTCTAGTGAGGAGAAAGCTGTTCTAGATGCAGGAACAATATTTTTTTTTCCTCTCTTGCTTTCTAAGATAATCACATCATTGTACAGCCCAGGATTCATTTTAGCTCTTAAAAGATTATATAGCTGGGTCAGAGTTAATCCAGGAATGTATATAATAAAGCACCGGACACGATTACATTTGTGTTTAGTCCGAGTGATTTGTGAATTTCTTTTTTTTTTTTCTTTTGATTGCTGTCTCAGAGGAAGAAATTTCATCGGCGTGACAGTAGCCTTTCTTCATAGCCTTGATAGCAATAATAATCTCTGAGATAAGGCTTAAGGGAGATTAATTCCAAAGTCAATTTATCGCTATCACTCTCTGGCCATCGAGTAAGTCGGCAAGTGCATACAGCCAGTGCAGGAACCAGGCTATAAGTTTGGTTGGGAAAAATGACAGGGGAGTGTGTCAGCTGCTAAAAAGGTTTGCTTCCTGGCTTTTTAGACTTTTCCCTTTCTATATTTGAAGTTAAGCGGAGGGTCAGAAGAACTTGCCCACTGTTTTGCCAAAGAAACTTTCAGGGGAGTGACTGATAAGGCAGATGTTAGCAGCTTTGCAACAGGACCTGGTTTCCTCATCCTCGTCCTTGGGCAGGGTAGCAGAGCAACCAGCTACTGTGCCTTGTCTGCACTCCACATCTGCCCGTGCTCTGGTCATGCTTCTTTCTGTAACTGCTCCACCTGACAAGATGATGTGCAATTATTTCTTCTGTGCAGTTGTAAACAGAATTGGGATTGATTTTTGGACTCCCTTTAATATGACCCACGACAGAGGAGGTCCCATAACAAAATATCTCAACTTTACAATAATTGTGGAAGGGTCTGGTGCATCTGGTGAAACATCAGATCTGTATTTGGGCTGGTATCTGTGATGGGCAAACTCTGCAGATGCATAGTTTGGAAGCAGCCCCAGGGGCCATGGATAAACCTCACCACCCACTTATCTCACCTGGGGCACCACTGACTGCCTCAAGCCTCTGTGATGAGTTGTGGGTTTGGTCACTCCTGGTGGGCTCCTCTCTCCACAGGACCACAGGTCCTGCCTGGACTCTGCACCAGCACAAGCTTCCCATGGGGTCACAACCTTCTTCAAACAGCCACCTGCTCTGGTGTGGGATCAACCACAGGTTGCAGGTGGGTATGTCCTCCACTGTGGATCTTCATGGACTGCAGGAGAACAGTCTTCTCACCACGGTCTTCACTGTGGGCTGCAGGGGAATCTGCTCTGGCACCTGGAGCACCTCCTCCCCCTCTGTCTTCACTGACCTTTGTGTTTGCAGGGTTGCTTCTTTCAGATATTCTCACTCCTCTCTCCTGGCTACTATTGTGCAGCAGTTTTTCTCCTCATTAAATACGTTATCCCAGAGGCTCTAGCACTGTTGTTTATTGGAGTCCAGCAATGGGTCTGTCCTGGACCCATCTGGCATTGGCTCTGTCAGACATGGGCGAAACTTTCGGCAGCTTCTTACAGACACCACTTTTGTAGCCTCTCCACTACAAAAACCTTGCCAGGCAAACCCAATACACCTGAAGATCAGGAGTCAAAAATTGTTGGCTTCAGTGATGTGTTGTACTTTTGCAGTGATACTTACCTCCAGCATCCTCGCCACTCCTTCATTCCATTAGAAAGCTTCACAAACTCTGTGGCATACGATGTGGAGCTTTGCCAGCCAAACAAATGGTACATGATCTGTCTCATAGTTCACCAGCTGTCAGGAGGATGGTCCTCAACAAGACAAATGAGTTTGGAGACCTGCTCCTTGGTGACATTGGTTTGGCTGCTGTTGGGCTGACTTGCTTCTACTTATGTCTATTTGCATTTAAGACTTTCTTGGTTTTGCCTTGTAGACTGTGTCTTCCAGGCTTGAGACAGCTTCCCTCAGAACCTACCAAGCCTGCCTCCTTTTTCTTAAAAATGTAACTGAGTTAGGCAAGAATTAGTCTTTCAAAAGCATGAAAAGCAACCTGGAAGTTAAACCATCATTGAGAGTTCAAGCCTCTGTTCTTTCTCTCTGATGTGGAAGAATATCTGCTCTGATGAAGTGTTCAGAAGGACCAGGAATCTTCCCACGCACCTGCAGAAAGACTGAAGTGGGAGCATCCAGCAGCAAATATAGACACAAATCTTACAAAACCTTGGTGTATTAGTGGTTCACTGACATTTTTATTGAATTGAATCCTGAGCCATCTAGCCAAACACTGGCTCTGACTGAAGAGGGAATATTATTAGCCTGATACCGATTTTGAGCTCTGTAATTGAGACAGTATTGGAATTACATAATAATTTTATTGTTGCTATGGCATGGCGTAGGAGGTGCAATTACAGTACCACGTATTAAAAGATCTGCCAAAAAGGAATCTGCTCCATCAGATTTATTCTGACTATCTAATCTTAAGTGCTATTCTCCAACTTTATTGTCACTTGTTTAAGAAAAAAACCTCAAAGCAATGTAGAGTGGGATACTCTATATGTATATAGATGTTTCTGTGTGAGCGGCAAGGGAAAATGGATGTTTCTGTGTGAGATGCAATTGAGCACCAGGTGTCCTAGCTTGTTTTCAAACAGTTGGCATTGGTTTATGTTTTGATGGCAGGATTTCATGCCATGTCTTGTGAGGGAGGACTGAGTAATGAACGTTTCAGAAACTGCCTGTTGCTGAAGTGAAAGTTACAATTCCCTTTCATCTGACCGCTGACTATACTTTGGAGGGCAATACAGTTGATTAAATAAAGTCCCCAAGACGTGTGCTTGGGAGGCTGAGTAAGGAGAGATCCACCACTTCTGTGGATCAGGAGACAAAATGTACGACGGGTTGATGGCAGTGCTGGCAACCTGGGGAGGCAAACCTGGAGCAATAACTCCACTATTTGTGCAGCAGGTGATAAGTTCACATTAGAATTGGACCTTCAGTGTTCACTGTGGCTCAAGGCCTTCGCCACTTTGAGTTGATGTTCCAAGGTGACCCCTGGGGTTCATATTTGGACAGAGAGCACTTTTTCCCTTCAAGGTTGTTAATCCTCAACAGACTCAAGCAGTGAGGTTACATCAATTTATAGCAGGATCCAGGGTGTCCCCTTTGTGTTTTTCACACGAAGATAAAGAGGTGGAAATGTACCCAGCATGCTTTCTGTCAGCTGTCATTGGGATTACTTGTGCAGAGAATAGTGTGAAGTTTGAGTTACGGAGATTCACTGTTATCCCCAACTTCCAGGTGTCCTTCCTGTAGGTACTGGCAATACTCCCACACGCTGTCTTGCTTTGGCATGGGGAAGACAGAACTGTTGAAGAGAGAAGTTGCCTGTGAGCCCCTTTACATCTTCCAAACCAAGAAGAATCCCTGCTCTGAAAACCTCAGTGTTTAATATCTTCATATTGAGCTAAAAGTGTGGGAACTGATAGCAGAAATTGTGAAGTAGTCTGTGATGTAACTGTCCTGGGAGACTATTACAGCTTGATACTTCTCTCTTCAGATGGGCATCCTCTGGGAAAAGGGACCTCTGAGGTTGTTTCTAAGCCTGAAACTCAGGATGGGGGCATAAACAGTTCACCTGCTTGTGAACTTCGTGAAACATTCATGCAATACCTTGTAGGGGCGGAAGGTCTCTGCAGGAACCAGAGAAAGTTTAGCCAGGAGTGGTGGGGTGAGTGCACTTTCATAGCAGAGCATAGCAGTAGGCTGTAGACACAAGAAAGAAACATTTTAGAGGAGAGAAGAAATATGTGTATGGAACCAGTACCACAGGAATAGTATTTTTTGAGATAGTTGAGGAAATCTAGGCAGAAGAGTGTATATTGGTGCTTACTTGTTTTGTCTAGTTCTGCATTTTGTATGCTGGCTAAATAGTGGTTGGTTGGGGGGGGGGGGTTTCTTTTTAGAAACCCCAGAAGCTGGGGGCTACCTGCAAGCTGGGGGCTTGGGGAAGAGCAAGGTGGTGAATACAGTCAGACATAGGCAGTCAGTGTACAACCGGTGGGATATGGTAGCATTGCCAAAGCAGGATCTGAAAGGCTTCATAAAGAAAAGCATCAGAGCGGAGGCTGGGAGTGCTGGACCCTGGGCCAAACAGGGAAAAGGGGACCAGCTGACATGGTTGAAGCATGTTGGGGCTGTCACGGTGGCAGAGCCAGTATTGCACTCAGGTGTCTTTGTGCCAAATTTGCTGACTCCATCCAGCTGCTGCACAGATGTGTTTATGCACTGGGGACATGCAGGAAGGAGGAGGGTGCCTGATGCTTTCAAAGTACACAATCAAACAAAACCCACTGCTGACCAGGGAGTGTTTTCTAAGATGGCAATAACCATGTGTGATAAATCCTGCATTCTGGTTTCTGAAGTACAGTGGTGTTGCTGCTTGTTTCTGTCCTCTGTCGTCAGCAGTGGAACAATCCTTGTTTAGGGTCATCTGAACAGGGAACTAAAGAGAGCTCTGTACTGTGGCAACACCAGATATGGGTCCATACAAAAATGGGGATCCTTGCACATGAAAAAGGCAAGTTTCAGCTTGGAAGCACAATGGAAGACCTTGCAGATTCTCCAGGCTGAAGCATGGAAGACACTGACAACAATTGTATGTGCTGACAGAAGTGGTCAGATTTTACATCATCAGGGGAATAAAATCTTGAGATTTCTCCCTTCTCCCTGGAATGGCAAAGCTTCAAGCTGCTGTCTGGTGGAGATGGACTTGTAGGTCGGTACAGTTCGGGTATAGTGTGCAGCTGGGGCAAGGTAGGCCCCCTGGGAAACTTCACCAGAAGGAGAGGAAGCACTCACTAGGCCCACTGAGTCGTGGTGATCTTCATTTTCATGTTAGAGAGGGTATCTCTCTACTTGTTGTTACTGCCTTCAGGATGCTGTGAAGAAATTAATGTTGTGGTCATATGTGGGCACCCCTTTAGGGGTTTCCCACATCCTACACCTCCTGCGTCCTCATCCTACCTAAGTAGGAGGCTTTTTAGCTACCTTCACAGTCACACTTTTTTCTGTTTGCAGCTCCCAGTTTTAAAGGAATTCAAATTCTGTGTGTGCACCTGGAGCCTTGGTGTCCATCTGTCCAGCAGGGGGAAAAGCCTTTGCGTTATCTGAGGATCAGTTAAGCTGTGTTACTCAGTGTGGTTCAGCATCTCCTGTAACAATCTCCTCTATGGATGCCCAGTAGAAATAAGAGAGATTGTTCTTGGACACTGAGATCCTGATACTGCTGGCTTTTGATTCTGTGGACTATTTGTTTTCTATTGTATAACTGGCTGTGGCTAAGAGGTAGGGGCGATGTGCCAAAGGCAAGACTTGGAAACTAAGGTTATGTGTGTGTGTGTATGACCCAAAGCAGAGCCTCTGAGAGCCCAGTCCCAAGCACACCAAGCTGGGGAAGGAACTTCCCTTGATTTCTTTAGGCCTTGAAGCAGATGTCAGAGGGTGAGATCTGCAGATAGCCCAGCTGCATGTTCAACTCTTTTTGACTTCTGTAGAGCAGAAGCAGATGCTGAAATTTTCTGCTGAAGAGAGGCTGTGAACTTTGTTCCTTGTTTCCGTCTGTTTTAAGAGTGGAAGAATGCCTTCTTTTACCAGTGGATTTCAGCCACATATCAGATATCCCATCGTCTAGGAAAGCTTGCTGGACTCTTTGAGTTATTTATTAGCATGATACTAAACAAAATGGATGATTACGTGCCTCACTGAAAATAGGAAGTTATTAAAATCCAATCCTGGCAGCTGGCTAAGAATTCATCAAAATGAAACAATTATTTTCACATTCATCATGCAAACCCCCAAGGTGTTATGAGGCAGTTTGGTTTGATAATGTAACAAAACATGATAGAGCCTTTATTTTGTTTCTGAATGCTGGCATATTCTTTTCCAGTACCTTCACGAAGTAACTAACCACTGAAGTAAAGTTCAGCTAACTTTTCTCTTTTGTGTCTTTGGAGCTTGTGCTTATTATTCTCTGTCCATTTCAGTCATGCTGGTATTATGGAAAACACAGAGAAGTGATGCTCTGTGTACTTGAGCACAGAAGTAACTCTGTTTTGCAACGTGTCTTGGCAGTGTTCGTACATCCCTCCCTGTGCAAGAGATGATCAGGAGAACTCTGAGAACGTCACGTACAAGCAGAAATACTGGAAAGAGAAAGTGGGTTCTCAACCATTTACATGCTATTTTAACCAGCACTTGAGGTGAGTGATCTTCATTTGGCTAGGCAGAAGTGTTTATGCATCTGTTTAACAGCTGTCCATTGGTTCTGTTTGTAAATATTTATAAATGTATGCACATGTATACATCCCCCCCCCCCCAAGTGATGTGGTTTATCACACAGAACTCAGTACAGAACTCTGCAAGACAATTCTGTTAATGAAAAGCTATACAGAAAGCACAGGAGTGTTTTTACCACTTGAAGTAAAAATACAAAACCTGCCAGGGACCTTCTTGGGGGGTCCTTTGGTCCAGAAGTTGCCAGTGGTTGGGTCTGCTAATCACGAGCCGAGTTATAATTTTGGTTTCTCTGAACACGCATGTGCTTCCAGTTCCCCACATTGCTGAGACCTGCAGCAGCCACTGACTGAGTGAGCAGGAGAGTCAGAAGCATGGGATTGTCTGTAGCAGAAGTCATGGCTAGGATTCATCTGAACTGGTGTGGACAGGATGCTGTGAAAATTAGCTTTTCCAGTCAGTGGAGAGAAAGAGGAACCTTTTATCTTACCCCAAAATAAATGCCTAATATTGGTCAGATGCCAAGAGATGTTTATTTATCTCCTGTAAATGAGCATAGGGTGGTAGGTGTCCAGAACTATGTGATCTGGTTCTCACATCATATGTAGGTTAAGCAAAGACAAACTTTTTCTGAGGCCGCATGCCATCTAGCATCTGCCATTTATGTAAGTTGACATTGAGGAATTGTGTGGCACTCAGGCAAGATTTTTCCCTTAAAGATGCTGAATCCTGTACTGCTGAATGTTCTTGCCAGTGCAATGGTTGACTTGAAATGCTGCCTTTTGCTGATCATACAACAATTCATATACAGCAGAAGACAGGCTCACTGCCAGAGATGCTTGACGATAGTCTAAACCAAAATGTGTACACCATCTATTTTCTACTGGAGATAGGAATGAACTTTGGGAGATAAGTTTTGCTGACTAGGAATGTGCATGTTAGGTATACTTTTAGAGCAATGACGACTAAGCAGCTTGTGAAGCAGTAAAAAAACCCATAACAAACTGAGGGGAAAGTCTATTCACTTCAAAATAGAAGTGGGCATATTTTCTGTCAGTATTTTTTTCACTGTTTAAGCTAACTCTGCTGTATCAGTGTGCTGTTAGGTATCATCTCCCTTCAGTTTGGTGGTGCACATTTCAACAGGCTACTTTGAAAAGAAAAAACAGATGCAATTCTTACAGTTCAAAAGGGATGAGAAGCAGACTTGGCAATTTTGATCATTCTTGGTTAATATGAATTGAGATGCCCAGCAAAACTAGCTCTCTGACATTTACCTTAAGGAACCTAAGAGCAGCTTAGCTTGGAGCTCAGCACTTTACCGAAAATTGAGGTCTTGCTTTGCCACTGCAGGCACTTATTTTAGTGTACTACTCTTCTCTGGCTGGCAAGTTGCAAGTTGCTTGGGAAAGTTGCTTTTCTGGACCTCTGGTGAAGGTGCCTGTGTGTTGGCATGATGATATTCCAATCTGAAGGAAGCCTTACCCAGCAGAAGAAAAAACCCAGTGTTTCAGAGCATAAAATAAAGGACAAATTCAGATAAAGTTCTCAGGCTGTTGCCAAAGTTTTGAGAAAACACTGAGCTCTGGTACTTCAGTGTTCTGGATTTCACACCGAGTGTCCCAGGGGGTCTGTAGGCAGGACCACATGCAGACAAGTGTCACAGCTGCACGTCTTAAAATGGGATGCCTGGAGAAACAGGTGGGGTGAGGAAGATCCTGTCACTTTATTTCTTCGTGTTCCAGGTCTCATTGACATCCACAACAAGAACAAAAAAGAAGAAACCAAGGTTGCTGTCAACTCAGACCTCTCTGTCTCAGAGACTTGAAGGGCAAACACTGTCTAGTGATTAGCAACAACCTGTATGTTGTTGGGGTAGCCTGCAGGGTCTCTATTTATCTGGGAATAATTATGTGTAGAAGCCAAAGGTGCTCGGGTAGTAGGGCTGCTCATCCATAAGTGCTGGAACATAAATCTTGGTTTGCTCTGTTACTTCACACTTTTCTAAATTAATTCTGTCCAGTCAGAAGACGGTGTTGCTATTTCCTGTCCTTTCTTTTATTTTATCACCTGTGGAGAGTGCTCGGGCCGGCAGAAAAAGGACTTCATTGCCAGTAAAACAGTGTTGCCCCTGCATGCAGCCATCTAGCTGAGGATCTCTGCTTTTTGCAACAATAAGGGAAAAAAATGACTGCTTGGCATATGAACAACTGTGGGCAAAATAAGTGTACGGCAAGCATCTTAATTCCAGATTGTTTGAATACAAAAAAATATTTGTAAGCTTTCCCTATGCCATGCCCCCACCTCTGTCAGCTATCGTTGTGTAATGTAAGTTGCACAGTGTGGTTCATAAATGATGACTGAAACGTTTATGGGGCCTGTAACTTTTCGGTCCTACCTGACTTTTTGGTGATTCCTGCACTGCAGTTCTTCCCATGATGTTCCGTAAAGGCTCTGAAGGTTCTAATGGAGGTCTGCTTTATCCGGTGTCTGTTTGAACTGCTTGGCAGCACCTAACAGGGATGTGTTGTATAATGAAACAACTAATCCAATTAGCCTGGCTCAGAGCTCCACAAGGGTCTAGCCCTGAGCACAAAGACCTGCTAAAAATAAGTCCCAGTCTCACCTTTTAGCAATGAAAACAAAATCCCTTCCTTCTTGTCTGTTCAGTGAAAGTGAAAGCTGTGTTTTCAGGGTTAAAATAGAGACTTCTTCAGGGATACTTTTCAGTTTGTTCATTCTTTTTTCACTCTGGGGCTGCTTCTGGGCAGTAATGGTGGTGCTGCACAATGACCATCACTATTTGCAGCAGAATGAGGTCTCCATGTCTAAGCAGGGACTGCAAGTACTCTGTTTTTTCCCCCCTCCTTGGTCTCTTTCTTGTCTCTGCCACTCTTCTGTGCACAGATAACTGGTGTTAGGAGTTTGGGTCCACCCCCTCAGGGGGCTTTGCATTTACTGGAGAGCTGAATGGCAGCATCACTAGAAACAAGAGACTGCTCATAATGGACCTTGGGGGAATATGTGCAACCCCTCTGCCAGCATCTTGTAACTGAAATGTTATATTAATGTCATAGAGCAAAGACAGGTTTATTAAATGCACTACACTTACAGGGACAAGGCGATATATTTAATTATATCTGCTGATTTTTACAGGGAAAATAAACAAGTTTCCAGGCATGACATACCTCCTTTGGGTTCAACATGAGTGCCTCAGCACCAGGGGAGTGATGCTGTGGGGCTTTCCAGCAAAGACATGTCTTTACCATGGGAAGGTTTCCCCCAGGGACACAGCACCTTTCCTTTTCTGTTTCCAAGCCAAACAACAAGCCTTCAGACTCTGGGAACAGGCAGATCCTCTTTACAAAAGTAGCAAGAAAGTGTCAAAACTGCAGATTCAGTGCATGCTAGCCTCACCACGCAAAATGAAAGCAGTTACATTACTGTTTCAAGCGTAACAGAATCCCAGAATATTCTGAGTTGGAAAGCATCCACAAGTATCATCAAGTCCAACTCTTGGCCCTGCATCGCACCACCCAGTATTGTCTGAATGCTTCTTGAACTCTGTCAGGATTGGTGCTGTGACCACTTCCCTGGGAAGCCTGTTCCAGCTTTCAACCACCCTCTGGGTGAAGAACCTTTTCCTAATATCCAACCTAAACCTCCCCTGATACAACTTTAGGCCGTTCCCTTGGGTCCTGTCACTGGTCACTCCAGAGAAGAGATCAGCTTTGCTGAAATCCAAAAAGATTAGGTCAACTGGTTTGCTTTAATCAACTAGTTGGGTTACCATGTCATAAAAGGAAATTTAGTTTGACAAGCAGGACTTTACCCCTGTGAGGCCGTGCTGGCTGTGACCAATAACTGTGTTGTCCTTCAGGTGTTTTTCAATAACTCCCAGAATAATCTCCACAGTTGTGCCAATCACTGAAGTGAAACTGACAGATCTGTTGTTTCCAGGGTCATCCTTCTTGCCCTTTTTGAAAACTGGGACAAAGTTAGGCAACTTACAGTCAACTGGGACCTCTCCAGGTTCCCAGGACCATGGGAATTGAGCCAAATTTGTCCCACCGTTTTTTTATGCCAGGAGTCAGTACCAAAAGGCTACATCCCAAAGGCTTCCTGAGTTTTCCTGTGTGTCAGGTCAGCATCCAGAAGTGCTGCTCTGTCCTCTTGACTAAAGAAGGACATTTAATATCTTAATTGTGGTGCCATTAGCCATTTAATGAAGCGTTTTTGGAGGACCCGGTCACATCTTGAGGCATTGTCTGAAAAGATGCTGTGCACAGTCAACGGTGAGTCACTGCACACCTTCTGCCATATAAGAATTGCACAGGGACTCTTGCTGAAGCTAAGAATAGTAATAATACCCATCTGAACTAAAACCTCATCTTGAGGCTTAATTAAAGGCCTCTGTCTTTGACTCTTTTCCAAAGGGGAAATTCTTTTAAATTACTAAGTTACAGTCACACCTATAATTAGTGTTTGGCATCCATCGCTGCTAGCTTTGGTAAATATGTTTTCAAAAACAATTAAGATTCAGTCAAAAAGATACCTTGCTTTCCCCAATCACACTTTCTTTCCTTTAACTGAATCCAATTTTCTACTTTTTTCCTTGCCCCTTATTTTTGAACTGTTTGATTAGTTACTGCTCAAAAAAAATACTTAAAATTCAATGTCACTTGTAAGCTCAGAGTTGTGAAGATTGAGTGCTGTCTACTTATGGCCTTCTTGCCAAATATCGCTCTATTATGCACAGATGATGATACAATAAATAGGAGGGGAAGCAGTATTATACCTTTTGTGAAAGGATTTTTCTGTTCAGGTGTTGTCATTCGTATGGCATAGGCTGCTGAGTTTGTGCCTATGAAGTTATTACTACTTCATTCAATTTATAGTCTCCACCTGTGCCTGCCTATATATATGGAGGATTTTGGTTAACCAGACTTCACTCATTCCACTATTGAATACACCTGGGGTTCTTTTGATAATTTTTTATGTTGCTGAATTTCAACTTTTTTATCGCTGAGCTGCTTATAATCAGAGTCTTATTCTGCTCCTTACTGCACAAACAAAGAGAGATGCATGGAGTCAGCCTTGGGGACTTACAGGCTGGCACAGTGAAGAGGATCCTTCACATAGCAATTTTGGGTAAGAGACCTCCAGATGCAAATCCAGGTGCAATTAAATCTGGGATAAGTTGTAGCTTGGCAGTCTAGCTCCATTAACTCCTTAAGGATGGATTAAACTTCATAGATTTGCAAACACCTCCATAAATCAAGTTCTCGGTGAAAGAATAAGAGTTTCTTCTTCTTTTGTTTACAGAGAATGCTTTCTTGGTGCTGCTTTCTGATCAGGATAAAGCTATTGTGGGAGAGACAGCACAGTCATTGAGCAGGTATCTGCTCCCATTTGCCACTGTGTTAGCAGAGCTTAATTCCCAGGACCTGGCTGGATGAGCCAGGGTTTTAGGCTGCGGGGTTTGTTGCTCGAAGGAGTGTCAGATAGCATTGGCAGAGCAACATGTGATGGGAGTGTTCTATCTGAGTGAGGACCAACATGAGTCAAGACTATAGATATTTTCCTAATTAGAGAAAGTTCTGTTTCTTTCCTTTGTAGGTAATTTTCCAGGGACTGCATGTGTCTGGCTGTAGACGGGAAAGTAGCAACAAAATGCAAATGCCATGAGACTGATTTAGTAACTGGTAAACTGCAAGGAGAGCAGAAAGAGCCAGAGCTGAGGAAAGCCTGGCAGCGGATTTCCCAACTGACTTCCCAGACTTGGAAGAGGTGGATGGACAGATCTTTCAGACACATAGCAGAGCTAAATTTCTGAATATTTCTGAATGTTCTGATATCTTGAGATGCTTCCTCCTTGCTATTCGCCTTTTCCCTCCACGTCCCTTGGAAATGCATAAACCTGTCACAGACAGTGTGTCAGATGCTGTTGATGGAGGTTCAGACGTTTGGGGGAGGCTCCCCAAAGTGCCCCTGTAGGAGCCTACTCAGACGCTGCTGTTTACAGCACCAAATCGCAGCTTATTGTTGAAATAGCCCCTGCTGGGAAGGAGCTGAGACGGGAGCCCTGGCCATGCCAGGGCAGGCTGCAGTCCTCCTGGGCATAGAGGCTGTGCAGACTTCTGCCTGCCAGTGCAGCTGGGCTAGCCCGGGCCGCCAGCAGTTCAGTGCTGAGGACAGGGATTGGCCCTGCACCCAGGGCTGGCATCATCAGGAGCCTGCATGGACACATCAGTGCTCAAAGCTAAAAGGGAAGCTTTAACACTTGAACACGTTGCACAGGGCCTGATGACATTTGAGGTAGACGTGTATGAATGCTGTCTTGTATTATGTTTTTGCTAGAGTGGTTTTTCAATCCACAGTCAGTGTGATACTGCATCTCTCACAGATCTTCATGATGACCATGACCCCTGGAAGACCTGAAGCACCAATTCCCGCCCTCCACTCCCCCCTTTTTTTTTTTTTTTAATCCAGACAAACTCGTTAGCCTGAAAACACCGCAAATGGAAAGCTCTTACAGCCCACCATGAGTGCTGGTGATAAACAGGCAAACGAAAGCAGTGAATGAAATGGTCCACTTAACCATTTTCTAACACTGTGGCAAATAAAACACCTTTACTCTTTCCATGGTAGATGATTTCCACTAATGATGAATTGATGATGTTGAATTGATTTGTATTTTCTCCATTTCCTGTTCCTCCTCTTCACAGGCCAGATGATGTGATGCTGAAGCGCACCCATGATGAGACTGTCCTCTTGCACTGCTTCCTCTGGCCTGTGGTGACATTCCTGGTTGGAGTCCTCATCGTCCTCCTGACCATCTGTGCCAAGAGCTTGGCTGTCAAGGCAGAGGCAATAAAAAAGAAGAAGCATTTGTGAGTGGCAAAGCTACAGATGGAAAACAGAAACCTGCAAGAAGGTCTCAAGTGGGGAAACTTGACACACCTGCAGGTCTGCGGGGCACCCTTCGTCTCCTTCCAGGGTCTGATCTGATGGTGGAGTTGCTCTTCCTCAGGATTGTTCTTAGGAGACTGCCCCATGAAATGCCAGCTGATCGCTTTTTTTGCTATGACAGTAAATAAGTATGTTCTACCACAAGAAAAAAAAATCTACACTGCACCAAATATGCTGTGTGCTGTTAGTGCTGAACTGCAGCTACCCAGGTCCTAGTGGAATCGAGACAGTTTCTAAAAGTCCCTGATGATGCTCATTTCATCTCCACAAAGTGATCTTTGCTAATGTTTAATATTAAATATTTAAAATATTTACTTTAGATAGACCTTATTTCCAAAATAATAAAATTTGATTGTTTTGGATTTTTTAACCTTTGGAATTTTCTTTTTATTTAAAAAGAAAAGCTTTAAGACAAACATAACACTGTGCTGATTTGGGGGTTTTTCCCACTCTGTAGAACTTAATTTTAAAATTCAAATTCTAACTTCTGTCTAGACTAAGTCTTTCATCATCACCTGTTCATTATGATGAAATGTAGAAATCTCTCAAAAATACTTCTCAAAAAAATGAAACTATTATTGGAAAGATGATTAAATACTGGATCTAATTTTATTGCCTCAGTGGTATTCAGTCCCTACAGTTGTTCTTGTGCCCTCTCAGATGCGCTCTTTGCGAATGCTCTCAGGCTGTAAGCAGCAGGAATTTTACATCAGTGGTTTTACATGAATATATTTTACTAGCATCTTCCCCCAAAAAATGGAGTGCCTGAGTGCCTGCTGAGGAGAGCCTGTGAGCCATGGTGTGATCCATCTCACCAGAATCCAGGAATGGCCAGGGAAGACATCGGCTCCTTGTAGGGCTGTGGGTGTTTGCTGCTCAACTGCCCATCCCAGTCACACCAGCTCCATGAAGGCGCCCACCCAGGGGATGCTCCAGAAAATGCAAGGCAGTCTGGGCATGGAATCTTGCTGAGTCTCCTTTCTCTGCTTGCTCCAGGTGACCTCACTGTGTATGATTGGAGTACCAGCTCTCGTCCACTTGCTCATTGCAGTGATTTCCATATTTCTGGCAGTTTCCCTGGGCACATTTTTTGCATGCCGTAGTCAGGGGCTGAGGCCAGAGTAGCTTCATGGCACACGTCCATACCCCCGCAGGGCTGGACCCCCCTGGGACCAGCTGTGCAGCTTTGCAAGGCTGAAGCGCAGCAGAGAAGAAAAGCCATGTGGCTCAGTCAGGAAAATGAGTGATTACTGGCAAAGCATTTTAATCTACGTTAACAATTCTGCAATTCTAAACATACTGTGCATTGCACTAATCTCTGATATTCTTAGTATTATGTTTAAATACCTTGTGTTTTGTTGTGATTTTAACACTTAACAGAAGTATTTCCTGAGGATGAGAAAAGTGCTAGATTTGAAAGCCTGAAAGCTTGGTTGGCACAGTGACAAACCTGCTTGTACCGCCCAGTGTCCTTTTCAGATTAACTGTTTTGTGTGTTTTTCAATTGATTTCCGTGAGGGTTCCTGTACACATTGTGGTTTCCAGTGATGAGGGTGATATATGGCAGGGGCAGCAGGGTGATTGGAGGTCATTCCCAGCCCCCTTTCTTACCTGTTACGTGACTTTTGGAGAGTCCTTTGGTCCTGGTCCACACTGAGATAGCTGTTCCTTCAAAGGAATTTAAGGAGATGTGTTTGTGGAGGTAGGAACTTGAATTGCTTCTTGGCATGTTACTCCGTGTGAAAGATCCAATTGGTGTTGGTTGCACATGTTCAAGCACCTCCAGTCCCATGGAGGAAAAATAGTTCTTGTGAGAAGAATTTCCAGTTCTCTGTGTTAAATATCACCCCTTTGGAGATGCCTGTTGTCAGGCTCAAACGGACACTCTCTGTCTCAGTCTGCTGAGAAGAATAGTGCTGGATATACTGGGTGAAGAGAGGCTGTGAGCTCTCAGCCTGTCAGAAGAAAGCCTGCCAACTTCCTAAAGGGCTGTTCTGCAAAGGACATTTTCATTTCACTTGTATCTCACTGCTGTGGCCTTGCTTGCATCCTCTGCTATTCTCTTGCCTCAGCAACCCACAGAAACATTGCACCACGTGTCTGATTCAGGGGGTTAGTTACTTTTTTATATATATATTACTTTTCCACACTATGCAAACCACAGAAAGCTGTCACTGTGGGGTGGTTTGGTTACCTGGCTAAGGTGATGGCAAGTTCTTCTTGTCTGTTTCCGCTTGGTAGCTTCTTACAGTTAAGGAGAATAACCCTGATTTTCTGCATACATGCATCCTTTGTCTTCCCAAGGGAGAAGGAAATACACAGTGACACAGATTCATCATGAAATTTTAAGCCAGTAGCTTCAGGCTCGCAAATCCAGATTAACAAAATCCGCTCTAGCTTTGCTCCAGAAGATTTTGTGACTGAATCATACAGCTGGTTCTCTGAGCAAAAGGCAAGAAGCAAATTGAGCTGATGCAACTCACTTGATTTGCAATCATGTATTTAAATCTGTTAGAAATATCATCTGCAAAGGCCTCTGGAAGAAAGTAATGGTTGCAGAGATGGTATTAAATTATTTTGCAGAAATATTAGGATCCCAAGGTAAGTGTCTAAATTGGTATGCAAAGACATCAGTAGGTATATGCCTGGCATGGCAGTGTGTGATACTAAGGGGAAAAAAAATCGTAAAATTCACTTTCCTGTCCCAGCCCACCCCTCATTGATTTAGAAACATCTTTGTAATCCCTGTACTTGATTGTGGAAGCCGGGGATTTCCTTCTAGCGGATTATTCACTGATTTCCTCCTCGGCTTTGCAGATTTCCAGTTTTTGTGGTGTATTCTCTGAAACGTATTTGCAGTCAGAGAGGCTGCTTTTCCCAGAGCCATCTGCAGAGTCAATTTTTGCATTTAATTCAATATTTATACGCCACTGCATTGAAGAATTTTCTTCTGCCATGCTGTCTACTGCTCCGCTTTAGTAAGACCTGCCTTCTCTTTCATGCAGTGCAATTACATCAATTTGTTTATACAGTGTGTTTTTCTGTTAGCTCCTTAGGCTTTTTTTAAAAGTCAAAGAAATAGGAGCATTTTTTTGTTGCACTTCCCTGCTTTGTGTGTTTTGGTGTTGCCAGTAACAGACAAGATTTCACAATATGTTAGAAAATCTAGCTACTGAATGAAGAGCTTAATTCAATGCTCAGAGTAGATGAGGGATGTCATGGGAGTGTCCAGGGACATTTTAAAAGATCATTACCCATAATTTCTGCTATAAACATAGCCTTATGATAGAAGTCCAGTACAGATTGCTGGATTTTAAGGACATTTATAAACTGAGCTCTTCAGTAGGTGCCGGAGAACGAAAGTTGGAAAGTGCAGTGGAGAAGTAGCCCAGGTCTCAGTTTCCAGATGTGTTTCCAGGTGTGCTTCCAGGTGTGTTTTAAGGGATTTGTCCTGGAAGAGAACAAAAACGTTGGTGAGGCATGAGAGTGCAGAGCTCTCCATGGATCTGCCGCCTTGGCTCAGCCTGCCCCTGACCACCCCAGCCCTGGTGATGGTGTCCGTGGGGTTTCCCTGTCTGCAGTTTGCTCCTGGGAGCCCTCATTCCTGAGCCAGGGCTGCAGTGTCATGCCCACAGGAGCAGGTGTGTCTACAGGGGGCTATCACGCATCTGAGCTCATTTCACACACTACATGAAAGAATCTGTCGAGCGTGTGTTATCCAGTCAGAGTCCATCTGGGAAATGTGAAAGAGGAAACACTGGTCAGTGTTTAAAACCCTTTAATAGATAAGGTTGTAGGGCTTAAGTGTTCTTGAGGAAGTGTCTAATGCAGTTTGCTAGGGGTTGAAAAATTAAAACTATTTAAGACTCACAGTGAGTCTGGTCCAATGGCAGGATGGTGTGGATTGCCTGTGAACAGAAGGAATGTGCTGTGCAAGCCTCTTTGGCTAATGGCCAAAGTATTTTAAAGCTAAGAACAAACATGTGGAAGAGGACACATCCGGAACAGTGTTTAAGAAGAAAAGAAAAGCACTCAGGCCATGACTTATGTTTAGGTAATCAAATGAAAGGAACCACAGCTGAATTTCTAATTATGGCACCTATTGTGTCACACAAACATGGTCTTTCAATCCTGAGCAGAAATCTTATAACCAGAGTTACTGAAAAATCAACTTCTTTCCCTGTGTGTGGGTTCTCTGAGAATCAAAGGCTATTTGTTTTGGTTTTTTTCTTCCCTCAGCATAGAACAGCTGCTATTCCTCCATTATCTTTCAATCAGAAACCAACCTCTTCCCTCTCTGGCATCTTAAGAGGCTGCTATGCTGATCTGTCAAGCTAACAGTCTTTGCTGCAGAGAGCATGAGCAGGAAAACCTCTGAGGGAATATGTGTGCAATTAATCATACTGCCTTGTCAGGTCACAGACCCACTGAATGAATCAACCACAAAGTTTGATATTTGAGAGTCTGTGCAATTTTTGTTCTGGTTTGATATGCTAGTGCAAATGCTGCCACTGCCTACACTATGTTTAATTCACAGCTCTTTGGTGGTTTAATGGTTTGAAGTCTCACAAGACAAAAAATCACTTTGCATGCATTGGATGTATGGCTGGAGATGCTATACATATAAAAATATATATTAAAAAAAATAGCCAATTGCAGCAAATAGCTGTAATTCGTATGTAAAATTTTACTATAAAATATGTTGGCATAGCTGTAAAACTACATACACACCTCCATTACATACACGATCTCCAAACAACACATACAGCAATCCACTGGAAATAAGTTTCCCAGAAATGCAGTAGTTTTGATATCGCATTAAAAAAAAAAAAATCTCTCTGTAATTTAATTTAATGAGCTAACGGAGTGTCAAATGTTACTTTTCATAACACAGCTATTTCATAATTTTTCAGCTGGCATAAGGTTTATTTCTATTTTTATTTGCATGCCAATTGTCATTCACCAAAAGCTGTTGCAAAAAAGCAACCAATAAGCTCTTTCATATAATTGCTTGTTCTGCAACTGAGAGTTTCTGGACAAAATACTTCAACTATTTGGTTCCCATACAGCAGGATCAATTAAAAAAGAGATGTGAGCAGCTAATATTTTGTTTCACAAGCCTCAAAGAGCCAACTTTTAGGCAATTTTCATTCCCTCAATATAGGATTATGGCAAATTCAGGCTTCAGACAAAGAGCAATTTCTGATCATGTCTATCAGAACATGTGCCAATACTGAAGCCATTGTTTGCAAGGCTGCATTTCAGTTCAATATATTTCCATGCAAGATTGCAACTTCAATGCATCTCAGTGCAAGAAGCACAGACCCCTATACCAAAGGCTTGCAGAGCTGCTACCTGACTTTTTCAGGTCAGCTGCTTTCAGCAGAGCCTCTGCCCTTCCCCACTTGGCAGGACAGCAGCTCTCCACCAGCCCTTCCCCTGTGGCAGTAAGTCAATTTGTCTTGTGGTACTCACAATAGAGGGGACAAAGCGGCCACCTGCTCTCTGCTGCTGTGCCCATCGAGGTCAGAGGAAGCAGCACCTCTAGGGTGTAGTATTTGGCATTTACTGGGGCCTGGATATCAGGAACGCTGCCTGGATGTGGGGCTGTGGGGAGGGAGCATGACTGAGCGTCATGGGGGGGGGGGGCTCCCACCTTAAGGGAAATGCAAAACACTGGAAGGGGCATGGGTTTGGCAAAGAGTGAAAGCTTTTATGGAATTCAGAGGGCTGAGCTGTCTTTCCCTGCACTGTTCCTCTGAAGAAAAATGTTTGAGATTATTAAAATATTAATTGTGAAATTTTCAGGAAATCTGTTCTTAGGCAGGGAAAGATGAGTTTGGAAGGACTGAATATACAACAGTCAGTGTGGCAGCTGAAGGTGAGGAATGAGAAAGAATCAAGAGATGGCTAAGGAGACCTCAAGTAACTTGGACATTCCATG
>JAWMRA010000041.1:34198477-34212927 GCA_035584735.1 Pseudotriccus pelzelni
AAAAATCCAATGCGCAGGCTGGAAGGTGTAAAGACCTTCCCCGGTTCTTCGTTCGCGAAGACTGGCCATTTACATTCTGAAAATACAAAGCAGTTCCCACAGAGATGCAAGGATCTGAAACCTCTGAGGTGGGTACCACCTCCACTGAGCAGGGTGATGCCCAACTCCTAGTCCATCCTCAAATGCAACAGGGTACAGGAATAGTAACCAGTTCATTTAACCCATGGATGTCTACATTAGGCACTGTAGAACTCTACTAAGATGACTGCTTTTATATATATATCTATCTCCACTTTCTGTGTCTTTGATACCTCTGGGGTATGGTACTTCCAACCCCCTTTGGCTGCTTGGGGATAAGGGCAGGCTAGGATGATTAACCTGGAGAGACATCTGTGCTGGAAATGTTTCTGTGTAATCAGATAGAAACATTCTTGGTGTTCGCTCTTTCTTCTCAGTCAGTGAGCTTCACCAGAAGATAATTCAGACCTGAGCTGACAGAGGCAATCACCACACGTTTGAGGAGCTGGAGGGAGTCAGGGATAGGCAGTGGTTTGGTCAGTGTCTCTTGAGTGCAGCCTGTACACTGAGTGTGTGTAAGTCAATGCTACCTTGGTGCCTGGCTCCTGCATCCCAGGGGCAAACCAATCATTTCTGAGCTGATGGAAATGCTACAGCTCCACTAAAAGTGGAGACAAGGACTTAGAGACAAGAAGTACCAGATCAAAGCCAAATTTATGCTCCTGATAACCCACTAAAGGGTTTTTATGCATTTTTTTTTTAATGGGCCCAATCATCTGCTTTCTTCAGTTTTGGACCCCTGCATGAGCATGCATGTGAGCATTGCTCAGCAAAGCAAGTATAGTTTTAAGGCTTGGTGCAAACGGATACATAGAAAAAGCATCCATGAAAGTGATCCTGTGAAACAAGGCTGCTGGGAGACACAAACCCCCAGGAGGGGCTCGCTCAGCTCAGCCCTTTATGCCTGCCCTGTCCTTTAGAAAGAAGAGTTCCTCTTCTTCAGTAATGGGTTAATATTTATAGGGGCAGAAATACCTGGTTCGGGCCCCCTCTTGTCCTGAGGTGACTCAGATTGCAGGTCTCAGGTGGCTCCTGCTAACCAGGTTGTGTGGCATCACCACCAGGCTGTGAGAGGAGGGTGGGAAACATCTGCATTTATCCTTGGGAAGAATCAGCTGTTCCAGCTGCTCTCTGCTACTTGATTGGCACATCAGCAGGCCTGGGAACTTCACCACCAAAGACAAGCAAGGAATATGGCATGTAGTTTGGGAGAGATTTTGGTACGAGTGTACAAAAGTGTCTGGCCCAGCCGCCATAGCACTTGCCAGCAGTGCTTGGTGCCTGGCATTCAGCAGCTGCACAAGGCTGCGGTTGATGCCCTCTTGGCCCGGATCTTGACAGTGCTTGACATGCTCTGGGCCCCCTGGAATGTGCAGATCACGGCAAGGCTCGGGATGGAGACACTGGTAGAGCTGGTGTGTCCCCATCATGTGCCTCTGCAGTCCCCACCCTGTGCCACGGCCCCCCAGCTCAGGGATGGAAGGCCTCAGCATGGAGGGAGGAACCACACCAGTGCTGAGTTGCAGCTGGGCTGCCTTTTTCTTCTTTTTTTCTGCTGGTTTTTTTTTTTCTTTTTTTTTCACGGGTTGGGACTGGTATTGTACCAGAGCAATGAGCAAAACCTTGGCCTAGTAACATTTGAAATTTTCACCTGTGGTATTTGCTGACCACACATGTCCTGCCTGCTGTAAGATGTCTGACACACGCAATTATTTCTAACCAATGCATAACAGAGCAACTCATAGTGAAGATAGGCACTGGCAGAAAATTGAAATTATGGTATGGCAAATAACTTACCAGACAAAACCGCCAGCTTGTAGGTATGAAGCCCAAGATACAAATCCATTTTATAAAAATATAAAAAGTATATAAAGTCCATTTTATAAAAATAACAAGGTTAAAATATAGATTCTGGTGATATTTTAACAGGAATCACCTACCATGTTTTTCTGAACTAGAAGAGACTGATTCAGTTTCTTTGCTGTACCATGTAAAAACATTTATATCTATCCTTGTCTGTAATGGTGGCCTTGTTTCTCCTGTGTGGAGATACTAACTGTACATTATTTTATCATTATCACTGCTCTTTTGTGTCTGCATTGGCTTCAGGATAGAATAGCGCTCAGAGACAAACTTTTATATCACAAACGGAAAATCTAACAATTCCCTCAGCCTTCACTACATATCCCTCAGCAAATAGTTCACAGCACAAAATAGAAGCCAATAAATCATTCTTTCTTTTAAATAAACAGAATTAACTCGTCTTAAACGCTTCTGATGACCAATTAAGAATAACTGAGACACAGAGCATACTGTCAAGCACCCTGACCCCACGAGAATGTTAATATAGCTTTTAAGAACTGTGGAGGGCAGGAGGAGAAGAAATACCTTTGTTAAAATGCATGGTTCAGATCCTCCGGATGGAGCAGAGATGAACCTCCAGTGTGGTGCTAATTGGTACAACTGCCTGGTGAAATGTCTCTAAAATAACAGGCACTCAAGTTCAAGATCCACTGTGGTTTCAAATATCCATTGCACAACTCAGACAGTATCTGGTTTAATAAAGGAGGAGGATGGAGAACCAGGGAGGAGAAGGGAACAATGGTGTCTTTCCACATGGGTACTAATATGGCCAGTGGGCAACAGCAGAGCCCCCTTCCTCCCAATAGGTTGAGGCTTCTGATGAATTTAATGTTCTCAGAAGACTACCTCAATTGAAATCAAACCGACTTATGACCTTGTCTCTGAGCAGCAGGACAACAGAATCCATAATGCAAAGACAGTCAAACAGAAGACAAGAATGTGATTTTTTTAAAAATGAATGTTTTATTCATGAACTATTTATAAAATTGTGTAAAATACATTCAAATATATTTGATTTGTTGACTGTAGCTAAAAATATAAAAATATACTTAAATGCATAAATTAAATTGACAACAGTAGCACAGTTCTGTGTTCACCCAGTGTTTGTTAGGAAAGGTCATTATAAGTAATTATATAGCATATGAGAATGGAATATGTGCTGAAGACGTTTTTCAGACACTTTACTCCAGGCACTGACAAAGAATTTATGGCTAGCCACATTTCAAAATTGTGGGTTTTTTCTTTGGCCACTGTGGTGCTACCAACAGGTCAGGAGTTTCACTCTGTCAGCCTGAGAGGGACAGCTGAGGGCACAAGGTCTACAGTGAGTTGTCCCTGGAACTATAGGTCCCAAAGCCCACAGCTCCAGAGCCCACATGTCTGTGACAGGGCCATCAGGGGAGTGCTGGTCATCCTGTAATGCATTTTATTTACACAAACTGTATGTCTGAAGTATGGAAAGAAATCTGAATAAATGCTAAGCACCTGCCATGCCGTTCCTTGGTCACGAAGCTGTGGCTGCAAAATGCTGTATCTCTGAATGTCAGATGCATTTCTCTAATCTGCAGCCCTGGGAGGAGATGCTAATATAGTGATTAGATGGTTATTGTTCTTATCCCTCTATCCCATATATTAAATCCCAGGCTGAGGAGTTGGCTAAGTGCTCATATACTCCTCTCTGTCTTGTATTTAACTTCTGGTTTCAAAGTTAAAGCGTAAATAACTGTATACAATACATAATATAAACTTAAAGCTCACACATTTTCTTTTCTCTGTTCTACAACTGAAAGGAAATTCATAGTATATCGTGGCACAAAATAATATTTCTGGCAATTTTAGGCATTATTTATTGCTAAATAACTATAGCAGCAGAGGAAAATGTATAAAGTTGCACTTTTATGACATCTTCACAGTATGCCTATTTCTCTCACCCACTTTTGTGTTCCATTAGTAACAAAAAATATCATTTATCAACTCCAGATATGTAAAATCTTTTTTCTCCCTACATTCGGTAGTGGATCTTGTAAGCATATTGCACAGATTAAAAAACCCATTACAATTTTTTCATTATTAAATAACTTTCAATACAAAAATTTGAATTAACCTAAAAGCCCAACCCTGCAAGTGCTTCAGAAGTGGAATGGTATTTGCTTCAGGCAAGCCTTCCAGCTGACTTGCGTGAAAGTACTCATGTAGCTTTGTGGTCAATGCAGAGATTCGCAGGACTGGGCTCCAAGTGTGCAAATCTTAGCTTATGGATCAGCTACAACACTAGCCTTGCTTTATAACATTATTACTGGGAAACATCAAGAAGAGAATTCTGAGCATCATTCACAGACATTCAAAAGATATCTTTTTCCTTAAGACCTGTCTCTGTTCAGTACACAGGCTCCTTCAAATCCGTTCTTGTTACATGAACAATTTCCCACCAGTCCTGTTATTCAGCTTAGAGGCACAGTAAATATAATTAATTATATGCTAATAGGTGTTTTATATTAATAAATGCTACATAGATACTTTTAACTTTTTCTCACTGGATTTACACTGGTTTTGCAGGAGCAGAATTGGCTAGAGAGCAAAACCAGAGCAATAATGTGTGTGTACTGTCTTATGTGTGACCTAGCTGGGCAGAGATGTAAAGCTGCTCATGAGCTCTCTGCCAGAGCACTTAAGGTCATCTGTCACGTTAATAAGTGATGAGGAGGAAGATGCTTATGAACTGTGTCCATTATTAGCTGAGACAAAAGATGAAACTTGTTGTCTGCTATGACATTATTGTTTTGGGTACACATCTGTGAACTCTGTAGGTGTGGATAAGGGAGCTGAGAACGATAAAATGAAGAGCAGAATGATGTCTGTCTTTCTGAAAATGAACAGCATGCACACACAGTGTGCAATCAGACTTTTGCTCTCAGATCATATGTTACTGAGTTCCATTTCCCTCAGCATTAAAAAAAAATCACGCAGTGATATATAGTGTGAGATAATTTATAGGGTACATTTGGTATGTCTTCACAGTGTGATTAACATGGGCTGGTAACTAACATGGTGATCTTTGCTTCTCAGCTACTCCTCCAAAAAGAAAGGACTAAATGCAGCACATGTAACACAACAGCAGTTTTTATGATGCCTTAAGTCCAGCTGTTATTAGCAGGGTCAACAATCAATATAAAGCTGCCATGCTTGTTTGTTCTTGCTTGCTGACCTAGTCAATCTAGCAAAGGAAAGAGAGAAAAGATGGGACTCTGCACATTTCTTTGTGGCTTTCCTTGGATTTTCCTCTGTGAAAATGTCTTCCATTCTAATGCTAGTTCCTTTCTTCTTCAGTTTCAATTAAGGGTGGTGGATTTTGAAGTTTGTGTGGTGCCAAAGAGGATGTATAGGAGGAATAAGCGGTATTTTCATACAGAAACACCTAAAAGTTAACCAAGCTTCCATGTTTTCAAGCAGCTGTGAAAGCTGACATGAAGGGTGGCTTCTGAGGCATATGAGGATATTTGGTCAAGAAAGGATGGGATTCCAGACGGAACAGGAAGGAAGACTGACTATCGGGCTGTTTCCTTCTCTCTAAGAAGACCAGAGAGACATGGATGTGTCCATGAGACATGTCCTGCTGGTTCTGCTTTGGAATCTTAAGAAAACTATGTCAGAGCTGCCTGGTAGATGTCTTCAGCCACAGTCAGGCAGACATTCCTACAGCAAGGAGTGTGCAGCTCCAGTAAGGCATGTGGCCCAGGAGCAGTTCCTCAGTTAGGCACTTAGCCACGTATTGACTGGTTCTCAGAAGGCCTTCAGAAGTATTTACTTATCTCCAAAGCAGAAGTGGAATTTAGGCAATTGTCTTCAGCAACAAGCTAAGTTTTCTCTTGGGAAAGTATGGATAGATAGAAGAACTATCAAGCTCTTCCTTCTTTTTGTGATGGAGAATAACTACGTACTGCCTCTTCTCTATTTGTTTGAAGAACGCTTTATAAAGACAAAGAATAGCTGAACAGTGTTTAGCTCCTTGAGTGAGAAGCCTCTGCAGAGGGCTGTGCATAATCCATTTGGCTGGGCAGGATACCTGCTGAGTGCTCTTTTACTTCTTGCTAGTCAGTAAATGTTTTGTGTAATGAGTCCCTGCCTGAGGAAGGGGTTGGAACTAGATTGTCTTTAAAGTCTCTTCCAACTCAAACCATTTGATGATTCTATGATTAGCACAGCCCTGCCAGCCTACATTCCCTGGCTTACTGATGAGCCTTTTTCCATTCCAACTGCCCTTGTTGGTAGGCATCAGGCAACACTCATGTGGAGGATTCTTTCTGTAAAGACATGCTGGGGCCAAACTTTGTGAGAACAAGTAGCATTTGAAGGTGACCAACACTTGGGGCAAGGCAGCTATGCTGCAAGCAGCATAAGGCCAGTTGTGTTAATTGTTGGATCTCTCTCTCTCTCTGTATATCTTTGTTTCAATACGTTTGCAACCTATCTACTTTTTTGTCTCTCATGGTACAGCACTGTTTCTAATGAGCTATGGAAGTTGTCAGGCTTCACATCCTTACAGGTCTATTAACACAAATGTCTGAGGCATTTTTGAACATCTTTCTTAACTATAATAATTCACACATGAAAATACACAGACAGGTTGTTGTCTGATTCTGCTCTCTTAAACCAGTGTAAAGAAACCAGAATGTGACCTGTCTCCCCTCAAAGTATGTGGTGGGAGACAGGTCTGCTAGACTTCACGGCAGTGTATGTTCAATATTTTTCTACTATGTCACATTAGACTGAAACAGTTGCTTCCGGTGAGGTGAACCCTGTTTTGCTCAGTTGTTACTGAGTTCTGTAAAAGGTATGCCATTGCGTTGTGGGTTATATCCATTTTTGTCAGATGAAAAGCAGTAAGTTTGAAGTGTAGAGTAGCATTGTAATTCCTATACAGGATTACTGTTCCCTTGCTTAATAGTAGCTTATTTCATCTCACAAACACTGAACTAGTTAAAAAAAATGAGGTTCTCCTTACAGGATTTTTCCTGTGTCATGCCAATACCACCTCCTTACAGGATTTTTCCTGTGTCATGCCAATACCACCCTAGATACAGCAGTCCTGATAGCCATTGAATTTAAAATAGTTTAGGTAGAACAGTTTATAAAAACTGTGATAAGAAAAAATAGTATTATCTGAAGCATATTATTAATATAAACAATATAGAAAAAATACATATTTACATAACGCCAAAATACAATTATATACATTAATACCTATTATATTTAAATTATATATCTTTTTAAAAATCACCAGACCAATAAATTATACACAGTCTCAGCAGAAAGGTCTGGCACCTTTCTGGTGCATGAAATACATACAAAAAAACCACCAAACAAACCCACAAGTTATATCAAGTGTGGTCACAAAAGCAGGTATCTCTAACATTCTTAGTGCCTTGAATAAACAGCATCTGAAAGCAAGGAAAACTGACATTAGAAAAAGGAAAACAACACATGTGGCTTCATGTTCAACTCTGCCAGCTGACTACAGTGCTCTGAGAGGAGCCTGTGTGGCAGCAGTGCTGGTGGTGACTGATGTGACAGCAAAGAGCAAATCCACCCCTGCTTTTGCTAGGACTCTCAACTTGTGGAAACCTGGCTATTTCAGTCACTCGCCTCCTCCAAGCCTGTTCTACCTATTGATGACAATTCTGACTTCTACAGGCTAGATCAAGAAAATTGTTTTGATCTCTCATTATATAATCTCAGTTCCTAATGTCCAAATTTGTGGAGCTACTGATACTGCTCTTTGACCCTAAAAACTGCTACAGACCTTAAGAGTCAGCTCTATCAAGGCACACAGACCACCTCTGCTTACAGCTTCTTCACACTGGCCATCTGGCTATGGGAACAGGAGGTGAAGGGCAGTGCTAGTGCCAGGTTTGCTACTCTGGCACCTCTGATCAGCGAGGGACTGGATACAGGATAGGAAAAAGAGCCTGCAAGAATGGGGAGTTTGGGGAGAAAGAAAGAGCACAGCCTACAACACCTACGTTTTCCAGTCAAGGCGGATGGGAAGTCTCTAGGGCTGCCCATAGAGTCAACAGCAAATGAGGGCGATGCAGGACAGAAATTGAACTCCATGAAGGACAGAAGAGCCCAGTGAGCACAGCCAATGGCCTCAGCATGCTTAAGGGTGGATGGTGTAAAGACTGGTGAGGTAAAAGCCAATATCCTGATAGGAAAGGGGTTCAGTTCCCCCAACAGCATAGGAACCATGAAGTGTGAGACAGGGTAAGGTAGGCAGGAAGTGATTTTATAATGACTAATAATGCAGGAAATAAAGACACAACTGCAAGACTGAAAAGAGCAAAGGAGTGAGGAAATGAAGGTGCAGGAAGAGAACTAATATCAATGGTAAGGGATAACACAGTTGTCCATCAATTACATTTGAAACATTTTACAATTTGATAAACTTCAAGCTACCTCTGTGATACTCTGGATTCACATTTTCATATATTGGAAATAAGGGATTTTCTTGTTCACTGCGAAGTTTTCTGGCTCTTAACACATCTCTCACACATTGATGTAGATACACATATTGACACTGCAAAAGAATTGTTTTTAAGACACACTGAGAAATTTTGTAATTTAATTTTCTGTATTGTGAAAAATCATTACAAGCTAACTCCCTCACACAAAATCAAGGGTGGTGTTAAAAACGAAAATATATTTCTAAAATTAACCTCTTTTTCACACTAGTAATATAGTAAACTTTTGTGACCACCTGTTTTTAGAAATAATACCAATAAAACATAAAAGAACATAATAAGTTTTGATGGATCATGCTATGAGTGAAAGCTCTAGCAACTGCAATGCATAACTTGATATGGTGCTGTGTTGGATAGCTAATACTTCTGAATGCTTTGGTATAACATATGTGTAAAATAATTAATATGTACAGGGAAGCACGCAGAAGAGACAAACAATTTCCTGTTTTTTTTTGTTCTGAAAAGAAATATTTTCCACAGAATTTTATTATAATATATAAATATTTCACAGAACTTTGACAAATCCAAATTTTCTGGAAAAATCAGTATTTTTTTAATATAAGATTGCTTCTGACTATGCAGCAAATCAGTTTTCTGAAGAGTGTGTTTCATAGAAGGGAACTAAGATGACATTCACAACCAAAGTACAGAGGGTCAGAATATTATTGACTACTGACTATTTGTCAAACTACCTTAATAGAATAGATTGGTAAACTCCCATGCTCTGCTGCTTTTTGTGGTTTAGGATTAGTGTAACATGGTACCTGTAATTAGGCCGAGCATCTTTATATATCAATAGCATAATTTCTGCAGTAATTATATGCATTTTCTCCTCTTACATCTTCTTTACTTATTTTCCACAAGAAAATTCAGCCACTGCTCTGTGCCTTTTTCTCAGTGCTCGGCTTTGGGAAAGTGAGGGTATCTGCTTTTATGCATATACAGCTGCTGCCTCTGTGGAGCAGACCCTGCATCCCACCCACCAACACGATGGAAAGCTGGCCAAGACATGGAGACTATCTTTGACAGAGACCATTCATGACTGAAATGGTCTGTTATAGCTACTGTGCTGAGAACACTGCCTTTAAAGCTGATGCACACAGTGTTCTGTTATTCCTTGCATGCCTCCAGCTGCAGTCTCTTGTCTTAAACAGCTTTCAGGCAAGTCTGAAGCAGGCATATTGTTTTGTTTTTGCTGTTTTTCTATGGCTGAATAACACCAATTATGATGGTGCTGTGCCCTTGGCTGAGCATCTCATTGCAAACAGTACTGTCTGCTGGCCTGTGCTCCACAGCGGGGTTTGGCTTTTACTGTATCGACAGAAGGAGAACTATCTTTTATTCCAACCCCTAAACGGACTGTGGAAGCCAAAATATAGATACCAGGAACTAGAGTCTTCACACACATCAAATGGAGTTTGTGGAGCAGATTTGTTCTTCCCCATCTCCCCACCTCTTTACTGTTTCTTAATGCTCATTGCAAACTCCGAATCATCATAAAACTCAAGGATAAATTGACTTCATTTTTTCTGCAGGAGGATGGGAGACTGTACTGCTTGTGCTCCAAGTCACCTTGATGAAACACAGTTCCAAGCCAGAAACCATATCTAGGATGCAACTGAGAGTTCACATTAATAAAACTTGCTGAGAATACAGCAGCTCAGTGACTGTGCACTGACACAGCTACATGGTCAGTCTACAAGCATCTTACAGCTGAAGTGGGGTAAGTATGTGTGAGCTGCAAAAGCTTTCTATTAGTCTGTCTCTGGGGTGCTGATTGCTAATTCTTCCAGGGGCATGACTGGTTACAACAGGGATCTGGGTTCAACTTGAGTCACAGATGGTTTGGGGCAGAAGGGCTGGTAGTGAGAAGGGTCAGCTCCTCACTGTTGTTGTAGATATTTTGTGTGGGTCTGGCTGCCTTTTGACTTAGATATAACTAAAGTTGTGTGATACAGAGCCTACGTTTGGCATGAACTTGAAATAATATCTAAGTCTGGCGTCAAATTTAGGCTCTTGAGGTAGTTTCCTCCTTTTTCCAGCTAGGGAAAAAGAGCCAGCCTCCTGAGATGCCTGTCCACCTTTGCAGATCACAGATGATGGAAATGTAGAAGGTGATATGGATCTGTCTCTGAGGATGCCCACCCCAGCCTGAGAATCTGTCTTTCCTCCAACAAAGGCCTTCTGTGATTAAGATATTTCCAGGAATCCCTTTTTTCTGGTGCGTTTCCAGTTGGGCCTCTATACCCGTATGAGACATTTACATTATCAGAAAACACTGTCACTGACGTTTTTTGTTTCCAAATTGCAGCACAGCTCTATTAGTATCAAGCTACAGGCAGACCCGCCAAACTTGTTTTGAATCTTCTATTAATGTTTTGGGGAAAATGTAAAGACTTGCCTCCACAACTTGCCTTTACTAAATCAGTTCCTAAGTGTTTAGCTGGTATTAGTCTAGTATGATTTTCTTTCAGTTTTAAAAGCACAACATTTACCTTTTTTGCACTTTGAGAATAAATGTACTTGCTTTTGCATAGTATGTTAGGACAATGCCAATCAACTTTCTAATACCATTTTAACTGACAGAGCAGCTCAATAAAAAATGAACTGCAAAACCACAAAGTCACAGTGCCTGGAGTTTTAACATTCAGTACATCTAATTTTCTCCACCCTCCATTTCTTTTCCCTATTACATCAACCTATCTGTCTATATGTCTTTATGCTTGTCTTCTAGACCTATCCATGAAGGACCTATCTCTCCTCAAAGATCATTTACTGGACACTGCTGTAAAGCAACAGTGTGCTGTTACGCTTTTGCTGCATAATGCTGCTGGGACAGCTGTGGGCCAGGGTTAAAAAAAAAGAGAAATCTAGAGGAAGTATAGCTTGTTATTCTTGGTCCTCACTTGTTACGATTTGGACACACTGTATGAGAGCCAATGGAAAAAACCCTGAGCTAGAAATTCTCACAGTGCTAAAATACATCTAAGTAGTATTTCACAGCGGAGTAAATGCTAAGTGCTTTGAAAGCCTTTATGATGAGAGACTGATTATTAGATATTGTAGCTGGTGTTTCTGCTTGGAAGGTTATCCAAAACTTACCTCTGTCTGAACCATGTGAACACGGTGAAGCCTTAGATCATGTACTGCTGCATAAATGTCAACAGTGTCCTTTGAATCCAGCTGTTGTAGAATTCGGTCCAGTGCAATGAATGTGCCAGTCCTGCCAACACCAGCACTGGAAAAGAAAACAACCCAAAAGACTGAAAAGCAGATGGATAAAAGCATTCAATATCTTCATATGATACTTCTGTACAGTTCAGATCTCCAGGGTGAGAAGCAGATTGTTCAAATGGCACCTCTGGGACTTTGTAACATTTTATAGTGGAATTTACTTAGGAAGGAGGAAAGGATAGTGATGGTAGAGGTACCTCTCCTACTGCCTGCACTGCTTTCTACTTTGGATTAACTCAGTCCTTGAGATAAACTGAAAGACTGCATCTGACTCTTGTCAGAGTTTTTAAACCTCTTCCCTTCAGGGATACAGCTGTGGTCTTGTTTCTGTAAGATCTGTTGGCTGTTGCCTTATGAAAGGGCAAAGGAAAAGGACCAGAGTCCCCAGCAGCTGAACTGCTGGAAGGTGGGGTCTGGAGGCAGGAGGTTGGAAAGAGGAAAGCTCACTTGCTGATAACAGTAGAAATCTGACATACTGCAGCACATGCTGTAGAGGTGGGGTCATGTAAGATACATCCCTCAGCCCATATAATGTGTGGAGGGGTCTGATACTACAATCAGGTGGTACCAGTGAACATATGGCTTTATCAGAAGATACAGCACCACACTGCACTCACTCTCTCTGTGTAACCCTATAGTCTGCTGCAAGTGGCCAGTGGATTACAGATCAAGCAGTCCAGTTTTGTCTTTTTTGTACACATGTGAAGGGGTGGACTACAGTTCAGAGGAAAAGATCAGCCCTATGGCTGCTAGAGATGGCAAAAGAGCAGAACAGCATGAAAAGGCCGTTAAAAGAGGGAGTCTCAATCAGAATGGGGGAAAGGATGGATCTGTCTGCTGGTCTCAACATCCATATGTAGTCAGATTCACCCCAGACATATCTTACCTTTTTAGAACACCCCTTAGTGATTAAAATGCTGGGCCACAAGAGCAGAACATGGGCAATTTAAGAGTGCAAAAGCTTACGAGCAGTGGCAGCTGCTGGCACCTCTAGCTCTCTCCAGTGGTCCCACAGAGACATGGTGGTTCCCTAAGAATCATTGTCAAGGCATCTCCAAGGTAAGGCTGTGGGTTAGCACGTGTGCCTTGGGAATACTGCTCTGATGTATCTGGAGACTTAAGCTCATCAGCTGTCTCTCAGGTTCTGTGGCTGCCCAAGGTCTAACAGGGATGAATATTTGGGAACTTTCCCAAGGGTATGTACAAGAGCTCTGTGCCACTGACCTTTTGCTGCTGCACATACCTGCAATGTACAATTGTTGGTCCTGTGTCTGGGGTCCTGTTGATATAATCTCTTACAGTTCTGACAAACTGAATCAGGGACTGGGTGGTCTCTGGTACACCATGATCTGGCCATACAGTATAGTGGAAGTGACGAATGAGCCTTGTTGAGTCAAGCTGCTCTTCCTGTTGGAAT
Source organism: Pseudotriccus pelzelni (assembly GCA_035584735.1). Taxonomy (NCBI): domain Eukaryota; kingdom Metazoa; phylum Chordata; class Aves; order Passeriformes; family Tyrannidae; genus Pseudotriccus; species Pseudotriccus pelzelni. The sequence continues at coordinate 34,211,588 of JAWMRA010000041.1, forward strand.
TCAAAAGTGTGGGTCACCAGGACCAGAGAGGAAGGGACACATACAACATGCGCTACAGCTGCCACCAGAGGTGAGCTGGGCATAATGCAACTGTGCTACAGCAGATGAAATTTATCCTTCCTAATTTAGCCTTGCAGGTGTTTTAAGCCAATTCATTAGGAAAAAAAAAGAATGCAAACATACACTACAGATTTTAAATTCTCGTATTGTCCATTCTGGGAGCACTGATTCAGACAACATCTCAACGATCAGGTCCCCATAGTACAAGGAATCCTGGTCGAGGGGCCAGTAGTGATCACACTTCACCTGCAGGGACACAGACAAAGGCAGACTTAGTGTTAGAAACAGCTGTAGACAATGCCTCTGTTCAGCACTGGCAGAAGCAAACTTCAGACCTCCCGCGTCTGAGGAGGAAGGAACAAAGGCACCAGCTGAATTCAGAGAGAGATGCCGCTCCCTGCCATGTCAGCAAACAGTGCCTGGGATAGGAATGGACTAGCATGGGTAGTGCTAGCATAGGAAATGAAAGTTGTCATAATTGATATTTGTGATGGGGGGAATGGGAAGCACTTCTCTGATGTCCTCTTCTGGGACACATTTTCTGCATCAACGTTTTTCAGATCTCTGCTTGGATGAGAGGTCAATTCCAGTGCCCACTTCCTCACCTCTTGCTGAGATATGACTGCAGGGTCCTATTCTGCATTAGCTTTCACCCTCTCCTCAGGAAAAAACGGTAAACTGAAAGGAACTGCCCCTGTATGTGCCACTAGGTGATCATTACTTCAAGTTTGTTTAATCTTTTTACAGCCTTTACAAAGGAGGCAGAACGTGGTCATAGCTGGGGAGGTATGCTCCACTTGCACTCAGTAGGAGTCTGAAAGTGCATGAGTAGTCTCTTTGCTAGCTACATCAGGGCTTATATATAATTTGATCTATTTACTGATCAACATTTGCTCTCCAGAGCTTATTTTTGAAGTAAAAGTTGATCAGAGCTGATGTGAATCAACAAGCATTTTTTGTTGGTGGCTGTTCTTCTGCATGCTTAAGGGAATTGTATTAGTGCTAGAGGACAAAGTCCTGGATTAGAGACCAGAATGAGCTCTGTTCCTAACTCCTAACTTGGACATGCTGCACAATCTTGGGATAGTCTCTGCATCCTCACTTCACAGCCTTAATCTGTCTCCAGTCTTTATATTATACCTCTTATCTCTTACTGTAATAAATTGGTTCTGTCCATAAAAACATTATAAATAACTAATTAAACTATACAATAACCATTTCTTTAACAGCTTAATCCTTCAAAGGAGTGATTCCTGGAAACACCTAGACCTCAATAAACA